>JAVMKO010000001.1:136126685-136726685 GCA_032164245.1 Sternotherus odoratus | reverse complement strand
TTTCTGACTAGCTTTGCTCATTATAACAACATTTTTTGTGGCCTTTGCTGCCACTCTCAAATACAGAGCGGACTATTACTTGAAAAAAGCCTTGTGTATGGCTAGCATGTGGCGCTGATTTAAGAGATGTGTGGCACATACAGAGACAAGTGTCACCCCCTGAACTTGTCAAGTGATCTGTGTGATATAGAAAATAGGTGTTGCTGATGGTAAGCTCAGTGAAGTTGCTGTCATGACACTAGGACTTTCCATCAGAGGATCTCAAAGCACATCACAAGCATTAATTAATCCTTACGAGATTCCTGTCAGGTAAGAGTGTATTATTATTTCCATTTTATAGATGGGAAATAGAGGCTCAGAAAGGTTAAATTACTTGCCCATGGCCACCTAGGAAGCCTGAGTTAGAATCAAGGATAGAAGAATCCAGGTCTTCTATGTTCCACTCTTCTGCTCCAGCACACACATTAAGATTAACGGAGGTGCTTCTGTCAGATCCTGAGAGACATCTCATTAAAATTGGCAGGTGGGTGTTTTCAGTAAAGGGGCATTGTCTGTGGAACTTGCTCCCCCTCTTGTGGTTCAGTAAAGCAAGAGTTTGGTGAACTTCAGTAGGGCAATGTGCAAGTAGCAGGCTTCTAATCAGTGCTTTGATTTGAGGCTCATAAGGACATTTTTATATGGCTGCAAGGCAGTTCATGTGTATAAGCAATGTAGTAACAGTGCAGCACAAGAGCAGTGTGCTAAAAGCACTGTGCAGAGTTTTGGTTTTTTAAACTGCATTTTAAAATTCTGGTCTGCGAGGGTCCAAGTGCTCTGTTATGTACCAGGTGGCAATATATCTAATGTCTATCGGTAATTAGCCCCGCAGTGTGCATTAAGCACAATCAAAGCCAATGGGTGCTCAGCATTTCTGAAAAATCAGGCTACTGATTTAGATGCTTAAACATGGATTTAGGATTTCAGCTTGTTTCTTTGGATACATTCATATAAAAAAGCAATACAATTAAAAAAAACCCAAAGATACTTACAAAGTAGGAAACTTAACAGTCCACACTTTTCAGAAATGGCCAGTTGAGATTCAATACTGAAATGCCAAATACGCTCTATGTTAGGGCGCTGAGAGTAGTACTCCATAGTATTTAAGTGTGAAGGTTTTAGAAGGAAAGCCTGTTGAAGTAAATGGAAATTTTGGCACAGAGGTCAACATCCTTTCTTTTGATGGCTTCTCTTTACAGGTGTTCTAAATAATTTAATTGTTGTGTGTTTTCATAATTCAGAGTCAAAATATGTCTAACGTTTAATTTTACCACATAAAATTGTAGGGAATTTTTTAGGCTGAAAACCTTGATTAGCTTAATACAAATAAACAAGCCCTCTCTTTGCCTCACCTTCTTAAATTTCAGTTGTGAAATAAATGTAAAAATGACTATGGTTTAGGAAATTAGCAGAATTTGAGGTTATTGGCCTTAACTGTTCTTTCAGTTACACCAGGTTAAACCAGGAGTAACGTAAAAGTAGCGTACATGAGAACAGAATCAGACCCACTGATTGCAGAAATATTAAGCTAACTCCAGTATTCTGTATTAAAGAGATCGCATATCAGATCGATGGAGGCAAGGTGGGTATGCATAGAAATATATATAGGTAAAATTCACCTCTGTATGGAAGGCCATGTGCATCACTTAAACTATATTTTGAAGATTTATGTAGGGCTTAAGTTGTGCAAATGCCTTCCACTAGTCTCTCTGAATTTCATCCTATGTGAGCAGAAACTTCAGAATTGACCTATTTTGATTATACCCTTGAAGACTGATAATTTCTCTCTCTCTCTCTTCAGTTCTCTAGTCCTCCAGAAGAATAAAAGAGGGAAAACAAGATTTGATATTCCTATTGTTTTAAAGGTGAAAAAGGAAAAATTCATTTGAATTTCAGAACTCCGTGCATGTTTCGCAATGTAACCAGGTGAAACTGTGGATTTGGCTGAATTTTGCTTTGTGTTTTCACATTTTCTTAAACCCCAAACCTACAGTGGATTCACAGGCGGTGAGCCTCCACAATTTAAAACCAAAGGAAATATTTCTACAGACCCCTGCCAGCTGAGAGCAATTGGCTTCATCAGGCTCTGGCTCTTCCTCAATATCCAGTCTGTTCATTTTTACAGAAAGGCTACTAAAATGTCAACACAAATTACCATAACATAAATTCAACGCTCTTATTGAAAACCACCTCTAGGTGGAAGTATTGACCCTGCCGAAAGAATCGAGCTCATAAACATCAATCAGGAAGAAATGATGGCAACATTTAAAAAACTACCTCCCCCAGCATATTAGCTAGCAAGTGAAATCAGATGAGGTGCTTTGAAACTAGTATAACTGTGGTCTTGTTGGACTCAGGAATTTGCTTCTCATTGGCTTTAATTCAGGGATGCATGTAAACACAGCCTTAAGCTGATCCCTGTTCAGGAGAGCAGTTATGCATATGCTCATGACCTAAATGTAATTTAAATATGTGCTTAAGTGCTGTCCCAAATAGGGACACTTTGAATCAAGTCCAGAGTTTGGTGAACCCACTTGAGGCCCACTTCTATGCCTATCTACTCAGGTTTCTTTGCGGGAGGTTATAAAGTCTTATTTGATAGTAATTTTTCATTTTATTTTCCCATGTGCTTATAGATACTGAGCCTTAGTCTTTTAATACATATACTGTGCTTAAGACTCTGATTCCTTCCTCATATTGAGCAGTACCTTACTTTGTAAGTAATAATCTTTAGCCTCTTCAAACACATTTTGAGTCATTTTAAGACAGTCTAACTTACTGCTTGTGGCCCCGATCCTGTAAGAGGAGCTGCATGAACTGACCTCTGTGCTGAACCATTAAGCTGAGCCATGAACTTCAAAGCAGATCAGAGATTATACAAGACATACAAGCCAACCCTTTAAATGTTGTGAAGAGGAAGGAACAAAGAAAATGCAGGTACAGTAGACTCTCGATTATCCAGGACTGGGTTAACCAGGATGTGGATTAACCAGAATGTCAAAAAAAAATACACGTAACTCTCAGGGCAGGCTCTGGCTTTGTTGCCGCCCCAAACACACACAAAAAACAACCACACCAGGGCACAGGGCAGCCAGTGAACCAACACCCCCACCCCTCGGTGCAGGGTGGCTGGTGAACCAAGCCCCGACTCCCCATATTTCCTATGGAAGGTGATTATCCAGGATTTTATTAACCAGGATTATTATTTTCCCTATCGTCCTGGATAATCGAGAGTCTACTGTATTTGGGAAACAGAACTATTGAGAAGAAAGGCACGGAGGGCTGGACAAGAAGTAGCTTATAGTATCAACAAATTCATGAAAAAAGCACCCGCAGGCCTCAGGCAAGAATGGTGACCCTCTAGTGCAATGAAAGTTTCTTAATCACTACACAGAACAATTTGGGAAACCAGAGAATCACTGCTCGTCACTTCTCCCGCTATTATTTTTGGAACAAATTGTGTACCCCTACTCCCAATGGCAAGCTGTTATTCCAAAGAACAGTCCCATTGCAGCGATTGTGGGTATGTCTACCCTGGAATAAAAAACATGCGGCACATCTGTGGCTGGCCTAGGGTGACCAGATGTCCCAATTTTATAGGGACAGTCCCGATTTTGGGGTCTTTTTCTTATATAGGCTCCTATTACCCCCCACCCCCGTCCCGATTTTTCACACTTGCTGTCTGGTCACCCTAGGCTGGCCTAACTCATCTGACAGAGGCTCGGGCTATAAGTTCAGGCTCAGGTTCTAGCCCAGGCACTGGCAGCCTCCTGCCTTGTAGCAGCTGACCCAGACCAGCTATGGGTGTTGAATCGCTATGGAGACATACCCTCTGAGATTGATACTTTCCAAAACAGAAAAGTGCTTTGAGATCTACAGAGGAAAAGCACTAAGAGTGAGGTAGTATTGTGACTTGTGGCTTAAAAGTGCTATTTATCATGAATAAGGTGATCAGGATCTGGCCTTTTCTGGATAGTCTCCTGAAAAGATGCTGAAATAATGTGGAAAATTTAGCCCTTTATCTGGATTGGCCTGGTATTTCTCCCTTTCTGAATGTATACATTCCTGAGAAATTAGTAGTTAGAAATTATGGAAACCTTTAACTATCTGTAGAATTACAAAATCCCTATTTTTGAGCCAGTAATTGGCAGGTACTAACCCTGTGTACACATATGTATGTAAAAACCAAAGGATTAATTTATTCCTACATTCTGATCAACTTTTACTCCATAGATGTGCCTTTGTAAAGCCATATATGATTTGGGCCTGAGGTATCTCAGAAACCACCTCTCCCTCTCCCCATACACTACTTTGGCAGCTGAGATCAGCTACGGTGCTTGAGCTAAAACTTCCTAGATTACAAGGTCTGCTTGTTGCTGAGCATTTTCATCTGAGGGCCTTTCATTCTATAATTTAAATCTCCACCACCCTGTTGATTTCAGCAGATCCGGAGGGTCCTGAAGGCACATGGAAAAGGCCATTTGTATACATGACATAAGATTGCATTGTTAAATGACTGCAGAATTGGAAAAGAGAAAAAGGAACTAGGTTCACTTCTTCCACCAGTGCCATGAAGTGTAGAATAGCTTGAGGGATGAGTGGAGGGGAAGTTACAAAAAGTGGGTCATGACTGTGACCCAAAAGCCTCTTAATACCAACGTCTCGATTCGGGTGAGTACATTCTGGTTCAAAGAATGTCATGTGAGATTTCAAATGGCAAGTTTCACTCTAGATGTTAATATAATTGTGAAATGTGCATACAGATATGATGTCAGAAGTTATATATGTATACTGAAAATATGTTCTTAGACTCTATCAAGGTAGTAGTCACCAGCAAAGGTGAAAAACAGGTTTTCCTCCACAAAGGAGGTAAGAACTGTATCTCCCTCTGTCAGGATGGAACTGAAGCAATTGTATGGAGGCCCATTTAACATACATAGTCAAATGTTAACACAGAGATGAAATCAACAGGGAAGAAGCACAGAGGAAAAGACAAACCAGAGGGGGTTATCCTGCTTTTGAGTAAAGACAATGAACCTTGTGGGTGTTTCAGGACAGCACCCCTTCAGGCTGCATCTATGAAGTAAAATGGACAGCTCGTTTACATTCATGAAAAAGTGGTCTAAGTCAACCTTGGCTGAAAATGCTGAAGAGGATTTTGGGTGAGATAAATTTCTTTAGACAGAAGGTTAACTTGTTAGTGAAGTTGAGTCCCTAGAATGTGTGTTAGGATTTTATTTTATATGTAGCCAATTGTTTCCAATATTATTACCCACTATCACTTGAATCTCCAATAATAAACTTATTCTTATTTTCACTAAAACTATAGTTCAGTGCTGCGGTGCTAAGCCACGTGCTGGTCCAGAGCTGAATCTTACCAGCTGCTGTGTTCACTTCCTTTGGGACCAGCAGGCCTGGAACGTTTGTGAGTGTTCAGCATTAAGAGGCTGGATCCTACAGGGAATGCTTGGAGAGGGCTTGTGGATTTGTGCATGCCTGTCTCTACCTGTACAGAGAGAGAGGCCTGCAGAAGCCTGGAACATCAGGCTTGTGCTGCTAGCAGCAGTTGGTTTCATGGAGCTGACCTGCAGCAGGCACAGAAAAGACTCCTTCACAGTGAGGGCAGGTAGTATTGAGATGCCTCACAGTCCTGGGTACCCCTGTAGAGCATCACAGTGGCACCTCAAACTCTTCTAACCACCTAGTGAAGGGCCTGCCCATAGTGCGGCATAGAGCAGTCAAGCAGTCTTTTCATAGCTATTCCTTCCTAGTTGCTGAAAAAAAAATCAGACCTTGCTGACTCCCTCAACCCCAGTGCTAAAAGCATCATCGGAAATGCAAGTTCCTGACTTAATTCCGGTTTCCTGCATGCCAGTGAAGGTGTGTGTTTCTCTGCAATAGGGAGTTATCAAGAGAACCAGTCACATCCACAATTGGAATATGAATGAGTGATACGAGTTGTTTATCCCGTGCATGGGTGTAGCTATAGCTACAAGGAGGAACAGAACAAGGACTTACTCAACAAGATGAGTCCAGCAAAGACCAGCCAGTTCTTTACAGTGAGCTAGAAGCTGCTGGACACCCTTCTCTGACTATAAGATACACAACTAGTTACTTCCCACTGAGATAAAATCAGCACAGTTCCCACAATCCTAGCCAGGGAGAGGATCACTTTTGGCTCACTCTGGAAGCAATGCTGCCTTTGCACTGAGATCTTCAACATGTTATTCTTGGCTGTCATGATGTGTGGCATGCACCATAGGTCAAAATGGGGGGATATATTCTGTTAATTGGCTAATTCTCTACGTCACCCATTAGCAGAAACACCAAAATTTTTTTGGCTATTAAATTAAACTAATCCTCATAGGCTGCCAACTCAGTTTGACGACTGAAAATGAAGATCCATTACCTGAGCCTGGTGGAAAAACAGCACAATATTTTCTCAATGTCACTACTTTTAAATAAATGAAGGTATTTTAGGGATAAGGTCCGTAGTTATTATAAATTATTTGTTTTACCAGTACACCTAGTAGTGCTAGTCATGGACCAGAACTTCATTATAGGAGGACCAGGTGCTGTACAAACACAGAACCAAAACACAGTCCTCACCTCGAGGAGTTTACAATCTACAGTAAAAGACAAGAGATGACAGATGGATAGAGACAGATGGAAAGTACAAATAAACAATAAGACAATTATTAACTTAGTCCTTCCTCCTAAAACGTGGTAGCACACTATTTTAGGTGACAAAATCATTTTCTCATAATCCATCTAAAACTTAAATTTTAGCGCGTATGTGTATAAACTAAACGGGAATACACTGGACTTACACTAATGGAAATGAGAGGTAACATGGACCAGATGAAAAAGAGCCTAGGCTGAACAAAGTATTTACACAGTACATGAAAGGCACACATTTGACTGTCAGGCATATGGACAGACTTCCCTGTTGAATTTGGCCAAGTCAGGCAGGCTAATTTTGATCACAGATCAATAATCATGCTTCTCCCATGTGCGGCTGCTTAGTCCTGCTCCATAGCCAAGATCTTTTCTCGAACAGGCGGGACAACATCTGTTCCCATTTATTGCTTTGCCCTGGCTTATTTTAGGGGGCTTTTAAGGAATGGAAGAATTTGTATTCAGCAGCACCTCTGCCTGAAAGCCCTTCTTTGAGAAATGGTTACAAAATTAGCTTTCCCCTTAGAGGGAATATTCTGTTTCTTACTTCTGCAAACATGGATATGAGAGTGTAAACAAGTCTTTTCTAGGCTGGTCATCAATCTCTTTCTTCTCATTACTTTCTTCCAGAGTTTGTTTTTTAACTGGGGAGTGAATTTTTGCTTGCTGTTGCTTCCCTGCAATCCACCTACAGAGTGGGGGCTCCTTGTGTGCAGGGAAGCAGATTAACTGCACTGTCACAAAAAGTACACTTTAGGCTGTAAGGAAGGGCCGGTACTGGAGAACTTCCAAAGGTTTCTGGGGAGATCTCCAGTACTCATCTCCAACAGCAGAAAGATGGATAACTTTCCTATAACCCATAGACCTAACATTCACACAGTGGCTAGCAACAAAAGGAGGGCAGGGGGTTGTAATCAAGAATCCCTTCCTTGGGATGTTTATATATCTTACCCTCAGTCCCATTGAGTGGGTTCTCTAATCAACTGAACACTAATCATCAGGGTGGTATTTTTGAGTTCATTACGACCACACTCATATTTTCAGATGCTGCCTGTTTCATGTTCACTATTTCCCCTAAAAAGAGAAGCAATGCTTTTGTGCCCAGGTGGCCTACCAGGTACGGCTTTTATTATTAGTTATTAATTTATGGTAACACCCGCTATGTGCAAGACACTTTCCAAACACTGAGTCTCGAATGAGAGAAGCTCACAGTCAAAGGACAGACATACAAGTACACAAGAGGTGGGGGAATAATGTTAGTCAGTAGATATCCAAGTGAGTTAATTTCCATTGTGGAATGTCTGCTGACAGGGATAAAAGGGAGTGCTGGTGTTGTGAGATTAGATTACTCACATGCTTAAATTTACTTGGGTTCCTTGAGATAAAGTTAAGAATGCAATGTGAATCAGTAATGTAAACTTTAAGCCCTTGTCTACACTGGAGAGGGGGTGGGGGAATCGACCTAACATGCAACTTTAGCTACATGAATAGCGTAGCTGAAGTTGACGTATTCAGGTCGACTTACCTCGCCGTCCTCACGGTACTGAGTTGCTCCCCTCTTGACTCTGCCTGCGCCTCTCAGCACCGTGGCGTTCCAGAGTCAACGGGAGAGCACGCGGGGATCGATTAATTGTATCTAGACGTGATCCCCAACAGATCGATCTCTATCCACCGATCCGGCTGCTAGTGTAGACCTGGCCTAAGTTATGATATATTTTAAGAGGCTTCTTCACACTTGAGAGATGCAGAGGAGAGATTTCCAGGATGGGGCTTTCCCAGTACAGAACTCATTGTCTGTTTGTATTTTACTAACGGCAGCAGCAGAACCTTTGGATAGATGTGGCTATCAGCATCACTGCCTTCAGTGCACTTTGGGATTTTGTCAAGAAATTGCACAACAAATTGAACTGGTGACCTCAGATTACTTTACTTTCTCAAAATTTAGAGAATTCATGACTAACAGATAGAAAAATAGATAAATTGTCGCACTGATGACTGGTGACAGATGATAGATATATCAAATTTAAAATGTTTGTTTTTCTGTAATCAGAGGACCATAACAAATGTGTACCACATTACAAAGTTGCAGCTTACAAGGGAGTTTCATTGCTTGTAATTGGAATTAAAAAAAAAAGACTAACCTCTTGGTTATCTCAGATAGAAAGGTCAAAATCACTGATACAGAGCAAGCTGAATCATCTGGCAAGCTGGGCACAACAGTTTGCATTTTAATATGGCTAAATGTAAATATCTAGGTACAAAGAAGGTAGGCCATACTTACAGGATGGGGACTTTATCTTGGGAAGAAGTGTCTCTGAAAAAGATTTCAGAGTCATGATGGATAATCAGCTGAACATGAGTTCCCCATGTGACGGTGTGGTCAAAGGTCTAATATGATTCTCAGATGGAAAAATGGAGGAATTTTGAGTAGAAGTAGAGAGGTTATTTTGGCACTGGTGTGACCATTGCTGGAATACTGAGTCTAGTTCTGGTGTCCACAATTCAAGAAGGATGTTGATAAACTGGAGAGGGTTCAGAGAAGAGCCATGAGAAGGATCAAAGGATTATAAAACAGGCCTTACAGTGAGTGTATCAAGAAGCTCAATCTATTTAGTTTAACAAAAATAAATTAAAGGGGTGACTTGATCACAGTGTTTAAGTACCTACATGAGAAACACGTATTTCATAATGGGCTCTTCAATCTAGCAGAAAAAAGTAGAACAGGAACAATGGCTGGAAGTTGAAGCTAGATAAATTCAGACTGGAAATAAGGTGTACATTTTTAACAGTGAGAGAAATTAACCATTGGAAAAATTTACCAACCGTTATGGTGGTTTTTCCAAACACTGGCAAATTTCAAATCGAAATTGGATGTTTTTCAGAAAAATCTGCTCTAGGAATTATTTCAGGAAGACTACGGTCTGCGGTATACTGGACATCAGCCTAGATCAGTGGTTCCTAAACTTTAACAACCTGTGAACCCCTTTTACTAAAATGTCAAGTCTCACGAACCCCCTCCTAAAAATGGATATATTTCCAGGGATTTTCTCCTTTACCTGAGTGTAAAATATAAAAGCAGTGATCTTGGAAATATAAAATTTGTTTTTATGACATGCTTATTACGTGCCATTATTATTATTATTGATCATTATAGTATTTTTATTACATAATGAAAACGGCACCACTCTTCCAAGATCTCACTTTCGTAGCTTGTATCACTTTGAATAAGCTTATTATAAAACAAAGCTCCCATGTTTCATCAAAGAGTATCAGATGTGAAACAGTGTGAAGGTATTCAAAAAGCCAACTCAAAGAGTTCCTCCTACACAAGCATTCAGGTCGGGTCTTGAGCAGTCCAGGCAAATAACATATGTTACAACAAAGCTTAAACTTGTTCTTCATCATAATTTAAAAAACAATAGTAGCTGCCTATTTAATTTTAAAAACAGCAAAAAATATTCATCTCCCTTTCCATTTCTGATAAGGAGTCTTGATGGATATGATTATCCTCAGTGTGATGGCTATGCTTGCTTTGATCTGCTTAGCTCTTGGAAGTCCAGGGGCTCCGTGCTGCTGGCCCATGCTGCCTAGGGTCTCCAGGGACAGCTCTGTCCGACATTAGGAATTTTTTCCCAAGAACCCCCTGTAACATTTCGTGACCCCCTATGGGTTCACGAACCCCAGTTTGGGAACCACTAGACTAGATGATCACTATGGTCACTTCTGGCCTTGGAATCTATGAATACCTCGGGATCCAATCCAAATACCAATACATAGCTCTCTCCTTAATGAGCAAGTATCAAATTTCAATATCCCAGCTTCATGGGAACATGAAATCAATTGTGTCAGTTAGTCACCTGGTTACAAACAGCTGTATTATCTTAGATTGCATTCCTCCAGTGACCAATTTTACTGTTCAGAAGTGCTGTTTCTGTGTGGGAGACATGGAAATCAATATTACAGTTATAGTTCAGTGCACTGTTTAATATTAAGGACTCCATTATGCAGGCTCTTGTGTTCTTAGTTTCCTTTTCTCTGCTCCTTCAGGAGAGTAAACCCAGTAGGAACAGCTGCTAACATTGTTAATTCACTAACTGAACGTGGATGTGGCGTCCCGTAGACATGCTATTATCTATATGTAATGTACGCATACCTTTTCTCAGTGCCATGCGTTGTTGTGTGTCTAACATAGCTGCTGCTGATTTCAGTTCAGCTCCTATTTTATGCTGATTGCTTTTTTGATAGCCTTATTCCTAATTATTGCAGAATAAAGAGAAGTCTCCCAGATCCTCTAGGTGAAGTTTGTATTCTGACTGCTGCACTGAGGTTATGCAAAACAGGTTACATTGGGTTGCAGGTTATTTGGTCTCCATGTGTTCTAAGATTACTGGTGCAAGAGCAGGCCCGACCTCCTCTTATTGAACAAGTATTGATCTCTGGTCAGTCTCACATTCCTTTACCCCAACACCAGGCAACGAAGAACAACTATGCCTATATTTGAAGCCTTTCCATACTATAGCCATGCATGTGATCTGCTATGGGGGCATTTTAAGTGACGGTTCTGGATGTACCCAGGATGTACAGAACTTCAATATGCCAAATGACAAGGGCACTCAGCCAATAGCCAGAGAAGTGTGGTAAGGTGGAGTGAATAACATAATGGAAAGAGGAGGATATTTCTTGTTTGATAGCCCTGACCCTGCTAAGTGCTGTAATCTTCAATGGGTCAATATCTTATCTGGACACGAGCTTATTAACCACAAGGAGGGAAGCTTTTCATATGCTCCTAAAAGATTTTGGAGAAGACCTGGGTGAAATTGTTTGGCTGAAACATGTTTCTGGCCAAAAAAAAAATTTAAATGCAGATTCTGCAACACCACAGTGATTTGCAAGTTTATGTGGGTTTTGCCGAATTGTTTAAAAAACAAACAAAAAATCAAAACATATAATTTCAAAACAAAAACTTTCACTTTTTCAGTTTGATACAACTTCTCAAAATTTTCTTCAATTTTATTTAAAAAAAATAAATGTTTAAAAATGGTTGAACTGAAAAAATTGTTTTGTTTGATTCAAAATTAATTTTATTTAAATATTTTGGATTGCCTGAGATTTCAAAAATAATTTGTTCTGACCTAAAATGATTCCTGCCCCCAAACTTTTTGAAATTGCCAGCAAACTAAAAAAAAAAAAAAAATCCCTTATTTGCCAGCTCTGTGTTGGAACACATGTAGGACACAATGGACTTTCTTGGCATGGATTTAGATACCTTTGAAAATGTAAGGGAAGTCTCAGAAACCAAATTATTCTGTTTTTTAATACAGAACATGTTAGACTATGGATATGAAGATTCACATGTGCTGTTACAGTTCCAACGATACTTGTTATAATCCTCTTGCTTGGCATAAGATGAGTAACAGATGAGGTCAGAAATGTCTGTTCTCCTCTTGGTCTAATACTGCCCACCTGACTGGATGAGTTATGAGGGATTTGTAATCCTTTTCTTTTGAAGCACCCTGCAAGGACCAATGTCAGAGGTATTGTGCTGGACTAGATACATCATTAGTCTGTTCTAAGTGGACAATTCCTATGTATCTATAAAAGACTGCATGTTCTAAATTTATGCTTTACCATTTGACCCCTAAGAACAATCTATAATCTGACACAAAATATCAGAGGACCTTTATCTTCTTGAAAAGGAGATTCTGAGTGGATCTTCCTAATACACATTATATCACTTTCTGAGCAGGGTACAACCATTAAGTAATCAATCATCACAACAGGTAGGAAAACTCAAACACAAGATTAAATGATTCATCTGAAGTCTCACAAGTACATTTCAGAGGCAAGATCATCACTCAGGACTCCCTGACTACCAACTTGTGTTCATTCCTCCAGATGACACCGCCTCCAAGATCTCACACCGTAATAACACAACTTTGATAATGTATGCGTATTTCCTGTCACCCCCATTAGGACACGGACTCCTTTGGCTAAAAATGCTAGACATGGAGAGGTAACGGGAAACTGTGCAGATGGGATACAAGAGGATGGACATATAGTAGAACCTCAGAGTTATGAACACCAGAGTGACTGAACTGCACACCTCCATTTGGAACCGGAAGTACAAGATCAGGCAGGAGCAGAGACGGGGAGCAGGGGGGAAAGCAAATACTGTACAGCACAGTACTGTGTTACATGTAAGCTACTAAAAAAGTCAAAAGGGAAAGTTTTTAAACAGAAGATTTGACAAGATAAGAAAAGGGGGGAGGGATAGCTCAGTAGTTTGAGCATTGGCCTGCTAAACTGCTAATCCCAGGTTGTGAGCTCAATTTATGAGGGGGTCGTTTAAGGATATGGGGCAAAAAATTGTTGGATGATTTAATTGGGTATTGGTCCTGCTTTGCGCAGGAGGTTGGACTAGATGACCGCCTGAGGTCCCTTCCAGCCCTGATATTCTATGAAAGAAAACTGTTTCTGTGCATGTTTCATTTAAATTAAAATGACTAAGTAGCATTTTTCTTCTGCATAGTAAAGTTTGAAAGCTGTCAATGTTCAGCTGTAAACTTTTGAAAGAACGACCATAACATTTTGTTCAGAGTTGCAAACAACTTCCATTCCTAAGGTGTTCATAACTCAGAGGTTACTGTACGTACCCATAAATGTGGGTACCTTTCCGATGTATGCATGATTAATTTCTTAGGATGCAGTTGCTGATATTTTGGGGATGTGAGGACTATTGTTGGATATTATCTGTTACTAGGTTCAAATACAGTAGACTCTCGCTTATCCAGGATTGGATTAACCAGGATGTAGATTAACCAGGATGTTAAAAAAAATACGCGCAACTCGCAGGGCCGGCTCTGGCTTTGCTGCTGCCCCCAAGCACACACACAAAAGACCCCTACCAGGGCACAGGGCAGCCAGTGAACCAACACCCCCTCCTCCCGGCACAGGATGGCTGGCGAATCAACCCCCACTCCCCATATTTCCTATGGATGGTGATTATCCAGGATTTTATTAACCAGAATTATTTTTTCCCTATCATCCTGGATAATCGAGTCTACTGTAAATGTAATTTTTGTTTCCATGTTGTTCTTCTCACACAGCTGTTACATATGTCCTCCTGTATAGATTACATGGCTGAGTTAGATACCCTATTCTTTCTACTATCTCAGCGTAAGTTCACATTATCATGTTTACAATGTATGTTTGATCTTTTTTTTACCCTGACTCAGTGTTTGTTGACTGTGGCTTATCACTCTAATCTTTCCCATCCATCTTACTCTGTATTGTTGGAAAATATTGATGTTATATATTTTCCCTATCAAACATTTGATCCAAAAGGAATGTATGTGTGAGAGGGAGAGTAAAGAGAATGGTCTGTAGCTTTCTATTACATGGAACGTCAGACCTGCGCGAGGGTGTATTACTATGTTATAGAGGACCACATAGGATAAGGACCACATAGGATAAGAATCCAAATGTCTTTAAACTACTGGAGATTCTTCTTTAACTCAAGCGGTAAAGACCTATGTGTTAAATATAGAAGATGGGATTTTCAAAAATACTCAGTTGTACCATTAACTTCAGTGGGAGCAGTTAGGCCATTGGTGAGTGCTTTTGAAACCTGCACACACATGATCCTGACTTCTATCCCTAATTAAGATCATGAATCTATGCTGACAACATGGACCAAATACCTATGTGCACATAGAGTGATTATAGCTGGAAGACACTCTCTCTCTCTCTGACCAGTAGACATATATACCATCTAGTGGCGAGATAATTTAATAGTCAAGGAACACTTTGATCCTTGTGGTGGGTAAATGAACAGATCCTGTGGTGATGAGCGAGAACCACGACTACAGTGAAAAAGCAAGAATTACAGGTAAATAACTCATCTCAAACTCAGAAAGGGATAGCAAAAGTCAAACTATTTTAAAATACCCAGAGGATGCAAATGTACTAATTTCAGTGGCATTTAGACTGTACTATCATCAGGAGACCTTTGAGAAAACAACGAACTATTTTTGTGTATTTCCTTCAAATAAAGCCCATTGCCAGTGTAAAAATGAAATCATAATATTGCATGTATGTACCCTCTCTTTATATTTTGTGTCATGTTAGCTCAGTAAACTAGTCAATTGTATCTACTCTTTGCCCTGCAGTGTCAGCTTCGCTTATGAAAACCTGTTTCATAAGTTCATAGTCATACTTCAAATGTGCAGTCTTTACTAGCCATTGTACAGTCATACATTTGATATTAAAGAATTATAGTTGATGCATTTATTCTTATTGCAACCTGATTTCTTAATAAAAGGAACACCCTGAAAATTCATAAGGCTGTTCTATACTAAATATCAAGAGTTCAGTTTAGATTCCTAAAATAGCTTCCCCCCTCTGCAATTTCATGAGTGCTTTTATAATAAACTCATTGAAATGTTCCAAGAAGCAGTGCTTTCACAAGAATATTATTCAATCTCATGTAACAAAAAAAATCTATATTAAGAGTCCTAGTCACAGATTGAATTAAGATGCAATGAAGTCATTGCAATTGTGTGACACTACGGGGGGCACTCCTTGCACTACTGTGCCCAGATATCCGTGACAAATGTACCCCTGCTGTCACTGCATTGGGTTTCAATGGAGTGATATTATTTATAAAGGTGGTTGAAAATCTTGCAAATTTTGATTAAAAAAAACGAAGGTTCAACAACCATGAAAGTTGTGTGAAAAAATGGTTCCCAGTTTTCAACCAGAGGTAGTTATTTCTTAGGCAACCCGAGAAATTCTCATGCTTGTGAAGTAGTACAGGAGCATAGCTTCTTGATTTGTCCCACATGACAGGACATGCTCACACTCTCTTGAACAGGCCTGCATTCCATCCTGAAGCACAGTGGTGGATAGAGGATTTGTAAACTCAACCGATAGTCTCTCATTGACTTCAGGGGGCTTTGGATCATGCCCATATTCTGGTAACCTTGCTTCTGGCATTAGCCCAAGCCTGATCCTTCAGTAGAAGTAACCCTCTACCCCTCAATAATTCACCATGGCACTGATGTAGTCCTGAGCATGGGTTTGGTATGGGAAAAAAAGTCCTTTATGAGCCATATGGTTGACGGTTTATGTTCTGGAACGAGATTTAATTCAACTTATTTTAAAAACATGCACAACTGTAGATGATATTTAATGTTTGTAAAAGTATCTTTCCTTGATGTTTGATTCCGGAGGCAGTTAATTTCACAGGCTGACTGGAATCTGTGTGAAGTAAATATTTGTTTGAAATGTACTTGCCGTTAACTTAATGTTTCCTTGTTCTTCACTTATTATAGGGACATGGTAATAAATCAGTGATAATTTCCCCCCCCCCTCTTCTCCAGAACTTTGAGGATGAATTCCTGGCCTCATTGAAGTCAATGGGAGTTTTGTCATTTACACCCAGGGGGCGGGGATTTTACCCTGAGTCTTTGATAGTTTAGTCTAACTCTATTTCCATTTTAAAATCATCCTGATCTTATCATATGCCTCTGACACTTTGTTATTAACAAGGATGCCATCTTTTCACATACTGAAAGTTGTTCTGTCAAGCAGATGGCTGAAAAGCAGGTGTAACTAGATGTTTAACTTTTGATACTCAGTGTTTATGTTAGCATTGGCCTTATCTGTAGCTTCTAAATAAATACATTAAATTAAATTATGCAAAGTGGCAGAAAATTAAAAGCACACTAATAACTTTACTCCCTGATTCAACAAATTACCTGAGTGCATGAATGGCTTTAAGTACAGGGGTGACCCACTGACTTCAACTCATGTGCCTAAATTAAGCACTTTCCTAAGTGTCGTGCTGAATTGGGGCACAAAAATCCCATTTCTCCTCCTATTCAGGGTGGATTCTGGTAGGGTGTGGCACCTAGACCACAAACTCACTAATGCCAATACCATAATGTCAGGACTGTCATGGTCCTAATGCACTTTTGAAATATGTTATCCAATCATATGAATTATTAATTAAATTAATAATACTATTGAATATCACGGAGTTGCAGTGAAAAATGAAAACAGTTTCCTCCTCTTCAAGACAGAGGCTATGTTTAGTCTACAGACCTTACAGTGGTTCAGCTGTACCACTGTACCTATGCCGCTGCAGGGTCTCTCATATAGCCATTCTATGCCAATGAGAGTTTTCCCGCTGACATAAAACGAGTGGCGGTAGCTATACTGGTGGGAGATACACTTCTGTCGGTGAAACTTATGTTGGTCAGGGGAGTGTTTTTTCACAGCCTGGCTGACAAAAGTTTTACCGACAAAAGTACTAGTGAAGGCCAAGCCTTTGAACGTCTAAGACAGGGGTGGGGAACCTCCGGCCCGCGGGCCTTATACAGCCCGCCAAATCGTTTTATCTGGCCCATGGCCGCCAGCCAGGGACAGCTCCGCGCTGGGGCCGGGAAGCGCCGCGCGGGCCACCGCCGCCACCCAGGGGCGGCTCCGCGCTGGGGCCGGGAAGCGCTGCGCGGGCTGCCGCCACCAGCCGGGGGCGGCTCCGTGCTGGGGCCGGGAAGCGCTGCGCGGCTACCCTCTGCAGGGCGGCAAAACAAGGAGCCGTGGGGAGCCGACGGTCGGGGGGGGAAGAGACCGGGCTGGGCGGGTCAGTTGGGGGGGGAGGGGGAGGGAAGGAGGTTTTGGGGGGGGAGAGACCGGGCTGGGCGGGTCAGTTGGGGGGGGGGAGGGAAGGAGGTTTGGGGGGGGGGAGAGACCGGGCTGGGCGGGTCAGTTGGGGGGGGGGAGGGAAGGAGGTTTGGGGTGGGGAGGCTGGGCTGGGTGGGTCAGGCAGGTGGCAGGACCCCGGCTGGCAAGGGGCCAGCGGGGGAAACCCCAAAGCAGTGCAGGGCTAAGGACTCCACCTGCCACTGCTTTGGGATTTCCCCCACTGGCCCCTTGCCAGCTTGGGGTCTCAGCTCCCGTTGCCAGCCTGGGCTTGGGGGGGGAGGGGGGAAGAGCGGCCCGCGGATGACTTTATAAGGGTCAAAATGGCCCTTGGTGGAAAAAAGGTTCCCCACCCCTGGTCTAAGCTCCAGAACTATGCGTAATATATTACATACCATTTATTATTAATAGTGTTGCACCTTCTTCTGACACCAGTGTCTTGCTTTTCTCATGTACTGTGCCGAACACAAAAGGGCTGTGGCCCGTAGGCATGACTGCAATCCAAATAATAATGATAAAAATCTTGCCTGGTATCATTCTTGATGCCTCATCACAAGAGTGACATGAAGTAGGTGTTCAGCTCCTGCTTATTCTGGAATCTTCCATCAAGAAGTTAGCAACAAGAATCTTCAGCTCAGAAAGGACAGCTGTCTACTGTGTTGTGTATGACGGCTATTTACACTTTCAAAAGCTAGGCCATGGTTTGTGTAGGTGATGGGGGTGCTGGCCTGTGGCTACTTGATAAAGTGGGGCAAGCTATATAAACACTGGGGATTCCTCTCCCCCATGCTTTCCACTCCACTGCACTGCTACTCTGGCTCCTGGCTGACTTATGAGGTTATGAGGCTTGCCCTGCTCCTAGCATTATTTAAACTGTCCCTTTCCCCGCTCCAGGACTGTACTGCTGCTGCTTCTTGTTAATATTAGCCTTGGCTGATGGGAAGATTGTAGGTCATTTTACAACCTTAGGGGCACAGCAGCCAGCAATCCCTTTAAAACCCCATTCTTTCCTTTATTTTCCCTCCATCTCCTTTCCTTCACACCGCTCTCTGGGGAAAGAGTGAGGAGGGTGATAGCTAATCAGATGAGCACACTTTTGCCATTTCCCAAGTACATTTATGGTGGAGTATTATGCCCAGGTCAAGAGTACACAGGAAGAGACACATGCCTGTCCTTTGCAGACACAGTCTCGAGTCTAGGGATCTGTGTTTGGATTTTCAGGCAGCTGCAGTGACTCATATAGTGACTAGGTTGCCAGATCACTGGGGACCATTCACTTGGCTGTAGACCTCACCATTGTGACCCATGTGTAAGTCACCTCCAGGCTAGGATTAATGCAGTGCAGTACTTAGGGTTACCTTTAAATTAAAAAAAGCTTCAACTAGGGCCTGAAAATTTAGAAAAGTCTCCCATTGACTCCAGTGGGAATTGGCTTAGCTCTTATATGGCGTGAGTTGCCAGGAGAGGATATTAAACCAGTGCCATTTGCTCTACCTCTTTGGTTCCAGGTACAACTCACATTGTGGGTTAGATACCATAAAGTCCTTACATTATTTAGGACCCCAAGAAACTGCCTGAATCCTCTTACAGAGACAAGGCGGGTGAGGGAATATCTTTTTATTAGACCAACTTCTATTGGTGAGAGAGACCCTAACCCCAACCATAACCCTAACACTGAATCCTCTCACTGCACTTAAGTCTCTGGGCCCATCTGTGCTGATAGTTTTTGGAACTACATTGTCAGGGGCCACAGGCAGAGTGCTGTTCGTCAAGAGCTCCTTTTCCTGTGGAACTCATTCCCTTGGTGTTAATTTATCACTCTGGCTGTGGGAAATTTTAGGGCCCATTGTCCTAATATTTTTCTATTAGTCAGTAGCGGCAGGCTTACAGTTCATTAATTTGATCTGGCTGAGAACTTCAGGGGCATAGCAGTTTTAACTGTGTGAATATATTCAGTTTATAAGACAAGGGACATGACAAACATTGTGGTTTTGCAACTTTAGTTTCAATTTTTTTACAATCAAATTGTATTTATTAGAATACACTGGGGCAGGGAAGTCAAGGATGGGAATTAAATTTAAATACGTCCTAAATAATGAAAACTCAAATTCTTCAGGAGATCAGCCTTTTAAAAAAGTAAAAAAAAAGTGTCATTTTTATCATGTTTCTATAATGGCGCACTAAAATAGCACCACAGGTTACTGGCATGATATCTTAATTATGCTGGCACAAGTATAATTTAATTCATATTGCTATAACAACAAATAACAATGTCGCTGCTAGCTGTAATCATGTTAAGGCCTATGCATAAAATAATTAGCATCTTTATATTTGGCAAATGGGGTCCATTGCAGGTCACCTTAAATGAGGGCAACTTACAGTTCCAGTCTGAGACTTTTAAAAGCTTTTGCGAAATGAATATCTGGAAATCAACTTCCTTTAAAACAGATAAATTGGAAGGAAGGCCTAGGCCTGCAAATTTCTTTGATGCAATTTTGTCTCCTATTCTGGACAGTAACAGTAATAAAATTATTAAAGTGCAAGTAAGCCAGAAAACCATATCCAATGGAAGCAGCATTTGTAGCTCTTCTTTTGTGTCCGAGTGCGCTGCCTGAATTTTTAAAGCCTAAGGACCAGATTCTGCAGTCTATAGTCTGGCAAAATGTAGGATGTACTTATGTATAGACATTTCTATGGCCATTGGGCCTGTGATAGTAGTAGTAAGTCTAAGAACTAGGGGCCACCAAATGGAATTAATGGGCATCAGGTTTAAAACAAATAAAAGGAAGATCTTCACACAGCACACAGTCAACCTGTGGAACTCTTTGCTTGAGGAGGTTGTGAATGGGGCTGGGACTATAACAGGGTTTAAAAGAGAACTGGATAAATTCATGGAGGTAAAGTCCATTAATGGCCATTAGCCAGGATGGGTAAGGAATGGTGTTACTAGCCTCTGTTTGTCATAGGGGGGTGATGGATGGCAGGAGAGAGATCACTTGAACCTTACCTGTTAGGTTCACTCACTCTGGAGCACCTGGCATTGGCCATGGTTGGTAGACAGGATACTGGGCTGGATGGACCTTTGGTCCGACCCAGTATAGCCATTCTTATGTACTTAAATACATGGCATGAAGAACAATGATGTCATTTTGGGTGGAGGAGCAAAGTTTTCAAAAGCATTTAAGTGACTGACTTAGGAAAGTAAGTCCCATTTTTAAGAAGGCACTTAGGAGCGTAAGTGTCTAAGGCCCACAACGTAGAATGAGATTTATGCCTTTAGGTCCTAGGTGGGCACTGTGGCCTACTGGATGGAGTTCTGGCCTGGGACTCAGGATACCCCAGGATGATGGGGATTAATATGGGAATTGAAATGTGGATAAGGAACTGGTTAAAGGGGAGACTACAATGGGTCATACTGAAAGGCAAACAGGCTGGAGGGAAGTTACTAGTGACTTTCCTTAGGGATTGGTCTAGGGACCTATCCTATTTAACATTTTCATTAATGACCTTGGCACAAAAAGTGGGTGTGCACTAATAAAATTTGCAGATGAAACCAAGGTGGGAGCTATTGCCAAGATGGTGGAGGGCTGGAATCTCATACAAGAAATTCTGGACAACCATGAAAACTGGAGTAATAGGATTAACAACAAGAAATTTCGCTATAAGTGGGAGATTTATCAGTTGGAAGTGGCAGAGGAGGAGAAAGACCTGGGTGTATTGGTTGATCACAGGATGACTATGAGCCGCCAATGTGTTGCAGCTATGAAAAAAGAGAATGCAGTCCTAGGATGCATCAGGTGAGTTCTTTCCAGTAGCGACAGGGAAGTGTCAGTACCATTATACAAGGCACTGATGTGTGCAATTCTGGTGTCTCATGTTTATTAAAGATCAATTCAAACTGGAACAGGTGCAGGGAAGAGCTACTAGGTTGATCCGAGGAATGGAAAACCTACCTTAAGAGAGGAAATTCAAATAGCTTGGCTCAAAAGAAGGCTAAGGGGGAATATGATTGTTCTCTAGAAACACATCAGAGGGATAAATAACAGGGAGGAAGAGGAGTTATTTAAGGGAAGTGCCAATGTGGCTACAAGATGAATATAAAGTGGCCATCTATTTCAAGTTTAAACTTGTTTATAAAAGGTTCTAACCATTGGGGAAGTGAAGTTCTGGAACAATCTTCCAAGGGGAGCAGTGGAGGCAAAAAAACCTAACTAGCTTCAAGATTGATCTTAATAAATGTATGGAGAGGATGGTATGATGAGACTGCCTAAAATGGTGTAGCCGATCTGTGACTGCAAATATCTCCAGTGGCTGGAGATGGGACACTAGATGGAGAGGGTTCTGAGTTACGACAGGGAATTTTTTCCTAGGTGTCAGGTCTAACTGATTACCATATTTGGGGTTGGGAAGGAATTTTCACCCAGGTCAGATTGGCAGAGACGCTGAGGGGTTTTCACCTTCCTATGCACCCTGGGACACGTCACTTACAGGTTTAAACTAGTGTAAATGGTGGATTCTCTGTAACTTGGATTCTCTGTAACTTGAAGTCTTAAAATCATGAATTGAGGACTTCAGAAACTCAGCCAGAGGTTAAGCATCTATTACAGGAGTGGGTGGGTGAAGTTCTGTGGCCTGTGATATGCAAGAGATCAGAATAAATGATCATCATAGGCGCCGACTCCGTGGGTGCTCCAGGGCTGGAGCACCTACAGAGAAAAATTGTTGGGTGCAGAGCACCTACCGGCAGATCCTCGCTCCACCCTCCCGCCCCAGCTCACCTCTGCTCCGTCTCCTCCCTGAGCATGCCGCTGCTGCTCTGCTTCTCCTCCCTCCCTCCCAGGCTTGGGCAAGCCTGGGAGGGAAGGGGGAGGAGGGGAAATCTCAGTGGAGGGAGTGGGCCCGGGGATTTGGGGAAAGGTTTGGAATGGGGGCAGAGAAGGGGGCGGAGTTGGTGCGGGGCCAGGGAGGGGGGGAGCAAGCTCCCACCGGCGCCGGCTAAAGTCAGCCCTGATGACGATCATGATGATCCTTAAAGTTTATTTCCTGGCTCTGCCACTGGCCCCAGGGGTGGTCTTGAGAAAGTCACTTTCTTGGGCCCAGGCAGGTGGCAAAAAGGAGAAGCTACTCAGTGCTTTAAGCAGGGTCCTTTTGCCGCTTTGAAGGACCCAGCTTAAAGCGTGTCAGGAGCTGCGCTTTAGCGTCCCTGCCCCTTTTGTGCTCCCTGTTGGCAGCCCTGCCAGTAGGGATCTGGTAGGGCCGCGGATGGGGGGGGGGCGCAAAAAGAGCAGCAATGTTAAAGTGGTGCTGTGACAGCGCTTTAAGCCAGGTGCTTTAAAGTAAGGCGATAGGGGCCTGACAGGCTTTTTACCGGTACGGCGTACCGGCCCGTACCGCCTTACTTTTACCTCTGAGTGATTCTCAAACAATTGGTTAGGACCCCAAAGTGGGTCACAACTCCATTTTAAGTGACTTGCAAGGGCTGGCTGAGACCTGCTGGGGCCTGGGGTTGAAACTGTAGCCACAGCCCCACTACCTGGGATCGAAGCCCCCTGCTTGGGGCAGAGGCCCTTGGGCTTTGGCTCCCCCCACCTGGGACGGTGGGGCTGAGGCTTGAGTCCCCCTCCTGAGTCCCTCTCCTGAGGTCATGCAGTAATTTGGGTTGTCAGAAGGGGGTTGTGGTGAAATGAAGTTTGAGAACCTCTGAAACCTGTGAGGTACCATTAAAACAATATTTTAAAGACATTTTCTTTTATCATGCTACAGATGAAGTTTTCTGGTTATCTTTTCCAGATCAACACCATTTCTCTGGGTCTGGTCTATCTACATACTTTTCCCAGCATAATGTATATGGATGTGTTTTTGTTAGGAATATTGTCCACAAAGATTGATGTAAATAAGTTATTTTGGGGTTTTCTAATTAACTTCTATTGAAGTTAGCTTTCTGTATACAATAGTTTTGCTAGAAGGTTGAAAAACAACGTCTAACTTGAAAAAGTGGTACCATAGAAGAGTGGGCTAGTTAAAGTTAGTTTTGCCCTCTAAATAAGCGGGACATGTTTCTTTGCTCAGTGACTGGCCAACTATTTAAAGCTCTCTGCTTCATTTTTTTTTAATGATTTGGGTTAAATTATTATTTGCAATGGTCTCATTGGCGAGAAAAGCTCTATGATTTAAACGTCAAATCACTACATCAGCAAATGAAAAAAAAATATCTGGCGTACTAGGGACAGTATGCAATGTCTTGATTGGTAAAAACATGCACAGTCAAACTGAGGATTTTGCCAAGGATATCTTTGTTTCAAAATATTTTTGAAATCATCCCAGATAAAATCCTAATAGGAATACAGATGATGCTTGAATTTATAAGGAATAAGAAAACACCAAGATTGAGTGCAGATCTCTTGTACAAATTCATTAAACAAGCTGTTCCAAATATTCTATGGTACTATCAAGCTCAAAGCAGTAATGGGCTGGGGGGAAAGCTTTAACCCAGCCAAACAATGGCTCTGTATTGAACAAGAAAACTGTGGCAGTGTAAACATTGCTCGGCTACCACGTATTAATAAAAAAGTCACGCCCCCCTCAGAAATGTATGCACATCCTCCAGGAAAACTGGCTTGGGATAGAGCTAAAGATAAAATAAATTATCTTAACTATTTTTAATTAAACACAGAACTTGGAAAGCGTTATTTAGTAATATGTTCTTGTTGGCAGAATTAAGAGGAGGTTGGCTTCGATTTTAAGGTTTGGATTAATGTAGAACTTGCTCAACCATTTCATCACGTTCAAAAAACTGTTAATTGCTTTTCATTTAGGTTTTGTAATGTTCAGCAAAAACTCAGGAGCCTGCACCCCGAACCTCTCCGGGTGTTCCGGTCAAAAACCGGATGCCTCACAACCCTAGGTGTGTAGAGTATGTGTACCACACACGGCAGTGAAAGGTTCTGGTTCTGGTAAGGGGAGAGGCAGCAGGGCAAGGGTCCTGCAGCGGGGCATTCCACTGTTAAAAAGGGCAGTGTAGACATAGGGCTATGTACAGTATGTATCTTGAGACTCTGGCGTGTCTGTATTTTTACACACCTAAGCACTGCCTCGCTGTCTCCAGTGTTATTTATACCCATGCAAGCTGGGCACACAGTGTCTGTACTCTGCACACTGCCAAAAGCATAGACTTACCCTAAGTCATCAGTGCCTCAGTTCCCCCATCTGTAAAATAGGGATAAAATTCATGCACTTTTCTATTTACCAGGCCAAGTTTTAGTCTCTTCTTTTTCCATCTCCACTCACAGCTGCACTCAAATCAACTCTGCTTTTAATGCAGTGTTCTTAAATAGGCTCCAAGCTGTTTCTGCTGAGTATGGGATCTCCTCCTGGCCCTTCACTATTCACCCTACTCCTAAGTTAGGGGTGGGCAAACATTTTGGCCGAGGGCCACATCGGGGTGGGGAAATTGCTTGCAGGGCCATGATTGTAGGGCTGGGGCAGGTGTTGGGGTCTGGGAGGGCATGCAGGGTATTGGAGGGGGTGTGGTGTGTGCAGGAAGGGGCTCAGGGCAAGAGTTTGGGGGCACAGGAGGGGTGCAGGGTGTATGAGGGGGCTCAGGGCAGTGGTGCAGGGAGGGGTGCAAGGTGTGGCAGGAGGCTGATGCACAGGGTGCGGCAGGAGGTGCAGGGTATTGGGGTGTAGGGTGCAGGAGGAGTTCGGGGTGCCTAGAATGACTCTGGGCTGGCAGCAGGGCCCACAGCACCACGGGGTTGGCAAATCCATGGGCCAGATCCAAACCCCTGACAGTCCAGATCTGGCCCGCGGGCTGTACTTTGCCCACCCCTGTCCTAAGTGCTCTTTTTATATAGTTTTACAGTTTGCCCCTTTAGAAATTCATCACCATAATGTTAACCCTGGTAAAGTCACTTTCAAGTGTTATACAAGACACAATTATGCAGTGATCACAGCGGCTAAACTGAGTTCCTACATATAGGGCAAGATTCACAAAGCAACTGAAGTGTGGTGATGCATGAAAGTTGGGTGCCGAGAGCAACTAGAAAGAGACTGGATCCTGGGTCTCCCATGTGAGTGCTCTAACCATTAGGCTACAGAGTCACTCATACTTGCTCACTTTCGCTGAGCCAAGAATTCTTTCATTATTTTTCCACAGAGCAACAGTTTCAATATTGACCCAAAGAGAGCGAGTGAGCAAGTGCACAGACAAGTATGAGAACGGAGACCCAGGATCCAGTCCCCCTGCGCCAATGAATTATGTATTTATTCACAATGGTACCGCTTCAACCGGCGAGACGGAGGCAACCCCACTTCAGAATCTCCCATAACCCACTGCTTAGAGCACACACTTGAGAGGTAGCAGAGTCCTGTTCAAATTCTGTCTTCCCTCATATGGAGGGGGTTGGACTTGAACTAGGATCTCCCCCATCCCAGGTGAAAACCCTAGCCCAGGGGTGGCCAACCTGAGCCTGAGAAGGAGCCAGAATTTACCAATTTACATTGCCAAAGAGCCACAGTAAGTCATCTGCAGCCCCATCATCATCTCCCTCCCCCCAGTTCCCACCCACCAGCAGCCCCACCGATCAGCGCCTCCCCATCAGCTGTTTCATGGTGTGCAGGAGGCTTGGGGCGGGGAGGAGCGAGGGCATGGCAGGCCCAGGGGAGGGAGTAGGAAGGGATGGAGTGGGGGCAGGGCCTGTGGCAGAGCCAGGGGTTAAGCAGTGAGCACCCCCCACACATTGGAGAGTTGGCGCCTGTAGATCCAGCCCCAGAGTTGGTGCCTATATAAGGAGCCGCATATTAACTTCTGCAGAGCTGCGTGTGGCTCTGGAGCCACAGATTGGCCACCCCTGCCCTAACCATTGGGCTAAAAGTTATGAGGGAAGTTGTCGTCCTCCTCTCCAACCCTCTGCCTCAGTTGTTGCGAGACAACCTGACAGTAAGGGCCCAATCCAGTAGGTGAGCTTTGATCATGCTTACTGGGTCATGGGTGAGATAAGCAGACTAGTTTATGTCTTGTTTGTTTGACTAGTTTATGTCTTGCTCTGGGGCTTATGCGTCTGGACACCTGGCGTGGGGCCGCAGTGCACATGCTCAGAGGCAAAAACAGGCACTGGGGAACCTTTATTGCAAAAATTGAGATGTGGAGTAAGTATAGGCACCTACAGGTTTTGGGGGCAGCTGAGCAGGGGTTTTGTGAAGCCCAATGGGGCCTGATTCTGGGCTCTATGCATCTAAAGTGGCAGTTAAGTTCTTTTGTGAATCCAGCACTTTCATCCTATGGATCCATTTCTGCATCACTAACTCATGTTGAGCAAAGCAAATATTCTTTTTAAATTCCAGGTGGCTATATGTTGTCTGAGCTCATATAGTATCAATGCTCGTTTACCCAAAGCATGCTCCAATGAGCCATTTAACCAAACTGTTTGAAATTTTGCTCATTTGCATTTTTAAAAACCATAATACAGATGTTTTTCAACACGGCTCGAAAAGAAACCATGACTGGTCATTTCAACCATGACTGGTCATTGCAAACTCTCCTGCTAGAACTTTCAAGAGTTTGAATTTTTTTCTCTTTCCCAAATCAGGAGGAAAAGTAAAAAAATAGCAAAAAAATTTACAGACTGATAATGGAATTTTTTTTAATCGCATCAGCTGAAAAATTTAATTTCAATGTTGACTCCTTTTTTATTCTGAATCAACTTCTAGTTTTGAAATTTTAGTAGTTTCAAATGGAAAACCCAAGCTTTTCCAAAATGTTGAAATGGGAATTTGGCAATTACTTTGTCTTCAACTTTTTTTCCCCAAAAGGGAGATTTATCAAAACCGACCCTTTTCTGCAAAAAGTTTTAGTTTTGATGCATCTGGGTGTTCAGAAGAAAAAACATTTTGTTTGAGAATTCCCAGCCAGCTCTAATTGTAACATGCTATTTCTCTTAACAGGCAAGGGGGAAAAAATCAGTAATTTATCTCTGTTGCCACTAGAGGTCAGACCACATGCAATCAGCACAATGCAGGAGAAAAAGTTTTATTATATGTTCTTGTAGGATCACGTATTCAAATATACCAAGCAAGAGAATTCTAAATGTTTGCTCTTGAAACCTGCATCACGTTAAGGACAAAAACATATATACCGAGTGCCAGTATATCAAATGGGGAGGGGGGGGGGGCAAGGGAGGTTAGGCTTCTTGAACAAAGGCTCCGTGGACCTGGGTGCAGAAATGGTCAACTCAGGGCACAAACACCTGCAAATTTACGAAATTGTTTTTTTGAAGATTTTCCTTAATATAGGAATAAGCATTTCTGTAGATTTCTAGCCTCTGATGAATTTTGAAATAAAGTTCAAAAACACATGGAGCAGACAACAATTGTGAGTGACCATAACACAATATTTTACTGAAAGACATTTGGTCAGAGTGATTTTTGTGTCATCTCCCCCTTCAAAATGAAGCGAAAACTCTACCAAATAAGCAGAAGATATTAAGTCTTCCCCTGGTCAGATGCTATTTTAGAGTCCACCTCTCCATCTGGCTTTTTGGTCTGTACAAATATTGTGGCATGCTCAGGGCTACATAAGTTTCAAATTGTACACTCCATTCAATAGAAAGGCTTTCTGGGTACAAAAACGCTGCACCAAGGCCAATGATCCAACTAGCCCAGTATCTTGTCTTCTGACAGTGGCCAATGCCAGGTGCTTCAAAGGGAATGAACAGAACAGAGCAATTATCAAGTGATCCATCCCCAGTCATACAGTCCCAGCATCTGGCATCAGAGGCCTAGGGGGACAGAGGATAGGGTTCCAACTCCAACCATCTTGGCTAATGGCCATTGACAGGCCTATCCTCCATGAACTTATCTAATTCTTTTTTGAACCCCATTATAGTTTCAGCCTTCACAACAACCCCTGGCAAAAAGTTCCACGGGTTGCCTGTGTGCTGCTGTGTACTTGAAGGGGAAAGCCCAAGAGTTAACAGTGAAAGAGAAGAGGTTTCATGAAACAAAACGTGGCTCAGAATTTCCAAACATAGGACTATTATATTGCAAATGAGCATTCATAACGGACGCCAGGATCTCTGGGAGCAACTGAACCATTTTCAACTCAGGTAACAAAGAGTCCTGTGGCACCTTATGATTCAATACTTTAGTTAGTCTTTAAGGTGCCACAGGACTCTTTGTTACCTCTGCTATTCCAGACTAACACGGCTACCTCTCGGATTTTCAACTCAGAAACTCTAGACATGAGATCTTTTCCAGTGCAATCCTGCCCTAACCTCACCAGTGAAAATGCTCACAGACAGTTTTATGGTATAAGCAGAGCATTTGTGTAATAACACATAGATCAGAATTAACCCATCATTTATAAGGAGCAATTCTAAAAGGAAAAATCAAGTGTATATCTGTTGGAAGGAATGGGAATTGGCAGGGATAATTTTCCTCTTGGGAATTTATACCTGGGGCGTTAGCAACTTTCCTTGCAAAATGTTTTAAACTGGGAAGAAATCTACCACTGAGATTCCAAGTAATGTCAAGCTATGTACATTCCTGCTTGCCTAAAATGCCAGGGGTGAAATCCTGGTCCCACTGATGTCAACGGGAGTTTTGTCATTAACTTCACCGAGGCCAAGATTTTGCCCCAGAGCGATCACCGATAGCTCTTTCAATAGGAACACATTCATCCTCTTCGCATCTAGAATCAAAATTGTATGCCATGTTACTGGGATTATCTTATCCTACTTTGTGCAAGAAACCGGAATGCAAGTATACATATGCATTTACACACACTCACACTTATGAGAAACAATGTATTGGATATAGTACAAAAGTGTATTACTGAGTTCAAAAAAAGTCTAAATGTTTTCATTTTAGACTCCTATGCACATGTTGAAATGTGCCTATTAGACAACAACACTGAGATCATTTGATCCATTATTTGACAGTCCTCTGTTAGAAGAAGTTTCAATTTTGACTACAGTAAATAAAGCCTGGGCCTTACCGTACCAGCTCTGACCCATGGTCTACTTAGGACAGTCCAGCCCAAGAGTGGCAAAACACAAATGCTTCAGGGGAAGGGGCAAGAAGCTTCACAATGGACAGGTCTGTATGAACCTGTCCATTGGAGAAATTTCTTCCGAACCCCAAGAAGTTAACTGTTCCCTACACATGAGGGTATATGTCCTTTTAATTTGTTTTTATCCTCTCTTATGTAATCAGAGAGTTCCGTGGACGTATCTATCCCTTTTTAAAATCCTACCTGCTCTTTACCTCAATAATATATTGAGGCCGCAAATTCCACAGGTTAAGTATACATTATGCAAAAGGTAGAGTGCCAATCATCAGGTTTATTTAATTGAATGTTCCCTTGTTCTGGTATTCAGCTGACCCTCTCAATGCCATTCATTATTTCACATAGCTCTTATATCCTCTGTTTCTCTAAACCAGGGGTGGGCAAATCTTTTGGCCTGTGGGCCACATCTGGGTGGGGAAATTGTATGCAGGGCTGGGAGTGGTGGTGCGGGAGGGGATGAGGGCTCCGGCTGGGGGTGCGGGCTCTGGTGTGGGGCTGGGGATGAGGGTTTGAGGGTGCAGGAGGGGTTTAGAGGGTGGGAGGAGGATCAGGGCTGGGGCAGAGGCATGGAAGGAGGTCAGGGTGCAGGCTCCGGGCAGTGCTTCCCTCAAGCAGCTGTTGGATGCAGTGGCATGTTCCCCTCTGTCTCCTATGCAGAGGGGCAGACAGGCGGCTCTGCACGCTGCCCTGTCCATAGGCACCGCTCCTGTCGCTCCCATTGGCCGTGGGGTGGCATTTGGGGAGGGGGCAGCATACGGAGCCCCCGTGCTGCACATATCCATAGGAGCGGGGGGGGAGAGGGGAGGGGAACACACCGCTACTTCCGGGAGCTGCGCAGAGCCATGGCGCACACAGAGCGGGGCAAGCCTCCAACCCTACTCCCTGACTGAAGCACTGGACCCTGCTCTCTGGTGGGAGCTCAAGGGCTGGATTAAAATGTCTGAAGGGCTGGATGCGTCACCCAGGCCAGTTTGCCCACCCCTGCTCCAAATAGTTCTAATCTTACCCTGGCCTCCTCACCAGAAAGCCTGTCTCTTCCTCAGTCATTTTCATTGCCTGTGTGTGGACTTCTGTAGAAGTGGTATGGAATCATACATTGTCTCCGGACTCCAAACACTATGAGCTACATAATGTTTTCATGGGAATGTCACTGCCTTTTAAAGAAGTGGGTTGGCAAGTGCACTGGCAAGTCCACATTTTTAGAAGGTGAAAAAGCTCTCTTGGACCACCAAAAGAGAGGTATGTTGACCCAACAGAAATGACTTGGTTTGTGCAACTTATTTATAAATAGCTTTATGACAAGACTGAATAGTTGCCTGTGACATGGGATTTTCTCTCTTATAGAAAGGAACACGCAGAAGCCACTAGAAAGTGGTACAGGATATTTCTTGGGAGATGCTGGGTAGCATTCTTGGACTTTGTTTTTCTTGGCCCCAGTTCAGGAAACAACTTCAGTTACATATGCAGTTAAGTCCATTCCTTTTCAGCAAAGCAGTTAAGCTCATATTGAAGTCTTTTCCTGATGCTCTCCTGAATTGGGCCCCTACAAGAGAGATCATGTGCATGCATTTTGTTGATTGTTCCCTAGTTTGCTGTTATGTATATAATTTCAGTTTTTAAATCAATAAGGCATTTTAATGTTTGAAAAATCATGCATGAGGGCACATGACAAAAGCAGATTTGGCATTGTTTCTTTCCCTTGTTCCTAGTCAGACTGTCTTAAGTGGTCTTCACTCAGTAATTAGGTTAAGTAGCTCTTGCAAAATGAGCTAAAGATGAGATGCAGAGCTGGAACAGTGAGACACCTGAGGTCAGTTAAGGTTATTAGACTCTTGCAGCAATGCTATAAGCGGAATTCCCCTCCCCCCACTTCCTCTTTTAGCAAAGCCTCAGGGGGAACATCTTCCCCTTAAAGGCAGCAGGTTTCACATTAGGAGGGGGAGTGTAAGAAAGCTGCTGTCAGCATATGCAGGCTGTGCGGCTAATTCAAATAAGATATTGATGTTGCCCTCTAGATCCCTGCTCTGCTTTACTGTATAATATAGATCTATTGGTTTCCTTTATCTGTTGATCAACATGCTTTATTCTCTTTGTTCAAAAAATAAAAAGCTCTCTCTGTGTCTGTGTACCTGATGGCACAGTGCCGTGTCTGCCTGTGCTGAGGAGTGGAAGCAGCGGAGCTCCAAAAGGGAAACCACACTCTCTCGCAAAGACCTTTTTGGTAAGGAAACTTTATAGCAAATATCTACATTTGAAATTTAATTCTCAGGGGAGAATCAGAATGTTGTAATGGTAGAAAGTGACGTTATGAGGCATTCCTGAAGTGTTTCCAGTGCAGATGATGTTGACATCAGTTGGTAAATAACTACTAGATGCTATTTCATAACTTAAAATGGCACACAGGTATAGTTCATGTGCTTTCTGGGGGGAAATTTTTTAAAAAGAAGGATTTGGAGAATCTGACATGCATTGGAATTACATTTTTAATATTGCACAGTACAGCGGTATTTTCAGAAACCACAGCAATTTGTTCTGTTGTTTGGATATAGTGTCAATAAAAGCCTATCAAAGAATCTTTAAACCAAATCTTTGTGAAAAGTCTCATTGAAAACTTTCAATAATCTGTAGCACATTAGTTCTCAAACTGGGGGTCGTGACCCCTTGAGGGTCACGGCCCGCTTATGTGGGGGTCACGAGCCCCAAGTCCCAGGGCTGGCTGCCAGCTCTCTGCCCCGATCCCCCTGGCGGGCTGTGGGCTCCAGCCTCAATCCCTGGGGCGGAGGGGCTGCGAGCCCCGAGCAGAGCGGTGGGGATGCGAGCCCCGAGCCCCGACCTGGGGGTGGAGCAGTGGAGCGGCAAACCCCGACCCCGGGAAGGAGTGGCGAGCCCGGGGTGGCAGGGCAGCAGTGCTGCGAGCCCCGATCCGGGGGCGAGCGGTGCAGCGAGCCCTGACCTTGGGGTGGCTGGGCTGAGAGTCCTGGAGCAGCAGGGCTGTGAGCCCCGACCCCGGACGGACTGGGGGGATGGCAGGGCAGTGAGCCCCGACCCTGGGGTGGCATGGCTGCGAACCCTGACCCCGGCGCAGCGGCGGGGCTGCGAGCCCCAACTTGGAGCACAGGGGCTGCCAACCGTGAGCCCGGACCCAGAGCGGCAGGGCTACAAGCCCCGAGCCCGGATGGAGTGGTGAGCTCCGAGCCCTGAGCTGGGGCTGCAGGGTTGCCAGACTGGAGCAGTGGAGCTGCAAGCCCCAAGCCCTAACCCCAGCACGGAGGAGTGGGGCTGCAAGCCATGACCCCGGGCAGAGCTGTGGGGCTGTGAGCAGGCAGCCCGACCCCCAAACTCCAGTGCCGGTAGGTGGCTGTGAGCCTGAGGCCCAAGATGAGTGTAAGCCCTGACCCCAAGCCCTGTGCTGGGCTGAGAGCCCCTGCACCCCCCAACCCCGATCCCTGCACAAGGCTGTGAACCCTGACCCTGGATTGTTTCAGGTCATTAATTACTGTCAAGTATTAAACTAAAAATTTACTTAAAAATAACTTTTCTAAAAATATGTTTCACTCTTGATTTAAAAGCAGTGACAAAATTAATTTTAAGCAATAGGGTTTAAATTTAGTATTTATTATTACTTAAAAAAATAATTTCTAATGGGGGGGTCGCACTCAGAGGCTTAGTGTTCAAAAGGGGTCACCAATACAAAAAGTTTGAGAACCACTGCATCTAGCAGATACTTTAGCATAAGAGTCGGAGCACAGCAGTTATGAACAAATGCATCAAGGGGCCCATAGATATGCTTTCTTTCTTATACGATTGTTGTTTGAATTATAGGGATTGCATAAGGGAGAGTGAATTTATGCCACTAGTATGGGGAGTACTTTTGAAATACATTATTATTTTTCATACACTAATTTCAATTATATTGGTATCAGGTAAATATATATGTCAAATTCTAGTGGCGATCATGCGTTTGTCATGCACCTAACTTTCTGATTATAGGATTTTGTGGCAAGGGCATGCATTAAAGTGAACTCCATTGAGCGACTATACCTATATGATGATATATATGGATGACTGTGTCCCTGTAATCTCCTTTGTCCAGTTTAGATTTAGGGCTCCACACCACCAGGAATGGCAGCTTTCTGGTTTATTTCTAGAGACGTATCTACTATCCACAGGCATTATTAGTTTATAATGCGCGGATAGTGTGGGGATTGCCTTAATTTGGGGCTAATGTGTGGAGGGGCAGTAGGCTTCCTCAGCTAGGAAGCTATTTGTTCTTTCCAAAGGGAGCCATCAAATTTTTCACATATCTGGCCTGCATAACAGTGTTAACTTATTATTGTTGCCTTCAGCCTCATTCCCCTGTCGCCCTCCTATTTTTTGTCACATCTCTAAACTGAATTGAGAGCTTACTGGGTTAGGGAGCATATCATCCCATCTCAGGCACGGTGGGGACTAGAGCTCGAATGGGGGCTTTGGATGCTACCATGATAAAAATACAGTCTATTAATGGTGATTATTCTTTCAGGCTCTGGCATTAGTAGTGCCACAATCAACATGTTACAAAGTTCACTGGCAGGAGGTTGTTCTGAGCATGCAGCTGCCATATATTGTTCCCGCCCGCTGGAAGCAGTTTCTCATTGGCCTACTGATTGCTGAAGGGCATAGGTGGACAAGGAGAATTGGATTCTAGGGAATGGGGATGAAGGGCAGGGAAAGAAGCAGGCTCAGGAACTCTAACTAAGAGACAGATATTTCTAGAGTCCAGAGTCAGCTCTGGGATGTCTAGCTTGGAAAAGAATCCCGAATCTCCAGCACGGACATTGCACAGGATAGTTAGCCCTACCTCAAAAAAAAGGCAGCAGTGCTGATGTCTGCAATCCAAGAGGATAGCTGCACAGTGAAGAAGTGGCTGAGAGAGTACCAGGGGCTTCAAATACAGGATGAACAAGTGATACACAATGTGAAGGTCTTTATCTGCTTCTGTTCCTAATAACACACAGAGCTATACACATCACCACTGTGCCTGCTGGGACCTTGCCATCTTTCATGGATACCAGTTTCATGGCTACTCTAACACAGCTTTCATGGTCTGCTTTTGTAGCTGTGATTCGTCTACCAGTACCATCAACCAAAAGCCACTTATGCCATGACAACTTTAATAGCCAAGGGGGGAGGCTGAGCCAGTTTCATGCCATCTAGATCAGTCAGCACAGGATGGTGAAATTGAAGGACATCAGTCAAAATCAGGAAGATCCTGTCCTAAAGGGCACCGGGCGACCTGGCTGATTAGGATTAAGTGATTTTCATATACAGCATAGTGGATTAAATAGAATGGCATAGGAAAGCCAGGCTAGATGGCATTATGAACAAAATAGCCTTTCAAGAAACTGAGTTGTACATGTAGCAGTACAGAAGTGATTTGCCTTTTTACCATACACAATTTGTGGTAGTTTATATTCTAAAAAAAGTGACCTAACTGAAAATTTCAGTGAAGGTGCTTCGTCACAAATTGGCTTATACATTTCCCCCCCCCCCCCAATTTTTAAAAAAGTTTTGAGACCTCAAAAGTGGCCAACTTAATTCCCCCTCCACCTCCTGGTGAAGTGGGGAAAGTCTATTTTTGTTAAAAAAAAAAAAAAGTAAAACATTTTGAAAATATTGCTTTTCACTATTTAATAACAGTCACTTAAGTATTTCACTTAAAAAAAAGAAGGTGGTGAGACTTTGTTATAGTTTTTCGAATTGGGAAAAAGGTGAGAGTCAAAGTGGGGATAAAAAGGTTAAAAAAAAAAAGGCAGAGGGAACTCAGTTCCCATTTTCTGCTTCTGTGGATTCTCTCATCTTAGTTTTCTTAATGGCTTTCCAAATTTAGTGTTTGTAGCAACAGTTTTCAACTTCTAGACAAGGGTTCCTTCTTTTTAGGCCTATAGGTGGTAAAAGGTGTCCTGGGGGAGGGAGGGGGAGAGAGAGAGAGAGACCTAACCATTGCAAGATATCAGTCAGTTCTTGGTTCTACATTCAACTAGGGCATTATCACAAAAGCCCACAACATGCAGAGCAGCTTTGTTTTTGTGGAGTGGGACTGCCTTTCCAGGAAGTCAGAGTATGAATGCAGTTTCCAGCCAGAATGAGTCAGCCTATTGTGAATTTTTTGGCATTCAGTTCCACTGAGATGCTAGTAACCATGGTAAAAGGACCAGATAGTAAGAGTCACCAAGGAGATCCAATCTCAAGTTTTATACTAACCCAGTGCATACTGGTATAGGACTACGGGAGCTTATTGAGTACTAAGTGTACACTCATGCAACTCTAAAAATGTGATTTAAAAACTCAGTAGTGTACTTCAATAGTGTACTTACTGCTTTGTTTCTAGGGTGTCACAATTACATGGGACAGTGGGGAATGGAGTGGCAAAGTTACACTACAGAAATGAATGAGATGAGAACATGCAGCGGGGGATAATAGTTCAGAGTTCAAGTGAAGCTATAGGACAACTTCTGGTGCCTAGCTTGCTCCATCTGAAGGAGCTTCATTGAACTCCAGTGGGCTCCTTCTGGGTCGTAGAGCATCAGGTCAACTGACTTGCCCAATACCCAGGACCATGTGGCCAAAAGCATTCAACATTTGGGGGAGTGGCAGAAGTGCCATGGGGGTAAGGGTTGTTTGGGGATAGGTGGCTTTACAAAAGATCCACAGAGTTGGAAGCACTTCTGAGGAGTAGGAGGTTTTTTGGAACACACACACTAAGCTGTTTTGCTGCAGCTCCACATCTGAATTATAAATTGTTTATGCTATTATACCCTTGCTGAAGAGTGTACACACTTGTCAATAAAACACAGATAGAAAAGAGAGTCACTATGTTCCCCCAGCATCAACTAAGGTGAAAGGTAAAAACAAAAACAAAAAAAACCCAGGAGATCATTGACTGTCAGTGAAACCTAGAGGCACGTAATAACGTGCTTAAGTAACTTTTGAAAGCAGGAGATAGGCACTTCTGAAAATTTTACCCCACATTGTTAACTCCTGAGGGGTCAATACAATATGAAAAAATCTATGCCAATTTGCAGGGAACTGACAAAAGGAGAAACAAACTTGCAGGTATATGGCCAAGTATCAGAGCTGGTTCAGAAGCAAGAATTAGATTCATGGACTAATCAACCTAGGCAGAATTCACTACTATTCAGAATGTTATACTACTTCTGTGGAAATATTTAGGTCATTCCTTAAAATGTTCAATCTAAAGCTTTGTAAATTCACACTAGAATTTTATCATTTGCTATTATTCAATTGTCCAAAAGCAAACGACAATTTTGACTTAAGTAACTAACTTCAAGTAGCAAATATATCAAGAACAGGCCTTTGGCTTAGCTAAACAAGTTTCTCTACATAGGAATACTGTTCCTTTCCCCTAATTTAAGGGGAAAAGTGACCTAACCCATTCATATTATGGTTTGCAAAGACAGGAGCAGGGATTTCATCCTGCTCATCAGAGTCAATGGGGCCAGGATTTCACACACAAGATTTTCCACCGCAATCAGATGTATAGTTAACCAAATCGAACATCCTGCCCATGTCTGATGTCTCAATGCAAGGCAGCTGGCCAGTTATGTAATGCTATATCTGAGTGTAGAAATACAACTCACCAGCCAGCATGCCCCCTTACAGCTGGGTATGGCAGAGCAGGGTCTCCTCTGGTGCTCCCCTGCCAACAGGTGCTCCAACCTTGCATTGGTCTATGTCTTCTCCTGATGCAGCCCTCTGGCCAGGTGAGGTATATTCTCACCTGTTTGAGGAGAACAGAATCCAACACCAAAAGCCCAGCATGTCAAGTCTTCAGCCAAATCCAGACTCAGTAATCCACCCCTTGTCTCTGGAGCTCTTCATGCCCCTTTCATCAGTGGGCCCATCAAGGAATTCAACCCCCTCCATTGGGTTGCAGCCCAGAGCCCCTATAGTGAACAGCTAAAGTCTGTCTACTCAGAAGCCCTGCTTCCTCTGTGGGCTGCTTCCTACCTCAGCTGGTCTTTAGGTCTTTGTTCCATTCTCTCCCTGGGCTCACACCTCCACAGATCCAGAAAGGAAAACAGATTAATCACAGCAAACAAAGCAAGTGTACAGAGTGCCATACCAGGCCCACTTTCTCCCAAGAAGGCCTCTAACAGCAGCTAGGAAACTCATGGCCTCAGCTGGGCCTTGTTTCAGGCAGCCTCAGGCTAGTCCCTGGCTCAAACCAGCCCTTTATTCCAGGAGCAAACGTCTTCTCCCAATCAGCCCCTACTGAGCTGGGCTTGCCCCTTTAAACTTTTTCTCCAGGCTTGACAGCTTTTGCAGATGTAGCAAGGCAGTCTCCTATGAACCCTTTACTGACTAGTGTGGGCTATGTATACCCATCACAGCCAGAAAGTGGTGAAATAGATAATTACTTAAACTCTTGGGTTAAAAGGAGATTGCATCAAGCACACCTTTGCCTTTCATGTCAGGATTGTGTTTTGTTTTCTAGACCTGTTTTCCAGCTGTGACAATGTTCAAACAATATTTGAAAAAAAAAAAAAAATTGAGAGAGATTTTCTCCATTATGTAACCTCCTGTGATAAACCCACTTGCTTACTTTCTTTTTGTGTGTGCCGCTCTATCCATTTTATTCCAGTAGAGGGCACTGGTGCATAATATATGTACACAAAGTGAGCAGTAGTATTACAAAATCACTCTACAGTTGCAGCATTATTATAATAATCTGATGGCATGTGCATCCATATGCACACAAATCTCACCCGCCTCCTCCTCAATACCAGATAATATTACAGCTTAGTCAATTAAGAGTTTGTCCATTCTGACACATTCCATTTTTTCTTTTAAATGTAGGGAGCAGAGACTGTCTATCCTGGGGCAGATACCGTTCAGACTGTATATCCTGGGGCAGGTACTGTTCCAGGAATGTCACATAATGCATAACTAGCAGAGTTATGTCAGGCATTTAAAGTTAAAAATGAAGACTGTTACCACAGGTATAAAGGAAATATTGGATTGGTATATGTAGCAGTACCAAGGACTGTTTTACAAGAGCATGAATTTTCATCATGTAGTAAATCTTTTAACCAGTTAGGAAAACAATTGTTGTATATAAACAGAAACAGTCTAGAACTAGTACTTGGCTAGGGGGAAAGTATGTAGAAGATAGCTGTAGCGATCTTGGGGTTCATTAAATAACAAACCAGGGAATGAGAAAGGAGTAAAATTTTAATAAAGCAAACTGGAGGGCTTCTGTAGTGAGCTGCTGCACACATCCATGCAGTGTTCTGAACCCTGCTTACAGGTCACGTCTCCAAACTCACAACACTGTCCGTTATAAGGGAGCATCTCCAAATGGACAGGCACACAAAAAATTGCACAGAAGAATTTTTTTGCGCACATGGCCGTCAAAAATTAGAGGGAACATTGACTCTTACAAGTGTGACAGACCGCCTTCTCACCCCCCCCCCCCCCGCAGGAACAGGCAGGAAACCCTTTTTTGCTCCAACAGTGCCCTTTAATTTACAGTGCAGGACCCCACCACCAATATATACAGGTTAAAACAGTTCATTAACATCCAGCTCTAAGTAGCTCATTAACATCCAGCTCATTAACATCCAGCTCTAAACAGCTCCACAGGTTCTGGCTCTACAAACTCTATATAGTTCAGCCCCTAATACAATAACACACACACAGCTCTTGATAGCTCAGACACCACCACCACCACCCCGCTGGGCTTTCTTCCTAGCAGCCTTATATCCCCCAGAGGAGGCTGCCAGGTGCAACTCATGCAGGTTGATTAGCCTGCACCTCAGGTGGCTAATTAGCCTTCATGCACTGGGGGTTTGTAGAGGGCTTTTCTCCCTCTTAAAGGGGCAGCAGGCTGGGTCAAGCCCACCCTGCCACACACCTCCCCCCTTAGCCTAGCCCCATAGGGCTGGCTCAGACCCTTCAAGCCTTCGATCAGCTCTACAAGGGCCCCAACGCTCTGCAGACTAGTGTACAGGTGGAGGCTGGGTCCACTACCCCCGGTTGGGACCTCCTCCCCACCTGCACCCGCAGAGTGGGTATCACCCCACATGGTTTCCGCCCCAAACCCCAGTCCATGGGCCATCGCCCCAAATCCCGGACCCATCATGGTCCATCTTCTCCCCAAGGTCCCTCTGTCTCCACGTATCTGGTCGGTTGCACCGCAGACTCCACCGTCTCTGGCTGGTGCCTTTTGACTCCGGTACGGACAGTCTCGGGAAGGCAGAGCAAAACTGCTCCAATATCAGGGAGTCCATAATGTCCCCAAGTCCTGGGCCTCTGCCCACAAGGTACGGAGCAAGACGGAGGGCCCGGGTGGTCCGCTCCCACCCGGCTGTGGTGGCTGCCCTCTCAAAAAGTCCCACAGTACCTTTACAGCTCCAACTGAGCCTGCTGCATCCAGTGGTCTTGCTGCAAGGCATGCATGGCCTGCTGGGACCGCTTCTGTTATTTCTCGAGACACTGCAGGGTTCCCTCCATCTCGGGGCCACAAGTTGTGTTGCTGGTGTAGCGATCCCACCCCTGACACCATGTGTGACAGACCGCCTTCTCACCCCCCCGCAGGAACAGGCAGGAAACCCTTTTTTGCTCCAACAGTGCCCTTTAATTTACAGTGCAGGACCCCACCACCAATATATACAGGTTAAAACAGTTCATTAACATCCAGCTCTAAGTAGCTCATTAATATACAGCTCATTAATATCCAGCTCTCAACAGCTCATTAATATCCAGCTCTAAACAGCTCATTAATATCCAGCTCTAAACAGCTCATTAATATCCAGCTCTAAACAGCTCATTAATATCCAGCTCTAAACAGCTCCACAGGTTCTGGCTCTACAAACTCTATATAGTTCAGCCCCTAATACAATAATACAAACACAGCTCTTGATAGCTCAAACAACACACACAGCTCTTGATAGCTCAGACAACACACACTCAGCTCTTGATAGCTTCCCCACAAACTCACACAGCTCTTGATAGCTCAGACACCACCACCCCACTGGGCTTTCTTCCTAGCAGCCTTATAGCCCCCAGAGGAGGCTGCCAGGTGCAACTCATGCAGGCTGATTGGCCTGCACCTCAGGTGGCTAATTAGCCTTCCTGCCAGGGAGGTTTGCAGAGGGCTTTTCTCCCTCTTAAAGGGGCGGCAGGCTGGGTCAAGCCCACCCTGCCACACAAGCTATTTTGTTATGTAATATATGTGACATCATCATTCTTAAAAAACAAACATTTAATAAGTGTCTCTCCCAAACATTTTGCAGCGGTTCATAAACACTGAGGTGGACTTCTATGCTCCCACTTTTGGGAAAGTTCATTTTTGACAGCTAGAAATAAGCCAGCCAACATCATTTTTGGAGTAAACAGTAATCCTCATATCAACACGGTGAGAATGCTGATCTAACAGAGAGATGGCAGGTAAGTTCCCCAGAAATGAAAACCCCTTTGATCTCACAGTATGCGTATTAGCTGCAAAGATGAGAACAGTGATTTTGTCAAGGCTCTTCAGCATGAGTCAACTATTTTAATTTGTATTTCTCTGCAGCCCCCTTCTACTCTAGGCTCCTGCTTTTTATACTAATCACCCAGATCCTCCCTACTTGGGCTTCATCTTCATTTGGGCCTGACCCATCATCCAGGCACACAGATTGCTCTGTCTCCAGTTAACTCTTTCATTACTTGGGTGTGGCCAGACCTCTCATAGCTGGGAAATGTATTCATTGTTTCCCTCATCCAGACCACACCATAGCCACTAAGGCCTATACACACTGCTATAATACAAGCAAATAATATTTCCGAAATACCACATTTTTTCTGCACCTTTAGCTGCACAGGTGTAGAAGGGACAATGTATTTGTGATATTCTGTGTACATAGAGAATATCATCTGACAGGCACAGTAAGTTACTCTGATTACTGTGGTATTATCTATTCATGAAGTGACCACAGCATCCTCGGTGCTGTATGAGACAAAGGAAAAATCCCTGCGCTAAATCCCTTAACAGCTAAATAATATATAACAATAAAATAATTAATAATAATAAAAGAGAAAAGAAAGGAAGGACAGGAAAGACTGACTTTTTAAAATTAATGTGATTAGCTTTCTTCTTGTGTGTCTCATAGCAACAGTGTCCTTAGGAGGGATTTGAATGAGGACAGGGGGGACTCATCCTCTGTAGAGGGGTCATGGGACAGAAAACGATAGATTGCAGTGGGAGGAAGAAATGAATGGGACATCAATGGTGGATGGGGATGGAGGAAGCACGGGAACCACAATAAAGCTCAGATCAGAGATGTGGGTTCGGAACAGCGGGCAGTGTTCTGGCGGCGGGGACTGCACACTCCTGTAGGGCAGCACGTCTAGCTCTGTCTGGGCTGCTCTGAGCATAGTAAGGGGGACGGGGCTGGGGGGTTGGATAAGGGGCAGGAGGTCCTGGGGGCAGTCAGGAAACAGAGAGCAGGGGCCGGTTGGAAGGGGTGGATGTTCTGGGGGGGCAGTTAGCATATGGGGAATGGGGGGGTTGGATAGGGCATGGGAGTCCCGGGGGTCTGTCTGGGTGGGGGTGTGGACAGGGTCAGAGCAGTCAGGGAGCAGGGGGGAGTTGGGTAGGGGGTGGGATCTGGGGGGATCTCAAGAGGGGGCAGTCAGGGGACAAGGAGCAGGGGTCTTAGATAGTGGGTGGGATCCCAGTGGGGTGGTTGGGGCAGAGCATCTCTGGAGGTGGTGGTCAGAGGTCAAGGAGAAGGGAGACTTAGATAGGGGGTGGAGCTCCCAGGGGGGTGTTTAGGGACATGGGGTCTCTGGAGGGGACAGTCAGGGGATGAGGAGAAGGGGGGGTTGGATGTTCTGAGGGGGGCAGTCAGGAGGCGGGAAGTGGGAAGGGGTCAGTTAGGGGATGGGCCAGGCTGTTTGTGGAGGCACAGCCTTCTTACCCAGCCCTCCATACAATTTTGCAACCCCAATATGGTCCTCGGGCCAAAACGTTTGCCCACCTCTGCTATAAACACTGTCACAGCACCGATATTAACAGTAGCACAACATCCACCTAACCACACACATCCACAAACAAGTGGCAAATTAACAGGCTCACAGCTTTAAGGGGTGGGGGAGGACGTCCCCCTCCCCATCAGGGCACCTGGGAATTTGTAGAGTATGAACTTAATGAATCGTGAGCATGATTTGGCCCTGGAGCTTCAGACACGTTCTGCATTGGCTACAGCGCTTCCTCTGCTGGAATGGGACCGTTCTTAGTACATGATGCTGCAGAAGATCACACAGCACACTGATGTGGCACATCTGTGGTCTTGGATGCCAACAGTAGAAGCACATTTTCATTCCTGTCTTCCTTCTCACTCGGCTGGCAGTATAGTAACTGTGTTCTTGGATGCAAATATGGTGTTGGGTTGTAGAATGCCAGTCAGTGGCCAGTGTCACCCTTGGAATAAAAAGAGAGTGACAGTTCGTATTATTGTCATTATTAATTCAGGAATACAAATAGACCCACAGACTGCGAGGAAAGCTGAGCCCAGCCCGCTGTGTGTCCCTTAGCTGCAAATGGCCTTGGCATAAGATACAGTAAATCTCATAAAACGTTCATGTGACCTCTCATTTGTATGAAACAAATGAGGAAACCTGAGAGGACTCCGTGCATCCAATCCTGTGAGATTTAACATCACACTATGCCTTAGCCATTAGACAGTCACCCAAAATCTGCAAGTCAATGAGTGCACATTTAAATGTGTGAACTGCTGTATAATACGAACTCTTATTCATTATTATTATTACATTCCGAGATGTCTTCTCCTTCAAGTTAGGCAAGTCCAAACTGAATGACTCACAAACAAAACCTGGAAATTCCCCAAGCATATGCGTCACCACACATGACCTGTCACATACCATCTGGCTATTGATAATTAACTGTTTCTGAAAAAGGAAACATTTTCCTAATATTAATTCAGGTGAAACTATGGCAACATGTGCAGTCTATGGCAAATTTCAGGAAATCCAGAGTTGAAAGAATCCAGCACATACATAATTTTTGTCTCAGGGAAAACAATTATCGTCACCAGCATGCTGGAATGTTATAGCATCTGTGAATGGGCTAAAGCACTTGATTGCTGTGGATTGACAGATGTCACACATTTCTGAGCACACACAGGGAAACCATTACGCTCTCAGAGAGGGACTGGCATGTGTATATTAGATAGTGGGGAAGCAGATTTCATAGGTCTAGGATAACACATCTCTCTATCTGAAGTGCTGGACACCTTCACTGTTTCAGAGATCCAGTGCTAGTGTCTTGGGTCTATACGTTTTCTTATTTCCATTTCATCCATGTCTTAGTGATGCCTTATCAGTAGAGGTCATGACAAATAGTGAAGCCGTTATCTGACCTTCCTAGGAATCTGACAATGAAAAGAGCTGGAAGATGGTTAGAGTAGGCCAAAGGGGGAGACAAGTAAAGCTCCATTCATGCAAATCAAATCAAAGCAATTTAAATCACCAAGTGTAATCATGATTTAACTCAGCAAGCAGAGAACCTTGATTTAAGGCACTGTTATTTGTGGGGATTTCCAGGATTCTGGTGTGGTTACAAAATTGTCTTTGCAATAGATTACAGCCATTTTTAGGGGAAACAAAATGCTTTGTTCAGACCAGGGAAAACTTGCTTTGATTGGGTGTTTTTGAGTAGACAAGCCACCCCGTTTGAATATTTCTATTCTGTGCAGCACTTGACAACCTATAGAGCTAAACAGGGAGACTGGAGTAACAGCATCACCACCATGACCACTGTCCCACCATCACCACCATGCACTGGGACACAGATGGTTACCGTCTCACCATTGGGCCCTTTCCCCGCAATCTTGAAAGACAGTCTGACCAGACTGAGTGAGGAAGGGGAAACAGACAAAATCCCCACCACCTCTAGGGCTGAGTCCTAAGTAACTCATGAACGTGTTAACTGATAATCTGCTATCCCCTTGTTTTATTTTCAACTCTACCCACCTTATTCCTTCTCTACTACCTCTTTACTTCCACTCTCTTTGTCTTCAGTCTAATAAAATTCAGCTTATTCATCCTATAGAAATTAACCTTGCAACACTCTGTTGTAACCCACTTGGCAAATGCAAGAGGATTGCAGAGAGGCCTGTTCTCAGTAAAAACAATTTGGCTTCCCATCCTAGTGACACAAAAATGAAAGCAATTTATGGTCTCTAAACTAAGTTTTCGAGAGCCAGCAGAAGTAAAGCTGGGGTTCCTAGAACAGCTAACTGGGTCACTATCACTCCCCATGTGGTCTTTCAACACCACAACTACACACATGAGAAACAGATGCTGTTTTTGCTAGTCTTTTCTCTTTTTGTATGTTTCTCTTAAGAGGAAATAAGTTCAGACTTTAGCAGCAGAATCTGAGCGCTCCTGCCTAACCTGATTGATTCCATCTAAGAGACTGTCAAGCAAGAGTTTTTTCCTTTAAAAGCTTCCATGGACATAGGGCTTGATCCAAAATCCTCTGAAATCAATGGGAGTCTTTCCATTGACTTCAAAGGGCCTTGAATCAGGATCCTAGAGAGAGGGCTTATGGGGGAGTGTTAAAATAAAAAATTAATTTGACCTACTTGAGTTTTATATGTTTTTAGTGTTTTCCCCCATATGTGTGTATCAAATGCTCCAAACTTATTTTTGTATGTCGTTGTGCAAAAAGCAAAAGCAAAACCAAGTGCCTGCCAACATAACCCCAAATCCAAATGACTGTTAATTTTTAATTGTTTCTGCTGCCACAGCATTAACAGAGAGGTTGACAAATTTATAACATCTGAAAAGATGGGAGGTTTTTACAGCTGCGGTAGACCAGGAAGCCAAAAAACCCAAATCTCTGACTCATGCGCTGCAGAGTACATTGTGTTAACAGCCTTCAGACATTGCTACAAGAAATACTGTTTGGAAAGAGAGAGCCTCAGCTGGGGACTAGAAGAAGAAACTGTCCAGAGATACACCGGACCACAATCAGTACAAAATTATGCAGTCTTGCTGATGGCCAATGTAGTCGGATTTGACTAAGTAGGGAAATCAGTTCTGGTGAGCATGGAGCACACTACACGGCATATTCCTCCCATCGCCACCACCCAACAAAGTAATGAGTGTCAGGCAAGTCATCACTGTAATGTCTGATGGCGTGCCACTAACTATACTGAAATCACATGCTTCCCCAGTGTATGCTGCACATGGTGGTAACAGACATGCAAACCTGTTCAACTACTAATTCCATGGCCATCTGAACAGCCATGATTGGTTATCACATGAGCAACATATGCCTATATTCTGGTGGCTGCAGAATACCAGCTCTGCTTTAGACCACCTACGTGAGGAGTCAGTTCATAGTCTAGTTTCAAACAGAGTACAGTAACTCCTCACTTAAAGTCATCCCGGTTAATGTCGATTTGTTATGTTGCTGATCAATTAGGGAATGTGCTCATTTAAAGTTGTGGAATGCTCCTTCTAACGTCATTTGGCAGCCGCCTGCTTTATCCACTGCTTGCAGGAAGAGCAGCCCATTGCAGCTAGCTGGTGGGGCTTGGAACCCGGGTGGTCTAGCAGCCCCCCATCAGCTCCCCATATCAGCTCCCCGCTCCCCTAAGTTCCCTGTGCAGCAGCTGCCCAGGCTATCAATTTCCGGCAGTTCAGCTGTCCCTCCCCTCACTACCATGTGCTGCTCCTGCCCTCTGCCTTGGAGCTACTCCCCAAAACTTACTGTGCTTGGAGGAGCGGAGGAAAAGGGGGGCTAATGTCAGGGTGTCCCTCTCCCCCCCCTGCTCCTGCACAGTGCTTACCCCTTTTCCATATAGAGCAGGGGGGACACACTGCCTTGTAGAGTGTGAGAGTTAACCCTTGAGGGATCAGCCAATTGCTAGTTCATCATTTAGCAGTAAGGCAATCCCTGGGAAATATCCCACCCTCTGACTCCTCCCCCTCAACCAAGCTTCACAATCATCATCACTGTGTACCGGTATTAAATTGTTTGTTTAAAACTTATACTGTATGCGTGTGTGCATATATATAATATAGTCTTTTGTCTGGTGAAAAAAGTTTCCCTGGAACTTAACCCTCTCATTTGCATTAATTCTTATGGGTAAATTGGATTCACTTAACATTGTTTCGCTTAAAGTCGCATTTTTCAGAAACATAACTACAACCTTAAGTGAGGAGTTACTGTACGCTCTACATTATTCTTTAAACTCCTCTGTCAGTCATCCAGTCAGGGAGCAGAAATAATGCCATGTAACGCTGGTGACAAATATGAATACCAGGTACTTGAAACAAATAGTCTGCAAACAAGTAAAATCAAAAGTTATTCATTCCTGCTAATTAGTGAATATTAAATACTTTGGCAGAAGTCAGGAGTGGGTTAGGATTAGGGTAATCCTAATCAAACCTATCAGTGTCAAAAAAGGGAGAGAAAGTGGAAAAAACAAAGATTCACAATGTTGAAAATTTTAGCTTTCAAAACGAAAACAAAAAATAGACTTTGAATCTAACAAAATGAATTTTCCATTCAAGTTCATTTTGAAATCCCCCCAATCAAAAAGTTTTAAAACAAACAAACAAAAAATCAAAGTAAAAGTTTTTGTTTGAAATATTTCACAAGGAAAAGTTAAATTTTTGAACAGCTCTCGATTCAACTAATTAGAATGGGGCTATATTTATACCACATATTTGAAAAGGGTCATGTGACCACCTCTAAGTACACAATAAACCTGAGTTAATCCTTAATCAAGAAACACCAATTAAGGAATTAAGGAATAACTAGTAGAGCTATGGGGGTCCCTTTTGTGGAGGCTTTGTAGGCAACAATATTAAAATGATTTAATGATTTTTTTTCTTAACTAAAACAGTAAGAAGATCTAAGGAATTATTCTAGTTAACATTTTTATCAATGACCTAGAAGAAAAAAAAACATAAAATCACTGACAAAGTTTGCAGATGACACAAAAATGAATATTGTCAAGATAAGACAGGAAGTGAATGCTGAGCAAAGTATTGGAAATCAAAGACAGAGCTAAGGTGACCTTTGACTGACTCAGTCATGTCAGAAGGTAAAAAGATCAAATGCTACAGCCTGGCTGAATCACACAGCTCCTCAGTGACAGAATTCTGGTTCATTTTTGGTATCCTATTGCCCCCTGCTGTTAACTTTCAAGCACTAAACAGCATAATAAATACCCAACCCAAAGATCATTGCTACCCCGACTTGTGTTAGGAAAGTCTGTTCAGTAACCCAATGTTATAAATAAATATTTCAGAACCTTTACAATTTTTTATTAAGAACACAAAACCATGAGACAAAAAACCCTGACAAATAGCAAAGCACCATCTTCTATTTTATTCTGTGATCAGAAATCCCACTTGGGATAAGTACAAATGCAGTTGCCTTTCCACTGCACGGATGGAAATATAATAAAGGTGGCAAAATAGATGCTCAAGGCATTTAAGCTGTTAGGAAAAAATAATATTTGACTCATCCTGAAGAACCTATTGAAAACAGAAGAAGCGCTCTTGATGAAAAGTATGGTTCAAGTGGGACAATACTTTTATAGATTATACTTTTTATTGCTGTGTAAACTACATACAAGAAGTCAGTGTATTCAAAAGCATCCGGCTTTTTGGCAGCGCCCCAAACCTGGAATTGCTATAACTTGGAAGAGTGTTCTGGTTATCGACATATAAATGAGCATTCCAAATGATGACTTTCAGACTTCCAGCAGTGTATCCATCAGCTTTCAAACCGGAAATATCAACGTAGTGGGGAGCTGGGGGAAAGAATACAGATAAAACAGCAACAGCCGGGGTGACAAAATGAAGATAAAATGGTAACATTTATTTACTCTCCCTTGAGAAAAGGGGAGGGAGGAGAAGTAGATTGTCGGAGAGATGGGTGTTGAGTCAAATGGTGATCATGAGGGCGTGTGTGTCAATGTGTGTAAATGTACATGGAACAAGCACCTCTGTTTGTTACTAGAATAGTGTAGAAATACTTACATATTTAAAAATATGAAACCAAAATTGGATTGGAATTAGTTAATAAAGGAGGAATAGGCAGGCCAAAATAAAGAAGTTCCAGTACTTCCCTCTGCTGGAGTTGCTTATATTGTCTGCTTTTTGAGGGCTCATATTTAATGTAACTTGATGTTCCTAGTGATCAAAGAACTGTACTTTATGTCAGAAAGCCACTACGGTGTTGAAAATGTTTACAGATGTAATTCCTTAATAAGAATTGGCATGTACTGACAGGCTTGCAATTTACTTTTGATAGGAGATGTATAAATCTGTGGCACCTTGTAAGCAGAATCATTAGGAACATTTCATATTTCAAAGATATTGTGTAGCTGGGTAACTTTTAAAAATATATATCTACTCACATCCTAGCTTGTTCAGAATTGTGTAATATATGTTTAGACTGGGAACATTATTATTACTATTTTTATTATAGGAGCATTCAAAGTCCTGAAATGAGGGCCCCACCATGCTGGACGTATATCTACAGAGGTCAAAGTCTGATGTCCGTTACTCAGCGTACGACTTGATAAAGCAAAGTGTATACTGTATGCAATTTATTCGCTTAGGAGTTACAATGTCTAAGAGTGTGATCCAACGCCTTCGTTCATCTCAACATCTCCAAGATCTAACCTTCTGTCTCTGCTTAGACTGCCAAAGCTCTCAGAGTCCCACATATTGACTACTGCAATCTCCTTCTCTCTGGTCTGGCTTCCCAAAGCTTTGACCTGCTCAATTGCACTCAAAACTCTGCTGCCAAAAATCATCTTCCTTGCTTGACGCTTTAATGATCCCAATCCCCCACCTTTGAGTCCCCAGACAGGCTCTCCCTTCTCCATCAAATCAAATCTAAATTTCTTGGCCTCATCTTCAAAGACATTTCATCCTATGTATAAGACCTTAGTGCTTTATCATCCTCTGCCTATGTGGCCAGCCTTTACTGTCAATAACCCATTGCTCCCACCAGCGCCTCTTCACTTTCTCCTATGCTGCCTCTTATGCATGGCAAAAACTCCAGGAAAAAACTGTGAATCCTCCTTAAGAGGCTGTGTTGCCACAGTGCCCATAGAACAGTCCTGGTTGATAACAGCTACTCAGATACTCAGCTCCATTGTGTGTGTATCCCATGCGAACACAGGGGGTGTTTTGTCCCCCTATCGGAGCTACTCCACAAGTAGAGATTTATGAACCTGCTGTATCCTTTCAGCTAAAATTCCTGGTTCTTTAGGCTCAAGCAGCAGAGGCTCCAGGCTAATTCCCTGCAGACAACACAGTCTGGGATGTTATCCATCTGCACAGCTATGCTGTGTGAAATGATGCTCATATTATTGTTACCTTGTTCTCCCCACCCATAACCCCCCAACCATTCATTCTCCTTATTTGTGTGTTGCATCATCACTAGCCTAGATCATGGGCATTTTAAGGCAGGGACTGGTCTTATGCTGGATTTGTGAAGTGCCTAGAACAATGGGATCTTGATCTCTGAGAGGGGCCTCAAGGTAATATTGTAATGTAAGAAATTAATAATAAATAATTATTCCCACCTAAATCTGTGGATGAATTCTCATTGACTTAAGTGGGAATTGGACTAGGTCCCTAAAGAGATTGCTATGTTCTACAGCTTCTGTAGTTCTGTGGACCTTGATGAAAGCTCAAGAATAGTCTTATTGTGGTGCAGAACCAAACAGTCCAAAAGTAATGTTTCACTGGCAACAGCAGGACTAAATATTTTAGGTTTCTTTATGCTTTTAGTTTCCTAGGGTGGTGTAATGGCTCATAGTGAAGGCTGAAATCATTATATTTCCAATTTTCAAATAGTCTGGATCAGTAGCCAATGACATTTGGTGGCAGCCAGCTCAGACAATTGAGCTGGCAATAGGCTCCCCAGTTGTAGCAGTGTCCTGAGTCTTAGATTTCACATAGATCTGACTGTTTGCTGGGGAGGGTGCTCATTGAGAGACTTAATGGGACACAAAGGGGAAACTATCTGCTTGCTGCAGTTTCAGTTGACTGCGGCTCCTGCAGGTTGCCCATCTGCTGGGGTTTGGAAAAAAGTGATTATCCAAACAAGCTTGTGTGTTATTCATTCCCATTGATGCAAAATAGGGTGTGAACATGTAGGATAAAAATCAGTTAATGTCTTGGGGGTGGGACAGGAAGTCAGGATTTTTTTGGGCGGGGGGGATGGGTGGAGGAGGAATGTGTTGGGGGAAAAGCCGTTTGCAAAATTTTTCATAGAACTGATAAAAACACCCACAGCCAGCTATTATAGAACTCGTCAAGGATGCAAACTGAAGGTTGAATGGGTGGTTGAAGTAATGAAGCGATTGTATGGCAATGAGGAAATAGCTGCATCCAAGAACTGCTCATTATGGAAGGAAGGCTGTCTAGGGGCTAGGATCCTGGACTGGAAACTCAGGATTCTTGGATTCAGTTCCTGGCTTTGTAAGAAAGTGTCAGACCTTGGGCCAGTCACTTAATCTATCCTCTTTCACAGTTTCCTACCAGTGAAATGGGCTAGTACTGCCATAACTTAGAGGAATATTGCAAGGATAAAAACCCATTCATGACTACAAGATGGTCAGATTATCAGGCGATGAGGGCCATATAACTAGACAGAAGATGTATTGATATCTGGCATTCTATCATTTGGGCGTTTTAAAGGCATTGAACATCTATAAAGGAACTGTACTAGTGTTTTGGGATGTTACAGTGGACTCCACCTAAACACATTTTCAGCTTAACTCTTTAAAGATTTTTTGTTGTCTGGGAATAATAAAGAAAGTGAAAGTGGGAAAATAAATATATTTCTTATTGAAATTGTGATGTTGCAATTCTACATCCAGGCTTAAGTAACTTTGCTTTTGCTTCATCTGCAGAAATTTTACAGGTTCTCTAGTTATGGATTAGTAAGAGACGGTTACCTACCTTTTAACTGTTGCTCTTCAAGATATGTTGTTCACGTCCATTCCAAATTAGGCGTGTGCGCATTGTGTGCACAGACATTGGAAACTTCTTCCCTCAGCAGCTCCTGTCGGGACAGCAGGGGAGCCCCCTAGGGTGGCGCCCTCGTGGCAGTGCATATATTATCCTGCTAGTCCGACTCCCCCTTCGGTTCCTTCTTACCATTGACTCCGGCAGAGGGGAAGGAGGATGGGTCTTGTAATGGAAGTGAACAACACATCTCGAAGAACAACAGTTACAAGGTAGATAACCGTCTTTTCTTCTTCGAGTGATTGTTCACGTCCATTCCAAATTAGGTGACTTCCAAGCTTACCATAGGAGGAGGGTAGGAGTCATGGAACGATGGAGTGAAGAACGGCCCTGCCAACCGCCGCATCATCTCTGGCCTGCTGGTTGATCGCATAATGGGCCATAAACGTGTGCACTGAGGACCAGGTCACTGCTCTACAGATGTCCTGAGTCAGGACTTGGGGCAGGAACACCGTCGAAGAAGCGAGTGCTCTGTAGAATGTGCTATGATCACTGGGGCCCACTCGTAGCAGGCATGAATTAAGTCCGCAATCCATGAAGATATGTGCTGCGCCAAGACCAGAAGGCCCTTCATCCTATCCGCAATGGTGACAAACATCTGGGTTGACTTCTGGAAAGGTTTAGTCTGCCAGCCCGACGGGAGCTGCTGAGGGAAAAAAGTTTCCGACGTTCGTACACGTGAGGCGCGCATACCTAATTTGGAATGGATGCAAACAATCACTCGAAGAAGAACTTATCCTTTCCAAGTTTCAAAGCTGATCTCCAGAAACGAAAGCATTTTAAGAATGATCAACATTTTCTTTGGTTGAGAATCCGCGATGTGAACTTTCAGTGGTTGTTGAAGAACTAGAGAAAATAGGCAATTAGGGACTAAACAATATAGCATGGAACCACCCTTCAGCACTGATGACATTGTATTCCCCCAAGAGGCAGGGACATCATGGGCAATGGTGTCTGGACACAGGTCAGCTCATGCCTGTGCTCATCCACGCTGAGCATCCAATAAAACCCCAGTAAGATCATCACCATAAAGAAATAGCAGTGTGTCTTAGAGATAGCACAGTACCTTTACTGGCTTCAAGTAGGTGTCTGCACAGCCTATGCAGAGACCAGTACAATAACATGTGCTGATAGGGCTCAGCTTGAGACAGAATGGTTGGCTGTAGTGTGCAGAAAAGGAACCTGACAGGACAGCTAGCCAAAGAATCACCATTTCAGAAAGAACTATACAAAATATTTCAGGTACACATGAAATTTTTTTTGGCATAGGAAGCTAGAAGCTAAAGGAATACAAAGAAAGTCAGTTGATAGCATAGGTGACACAGTACTAGAACTGAATACAAGTAAAAGAACAAGAAAGACTGTACCACTTGAGAACATACTTTGATCCATATCAAAGGGCAAACAAAGCCAGTTGCCCATAGGCTGAGGAATTTAATGGAAAGCAATACAGTAAAACCTCCATTTAATGGACTAATTTGGGCGAGGGGGTGTCCGTTAAATCAAAAAGTCCGTTATTTAATAATAATTAAAAAAGAGCTGTCGGAGCAGCAGCTCACCCGCCACAGGGTCGGGGCAGCAGCTCCGCAGCCTCCCTGCTGCTGGGACCCAGGCGGCAGCCAGGAGCCGGCAGCCAGCCCGCGAGAAATGGATTTCGGATGCATCAGACTTGCTCAGAAATTTTGTCCGTTGCATCCGAAGTCCGTTAAATCAAGGTCCGTTAAATCAAAGGTTTACTGTATTAGCATTAACCCCTAAAAAGTACCATTATTTTAGGCAAATATCAAAAGAAATCGCAAACCACAAATGCAGCTGAATATGAACAAAATAGTGACAAGTGTTGGGAAAAATGGGTTATTTTTCAAAACTTGCAATACCAAGATTTAACAATGAAGAAAGACAGAACATGGAAAGAGTATAGTTCTGACTGAATCATCTGACAGGGATCATAGAGAACAGGATTGTGTTGCTCCCAAAGCCAAGATAAAATGGCAACATGAACACAGGAATCTGAGTGATGCTGAAGATAAATTGAACTGCAAAGGCCAACTGCTTGGACAATTCAGTTGTTTTACTACAGAAGTCATAATTGCCAAACATGCAGAGTGGACTTATATGTCAACTCAGCATTTAAAACATTCTATTGCTAAAAATATGCTCGGTAACATTAGATGCATGTGCTTCTAATTGTGCGTGACTAATTGATAATGGCTAGTTTAAATTGGAAAGTGACATTCAATTTGTTTATTTATATTTTCAACTAGTTCTGGGTGAATAATAAAGTATGCAAATATTGTATTTGAAAACAAGATGAAATTCAAACCCCTCAAAAGCTGTACTTAAATTACTTTCCCAGCTGTACATAGGAACATAGCCAATGTCCTGCTGGATTTGACCAATGAACTAGTCCAGTATCCAGTAACTGATAGTGGCTGGAACCATATGCTTCAGAAGAAGAGCCATGAAACCCAGCAGTATGTAATGATGGGATAACCTACTCCTGGGATGTGTGCTCTTAAATCCCTGTAGTTAGACGTCAACTGCAGAGTGCATATTCTGCATGTTTGAGAAATTTACTGCACTACCAAAAATGCACACCAGTAAATAATGTCAGAGATTCTGGCCCAGATTCTCATGTGAACAGATGGAGGGGAAGTATCTCTAATGGCATGCACATTACTAAAATTGCTTGTTCATCGCTGATCAAGCTGAATTCAGTACCCAATACAGACCAATCACTTCAACCCATTGTTAGCAAAGATGGTCTAGAATTAAACAAGTGTAATTATGAAAATCTCATAGCTCGAGAACTCCAGCATCATAAAAAAAGACAGTCTACAATATTGCCTATTTAGAGAAGTGCCACTTTAGCCTTCCAAAAACCACATTATTTGCACTAATCAAGGAATTCTCACCATGACGCCAGAGTCAATCTTTCTGGCAAAATGTCCTCATTATCAATAGCAGTTTAAAATCTATTTGGGTACACGACATAGATCTTAAAGACATCAATAAGTTCCTTTTCCTCCATTGGACTATGGCACATTTATGTTGGCACAATTAATTTAGAACTTCCATAGCACTCATTTGGAGATGTGTATGCTGAGAAACAGTTATTTGTACTCACCCTTTAGAACGCCACCCATTCTGGATCTGTCACAAAGTCTACTAAGTCTACTAGCATGTGCCTGGAGTTACTCAGGCTACAGTCAATCCATTCTGTCTCTATCCTAACTCTGTAAGTTGATCTAAGTTACAATAGTTAAGTTACATAAGTAACGGAAAAAGTCGACATAACTTGTCTCCTGTTGACATAGCTTCCGCCTCTTGTTGATCTGGAGTACTGAAGTTGAAGGGCCAGTCCTCTCCCATTGACTTAGCACATCTTCACCAGACCCTCTAAATTGATGCCCACTGCATCAATCAAAGCGGCACTGAATTAGCACTGTAGTGAAGACTAGCCCTAAATAAAGACTAAAGCAAACCACTAGAACAGTGGTCAGCAACCTATGGCACGCGAGCCAATTTCCACTGGCATGTGGGGAGAGCTCAGCCCTCCGCTGCTTTGCGGTTTCCCCTGCTGGCACCTTGCCAGCCACCGCCTGCCCCACTCAGCTCCCGCTGCCACCGTGGGTTCCCTACACCCAGGCTGGCAGCAGGAGCTGAGTGGGGCAGGAGGAGGGACCCTGGCTGGCAAGGCGCCAGCGGGGGAAGCTCCAAAGTGGTGTCGGGCTGAGCACTCAGCCCGCCGCCCCATTGGGGTTTCCCCCGCAGGCTCCTGCCAGCTCGCTGTCAGCCTGGATTCCCTGTACCCAGGCTAACAGTGGGCGCTGAGTTGGGAAGGCAGTGGGACCCCAGCTGGCAGGAGCCTGCAGGGGAAACCCCAAGGCAGCAGTGGGCTGAGCCACTTCGCCTGCCCCCAATTTGGGATTCCCCCTGCTGGTTCCCGCCTGTCCCACTCAGCACCTTCAACCAGGCTGGCAGTAACCTGTGGGGAAAACCCCAAAGGGGGCGGACTGACCCCCCTCAGTCCCTCCCCTTCCACCCAAAGCACCACCACCTCCAGACTGGCATGTGAAGCCCTGACTAAATGAAGACTCGGCACACCACCTCTGAAAGGTTGCCGACCCCTGCACTAGAACCTCAATCTGGGCTGTTTTATTTCATGAGTCCAGTGGTAATGCTATTGAGCCTTTGAATGCTGACATGCAGGAATTTGAGTGTGTGCATGAGTTTTTAGAAGGCATCCTTTAGTTTGTGCTGCCAGCAGAGTGCATATTGTTTTGACTGAGGTGGGATCAACAAACTGCAACTATCCTTTGCACAATCTGTTCCTCACTCATCTCTGCACTAGTTTCTTCCTCTTCCCAGCCTTTTCACACATTTCACCATTACATTTTTAACTAAAGCAGTTCACCAGCATAAGAGCCAGAAGCAAAGGGCTATTCCACGTTATCCATGCTAATTAACATCATCAAAGAGGAAAGAGGAATGTGAGATTTAAAAATATTTAGGGTCAAATTTTTAAGTGTATCTAGTGCCTAAAAATGTAGCTAGGTGCTGCCTACCTGCATCTTTAGGTACCTAAGTACCTTTAAAATGTAGCCCTTGGTATAGCATGGAGGAGGAAAAATGGCATACTGAAATATTTTACCATTAGAAAAAGCCATTGAGGCTCAGCAATGGATAGGATAACTCTGAAATAGCGGTTCAGATAAGCATCTAAAAGTCTGGATGTTTAGTGAGTACACATCCCTCTGCCTCTGTGCACAAATGAAGGACATTGCATGTGCCCAGGAGTAAGTACGCAAACCAGGAAGCTGAATCAGGAAGACAGGTTTTGCCTGGTTTAGTCTCACGGTATGTGACTAATTAGAGTTACTCAGGGAAAAATGTCCCAACACACTAACCTTTTTATATGAGTCTTCCCCAGTGGCAGATCTAACTGGCGTGCTGTTTATACACATGGAAATTTACCTGATATTCAACGAGAAAAGAAGAAGGAGGAGGAGGCAGCTGATGTGTAAGTTTCCTTGCCACACCAAGCTGCCAACTACATCAAAGGGCTGTTCAGGCAGCTTGGGATACCCAGTGAGCCGAAGCATTTGACCCTTATCTTGGCAAGCGGTTACTATGACCCAATACCACTGGAGACTTCTCCTATGCAGGGAGGACCCTCCAGTGGCTAGTTAGGTTTCAGACTGATTTTTGTTGTCAGAATGAGCAAAACAGTTACAATGCCTGAGAGAATATGGCCCATGTTGTCCGTTACTTTAAAGTTATGAAACAGAAAAAAAAATTCTTGGCCATTTTAATTTAAGAAGTGAACACTGAAGAATGAGCCTTGAAACTACATGGACTGACAATGCTATGTTTCAAGCATTTGGGTTCCAGGGACTGGGAAAATGGAGGATGAACTTAGAACTAGGATAATAAAAGACTGGTTCAAACGGAGAGACATAAGTGGGGTAGTATGTGACAGGCAGAGACCAGTAAGATTAAAAGGGAATGTCTATAAAACGGTGGTCAGCCCAGTTTTAATATATGGTGGTGAGTGTGGGGCAACAAAGAAGAAACACAGAAATGTCAGTATTGAGATGGATGAATGGTGTAAGCAAGAAAGACCACATGATACAGATATGCTCAAAGTAACACTCAAAAATGAAACAAAGGTGGGAGTGCAGGCTCAGATGGCTTGGTCAAGTGAAGTGCGGTCTTGACATCTATGTGGATAAGCGAGTCCAACAGACAAAGATTGAAGGAAAAAGACAGACAGGCCGACCCAAGAAGTAGGGATGTCCTAAGGGTGTCAGGAATCAGGGCCTGCAGCAGTTCCAGTCTCCGGACAATCTAATGAGGTGGCCTATAGTAGGCTGCCTGATTGGCTATACCCCCTGGCCAGCTGGAAGGGCCAGCAGACCAAGTTTTAAGCACAGCAGCAGCAGTTCAGTGATTATTCCAAGCACTTGCCCATGACTGTGATAGCTTCCATGCCTGCTTGTTTCCAGCCATGCCCCTGCCTTATTCCAAGCCCTGCATCTGCGGGTAACTCGGTTCTGATGCTGGGCTCCAGCTCCTGGCTCTGATCTTCGTCTTTGTCTTTGTCTCTGGCATCTAGCTTCTGACTGTCATTTTGACTCTGGTTCCTGACTCCAGCTGTGACCCTTGACTCTGTCTCCTAGGGCTGGTCTTCACCAGGCTGCTCCGGGATCGATCTTCTGGAGATTGATTTATCATGTCTCACTAAGACACGATAAATCAATCACCCGTGGCTCCCCCGTCGACCCCGGAACTCCAGCTTGCCGGGAGGCGCAAGCTGGAGTTGACGGGGGAGCGCGCAGCCGCCTGCTGCCTCCGTGGGGACAAGCGGTAAGTTGGCGGCAGATACGCAAACTTCAGCTACATGATTCACGTAGCTGAAGCTGCGTATCTGCCGTCGATCCCCCACCCCCCCAGTGAGGACAAGCCCCTAGTCTCTGACCCTGGTCTCCAATCCCTGGCTACTGACTCCTGCTCTGACCACTAGGCCTGACTCCTGTCCCAACCACTAGATATGACCACCCATGTCCCAGTCACTGACAGTAGGAAGAAGTGGGATATATAAGCCCACACAGATGAGGAAGGGGCAAGAGAGCCCCACCCCTCCAGCACTATCAATCATGCAATATAGGGAGGAGGCCTTTAAAAGGGAACTATCTTAATTTATAATATAATGCTCCAATGCTGTTTTACATTGCATAGCCACTAAATAAGTGTCTCTCCTCTTTCCTCTCCACTATATATGTATAAGCATAAGATCTTTTAACAACTATTTTCACTCAAATTAGTCAGTACTGGCAACAGAATGTGTCTTTCTAACCAGCACATCAATAATATCTGTCTTCATATTTCAGAGATCTGGCCAAGGTTATGTTTATTGCTTCTCAGGTGAACTTGTTTTGGTCTTCTAATTTCGTACACTAGTCTGTTGCTGTGACAAAGAGGTCTAACGCAGTCATTGGATGTATAAACTGGAGAGGAGTGAGCAGCAGTAGGGAGGTGAATTTACCTCTATATACAGCATCTGTGAGACTAATATTAGAATACAGTGTCCAGTTCTGGTGTCCATATTAAAAAAAGGATGTTGAAAAATGGTGCAGAGAAGAGACTGCAAAATGATTCAGGGATTAGAGAAAAATGCCTTTACAGTGACAGACTGAAGGAGCCCAATCTGTTTATCTGATTAAAAAGGTGACAATAAAGTGATTTTATTACCGTGTATAAGTACATTTACAGGGAGAAAATAGGGGGGTATTTAGGGCTTTTTAATTGAGCGGAGAAATGCATGAGAAGAACCAATGGCTGGAAGTTAAAAACACACAGATTCAAATTAGAAATAAAGTACACATTTTTAACAGAGAGGGGATTAACCACTGGAACAAGTTTCCAAGGGAAGTGGTGGATTCTCCATCTTTTGAAATCTTTAGTTCAAGACTAGATGCCCTGGTGGAAGGCGTGCTTCAGTCAAACCCAAATCTTTGGACTCAATACAGAACTAACTGGATGAACTTCTATGGCCTTTTTATATAGGAGGTCAGATTAATGGTCCCTTCTAGTTTTAAATTGTATGAATCTATTCAAATCCCTCTCTGCACCAGCCACAACCTCTTTCTGTTGACAACATTTAGATAAGACAATAGTTCCCGATGATAGGGAACTTGTGGACAGATCATAGAGAGGGAAGCTTTTAAATGTACTAGAATATATAAAACCATTTACGTGTCCCCTAATTTTTCTTGTCACATTTGCTTCTAATTGAAGCTATTGGTATTCACATAAGAGCTTTTTGCTTTCCTATCCCATCCTTTCCCTTCTTGCTGGACCCTGCAGTGAATCCATAATGCGGCGCTGGTGACATCTCATTCCTTTCCATAGCAGCCAGTCAATGTGTCTCAAACAAGATAACGATGATGACTTTGCTGCAGGATCATTTAGAAAGAGCAGCTGGGCCACGACAGAGGCAGTCATTCAAACACAAAGATCTGAAAGTAATATCAAAGGGAGGACAAGAAATGACAGGCTGTGGAAACAGTGGCTTTGTGCAAAAACCTCTCATTTCAAGTATGAAGGAACAGTTGACTTAAAAGTGTTTTGTAAAATATAATGTAGTAGGGGGGCCGCTTACTAAGTGCCCCTTCAGAGCTTGCCTTGCAGGCACCTTGCCGGGGGGGTAGTCCTCTCTTGTGGGCGCCACACTCACAAAATAATCCAAACAATCCTCAATGAGTCCCCAACACAACATCCTTAATCATAACTCAGCAGTTCACAGGTAGCTCCAGTGCTTTGCCCACGCCCAGAGCTCTTTCTCTGTCAGTCTGCTCCACCAGCCATTGACAGTTTCCCTACCTTTCTGGCTATGGCTTCCTTCTCCTGTCAGTGTCTCCCTTGTTCTGAGACAAAAGGCCGACTATATACGGCCCTCCTCCAGAGAGCTCCTTCCAATTGTCTGGAAGAGAGCAGAGCCCTTCCTCAACCTACACTACAGGGCTCCTAATCCCAGATCCTTAAAAATAATAGTGTCCTGGGATTTCTCCACCATCATCCAACTCCAAAGTCTCCAGAATGGCTTCCTCTCTTCCGCTACCAGGCCATTTTATGGACCGTAGGGTATGTCTACCCAACCAACAAAGCACTATAACCGTGAGTCACGGACCCTGGGTCAATTGACTCAGGCTCTCGCTGATGGGCTAATAATAGAAGCATAGAGGTTTGGGTTGGGGGACAGACCCCGAGCTCTGAAATGTAGTGAGGAGGGAGGGTCTTGGAGCCCAGGCGCCAGCCCAAGCCCAAATGTCTGCACTGCTACTTTTAGCCCTGCAGCCCGAGCCCATGTCATGCGCTCTGGGCTCTGAGACCAGCTGCTGTGCATTTGTTGTTTTGCTGTGTAGATGAACCTCTAGTTTATTCCCACTGCCCTTGAATGGGATCTTTTGGACCCTTTTATTCTTAAAGGGTCAGTGCACCCTGTTACAAATAAATACAGCCAAACAGGAATGACTTATTCAGCTTAATACTTTGAACATGACTATGATTACTTACTTAGCTCTATATTCTGCTACCCTTATTCATATTGAGTAGTATCAACGTCTGCAAGTAGTTCCAATGAAATCCATAGTATTATGCGCAGAGTAAACTGGTACTTTCAGTGCAAGTAAGGCTAACAGAATCTGACCCTTCATGCAGTTTTTTTGTGCCCGTCACTGGCCTTGTTCATTATTAGGAGTCAGATTTTCAAAGTTAGGTAAGGACTACTGAAGGCATATATGTGCATGTACCTATTTTATTTTATTTTAATTATCTTCATCATCATAATACCTAGTTGCCCTAGTAATGGACCAGGGGCTATGCAAACACAGAACCAAATGACTGTCCCTGCTAGGGTGACCAGATGTCCCGATTTTATAGGGAGAGTTCCGATTTTTGGGTCTTTTTCTTATATAGGCTCCTATTACGTCCCACCCCCATCCTGATTTTCACATTTGCTGTCTAGTCACCCTAGTCCCTGCTATGCATGAGATTAGGTATTAATATGTGTTCTTGACTGGTTAGGTACAAAATTAGCTACTTGTGTGCCCAAATACTGCATTTGTGCGCTTATCTGGTATCTGAGGCCACGTCTTCAGTGATCTGAGGCAGTGATCGATCTATTGGGGATCGATTTATCGTGTCTAGTGTAGACATGATAAATTGATCTCCGAGTGCTCTCTCCGTCGACTCCGGAACTCCACCACCATGGGAAGTGGAAGCGGAGTCGACATGGGAGTGGCAGCGGTTGACTCACCCCCGTGAGGATGCCCAGGTAAATGACCTAAGATACATTGACTTGAGCTACGCTATTCGTGTATCTTAGGTCAACTCCCCCTCTCCCACAGTGTAGACCTGGCCTGAGACTACAGTAAGCAAATTGTATGTGCTGAACTTTGAAAAACTGGCATTAGTTCGACCATTGACAGAAGCTGACAATCTTAAAGCTGATTTTAATTTTTTCACTTGTTGATCCTTATCGATCCCTTGGACCCCAAAAATGCATTGACACAAATGATTCCTGTGCTGGTTGTTCTTCCCTGTCCATCCCAGGCAGCTTGAGAAAGAAACACTGTGTGTTCTCCTGCATAAAGTTAGAGGCAAACATTAGAAAACTGAATTTAACGTTCAGATTGGCCAGGCATAAGTATGATTTTCGTATCACACCAGCCACCTAAGTAAAAGGAAGGTTTGAGAAAGCAGATAGCCATTTTTCAATTATAAATGACAAATGTGCTATTTCTGATAGCCTTGCCAGTAAAAAGCAAGGGTGGAAATGCCAAGCTGTTTAGCAAAGCGGGATCAACATTTCTAATACAGCATGTGATTCCCTAATAGCTTCCACATCTTTCAGAACAATCAGTCTTTGATTGTTCCTGTGAAGGCAGTTACCAAACAGTCATTTTGCTAATTGCAATATTTTAATGTCGGTGTGTGTAAATATTGACTGGCAAACTGGACCTGGGCTTAAAAGGAATGGCCAGTTGCCTTGATTTTGTCAGGTTGTTTGTGGGGGAGCCATTTACAAAATATACAAGCTCTACATCAAAGGGATATGACCCTTCTGATATTAATCAGGCAACTTACCATGGAAAAGATGAAAGAACGTTTATGCACTTTATTACTCAAGATGGCAAGCTAATGTCTGGGTGATGGCGTGGATCTTCCAGAGACAATTTATTGAATCTGGGAAACTAAATAAAATGTCCAAAGATACAGGTGTACAGAGCTCTAAGGGTCATATTCCTCATTTCAAATTTTATATGGAGCTGGAACTGAAGTAAAAACACCCCATGTGTTTGGCAGACTATATAATGTCTTAAGAGAATGAGAAGGAAATTATGCATACAGCATCACATTTTTTGTATTTAACTTTCCTTTTAATTGATTTAACTCTTCAAATACAGCAATATAAAGATCTTGCATAGCTCACAAGCTTGGTGATCACACACCAAAGAGCTGAATTGTAATGAATTGTAATTGCAAGCACTGCAATGAAGTGATTCCCAAAAGTATTATATAGCAAACTTTAAACACGCCGGGGCATACATTTTCTAAATTAACTAGTGATTTTGGAGGCTTCAATTTAAAAGGGCCCAGCTAGAGACAGTTTCAAAGGCCTAATTTTCAATGGGTATTTTCTTGATATTCTACACACCTGGTCCCCTTTCAGTGTCTCAGACTGAGCACCCAAAAATTGAGGCACCCAGATTCACTAGTTACTTTTCAAATGCGGCCCCAAATTATACTTGATTATTTAAGAGTCTAATCTCTTTGAGGCCAGGGTCATTTTTTTTTGTTTATATATATATGCAAGTGCTTAGCACAATGGGCCCCTGATTTTGCCACTACATACTACCACAATACAAATGATAAGAGTATAGCTATGCAAGTAGACAGAAATAAACAAGTGTGTACTGGCTCTCTTGTCCTTTGGATGGGACTCTAAAGTAGGGGTGGGTGAATCACCAAGTGTTCATAACTTGAGTTTGTTTCAGATGTGCATCCAAAAGTTTGGATGCTTACATCCAAAGATCGTATAAATCTCTTGGGCTGGATATCTTGTAAGGAGAGGGTTCCTTGCAAAATGTATGATCCTTTCAGTTCTGGAGCCCAGGTGAAGCAAACTGAATATTCCAAAACGACAACACCGTTTAATCAGGAAAAAGAGACAAATAATTGGAGAGGATGGTTTCTTCTGTTTTCTAAAGTTTGCCCATTCCTGCTTTAAAGATGTCTAATACGAATGTCCACCATGTTAATGAGGTGGTGAGGAGTGGAGCTCATGTTTATAGTACAGTATTGGGTTTTTTATGATGTTTATGTTTAAAAGAGCTGTGCTGCACATTTATTACATTTTGAGGGAAAAATAATTTGCTCTTATATAGTGCCTTTCATATGCAGATCCCAAAGCACCTTACCCATAGTAAGTTTTGCAACATTGCTTTCTTGCCAGTACTTTTTTATATAAGAGGACATTGAGAACAGCGAGTCAGTGGCAGAGATGAGAGCAGAACCTCTCAGGTTCAGTCTAATCCCCTAACCTCTGGACTATACTCCAAATTTCAGGAGATTGATTACTAGTAGATCAATTACTTTCCTCATGTTTCTTGGGCCTTAGCCTGCATCAGTTGAAATCAATGACAAAATTCCCATTGAGTTCAGTGGTACATGATCACTCTTGTATTGCAGGGAATGTGAAAATATGCATCTGAGAGTCTTTCAGGATCTTGCCCATGCACTTTGGTGACCCAACGTCTGGCTAACATGGGCTGGACATGGCTCTGTCAGGAGTCTGTCATGGTACTAGAAGTGTTAACAGTTATATTTCTTTAGGGGGGGTCCCTCCTTCCTATTCATTGAACACACTGCTTCCAACTTTCTGCCAACTCCAGGAACTCAAGACCCAGCTGAGGACCCAAATTCTGCCCCTCATGTGACAGGATAAACTGATGCAACTTTATGGCCTACATAGCCCAACCAAATCATGTTCAGTTAATTTGGAAAAAAGAGAGGGTTTTCCTCAAATAAACGTTAATCTATGCAGCCTTTGAAAAACAAATTCATGACTAAACTAAGGATTGTTGTGTGTCAGCTTTATTTATGGTAAGCGGCAATTAGTTCATATTCATTTCTGGTATTTGAACAACACTTAGAGCGATTGACTCTGCTCAACTTTCTCCCACAGAAAACGTCAGCAGGATCTAATTATCTGAAAGAAATGAACTTTTATGGATGTCCCCATTGTTATCAGCACAATAGTTGAGCAAGATATTATTATTACAGTAATGGTTGTGAGTTTGCCTGTTTCTTTCTCTTTTTGGAAGAGAGGTTCCTTCCTACATACCATAAACAAGAAAAAAATATCTGACCATGGGAGGAATGCCCATAGGACGGGTTCTAGGGATGGGGAAGCAAGGTGGTCACTCTGGATGCTAACTTCTGGGGGATCAGCCAATCAGTCCATGAGGCTAGTAACATGAGTGTGTATCCAGGGCCGCCGGTGAGTTGTACAGCCTCTGCTGAAGTCCATGCTACCGCAACTACACTGCTATTTTTAGCCACGCTAGCATGGGTGTGTCTACCCTTGCTGTAATCACATCTTGGATTGCAGTGTAGACATACCCTCAGTTGCGTGCTCCAAAAAACACCCAAATGGCCATTTGAGGTACCATGGGGGCTTCATTCTGCAGACTCACATAAACAGACTATTTGTGCAAGTAAGACTATGCAGAATCTGGCCCTTACATGCCAATCTGAGCATCCAAAATACACACCCAAGTTTTAAAATTGGACACCCTATGTATTAAGCCAGGAGTTCTCAAACTTCATTGCACCATGACCCCCTACTGACAACAAAAATTGCTACACAACCTCAGAGTGGGGACCAAAGCCTGAACCTGCCTGAGCCCTGCTGCCTGAGGCAGGGGGGAGGGGGGGAAGGGGGAGGGAGAGGGAAGGAGGTGCAGGGCCAAAGCTGAAGTCAAATCCCCACCACTGTTGGCGAGAGAAAACAGGGCGAAGCTGAATCCCAAGGGCTTCAGCACTGGCGTGGGGTGGGGGGCTGTAACCTTCGGCACTGGGAAGTGGGGCTCGGATTTTAGTCCTGGACCCCAGCAAGGCTAATGCCAGCCCTTGGTGACCCCATTTAAATGAGGTTGTGACCCACTTTGGGGTCCCAACCCACAGTTTGAGAACCACTGTATTGGGCCGTTACAAGTTACTGCTACATTCTTTTGTCTGAATTTTTTTTTCAAGCACTCAATTCAATCACAGAATTATGGCTTGATCCTCTTTATCTAAGGTTCCTCTGGATGAAAACTCTCGGCTCCAAAAACGCTAATAAATCCTCTGGTACTTCAAGAACGAAACACCACAGCTAAGTAATCATATATTGTATCAAGTGGTTTAATACTGCAGATGGGAGAGCAGGATAAGGGTAAAATTCCACATCACCACCCCCTGCAACAATTTTCCATGGCCTCTCTCCATTTGAACTAATCTTCAGAAAGGTTGCAGGGGTTGACATGTTGTCTTCCCCCCCACCTCTTCTATATCCCGTATTAAACCACTCAATATAATACGTAGTCCTTGAGCTTTGACGCTTTTGAGAAGTGTCATTGGATATATTGGTGGCTTTGACGGTTTGAGGGATATTAGTCTGCTCTCACTGAGCAGTCTCAGAGCTTGTAATGCAGTTCTGGTGGGCAGGAGAGGATACGCTGGTAACTGAAAAATTAAAAATGTCTACATAGAGTACACTGAAAGTGACTTTATTGTTCTCTCTCTAGCTTTACCAATATATAATAGCATCATATTTTGTCCCTTCCCCGTACCTGTCTGGAAGAGATTAGAAAGTTGTTTGTTTGAGCTAGCTACTACTCCATTTAGCCTAACAGAAAATGCGCTAAATGCCCAATATAATTTTCACAAATGCGGAAGCTCCGATACAAAGATCCAGTCAGGTAATTCTTCTTATGATATACAGATAACCAGAGAGAGATGACTTTATCCTACACAATATTTTTAGACCACATTGTGATATAGAACCAAACAGGTACTAAAATGTCCATGTCCATTCACACTGGCCCTGATCCAGAAAAAGCACTCAAGGGTTTAATTTTAAACATGAGTAGTCTGACTGAAGTCTTTCTTACTACCGTCCTTAGCTTTTCTGGCTGGCAATGTTCTGCTATTTTCCAGGCTTCTGATTTAAGAAGCATAACAGTGACAAAATCTCTTGGGGAAGGAAAGTCAGTGCTCAGTTATAAGTGAGAGTTGTTTTCCCATTTGATTTTAGTCCGGGTACTATGGACCGGAGCTCCTCTGCTAGTACTAGAAGACTGTTGTTACTCAGTTTCACGACTGTGGTGAGGAGAGACAATGATAGATGGTCTTATGGTTTAAAGAACTTGACTGGGACTTGGCAATTGTGAAGTCAATTCCCAGCTTTGGCACCACTGAACTGTATTGAAATAGTTGTCAGGGCTTAACAGTTCTCTTGGCTAATGCCACTATCAACCCCATAGACTAACTCTCCAGAGCAGGCCCCTAATAAACTCCACACAGCTAAGGGGGCTATATCAAATGGTTTAATACCTGCTGGGAGCGACAAAACCACTCCCTGGTACTCAATCCCATCATCAGGCAAATTACTTAATCATTCTGTGCCTCAGTTCCCCATCTGTAAAAAGTAAATATTAATTCCTTCCTTCCTTCCAACCTTTGTTTGGTTCATCTGTTTAGATTTTAAACTCTTCAGGGAAGGGACTTTCTCCTGTTATGTGTCTGTACAGTTGTTAGTACAATGAGTCCCTTATGTCGGCTGTGGTTTCTCCATGCTACTGTAATAGAAATAACAACAGGAAGCAGGTCCTGAATTGTGGATCTCTCTAGCTTGCCGAGTTGGCAATTCTTTACCCACCCCCATGCTTTGTGATAGTTGGAATTTTTATTAAAAACTGCAGATCCCAGAGCCATGTTGTTAGCTGAGAAACTCAGCTTTCTATTTTTAAAAATGTAAGTTTCTAGCCCTCAGAATTGCAGAGAAAAACTTGAAAATGTGGCCTTTGAATGCTCAAAAGCCAGAAGGAGAAAAAATCCAAACTGACTATATTTTAAATCATTGTGATTTTTAAACCAGTTTTGTGATTTTTAGGGGCTGGGGTAACCCATGATTTTGAGGGTTGGCAAAACTAGCCCTAGCTGTCACTCTTTTTTATGCTGAATGGCAACACATTCTGGGAAGATGTAAGAATCTGGGGTCCTTAAAATACAAACTCTTCTCCTTCTCAAAGCCTCTGAAAGAAAGACAGCACCGAGGAAGGAGGAGGCTATTTTGATGAGAACAACCTTGAGAAGAAAAAAATTGTTCTCCTTAAGCCTACAAGTTTTGGGATGGGCAGGGACAGTGGTGCCTTAGGACAATTCACCTAAATCGCATCAGCTCAGTGCTGCAGATCTTGGTTCTCTTTTTTGGACTATTGGCTTCCTGAGATGAAGGCAAGGTAAAAATCATAGCCTTCCTGTTCCCAGCTCTACTGAACTCACAGCTCTGCCCTTCCAGTCCTGGTTTCAGGTATGGAATGCACCACTGATTCCAGGAGCCAAGGGAGAGGTGAATTCACAGCCCTAGACTGGTTCATAAAGTTGTATCTGGGCTCACAGCTCTAGGGCACTCCCAACTCTTTCTTACTGTGATGGAAAGAACTCTTTTCAGATCTACTCATCGTGGTATCTTCACTGTGGTAAGTCGACAGCCAACACCGCCCAAACGACTCCGTCTAAGCCTCTCGCTCCGGTGGAGTACCGGAGTCAATGTGAGAGTGCTTGGCAATCGATTTATCGTGTCTAGACTGGATGCGACATATCGATCCCTTTCCCTGCTGGATCGATCGTCAATCCTGTGGGTAATGCAGACAAGCCTTCAGATAGCAAAGTTTGCAGATTTCTGAGCTGCATTCCTTTCAGCATCCAGTAGATGGTGACACTATTTTAGAAATGCTCTTCGTATTTTGTCAGTCTCAGAAGACATACCTTTTTCTAATTAGCTGTATTATATTTTCCCACGTATAGTTAAGAGAAACTTTCAACAATTCTTTTTGACTCTTGGGCATTTTAAAGATCTGGCTGATTATGTGTTTTATCCTGTTCTTTTCAAGGTGATGAATATTGCTAAAAATAGTCTTTCAAATGTATCATTGATTAATTTTTAATGTGTTATTTCCCTAATTGTAATTACATCTTTATTTCTACAAGGAGCAAGTCAGATACTAATCAAGGATCATTACTATTCCATACCATCTATGGTTCTTGTTGTCCATAAACAACAATCAAGGAACTAATTAGAGCTAATCAAAAATAGAAACTAATTTCATGAAAATGTTTTCTCCCACCAAAATTTCTGAATTTTCCCAACCAACTGGTCAAAAAATGGAAAAGAAACAAAAGGCAGAAAAAAATGGCAGTTTTGCTTTTCATTATCTAATGAACTATTGAAACATGTGGAATTTTCTGATCAGGTCTAGAACTAATTACACTAGAATGAGATACATGACATTACAAAAATCAGGAAGGTTACAAAACTTAGTGAGGGAAGCATAACTTCCTCATTTATATTGCAGTTGCACCTCGAGCTCCCAGCTGTGGCTCAGGGCCCTACTGTGCTAGGCACTGTACACACAGACAGAACAAAACAACATTCCCTGTCCTAAAGAGCCTACAATCTAAGTAGCTTCTAAGTTATGATTCTGAGGAACTAAGCTATTTCCAACTTTAAAGGTACGAGTTTAAAAGTTCTATCAGACAGAAAACATTGCCTATAGATCGCAGCAAGTTAGATAACTGTGAGAGGAGAGACCATCTTCTGTCCCTAGGGCATTCCAGAACTCTTGCTCTATCATTGATTAGCATATCAGATCAGGTGACTCTCTCCACATGATTTAACGTCAGGGTAAGTGTCTGTGATGAGTCACTGGTGATTTCTCAGTACCAAAGGACAGTCCTTTCAACGGACTCTAAAGATGAGTGGTATAACAACCGTGCCTCTTATAGTGAAGGTTAAACCATTCCTAAGATATCTAATTAGCTAATGGAGGTGTCTGAGTCTTGGGAAATGATTTTGGTTGAACTCACATCCAGAATGCCCCACAGTTTTGCCTGACAAGGACAAACATGGGATACATGAGTTTATCTAGGAGACATAAAAGAGAAAGATACCGGAGTGCTCAGGTCCTATCTACATTCAGGAAATTACATAAATATAATTACACTGGTGAAAATTTAGACAGGGCTTTACAGTGAAAAGCCTCCTGAAGGGAACTGACTCATGGAAAAGTGTTGTCAGGTAACCTCCCTGAGAACAAGCTTAAGGGGAGGCCTGGCCTGCGCAGAGTCTCAGCCAGGGTGGTCCTCTGCAAGTGCAGATCTCAAGAGACCCATGGATTCTGGGGTTGAAACTGGTTTGTTTCATAGGGTTCCTCTGACCCATTTGGAAAAAAAACTCTGACAGCTGTTTCCTCCCCGAGTGCTCCCCCACCTAGAACCCCATCTCATAGGTTTTAGATGGGAAAGAGGTAAAGAGGCCCTTAGTATTATTTGACCTTCTTTAGTATAAAGATCTCAGGAAGGCACAGGGATGGACCAGATACAGTGGTTCACAATCTTTCCAGACTACTGTACCCCTTTCAGGAGTCAGATTTGTCTTGTGTACTCCTCCCCCCCCCCCCCCCCCCAGTTTCAGATCCCTTAAAAACCACTTGTGTACAAAATCAGTCGTAAACATACAAAAGTGGCACAGGACACTGTTATTGAAAAATTGTTTATTTTCTCATTTTGTCCGTATGAAGTTTTAGTTTGTACTGATTTTGTTAGTGTTTTTTATGTAGCCTTTTTTAAAACTAGGCAAATATCTAAGTTGCTGTATCCCCTGGAAGAGCTCTGCCTACCCCCAGGGGTATGTGTACTCTTGGTTGGGAACTACTGGACTAGAAGATGGTCTAATAGGTCTGCTCTATTTCTCATTTGTGTGGATATGCAAGGGAAAATTCGGTATGTATATTGTACAATGACAGAAGATTTGTGTAGTTAAATTCTCATCAAGGCAGCTCGGCTGTCTCTAGGGAAAGTGAATGAATATATCAGAATAAATATATATCTATTCAGTGGGGAAAGAGAATTCATTGTGCTACTGGACACTGAAGCTGCATGGCCCTGTGGGTAATAAATTGCTACTGTTCAGACTCATGAGAGCACCAAGGAAGGCTGAAGCAGGGTACACTAATGACCATTATAAGTGGCTGCAGTGAAAAAGACTTAAGTACATTTCAAAATGTACTGTAAATTGGACAAAAGTACAGTTGTGCTTCTACTCTAAGATGGCCTCAGGCTTTATTCAGTCTGATAGACTTTGCTCTCCTGCTCGGTTCTTAGAATTTAGATGCTACCCATATGAACTGAATGTTTTTAATATTTAAGGGCCCTGCTCAGCAAAAAGCGGGGTGGGAGGAGGGAAGCCAGAGTTGTGTAGTTTTGGCAGCAGAGCCAGGGCCTCACACAGCTCTGGAAAGCAGGGTTAAAGTGCAATTCAAAGCTACCCCATCCACCTCCAAAGCCCAGAAAGACACCTGGCACCCATGGACCTAAAACTGTTGCCTCCCAACACAGCTGCTGTGCAGCTAATGTCAACTCTGGAGTCAGGTATCCTACCAACCCTGTGTTTTCCTGATGGGGTAGTACCTCAGCTGAGCATGGGAGGGATTGTAGGGTATGTCTACACAGCAGAGAAACCCACAGCTGGCCCATGACAGTCGACTCGGGCTGGGGCCACAGGGCTGTTTCCCTGCTGAGTAGACTTCCAAGCTCAGGCTGGAGCCTGGACTTTAGGATGCTGTGGGGCGGGAGGGTCCCAGAGCTCAAGCTCCAGTCCGAGCCTGGAAGACTGCACAGCAATGAAACGGCCCCGCGAGCCCGAGTTGGCTGGCACAGGCCAGCCACAGGGTTTTTCTTTGCCGTGTGACATACTATTAGAGGCCCGGTGTCAATATTCCATAGATAATTAATTTTACAGGGAGAAATGTGTGTATGCGTATATGATCTTCACTAAAAACATGTCTAGGTCCTACTTTGTGCTGCTCATCATAGCCCAGCTTTGCTGTACACTCCAACTTCAATTTATACGTCACCTAATCTACAGTGTGTGCTCTGCACTAACCTCTTTCTATTCCCCAGAAAACAAGAGAGAGCAAGGACAAAATTCTAATTTCTGTGCCAGATGGGCAGTTGCTGTCGATCCGTCAATATTGCATACCTTGGGTTTGAGCTTTCATCTTGAGATGAGTCACCAACTCGTCTTGTGATTTCTTGGCTAGAGTCCTTTGTGGTTGACCTTGCCTCCTGGTAATTTATTTTGCCATGAAGAGGCTGTTTTTATTTATCAAAGGTGAGAAGAGAGTTGCATATTTTTCCAGCACTTGCAGATTCATGCAATACACCAGAGATTGGCAACCTTGGTACGCGAGACCGCAGGGTAAGCACCCTTAGCGGGCCCCACTGGTTTGTTTACTTGGTGGTTCGCTGGCCACGGCTCCTACTGGCCATGGTTTGCCCCTCTGGTCCAATGGGGGCTGCAGGAAGCGGTGCTGGCTGCCGCTTCACACAGCCCACATTGGCCCGGGACGGAGAACCGCGGCCAGTGGGAACCGCAGTCGGCGAACTGGCAAGCAAACAAATCGGTGGTGCCTGCTAAGGGTGCTTACCCTGCAGTCCCGTGTACCAAGGTTGTTGATCCCTGTAATATACCCATGAAAACTCATCAGCATGTCACATGCACATTGTGATCAAGTGACTTGGACAAACAACTTGCAGTGAACAGACTGCCAGCAACATTTGGGCAGCCAACAGTCCAACAAATCCATTGCATGAGTGTCATATTGGCAGTTGATGGCAGAAATATATCACCATCACCCAGATGTGTTTAAACTTCAGTTTGTACTGTGTATGGTAAATAAGAAAAAGAACATGGTGGAATAAATAAAACATACCAAATACATTCCACAGCTTGAGTCAATGTCCTGGCTGGAGGATGAAATGGTGAATGGGGATAGGATTATTATATTGTAATGGTGCCTCTGCCTTTCTTTGATTTTCTAAATACTGTCTAATGGGGGAAAGCAGTTATAACCTTATCCTAGTGGGGCTACTCCTGGTAAGATATGCAAGGAACAACCAATGTCAAATTTTACAAAGATTTACACTTATATAACTTACTTGGTGAATGTGTGTGTGTCCCCGCACCCATAGTTGTTGACAAAAGGCCCAGTTCTTACTCAGATAAAAGTCCTTGATCCATTCCTTATATCTCTTACTCAGGCAAAACACTGACAGCGAGGAGACTTTTGCCTGAGTGAGAACTGCATGGTGAGGCCCACAATGAATATCAGAATGGCAATTTCTAGAAAATAAGGCTGTTGTTCTGATTAGAGGTACCAGTATCTTGAAAGACCACCTGGTCAGCCCTCAGATTCCAACTATTAGCTGTTTCAAGTCATCTCCAATGGTCAAAGAAGAAAAGCAGAGCTTCCCTTTTAAGATCTCCTTTAATTTATGGTGCTGGTGTTTGATTGTTGAGGAACAGTGTGTAAGTCAAGGGCAGCTCGTTATCTCTCAGACTGTTCTGTTTTTTTTCCTCTCTCTCTCTTATGCTTGTGAATAATAAGGCCATTCACATTGCAGGCCAGGTGATTAATCAAAATTGATTGGCATTTATTAGTAGATCACTCTCCTTATTAATATAGGAGCTGGTACACACTGTGCCATGAGTTCATTTCACTGCCTTCAGAATTTCTTAGTCACTTAAAATTTATGGGCCCAATTCTGGTATCATTTATATTAGGCCTACATCCAGAATAATTCCATTGACATTACTGGATTTACTCTGGATATATAGGATGCCAGTGTAAATGAGATCAGAATCTTACCCGGTATTTCTAGGTAAGGTTTATATTAACAGTTACTTTACTCTTTGTATATCATGTCTGCTGCTAAAACTATACCAGCTAACACATGGAAGCCGAACATTTTGAACTGGGTTTATGACCCTAAATCATATTTAGACAGCTAGCTAAAAATTATCTGGCCACTTCTATTTAAGTACCCAACTATGTGCATAGATGCATAGCATTTGGCATGTTAATATGACTGTTGAAAAATGTTGGCCTAACATTTCTACTGAGAAATACCTCTTCTTGCTTTTCTGATTTCCAGCTTACCATGCAGAAAAGCAAAAGAAAGATTGTGTCAATGTCCATTTAAAAAAAATCTGTTTAGCCTCTTAGCTCTTTCCCTCATATATTCTGAGCACTGCCTAAGTTACTTGCCAAATGGTTATTGATTCTTTTGTAGTCTTATTAGGAGGTTCTCAACCTTTTTCTTTCTGAGGTCGACTCCAACATTCTATAAAAACTCCTCGGTCCATCTGTACCATAACTATTTTTCTCCATATAAAAGCCAGGGTCGACATTAGGAGGTAATAAGCAGGGCAATGCCGGAGGCCCCATGCCATAGGTCCCCAAGAAGGCTTTTGCTTCAGTCCTGGGTGGCAGGGTTCGGGCCTTGGGCTTAGCCCCATGCAATGGGGCTTTGGCTTTCTGACCTGGGACCCAGCGAGTCTAATGCTGGCGCTGCTTGGCGGACCCCCTGAAACCTGATTTTGGCTCCCCAGGGGACTCAGGACCCCTGGTTGAGAACGGCTGGTCCTAATTATTGGAACATACTGCTCAAAATGTCTACCATTTCTTCTGTCAGTCTCAGAAGGCATAAGATGCATTTGCACTATATTTTGACACTTCTTTTAAAACTTGTCAGATCACGAACATGACTATATTGGAAGAGCACAGTACGCATTAGGGGAAACACAAGCAACACAGTGAAAGGAAGGATTCCTATCATAAAAGAACTGTTGGCAGTTCTCTGTATGTAACAATGATGGGGATCTGATGTCAAGAGATACTGTTTTAACTTCTTCTATTAGCCATTTTGGAAAAAAAGTAACTAATTAGCTTCCTATTCACAGTGGTTTGTTAAAGAGGTTCACAGGAATAAACAGATGCCTTAAAAAACAGAATTACAAAAAAATCACCTATTCCAAAGTATTCCAAAGATCTTAGGTAACAATATATATATTAGTGATATATAGTCTACATTTTTGTTAAAAAAAATTCTCTGATTTCAAGAAATATCTTTTCTTACCCATGCACTGACTCATTAAGACCCTTATGAGCATTACATTTACAGGAATTAATTCATAAAAAAATTACAATCTTTCATCATTCTTGTTTCAATAAAACAACAATAAAAAAAACCTTATTCTATAACATGAAAATAATAAACCAACCCTGCTTGGCTTACTGAGAACCCCAATTCAATAAGGTACTTAAACTTTAATACCTAGTGTTATGCACGTCACCTTTGGAGCCCACTTGATTAATCCCAGTGAGTTGAATATGACTATGGTAGAAGTCAAGTAAGCATAATTTGGATGGATCCTTTGGTTTTACTTGTTTTCGGAAACAAACTACGAAGGCTTGATCTAACTTCCACTGGAATCACCGGAAGTTAGAGCAGGCCCTGGATGAGTAAAAGTGTCCTCAATGATAATGGGAAAACATTAGAAGGCCTTTGATATGGAAATCTTGTGTAAATTTTCAGTTTCTTCTATGTCTGCCCTAAAAGAAGGAAAGCACTTAGTTATGATTATGACTTATTATGAGAGATTAATATTAGAGCTATGAGTGATTATTAGAACCAGGTTTCACAGAAAAATGAAACTGTTCATAAAATAGGATCAGTTTTGAGGAACCTTCAGACTAAAAAAAAATGTTTTGGGAAAAAAATTCTGAAATATTTTTAAATTGGTTTTTTTTTTAAGTTGAAACAACTTTTTATTTGGAAATTTTAGTATAGTTAAAACTAATAAAGGTTTAATAAAAGAGAAAAAAAGGTTGAAATCTGATAAAAAACATTTTGATTGACCCAAACCGAAATGTTTTGGGTTTTGGGGGTTTATGCACATTTCTGAGATTGTAACTTTCCATCCCAATTCAGGATGGGAACAATTTTTGAAATCTTGAAGTTTTCCACAGGACCAGAAAATCATTTCCCGCCCAGTCATGCATATTATTTTGTTGAACACAATAGCATGCTAGGTCCTTAACAGAAGATATTTGAAAGAAGTTGCAATGTCAGGCCTCTGTCCTGCAAGTGGATCCATACTGACGCACATTTTTGGTCATGTGGAGTCAAAGGGGTTCCCCAAGCTATAAGGTCCATCTGTATCAATCTGATTGCAGGATTAGGAACTAAATTAAACACAACTAATGAAGGTGCCTGTAATGATCCTCACTTGGAGTCTGGCTGGGGAGCATGACCTAGTGTTCATGGCCACAACCCCAAACTTCCAAGGGGGTTGTGATGAAGGATCCAGGCCCTCCCACTCCACAGGGGTCCAGTACATGACCCTTTGGGCTCCCAGCAGTCTGACAACCAAGACTGTTTAAGGCTCTCCACTCTGGGCCTTGTCCTCTCCCCTCCCACTCCCTGGGATCAGCTCAGTCCAAGGCCTTCCCTTGGTAGGGAAATCCAAATAAAAAAGAAGTAAGAGGGAGTTACCAATTTCCAAAGTCACAAGATAGTTCCCTCTCTAGTTGTTTCTGGGGTGGGTCCTCCCTTCCCTCCAAGAGGGCCCCTTTGGACAGCTGTGTCAGAGCCTTTAGGCTTCCCTCTGCTCTGCTCTGTGCTGCTGTAGCTGTAAATCTGTTTACCTCCAGCTCTGCCAGCCAAATGAGCTAATTCCCTGTCTTTTAATTCCTCCAGTAGATGGAGCATTTGCTGCATTTGTGACTCAGGCTGGCTAAACCCAAAATAATCCCTTAACCCCATGTTGCCCCGTGTGGGGTTTGTACACGCAATCACAGGATTTGTACACTCAAACGTTACAGAGGTAAGGGGGTCAGAAGGATAGGATTATACAGTTATACAATGCTTTGGTTACTCAGTATAGGCATGTGCACATATATAGTGGTTCACTAAAATTATGGTACATGCACAGACACATTTTATACACATGCACGCAAGCATGCAAATGCACACACATACTTACACACTCAGATAAAATAACTAGAATTTGACTCACTCATTGTAGGCAAAAAGAGTGAAAAATAAAACACCAGTATGCAGATATAAGATATAATAAAAGTGAGACACAGTTAAGGTCTACGTAGCATGTCCCTGAAACTGTCACTTCTTACAAGTTGACAGTATTACAAAGGAAATCATTTGCCCAGATACGAAATATGCATTCAAATGTGTGTTTCATTAAACACATCAATATGTTGTCACCTGTTCCAGCCATGCTTGATAATGAATACTATACTATGGGCTAGTCTCCACTAGGGGGGGAAATCGACTGTAGTTACGCAATTTCAGCTACTCGACGTCTCTACAGCCGACTTACCTCCCATCCTCACGGCGGCGGTGGTTGGCGGCGCAGTCCCCCGTTCACTCCATCTTGCGCCTTTTGGCAAGCTGGACTTCCAGAGTCAACGGGGGAGCTGCTGGCGATCGATTTATTGCATCTTGATGAGACGCGATAAATCGCTCGCCAAAAGACCGATGCTTCCCTGCCATAGTGAGGACAAGCCCAAAGATTGTACATCTGACTATGTAAGTCAAATTTGGATGAATACGTATTACAGTAAATCCAGTGCCATTAATTACTTTGTTACCTGAATTGGAAATTCATCAAACAATGAGAAAAAAATAAAACCCTTGACTGTTAAGATTCAAACAATACAATTTATCTCCGGAAGCATCAGTTACCTGCAGATAACAGCTAGTCTCCATGTAAGCTAACAGCTACCAGAGAATTAGTGCTAGTATTGGCTTAGTGAACACAGGGCTTTTCAAGAAAATTAAAGCTAAGCACATCATGACTAAAGATGAGAGACACTTAAGGGCTCAATCCAAGGCCTGCTGAAGTCAATGGGAGTCCTTCCATTGACTTTACCGGGCTATGGATCAGGCCTTAAGACAGCAGCAAAAAGTTATTAATCACCATAGAAAGGACATCTAAACAGGAAGAGCTCTAGCACACACACAACTAATCACTACAGAAGAATAATCTGATCTCTTTGTCATAATAAATAAATAAATAAAAATACCCCTACTTCAGCTAAGCACTAATGTGTGTGCTTAACTTTAAGCACATGCCTAATGTATGTGCTAAGCTGAATCAGGGTCCAAGTGCAGATGAAGCTTAGCCATTGATCAACAGCTGTGCTTCTGTGCACTAGCTTCCAAAAAGCAGAGAGATAGACAAGACTTCATTGCTATGTTTACATGGAGCATGTTTCAGAGTTATGAGGTGCCCTAAACCTTCAGCTGGAATTTTCTGCCTGTAAGATTTTCCTGCCTAAATATTTATGAAACTGACGTGGTAGGTGTCGCTGCTAGAATTACTGTGGAAAGCTGAAAATCAGCAGCTCTGTGAGACGTGTCTGCGTCTCACATACCACATCCTGCCTGTTGTGCTTTTCTATGGCATTGACTCTTGAAAGAATCGCTGCCAAGTCAGTTAGTGCCAAAGTACGACAGAAAAAAACCTTTGGACCATTATCCCACCAGGATATTTCATTAGCAGTCACATTAAAAAGTGATTGATCATTTCAAGTACTCTTTGTGTTTCTGAGTTTTCCAGTCTATCAAACATACTTATGGCTGCTATATTCTGTAACACTGTCAGGTCAAAGAAAAACCTCTTAGGGTTTGACAACAGCACCAGAAGCTTAATGAGCTGACCTGTCTCTTATTATTGCTGTTACATCAAGCAAGTATTTACAGCTGTGCTGTCTTTGAAATGGTTAACCTTTACCATCTCTTCCTAATCAACCTGCAATTACAGTTAGCCTTTGTCCATTGCTTTCCAGGCACATGCTCTGAGGATGACTAGAATGCTTTTATCTTCCACATAACTCAGACATATGGGAAAATTCAAATACAAATGAATCAAGTCTGGACACACAGAACCAATTTTATAACTGGTCTAAACTTCTCTTGAAGGCTTCCCTCATTAACAATCTGTCACTGTACAACAATCCACCAATGCAGGCAATACAAACCTTTGGAATATAGAATAGTTGTCTTCTGTGTTATGCTACACTACTGAGCAGAGTAGAAATTGGGCCTTAAACTAAAATCTAGCTACTGATCCAAACTTTTTCAAAGACCAAGGCTATTTGGACCCAGGGTTTTGGTTTAGGCCAATTTTTGTTCATCAATAAAAGGGTTAACTTTGGTATGGTGGCCAAATTTCGTGATAATTATATTGTGTCTACCTGAATTCCTCTTGCAGTTTACTTGAATATTATATTTTTCTTTGCTTCCTTGTATGAAATGTTTGGATTCTGTAATATTACCATTGCAACTGACTCCAGTAGTTTGTAAGGCATTTTGAGCTCCTTTGAGACAAAAGTCACTGTATAAATGTAAGTAAGGTTAATTACATGTAACTACTATTATTACATAATTAATACACGGAGCCCTGATTTCCCCAAAGCTAGCAAGGTATTAAAACCACACAAGGATCCCTTGTGAACAGTTCATCAAAAATATGGCAGTTTTTCATATATTCCTGAGATTCCTGCTATAAGGTAGTTTTTAACTGCATATGCTCCTTTCCTTATCCTGGGCTGACTCTGCAAGGTGCAGAATGCTTTCAATTCCCTGCTCTGTCCATCCCACCCACCCCACCTACGCAAACATAGCTCAGAAGCAAGGCCTGGAATATATGTAGGAAAACAATATTAAGCAGTATATATTCACTATTATTCAAAGCTTTATGGGCCTGGTCATATTCCCACTGAAGTCAGTGACAAAGCTCTTGGTGAGTTGAGCGGTTCAAAACTGGTCCCTAAGTACCACAATGACACGACCTCAACAAATACACACAGTGTTTATGCTAGGTAGGATAAGCCGAACAATGAGAGCTTTGGGGAGGCAAATATCCATCAGAATTATTGTCCATATGATGCATTATTCATACAAATTATGATTTAAACATAATTCATATTGTTTGTTCTTGCTGATCTAAATTTAACATGTAATAATATGCACCCTCGTATATTCTTACATGCTATGCTTATGAGTTATGTTAATTCCAATTCTTTATTGTGAGTTGTTGTATATCATGAAATAAAAAAACTTTAAACTAAGTTGGCCTGTTTTTATATCAACAAAATATAGATGTGATGGGTTGGGATCACAGAAGCCCCTTAGGAGCTGCCACCCGATGTGCCAAGGCTACTCCTGCCTCAGTTTTCCTGTCCCAACAGCTTAGGACCTCAGTACCCTGCCCGGTCTGAGCCACATCCCCTAACAGCTGTGGGCTTTCCTGGAAACAGGCAGGAGGTATTCTTACCTCTGGAACTCAGATGCTCAACTCCCAATGGGGTCAAACCCTGAATAAATTTTTTTTTGCCCTGTATAAAGCTTATACAGGGCAAACTCATAGATTGTTCGCCCTCTATAACAATGATAGAGAGATATGCACAGCTGTTTGCCCCCCCAGGTACCAACACATACTCCAGGTTAATTAATAAGTAAAAAGTGATTTTAATAAAGACAGGAAAAATGATTTAAGTGGTTCAAAGTAGTAACAGACAGAATAAAGTGAATTACCAAAAAAAAAAATAAATAAATAAACAGAACACAGAAATCTAACCCTATTACAGCAAAAAGTCTCACGCTCAGTGAATTCCTTCTTTCAGGCTAAACTCTGTTAGCCTGGGTCCAGCAATCACTCGCACCCCCCCTGCAGTCACAGTCCTCTGTTCCAGTTTCTTCCTGGAATCCTTGGGGGGTGGAGGACTGTTGTTTGAGCCAGCTGAGAACAAAATGGAGAGGTCTCCCCCAGGTTTATATAGACTTCCTTATGTGGATGGAGAGCCCCTCCTCCTTCTTATCCAGAGTCCACATGGACTCTCAGAGCACATGGCCCAGTTGTAGGTTTGAACCAGACTCCGCACATTACCGGCCAGGTCGCATTCCTGAGGAGGCTCGGGTGTGGACGGGAGTCGACAAAGTTCATTGTTTGCTTGATTGGTTCTCAATTGGGCTTAACTGAGAATAGTTTTTTCTCAGAGAGCTGTTCAGCTGCTTTCCAAAGTCCACATACAACCAACCAAGCACATAGCCAATATTCATATTGAATACAAAACAGACACATACATACAAATAGGGCGAACAGATCCAGTGGATCATTACCTTCACACAGAGATGTTACATGGTATATGTAGCAAAACCATATTGCAGTAATATACATATATTTACAGGCACCCCCCCATAAAGCCTTATGGGGTACACCGTCACAATAGACACCCCTCTTTTCACACTTGTACTATAGCTAATACCCCATTGATAAGAACAGACACTGGTATAGAGGATATGTCTCATAGTAATACATACTATTCATGGCTGTTATGTGTCTAGCCTCAACCACAAGACTGTCCTTCCTCTTCCTGAGGTCCTGTGCACTATTCTTACAGCTTCTGCAGCAAATGTCCATCTATTGAAGAGATGAGCCAATGCAGAAGTGAAAAGCTCTGATACCAGAATCCAACCAACCCCTTTCAGAGGCACCTTCTCCACTTTTAATGAGCATTGTGAGAAACAAAGAGGAGAAAAGCTCCTAGAAACTGGTGCAATTGAGGAGCAAAAGGAAGGGAACAACAAGAGGGGAGGAAAGGAAGAGCAAAAACAAAAGATCCTCACTTCAAAGAGAAGAGCAAAGGACACCCACTACAGAAGAGAAACTCCTAGCATCAAAAGAAATTGATGACAAGAAAAATGTCCCACAGCTCAAGCACAGCACTGCAGGAACATGCTACCATCAAAGGCAAGCTTCAGGTGATGAATAAGGATACGTCTAGAAGGTACAGTAAAACCTCCATTTAACGGACTAATTCGGGCGAGGGGGTGTCCCTTAAATCCAAAAGTCCGTTATTTAATTTTTTTAAAAAAACGAGCTGTCAGAGCAGCAGCCCGCCCGCCACAGGGTCAGGGCGGCAGCTCCGCAGCCCGCCCGCTGCCAGGACCCGGGCGGCAGCCGGGAGCCAGCCCACCCACTGCCGGGACCGGGGCGGCAGCCAGGAGCCAGCAGACGGCTGCCAGCGAAGGGGACCGGGGCCGCAGCAGGAAGGGGTTGCGGTCTGATATGGATCAGAAATTTTGTGCGTTGCGTCCGAAGTCCGTTAAATCGAGGTCCGTTAAATCGAGGTTTTACTGTAATAAAAGATGTGTTCTAAATTCGGGTTAGCCAATCCATGTTAGCTAACTCAGGTTAAAATAGCACAGAAGACATAGTAGCTAGTCTTTTAACTGGTGTTAGACACCTCAGATTGTCTTGTAGACTTAAAATTGAGATGCCTACGTGAGTTAAGAACACAACTTTTTTTTTTTTTTTTGCAGTGTAGACAAACCCACAGCAATGCCACTGGGTCAGACTAGTTTTATTATTGAAACTGATTTTAACTGGATATTGACATGTTATTCATTGAATTCTCTATGGTAATTAGACAAGATCCACTCATTAAGATTGGGAATAATTAACGTCTAATAAGTTCAGCTAATGAGAGAATGCTGTCCCCGAGAGGAAGTGATTTCTATTCTTATATAAAGTCTAATTTCTGTTGTAAACTCTCTGTAGGGCGTTTACAACAAAAAAAGATAGGAAATAAACACAGTTTTATTGACTGTTTTGTTTCTTATTGTCCCCGTAAAATAAATTATGCATTAATATAGTTGAATTCTTTTTCTTTGTCTAAATTGGAATGTTCCTAAGGCCTGATAAGAATCTTAATGTAACAAAGAGAGATGGCACACCAACAAACTTCCGTAATCAGAATCAATTATTAATAAGTTGTTATTCACATTCTTTGTTTTTCTAAGCTATGATCTTGTCTCCGCAAAGACCTACACGATGTTCAGTAGGACTAACCATGTGCTTCCAGTTAAGTCTTTGCATGTGTCTTTGCAGGACCAAGGCTCCTAATTGTAGTAATTTTTGGATAAAATTACATGGTGCTCCAGACCTTAAATCATACATAAAACACCCTCACATGCCCACAAAGTTTTCAAAGTCATAATGTTACAAAGGCTAAAATCAAGAAGGTCAAATGAGTCTCTGGATTCCAAGAGATAGCTCTCAGTGCCAGAACATTCAATATCATTCAATACTGGCCTGTAAATGTGATGAAGCACCCTGAAAAAGACGCACAAAACAAAATGCCGAGAAAGAAGCCTAGACTGAGGATTATTTTCTCAATATAATGTGTATAAAGTAGCGTCGGGAGTTTGAGATTCCTGATCCAAGATTTCTAAAGTCACTAATTAAGAATATTTAAAAGGACATTGTCAACCTGACATCTGGCAACTTTCAAAAACTGTTAAAAATAGTTTCAGATTCTCTACTACTGCTTTAACCCCTTCCCCCATTATTTGCAATGGTTTTATAATCATATTTACCAATAACAATGTTTGTACTCTTCCCTCTTGCCACATGTAAGCCCCACACAAGTGACAGGAGAAACTGACTAGAGTGAAATTCACCGTTGTGCAGAGGGCCTGTGCATCACTGAAGCCCCACATGAGACCTTCAAAGAAGGTTCATTTGGAGCTCTAATGATAAAGGCAGCCTTGGCTGTGGTTCTGTCTTATGACATGCCCCTTTTATGCCACTGCAGGTGTAATTGGCTGCACAGAACATCCTTATTCTCTGGCTAGCTTAGAGATAGTATAATAGTTGTGTGTGGGCCCCAGGCTTTCTGTGTAGGGGATCTGTTAGAGGTAGGCTAGGTGCAGGAGAAGGTGTGGCCAAAGTCCACTGTGCGCCAGTTATTTTCAGGCAGCATAGCAGCTCCAAGGGACTTGTTAGAACCTAGTGTGTTTTAGAGACCTCTTGGGCCAGCCTGGTCTCTCTCTCTCTCTCTCCTCCTTTCCTCTACCTTACCCTGGAATGATGAATGGAAACTCTTGCATGGGCCCTCTGCACAGAGGTCCATTCGCCTTGACTGTACCGGGGGAAACAGTGAAATTAATTGCACATGAAGCAGCATCAACTGCACACATGAAGGAAACAGGGAGGCGGGAATAAACAGTTTGGAGATTTCCCCCCATTTCTTTCTGTTTCAGGAATCCCGGGTGTCGTTTGTGATAATGCTGGAGGAACCACTTTCAGGCAGAAGTGTGATATTTATTCAACAGTGAGATGGCAGCGAGGTTTTAGGATCGAGATAATTTTGGATCAAAAATGGACAATGCCCCATCACCAGGTAGAGTGAGGAGGCTGGTGACCCTCAGCAAGAGGAATAGTTCAAAAAAGGAATAATTAATAATACATTTGAACTTTTCATGCTTCCTTACCCACAGAATCCTCTCTTTGATTTATTGAGAATCTCAGCTGGGAGCCAAGCCAAGATGAAAAGGAAACCGCAGCCTTACTCTCTAGACAGACACTCACTTGAAAGGGACTCTGGTGTTGTTCTGACAATACCTATTGTTGGAGCTCTCTCTCTCTTTTGAGTTTTTGCACAGACCTACCATATTCCAACTTACATCCTGTTAACCCTGTCATTTCAATAGGTATCTTACTGAGAAATATAGGACTGAAATAGCAGATAAAGTTTGTTTTTCTCAATGTTTTCTATTTATTTCTATTCTAGATATTTTAGTCATTTACATGATCTCCAGTACCACACTATCTGATTTTTAATGTATTTTTCCTCTCTACATTCCCTGTGAGATAAGGATATTCTATTAAGAGTAAGAGATTTGCCCAAAGTCTCATGGGAAGTCTGCAGGGAATACAGAGAATTAAACTCAGGTCTCCATAGTCCACCCTAACAATTGCACCATCCTTCCTTTCTGACACACTGGGGCAAATTCTGAGTACTAATTATGGCCCTATCTGGTGTGAATCACAGATGAGAATGCCAAAGTCAGGGCAGACTGCAAGAAACAGGCAAGACACCGTCCCCCCCTTTCCCCAACTGGTGGCTATTCTAACATTAGGGTTCACCAAGCTAGTAACAAAAGTGAGTTTTTGTATCATCACACTGGTTAACAAGAAGTTAAAAACACAGCCCCCTTAGGCAATTCAGCCTCTATCACTACCTAGACAGCTGGTCTTTATGATGAGAGGTTACTTAAAACCAGATTCATCATACATTAGGTTCTTCTAATCCCAAAGGATTAGCCACTCCCTCCAGGTCAATATCTATACTTTAGATCTCACCAAATACCATGCTTGTAGCCAACCCTTTAGTAACTATAGTAACCATAGATATAATTTCTTTATATGGTTTAAATGTTCTTCCTGTAACTTGTATTACTTTTTCATTCTTAAGAAGTTTTGGATCAATGTGATGATCTATACAGAATTCTCTACAGCTACTCAACTATATTCTGTTCTAATGAAAACTTTATCAGAATGCCAGTAGAGCCCTGATATTAATGGTGTGCCCTTTGGTTTTCCATATGGGGAAGTAACTTTCTGCTTGCATCCGACGAAGTGGGTATTAGCCCACGAAAGCTTATGCTTCAAAACTTTATAGTTAGTCTTTAAGGTGCCACAGGACTTTGTTACCTCTGCTATTCCAGACTAACACGGCTACCTCTCTGATTCTTTCTAAAATTTGTTTGTGACATGTTTCCTATGGCTTACCACTGCTTTGTTGAATGCTTTGAGAAACTACCCTCAATACTTTCTGACTGTGTATGTAGCCCAACAGTGCAGGTAGCATAAAAAACCCTTTTGGGAGCATGGAGGAGACAGATTGAATGGTTTAAAAATGCAACTACAGTACATATAATACATCATAAAAATGCTAAACTGCAATACAAAAAGAAAATGATGGTTGCACATGAGAGAACCTGAAGTCATTACTCAACGCAATACCTTTGCATAGCTCTTTGCATGAAGGGCCTATCACAGCATACATGCACAATTAAAGGAATCCACTGGACCACACTCCTCTCTCACCTTGGTGCAAATCTCTAATAATTCTATTGCAATCAATGGACTTACTCTGGTGTGACAAAAGATAGGATTTGGACACAGTGCTTCTGCAGTTACAGATAAGATACACTCAATGCCACCTGACTATACTGGTCTTTGAAGACAAGAACTATATCTCTGTGGGCGACAGATAGCTTGTTGCATTTACAATGCTGGATTTTAAGTCAATCTTTTGTTAGAATAGCTGCTGTGCTAGATCAGCTGTTAGGTCACTTGCAACGGATAATACTGGAGATGGTTATTCCTTTTCAAGCAACAATATTTAAACCAGTAAGACTGGAAATAACACTGGATGACTCCAGTTTGTACAAGCAATAATTATCATATATCTTTGATGTATAAATTAGTGAGATGAACGTCAGCTAATTTAGGGTTTGGACTACATTCCCAAACTTCGGAAACTTCTCAGAACCTTGAAGGTTTCTCACCAGGTCCCAATTAATCCTGAGAACGAGGAGGGGAGAAGTATGAACAGAAATTAAAACGACAACTAGACATGAATTTGGGGCAGTATCAACTGACATAAGGTCTCGACTGAGCAAGGTACTGAAGCACTTTCCTAAATCTAAGCATGCGAGTGGTCCAACTGATATCAATGGGACTATTCATGTGCTTAAAGTCAGGCATTTGATCAAATATCTTGTCCAATCAGGACCTAAGCCTTTGAGGCACAGCAACAAAGTACTCAAACAACTATAACAGGTGCTTTAATAGGGGTAGGTAAAGGGTTTGGACAGAAATTTCTGTTCCCCTGAACTACCCTGAACATTGCAAGACATGAGGGGATGTCCCCATTTAGATGTTTGCATCATAACTTTGAAGAAACTAGTAAACACCCCAGAACAGGGGAGAGATGCTGTTGCGAGCCTTCCAGCCTCCAAGGCCTCCAAGGTTGCCCAGTTGGCTGATAAACTGCACTGGACTTGAGAGGTTACTATAATGATAGGAGTAGCCTACTGAAAAAATAAAAGCATTGGGGATGGAGGACCAGGAGTCACTGAGTCCAAACAGGGAACTGGCCACAGAGCTATTTGTACTTTCTGGGGATCAAGGTTGGGCATCAGGTAGGGGAGCAGAAGGGAAGGAAAGAATTGAAGGAGAGAGAAAGATGAGATGCGAAGAAAAGACGGCAAAAGGTTTGAATAAGCTTCAAATAAAGACACGTATTTTGTGGGGATCCTCCAAACCTCTGAGCCAAGGATGGACCCAAACCAACCCCACATGAGTTTGACCAGGAAAATGTGTCAAATCAGAAGAGGAATTTGGATCTGAATTTCACGGCTTACATGTGTCTTTAATTAGCCAAAACCCTGGATCCAAACTTGGGGAGGGCTGAAATGTGGATCCACATTTTGACTGTGGATCTATCTGTGTTCTGAACTTTCTGAAGTTCACCCTTTGCTGCCGCGGTGGTGCTTTCTCGGGGATGAGAGAAATTCACAGCTCTTCTTTCAACAGAATCATCCTTAAGTCATTCATGTTTCATTGGGATATTACATGCTGAATCCTGGTAGCTTTCAATCCAGCCCATGCAGGCACTGTCCTCTTCATATTTCATTCAAGTAGGACACGTATTTCAGTCACATCCTATCTCTACTTTCAATTCCCAACATACTTGCACTCCTTTCTCTTTGTGTGATACTGGAACATTCCATTAGATGTCACTGTTACACATACCATTGTATGGTCAGGTCAGGAACACCAACACAGAATTTACATAATTTCTGGGCAAACTGAAAGCAACATATTAAGGGGAAGAAGTTGTCAGTCTGAAATTAAATCACAGAACTTTTACCTGGCATCTGTATTGTCATAAGGAAACACCCAATGTTGGGAAATTGTTTTTTTAGTCAGGCATGAAAACTCAGCTTTCTCATTACACTTTATCATGTTAATTTTTTGTACCCTCTTTTCCCCTATTCTTGTTCATAAATCTTTATTTAATGCAGAAAATTTTATTCATTTCATATGTGTCCCAGTTGAAAGAAGAAAACTGTTTTATAGAGATTTGGAAGTGTATAGACAATGCCCATAACTAGATTACAAGTAGGTTTTCTGACTTCCACTCTCCCCAAGCAAATTAGGACTGAACTATTGAAATTGCTATTCACATAATGAAAAAAGAGATTGGAAAATAATCTCAGGTCTGAGATGGGATTTTTCAAGGCCACTGTGGGGTAGGTACATCCTATCACATGGTGTTGGATTATGGGGGTTTGATGGCTCAAATTAGTAGAAGTGTTGCTAGCAGATCGAGGGAAGTGACTATTCCCCTTTATTTGGCACTGGTGAGGCCACACCTAGAGTATTGCATCCAGTTTTGGTCCCCACATTACAGAAGGGATATGGACCAATTGGAGAGGGCCCAGTGGAGGGCAACAAAAATTATTAGGGGGCTGGGGCACATGACATGAGGAGAGGCTGAGGGAACTGGGCTTATTTAGTCTGCAGAAGAGAAGAGCGAGGGGGGATTTGATAGCAGCCTTCAACTATCTGAAGGGGGGGTTCTAAAGAGGCTGTTCTCAGTAGTGGCAGATGACAGAACAAGAAGTAATGGTCTCAAGTTGCAGTGGGGAAGGTCTAGGTTGGATATTATGAAACACTATTTCACTAGGAAGGTGGTGAAGCACTGGAATGGGTTACCTAGGGAGGTGGTGGAATCTCCATTCTTAGAGGTTTTTAAGGCCCAGCTTGGGATGCCTTAGCTGGGATCATTTAGGTGGTGTTGGTCCTATTTTGAGCAGGGAGTTGGACTAGATGACCTCCTGAGGTCTCTTCCAACCCTTATTATCTATGATTCTATGAAATGGCCCGGATCGATGTATGAGCCCTACAGCTCAGGGCTGTATGGCCCAGTGGCCAGAGTCAGTAAGGCTGTCCGGCTCAGGGCAGCATGGCTTAGTGGCCCAGGTCTGTATGGGAGCCCTACAGCTCAGAGCAGTATAGCCCAATGGCCAGAGTCAATAGAGCTGTCTTTCTGCAACAAAGTTCACCCCTCTGCGTGTCGGCTGCCCTTGGCGGCGAGGCAGAAGAGGGAGGGAGACCTGAAACCACCCTTCTCCACCAGGTCCTGACCCAGAGTCCTAGGGAACTGGTACTTGTATAATCGGTCTCAGTCACCCATTACTGCAGTCCTGTTCCCTACCCTTCCTTCCAATGCTGGTAGTCTCATGGTTTCTGCTGTCTCTCCTCCACTGGCAGCAGTGGTTGGCTGAGTTGGTTGGCTAGGGTCTCAGTGGTTGGCTAGAGTCTCAGCCTGTCTGGTTTCTGTGTCCTGGATGCTCCAGTAGCTTCCCAGCAGGAGCTTGCAATGTACATCTGCTCTTGTTCGTGGCTAGCCCAGACTGAGGGGAGCTCCCTTTTACACTCTGGTTTCAGTTGGAGCATGCTCAGCAGGTGTCCAGGTCATGGCTTCTCCAGCCCAGACCATGTGATTAACCCCGCCAAACTGGTGGGGTTACAAATGCCCCTGTCACAAAGGCCAAGAAAATTTACCATAGAGGATCATACCTTCACCATCTGCGCACTATAAAGCTCTCCTGCCCTCCCCGGGTTCCAAGCTCTTAGAGGTTTAATCCATATGTAAGACTTTGCTGCTTATATTGAGGTTTGCTTCCATTTGTTTTAAAATAGTTTGTTACCTAAATGTCCTTTTTCTTTATTGCTTGTGGGTTGGTAAGATTACATTACCATTGATGTGTGTAAATACATCATTAGAATGTGAGACTAGACAATCTACTATAACAATACCGATTTTACAGTTATGATGTCAAGTAATATCATTATTAGTCATATGTGAAAATACATCACAAGAAAATGTACCGTACAATTATTATTTGCAATGGGGCAGATTGCAACCTTAAGCCCCAGTTCTGCAGAGGCTTACTCATGAGCGCAACTTTGTGCACCGTTTGTAGTTGGAACATAGTCAATGGGACTACAGTGGAGCCCCGCTATAACGCGACGGATGGGAGCCAAGAAATCCCATCGCACTAAATGCGGGGTCGCGTTGTAGCGGGGTTCCACTCCTGGCAGGTGGGGGGCTACAGCTTCTCTCCCCGCTGCCCAGCAGGGGAGAGAAGCTGCGGCCCTGAACCTGCTGAGGACAGAGAACTGCGGGGCTTCAGAGCGCAGCCCAGGTGTTCTCTGTGGAAGCCACTGCCCCCGCATCTGCCGGGGCAGGGACCACTGATGCCTGCAGCCCCGGAGTCCCCTGTCCCGGCAGTCGTGGGGCCACAGCTTCTCTCCCAGCAGGGAAGCTGGGAGGGAAGCTGTGGCCGGTGCTTGCTGGGACAGGAGACTCTGGGGCTGCAGGCGCCAGTGGTCCCTGCCCCCAGCAGACGCGGGGCAGAAGCTTCCGGAGAAGCCTGCTGGAAGCCGCTGCCCCAGTGCCTGCCTGGACAGGGAGACGGGGCTGCCGGAGTCCCCCTGTTCGGGTGGGCGCGGGGGCAGCGGCTTCAAGGGACGCTGTGGCTCTGCGCCTGCCCGGACACGGGGACTCCAGCAGCCCCGAAGTCCCCTGGTCTCAGCAGGCGCAGCGGCTTCCAGGAAAGCCGCAGCTCTGTGCCTGCCAGGACCGGGGGACTCCGGTAGTCCCAGAGTCCCCTGTCCGGGCAGGCGCGGAGCCGCGGCTTCCACAGGGAATTCCCGGGCTGCAGTCTGCAGCCCCGGAGTTCTCGGTCCCAGGCAGGTGGGGGCCGCAGCTTCTCTCCCCTGCTGGGCAGCGGGGAGGAAAGCCATGGCCCCTGCCTGCAGTCCTGAGTTCTCTGTCCCTGGCAGGGGAGGCTGCAGCTTCTCTCCACACAGCCCAGCAGGGGAGAGAAGCCGTGGCCCCCGCACCTGCTAGGGACAGAGAACAAGGACTTGGGAGCCATGGTATAATTGCGCTATAACCGAACTCGCATTATAGCGGGGGGCATTATATCAGGGCTCCACTGTATCTGCACTGCATGACTTTAGGGACAGTGCGCCTCATCCTGAGCTGCCAGCAGACAGAGTCCCAGGAACCTCTGTAATCTCCTTGGGGGTTACAGCTATGTTACTCCAAGAACAGGCCAAGTAACAAACATTAACTCTGAGCCACAATTCGTTTTCTGGTTCCCACACCCTTGCGCCGGGAGATTCGTAACCTGCTACTAAAACAGATTACTTCCTTGCCCAGAGCTAGACATCTCCATTCATGGGGGAGCAGTCAAGACTATCCATTCTCCCTTCCCTGCAAGCCCATTGCCACCTATCTGGAAGCTGGGGGGAGCTGCAGCCCCATGTGCCTGTTGTCCCTTCCCCACTAGGATTGGCCATTGTGTTGGGCAAGTAATATTCTTGATCTAGGAGGATGTGTCACGTAGCCACAAATAGATGAGATTGTACCTATTTACTACTAAGAGTAATGCTAAAAGAACTACTTCTTATATTCCCTAAAGAAATGCTATGAAGTACAAATAGCATTTTTTAAACATTACTATCTTGATTTTTTTTTTTCAGATGACAAAATCAGTCAGCCCCCTTTAATGGACTTGCCTACTGTATTTCTTATCACACACCGTAGGGCCCTCAATGTGCTAGGCACAAAAAGTTCTGTGATTTGTGAAAGCTTTTCCTGTAAGTCCCTTGGCAAGGAGGGGTTTTCCTTTAAAGATGCCTGCTGCTGAGCTAATTAGGGTTGAGCGGAAGAAATCAACTTTTACAGCAGAATAGAAACAGCAGGAGCCAGCAAAGGACATGCCGTCCTGTCCCAGCATTAGAGGCTGGTTGACAGAGATGAGAAAGAACAGTCAAGGAACGAAAGAATGGTCACTAGAAGGGTCAAATGGCAACCTAACAGGTCTGAGGTATTTTCTTTCTTAGCAGATCCCCTCTGTTCCTCACCTTGACACAGACTGTCTCTGAAGATGTTCACTGACCTGGGCCATTGTTTTGGGGTCAATATTTTGGGAGTTTATTTGTCTCCCTGACAAATGTGCCTCAGTAGCTCCATTATTAGAAAAGGGGGAGGGGGGAAGAAAAAAGAGAAAAGGGCATGCACTGCAGTCCCATGACACCTGTGTTATGTATAATTCTCTTATTACTGCCTGCCCTGAAAATACTTCAGCCTGACAAGATCAGAGTCGGTGTCATCCTTTTTTATTTAAATTTAATTTACACAAAATAATGTTCTTCGTGCTCCATTTCTTCCAATTCTCTTTTTTCTCCTCCCCTGTTCATTTTTCTTTATCATTTCAACATTAGTCCCTTCACCAATGTCACCCCCTTCCACCAGAGTACCGTTCAACCTTTAAAATTGCAATAGAAACATCCATTTCTCCTGTTTAGTTGCTTATCATTTATGGCTATTTCGTTTAATTAAAAAATTAGCATCTCAAAATAGTAACACGACTATGTAGCAGGTATCATTTAAAGCTTCCATTTGGACAGGAAAATTTTATTTCTTTTCTATTTTCTTTTATTTACTTCCTCTTATCTTCTCCAGATAAATTGTTTAATCAGCTAGCTAGTATTTGAAAACTTTATAGACTTGCACTGGAGGGCCCCGATTTTCACTTCAGAAAATGAGTAATCCAATCACTGCCAAGAGAACTGCTTCCTTGCTTATAGTTAGGCACATGCTTATGTACCCAGTTTAACTGGAGACTAGATGAGTTAATATTAATACAAGAACATTTCCTAATTTCTGAGCTTTAACATATGGTTTCAGAGCATTATTAATATGTATATGCAGATTATACAGAGTCATAAAATGTATTTAAGACAATTTCCCCAGATTGGAGCTATGCTGATTTAAACTCGTGAGGATCTGGGTCATTTGGCTTTTAATTATTTCATAATGATTACTGCATTTTCATTATTTCATACTGCTTTGTTGCAACTTTATCTTCTTGTCCCTCCCTTCTACTCACTCCCCCCCCAGTTGCTCACTGTTGATGCAGCCGGATTTTGACTTTTGAGATTTGGGGTTCATGTGAACTCCAAATTCGGGTCCTGATTCAGCACAGCACTTAAGCCTGTGCACTTAAAAGTCAAAATTTTAAAAGTGCTGAATCACCACAAAACCCAAAATATACAAAACATGCCTGGTTTTCACTTTTATTACAATATCAGGCCAGCTCGCAGATATTCACTCACCTCTAAGACAGCCTGGACCAATTTATGGGTTTCACTGAAACTGATTCAACATAGCACTAAAGCACGTACCATACTGGGTCAGACCAAAAGTCCATCTAGCCCAGTATCCTGTCTTCCAACAGTGGCCCATGCCAGGTGCCCCAGAGGGAATGAACAGAACAGGGAATCATCAAGTGATCCATCCCGTCGCTCACTCTCAGCTTCTGACAAACAGAGGCTAGGGACACCATTGATGGAACTATCTTGCATGAACTTATCTAGTTCTTTTTGGAACCTTGTTATACTCTTGGTCTTCACAACATCCTCTGGCAAAGAGTTGCACAGACTGACTATGTGTTGTGTGAAAAAATATTTTTATTTGTTTTAAACCTGCTGCCTAGTAATTTTATTAATAGTTAGTGTGTTAGGAGGAGTAAATAACACTTCCTTATTTACTTTCTCCACACCAGTCATGATTTTATAGACCTCAGTCATACACCCCCCTCCTCAGATGTCTCTTTTCCAAGCTCAAAAATCCCAGTCTTATTAATCTTTCCTTATATGGAAGCCATTCCATACCCCTAATAGTTTTTGTTGCCCTTTTCTGAACCTTTTCCAATTCCAATTCCATTTTTTGAGATGGGGCAACCACATCTGTATATAGTATTCAAGATGTGGGCATACCATATAGAGGCAACATGATATTTTCTGTCTTATTCTCTATCCCTTTCTTAATGATTCCCAACATTCTGTTCACTTTTTTGACTGCTGCTGCACGTTGAGTGGATGTTTTCAGAGAACTATCCACAATGACTCCAAGATCTCTCTCTCTCGAGTGGTCACAGCTAATATAGACATCATCATTTTATATGTATAGTTGGGATTATGTGTTCCAGTGTGCATTGTTTTGCATTTATTAACATTGAATTTCATCTGCCAGTTTGTTGCCTGGTAACCCAGTTTTGTGAGATTCTTTTGCAGCTCTTCACAGTCTGCCTGGGACTTACTTAACTATCTTGAGTAGTTTTGCATCATCTGCACATTTTGCCACCTTGTTTACCCCTTTTTCCAGATCATGTATGAATATGTTGAATAGGACTGGTCCCAGTACAGACCCCTGTGGGATACCACTATTTACCTCTCTCCATTCTGAAAACTGACCATTTAAACCTATGCTTTGTTTCCTATCTTTTAACCAGTTACCGATCCATGACAGGACCTTCCCTCTTTTCCCATGACATCTTAAGAGCCTTTGCTTAAGAGCCTTTGGTGAGGGACCTTGACAAAGGCTTTCTGAAAATCTAAGTATGCTATATCCACTGGATCACCATTGTGCACATGCTTGTTGACCACCTCAAAGAATTCTAGTAGATTAGTGAAGCATGATTTCCCTTTATAAAAACCATGACTCTTCCCCAACAAATTATGTTCATTTATGTGTGTGACAATTCTGTTCTTTACTATAGTTTCAATCACTTTGCCTGGTACTGAAGTTAGGCTTACTGGCCTGTAATTGCTAGGATCACCTCAGGAGCCCTTTTTAAAAATTGGCATCACATTAGTTTTCCTCCAGTCATTTGGTACACAGCTGATTTAAATGATAGGTTATAGACTACACTTAGTAGTCTTGCAATTTCACATTTGAGTTCCTTCAGAACTCTTGGCTGAATACCATTTGGTTCTGATGACTTATTAGTGTTTAGTTTATCAATTTGTTCCTAATAATCCTCTAATGACACTTCAATCTGGGACAGTTCTTCAGATTTATCACCTAAAAAGAATAGCTCAGGTTTGGGAATTTCCCTCAGATCCTCAGCTGTGAAGACCAATGCAAAGAATTCATTTAGTTTCTCTGCAATAGTCTTATTGTCCTTCAGTGCACTTTTATCATCTTGATCATCCAGTGGCCCCACTGGTTGTTTAGCAGGCTTCCTGCTTCTGATGTACTATTTTTTTTTGCTATTATTTAGCAAGTGGTTAAAATTAATTTAAAGTGCTTACTTCAAATGCTATGCTGAAGCAGGGCCCAAATTTGGAGTTCACATGAACCCCAGATCTCTAAAGTCAAACTCAGATGAAACAGACATGACATCAAAACCTTTTCACATGATTTCAGTGAACCACATAAACTGGCTCAGACTGACTTGGAAGATTCAAGAAGGTCAGTGAATATCTGTGAGCCTGGCCTGAGTTCATAATAAAAGTGAAAACAAGGCATTTTTTTTGGTTTCACAGTGATTCAGCACCTAAATACTTCAGTGGTAGTTGTGGTATTCCGTTACCCCTCAGAGAAAAGGTGCTTGACAGAGATCTGCTTTAAATGCCATAAATCTCTAAAAGGTGCAGTTCCCCACAATGGCCACTTTGGAATCACCATGACAAAGATAAGACAGATATTAGGCCAAAGGTAAGAAAAAGCAACTGATTTGACAGCTCTCTAAACTTCCATCTGCTACCTTCTCAGCCAGTGTGAATCACTGCAGCTGTGTTGACTTTAGTTTGTGTACGTCATTGTAGTGCCACAGAAGATCTGGCTGTTAGAATCTGCTCAGAATTGCCTGTTCTTTACTGATTGCATTTGCACACACAGGTGGTCCTTATGATACACAGGGGCGGAGGGAGGTTGTGAGAGAGCAGTGTTGTGCCTGTGGTTGGGCTGCCAAACACGGTGTTATGCTAATCACAATGCAGCAATGCTAAATAAGCTGAGGGAAGCAGGAGAGGAGACTTCAGAAGGAGATGAGAGTGCTCAGCACGATGCCTTTGGCTGTAACATGGATTAAATTAATGAATGTTTGTATATCATAAACAAATTTCGCCAACCCCTACACTATAGTGAAGAGCAAGTTATACAGGCCCAATTTTGTTTCACATATTCGGATATTCAGACTACAGTTGTGTTAAAATAAAGTGCTATTAAATCTTCTGAGAATGCCAATGCAATGTAAAGAAACATTTTTACTAGAAGTATAACTAACCTAAAATCCATACCTTTCAGAGTGAAAGCTGTAGTTTTTGACATCTTAACTGCAAGACAGTCCACTCTATTTGCTTCAGTTAAGGAAAATGGCTTGACTTTAAACAGTCTTTTAAAAAGCAAAATCCAATTTCCGGTATCTCCCAGTGGGGATAAAAATGAACCCGCTTTCCCTCTCATTTGTCTTTTCCCCATGGAATATTTTTTTAAAAAATCTCTAATAGCACAGCAATGGCCTAAAAGAACTTCACTGGAGGAATCAAAGCTAATGACTTGCCATGTACAAGTCAAAGTGAAGATCATAGTCAAATAATAATTATGCTGTTGAGTGTTCAAGAAATCCCTGGGCACCACATACGTGTAAAAGAGCTGCTGAAATGAGTCACATACACCACCAACAATTGGAGGATACCAGACAAACATGGCTGAAGTGTCGTTCCTTGAATTTTGCATCATCTTCTTTACCTACATAAGTCATGGTACCATTGTCTCAGTTATCAGGTTAACTGTCCCTCTGACCCCTCCTGGTCTCATTGAGTGCACTCTGCTCTCAGGTCTCAGGCCTCGAGCTGTCACAAGCTTCTAGATGGAATCGCTGTGATTCTCCCACTCTCGGACTGGGCCTTGGCTGCAGTCCACTGGTGCTAACCATAATTACCTCAGACTTAGGCTCAGACCCTACAGTTCTGTTCCCTCTGGGGCAATGACAGTGGTGGTAGTCAGGGACCAAACAGCCTCCTTAAAGCAAAGTATCATTTAGTTAGAACACAACATTTCAGAAAAAAACATACCTTGAACCCATCAAACTGACTGTATGTATGTCTTGGTTGCCACATACCCAACCATCTTTCACGTGGGGATCCTGGCAGTTCTGATCTTTCCATACACTCCCTGAAAACCCTAACGTCTGGCTGGCATAGTCTGTTTCCTTAACTCACAAACTTTTCTTCAGGGAGAGTCCCCTTTAAAAGATTTTCAGGCCTTTTGGTCTCCAAGTTTTCTGCTTAGCAAAACAAACTTGCCCCTTCCTTGGAGAGGATCCTTGAAGCTAACAACTTTTCTGATTGTCATTTAACTATGTGTTGGAGGCTAGTTATCAAGATCTGTTGTGTTGCTTTCCTGTTTGCTACACCACAATAGCTCAGAAGGCTTTGAACTTCTGTCATCCCAGACTCCGACTGGCCCAGCGTGAGGGAGCGAGGGAGGCGGGGAGAGGAAGTGTTAATCTGGTATTCGTGTGAGTGTATGTACAGTCAGACCCTGCAATACCGCGACGATTGGGATCCAAAAATACCTGATCGCGGTAAATGCGGGGTCGCGGTATTGCGGGGTCGTGTGACATCAAAGTGCTGTGCACCACCGCCATCGGGAGCCCCACGCACCCCATGCTATAAGCGGATTCGTGCTATAGCGGGGTGCGGTATTGCAGGGTTCCACTGTATTGTGACAAAGTCAGACCTGACAGCTCTGGAAGTCTGATTGAAAGCAGGTCCATCAGTCTTAGAATGGTTAGATCCTTTTTTCCTATGAACTGACAGAGGTTACCACTGGTTAATTATGGACCCCTGGGTCTAATTAAGGGTAGCCTGTGACTTTTAAGAACTTCTTCCAGTGAGAGAGAAAAGAGAGATGAGATGAGACGCAAGCTGCAGAAGAATTGTGTGCCGTGAGGAAAAAAGGCTTCCCCTAGGTAAAGAGGTTTTTTCCCCAACAATAATATTGGCAACCCCAAATGTTCAAAAATCATGAGTCAGGCTCTCCAAAAATCATGAGACTGGTTTTAAAATCATGAGATTATGTAAAACTAATAGATTTGGTGGTCTTTTGATTGACTTCTGCTTTTTGAGCCTTTGGAGTGCACTAGGGTCACATTCTGATGCTTTCTCCACAGCCATGAGGGCTAGAAACTTACTTTTTCTTCATGAATAAAGGCTGAAATAATCACATATTCACTTGACTCCAGGAGCTGGGGCTTTAAGGAAAACAATAATTATTATCATGAGACTTGTGACAAAATCATGAGAGTTGGCAACACTGCTATAAGGGGAAATCTTGTGTTTATTCTTGTGTGGGGAGGGGACCCTAGTTCCCAGTGCAGCTGAACCCAGAGGGAGTTATGCTTGGTACCCAGCATAAAAAGAGGAAGTAGTAGAATGGGAGTTAGGATTTTTTTGTTTTGATTTGTTTAAAGAAACTCTCAAAGGTAAACCCATGTGTAGAATAAAAATCAAAGTCCCATAAAACTGGTGCTGTTGCCCGTAGAGAGTAGAAGAGTCATATCCCACTCTTCAAAGTCTGGATTGCTGTTGAAGAGGGTGATATTACTTCTTATGAATGTCTGGGCTTGATTTGATTTTTACCTATTTTTACACAAGTGTAACTCCATTGACTCCTCATTTGCACCAGTGAAAGTGACACAGGAGCCTTGTCCCATATTTATAACACTAATGGATAAACTGAAGAATGTCACGTGATAGGGGAAGAACTGACCTGTCAACTAAAGGAAACCACAGATGGGCAAGAGAAAGACACATGAGTTTGCTAGGGAGGTACCGAGTAAAATCCTGGTTCCACTAAAGTCAATGTCAAAACCCTCAGTGATTTCAGTAGGTCCAAGACTTCAGCCATTGTGAAAGGACTGGGGAGGAGGAGATTGGAGGAAAGGAAATGATGTACCAACCTTGGACTTGGACAGTAGTTAGCTCTGAGCCTGCCAATCTGTGGAGACCTCTGTGCTCACATAGAATCTCAGTGCAGTCAAAGGAGCAAGCAATCTGCCAGCATGCAGCAAGTTGCAAACTCTGGGCCATAAAGTTTGTTACTGGTCCATAGTTTTTTATTCTTCTGTAGTAAAACAAACTATAAAGACCTTTTAAAACAAACAAACAAACAAACAAACAAACAAACAAACAAACAAACAAACCATCCCATGGTATTTTCATAAGAATAAAGATTTCTTGGTTCAGTGGCTAAAATATATCATGCCTTCACTGTTGTGTCATGTGCTGATAGCATGACAGGAGTGCTGCAGGTGAATGGCAGTACATGCATGGCATGCTATGTAGATGTTTTTTAAAGTTTCAGGGAAGCATGGTGAGGCTGAAATGTACAGACTAAAAAGGCCACTGTAAGGAGAAAGCTCTAGCAGCCCCAAGAGAAGGCTAATAAGTGCTAGAGAGACCACAGGAAACAATGGCATCCAATATGCAATACTGTCAGTAAATAATTTCAAATATTCCAAACCTGACTAAATGAAACCATTTTAAGGATCCAACTCTAGGACAGATAGCAAATAGAATTAGACTTTTTTTGGATCAAGTACTAAATGGGTGGTGGGGAGAGGTTGTGATAACCAAGCACCCGCCACAGATTAAATATATGGATTGACTTTCAGGACTTTTTTTTTTTTGAATTAGCATTTAAAATGAACCAATTCAACTAAATGTCAGCAAAGCCCCTAATGCAATTAGGACTCTCATCAAGAAAGCAGTGCCAATGAAAGCAACATGAAGGGAAAGAAATCTGACCTGGTGGCCCCTATCAAAATCTCAGAGCATTTTAATGTTTAATGAGGATGTCTTTGTGGTAAGACACAAACTTTCCTCCCCAACAGTTTTAACACTCTGGCTACTTTAAAAACAAAGTCAAACGTTCAAACTTCCTGTCTTCTTTACGAGCCTGATCTGAAGGCCTCTGAAGTCAATGGGAGTCTTTCCGTCGATTTCAGTTGGCTTTACATCAAGCCATTTAAGACTAGCATATTTTAAAACAAAACAGAAAAAAAGAAAGTCTTGCTGCTCGACAGAAATACTCCAGCAGCAGCCCTATGTTTACAAAAGGATGTGTAATCTTATTAATATTTCTATATTCTGCACCAAATTGTTTCCTCAGATTGTCTTACATACTTTGGTAAAGAGGCTTTTTGAAAATTTCTAATCAAATTTGCAACACCTTTGGGATTGTTAAGAAGAAAAAGAAACATTGCCCAGACCTGGCAAGGAATTTCAGTGCACCAAGTAGCAGAGGTGAGAAGCATTCTGATGCTTTCTCCACAGCCATGAGGGCTAGAAACTTACTTTTTCTTCATGAATAAAAGCTGAAATAATCACATATTCACTTGACTCCAGGAGCTGGGGCTTTAAGGAAAACTTCAGAAATACTTTAGCTTTCTCTTTCCTGACTGAGTTGTTTACAGTCAGAGAACTTATACTCATATTTCTGTGAAATGCAAGTGACATTTAGTGGCTTGTTGAGTTAGGTTAAAACACATCAGGACTTCACTCTGTAGGGTACTATATTCCCTTCTCTTAGGGTGTTGAACACCCATTGACTCCAACAAGAGCAGTTCTGAAAATCAGTGCTGGAAAATGATCTCCGTTTTATGTGAACTGAATAGTGACTTAACACTGGGTTACCATAATGCATTCCTATTAGTTCAGATCTTCCATTTATAAATGTCTATTTTTGTAAGTTAACCTGACTATAATATAACTCACATATGAACCCCTGAAATTCGGCGTATAATGTGAACTTTTGACATTTATTTTTTAAATGCTTCAAAATGGCCAACTTCTTTAAATTTATAAATTTAATGTAGGATATTTTCTTTCCCAACACACATTTCAAAATATTTTTACACCCTGCATTTTAGGGAAAAATTGCCTTAGTGATGTATAGTGAGATATGCAGCTACTCAGCTGTTATGCAGGCTTACTAGAGGATTGATCAATGATGTGTGAATGAAGGATGGAAATGTCAAAAAGTCTTAAGATGTGCCCTCTATGGACTACTGCGTAATTAACTTGTAATTTCAAAATTGGTATCTATAGCAAAACATGTTAGAGAGACCAGCCTACTGAGGATTTGATACATATACCAAAAATTCATATTATGTAGGAACACATCACACATCACACACAGACACACACACACACACACACACAGAATAAATAGGGTCTCAATTAAAAAAAGAAACTAAATTATATATTTAAATGTAAAAGTGTGGAATGTTTTGCTAGTGTGCAGCTACAATGAGGAAAAGGTTAATAATATACTACTGTAAATGAAAAAGAAGTTAACACGGCATTATGGATAGTAAGTCTTCTTTAAGAGAGATCTGAAAAGAAAAGGGTATAAAAACTGATAAGGGCTACATATTACGATCAATAATTCCTAGTACCAATTTTAATGTATTTATGCAAGCTATGTCAATAGGTAATGAAATCAGGGGATTACGGTCAGGACTGGATAAAATTCAGGTGTAGCATTGGACAATTGGTTAGGCTTTTTTACTTTCCTCTGAAGCATCAGCTAGTGGCAGTGCTGGAGGTAGGCTACTGGTGAGCCATTGATCTGAGGTCACCTCGCTGGGTTACCTAGGGAGGTGGTGGAATCTCCTTCCTTAGAGGTTTCTAAGATCAGGCTTGATAAAGCCCTGGCTTGGATGATTTAGTTGTGGTTAGTTCTGCTTTAAGCAGTTGGACTAGATGACCTCCTGAGGTCCCTTCTAACTCTGACATTCTATGATTCTATGATCATTCCTCTGTGTTGCAAAGCATGCATTGTGGCAATGTTTTCACTAGATTAGTCTCCAGAGAAGAAGTTTCCATCAAGAATGAAAGGAAGGTTCAGCGCCCAGAAACTGAGATGTGCTGGAATTGAGGTCTGTCTGCATGGAGTCTCCAAGTCCCATATACTTGTGGTTCTCCCCATCTCTTCTCTCAGTATGTCTCCTGTGCAGCTTCCCCTGCTTGCAGCTTCCCCAGGTACTCCTTGGGTTGTAAAGTGGAGTTCCACAGCAGAGAGGTGTTCAGTGACAATATAGGTACAATTTGAGACTGCATTAATTTTGGAGAGGATTCTCCAGTGTCTTCTAGAGCAGTGGTTCTCAACCCAGGGTACACGTACTCCAGGAGGTACATCAACTCATCTAGATATTGGCCTAGGTTTACAACAGGCACTAGCGAAACTAAAATTTCATATGACTTGTTTATTCTACTTTATAAACTATACACTAAAATGTAAGGAGAATATTTATATTCCAACTGATTTATTTTATAATTATATGGTAACAATGAGACTGTAAGCAATTTCTCAGTAATAGCATGCTGTGACACTTTGTATTTTTATGTCTCATTTTAAGGAGGTAGTTTTTAAGTGAAGTGAAACTTGGGGGTATGCAAGACAAATCAGATGCCTGAAAGGGGAACAGTAGTCTGGAAAGGTTGAAAACAACTGTTCTAGGTGTGAATAGAGGGTAAAGGCTTGGTAAAGCTGATTATGGAACTGGTGGAGAAGGGGAAAAGAAATGACTCACAAATTATTTATTTGTAGATTGATGGGAAACATTTGTGGAATAAATTGGGAGTATTATTTGAAAAGCTCTGCTCTGTAGAGACTCCAGGTGAACTAAGTGAAACTAGCCTGGAAATAAACTTTAATAGTTGGCCTGATTGGACGGATGTGGATAAAATGAGCAGCTGGTCCTGGTGGATTTTATTTGTAATTTCATGGATAGTGCATTAGCCAGCAAATGTCAGAGGAAGATGCATATTATTTCATCTGTGTGTTTTGCCTTAAGGCCCCATCTACTGCAGTGATCACTAATGAATATGCAATACATTTTTTAAGGTTCAATAGTTTTCCATAGCAACAGAAAAAATGCTACTAAATTGAACATTGAGCCACCAGTCTGACAGCAAGAATGATTGACATGAAGCCAACTTTCATCCTGGCAGTGAAAAAGCTGCCCTCTGGTGTGTATAGCTGATTGCTGACTGTGTCAGCAGCTATATAAAGGGCAGTTTTTTAAAACATAGCACTGCGGGTGTATCTTCTGGGGCTGATACTGTAGTCCTTGTGCACACAAAGCTCCCACTTATTTTGACATGAGTGCAAGGACCATAGGACTAGGGCTTCTTTAAATCTGCTTTATTTGAAAAAAACCCCACCTTCAGTCTGGAATAGAATCATCCAGTCATGTATGTTGTCACTGATTATGATAAGACATGGTCATTTTAATATATTTCTGAAACTTTATTTGGGCAGAATAAGTAAAACAAAGGTGTGTGTGTGTGTATGTGTATATGAGTGCGTGCTGTGTACATTAGCCAACAATACACAGAGTTAAGTGTTGTCTTTGTTATAGGCCTTGACTAACATTTTCAAAAGCACCCTGAGTGATTTAGTTTGATACATTTTCAGAAGTGACTTAGACACTTAGGCTCCTAAGTCTTAATGAGTTTCCCAGAGACAGACTCCTGTGTGCTCAAGTCACTTTCAAAAATGGGACTAGGCTCCTAAATCACTTAAAGGCTTCAGAAAGCAAAAGCCTTTGTTTTGTTTTCTTATAACACAATGCTTGACGACAGCCACTATAAATGCAAAGAAAGAAAGAAAGACCCTCAGAAATGTCTGCTGTAAAAACAATCAAGGCTGGCAACATGCTGGGTAAAAGTGGGTTCTTTGGAATGATGCCACCAATGAATCCTATGCAGCATTTTGTTTCTGATTGTTTCACTTCTGGTCTTCAGTGTGGTTTACTCCCCAAAATGATGTTTTAATTTTATTTACCTAAGCACCACACCACACCTCTGCCATGCATTTAACACAAACATTTTAAAAAATGTTTCTGCCACAAGAAATTCATCATCTATATAGGACTGTGAGCCTAGTTTCTTAACCTTTTCTCCCATATTTAGCAGAAGAACATGATGAATGTATTTCCTTTGTAATGGAAAAATCTGCTAATTTCCTTCCATTAACAAGTGGGAAAGATAAATGGTGCCTCTACTTGAATATGTATATAGCTATAACATACAGGAAGAGTTGTCCAGTGGTTAGAGTGGAAGTCAGGAGATCCAGTATTAGTTACCTGCTCCACCACAGATATCCAGGGTGACTCTGGGCAAGTCACTTAGTTCCTCTGTTCCCCATCTGTAAAATAGGGATAATGGGAAAGTATTATCTCACCTGCCTGTCAGAATACATTGATTGATGAGTTTGAAGTGCTCAGATACTATAATAATGGGGACTATATAAGCAGCTAAGACAGATATATAAACATCGGGGATTTCCTTCTCAAGCCTATCACTTAGCAGATATATGACTTTCACTCCACTAGGCCAACATTGCGACAGTTAGGCTGCTGAGATCACAGCTTATCATGATAACAATCTTATCTCATCATTTCCCCATTCTCCCTTCATCTGTATCTAGCTGATGACTCTTGTCTCATACTTGAATTGTAAGATCTTTGGGACTGGGCCCATCCTTTTGTTCCGTGTTTGTACAGCGCCTCACACAATGGGATCCTAGTTCATGACTAGTGCTCCTAGGTGGTATGATAATACAAATAATAAATAATAGTAATAATAATAAGGGGTCCATCACCATTGCGTCGGAGCTTTGTAAGCAACTAGAGACTTTTAAAAGCATGTATATTGGTCCAAAGCATCACAGAACTAACTTCAGATTTTTATATTGTCATATAAAGTCCTGATCCGGACATGAAATATTTGAATAGAGAGCCCTGTCGTTCCCACCCCACTCCCCCTCCACCTGCCCTAATGAAGGCGGTGAAATTTTGTATGGGCACAGAAGTCTGCCTATGCACAACTCCTTGCCGTATCTCAGGAATTATTTTTCTCTTGATAAAGGAGCCAGGCTTGTAGATTTAGACACACTATGAAATTCTCTTGTGGCTTTGAAGAAGTTTGATGCACCCTTCTCTGGCTGGCTGTCTCTACTGGATTGTATTAGAATGAATAAGCCTGGAACTTTTCAGAGCAAGAGGGCCAGATTCTTAGCTGGCGGTGTAAACAGTTATACTAGCTGAGGATGTGGCCCAGAGGATCTGACAAACAGTTTGTCTAGTTGTTACTTTTTGTTGACTTTTCTTTTCCTTTGTCTTTGCCCCAGAACTAATGGCTAAAGCTGTGGTAAACGGTTTGAATGAGAGAGGGCTAGGCTAGTTATATTGTGTATCTTCAGTCTCCCTTTTTTATGGTCTGTATACCAACAAGCTACTTTCAGAGGGATCCTTAAAACTACTGTATATAAATCAATGTGAGCTAATGTCACAACAGTAATTGTATTCTTCCAACAGGTTTACCTACAAACGGACATTTTCTTCTTTGTCCCCTGTCACTGACTTGTGCTGTAGGATTGCCAGCACTGTTGTAGGTCCTGGTCCAAAGCCCATCAAAATAAACAGGAGTCTTTCCATTAGCTTCAATGAGCTTTCAGTAAGGTCTATGGGGGCTGCTGTATCCCACCTCAGAGGTGATTGCTTTCTGATGGGGAGGTGAAGTGATCTCTACATAGGTAGAGCTGGTCATTCTATAAAACACTTTGAGGCTTGTGAAAAGGTCTGCATAGAATCATAGACATGCGGGATTGGAAGGGACCTTGACATGTTCCCTAGTCCAGTCCTCCTCAGGCAGGACTAAGTATTATCTAGATCATCCCTGACAGGTGTTTTGTAATCTGCTCTTTAAAATTTCCAATGATGGAGATTCCACAACCTCCCTGGGCAATTTATTCCACTGCTTAACCACCATGACTGTTAGGAAGTTTTTCCTAATAATTAAAATATAGTGCAATAAATAATAAAAGTTCAAAAGCTTGGGCTGAAGATTGTAAAAGGCTGAGCAAGAAATGGAAGAGAAAGTCAGTGGGATTGGTTTTGGAAAGCTTGTCCAAATTAAGAAACTTCAGGTCATCCTGGAATCCAGGAAGTGAAGAGACAGCAGGAACTAGGATATTTTCACCTTGGATTTCATGGGCAATGGGCATTATTATAATACTTACTTCATCCATCATTGAAAGATAATCACCTCTGAGGTGGCATTTAATAACACGCAGCAACACCCTACCAAAATGTAGATGAGATTTAGTATACTGTTTTTATTTGAAACCCTAGAGGGAATTTAGGAAGGTAGAATATAACTACTGGAACTGGGCAAAAATGTGCTGTGAGTTCTTTAACGACTATGAATGGTCAGCATCTTGGTTTTTCATCTGTAAGTTGGTTTTCAATTATGTTAATAACTTTCTAGACTGTGCTGTATACATTTGAAAAGGGCAATTTTTGGACTGAAGATTGAAATTTCAGTGAGCTTTTTCTCATGTAAAGAAGCCAATTTTAAATTGTAGAGTGAATCATCCTTTAATAGTTCAAGACTGGAGTCCTCAAACTCGGCGCATAAAGCTGAGGCTCAGTTTGTTCAGAAGGGATCTATTGATGGTTTCTTATCCATTCTCCCTGCATCAATATAAAAGGCTGATTTCCATTATACCTAAATCATCCCTAGTATATCGTGGCACGTGGGGAGGGGGGTCCATTCTCATTTTCATGGTTGAGGAATGTTATTTAATCTTATTTATTATTCTGTAACAGAAGGTCTGATAAAAGGGGAGAATTACAAAATATGGGCAATGAATTACATGCATCAGTTTATCCTGTCTTGCTAATGGTTTGTTGCACAGATCAGACATATGTCTTTCATTGCCCCACAGATACAGTGCTGATTCTTCAAGATGGACAAAGAGGAAGTGAAAAGGCGTTGTGCAAAATGGCCAGTTTGCCATGACACAATCATTGGAGGAAAAAACTGGATTATGCAAATTTTGGTGCAAAACTCACAAAAGCAAATTTTACTTTCATTTAACCATCTGCTGCTATTTCTAAAATACCTACATTTTGTTACTGTGAATGGCCCACTAAGCAGAAAAGCAAGGGAAAGCCAAGTATATCAGGCCCGATTATGAAAAATGAATAAATATTCACATAAAGATAGATTCACCTAACATAATTCTGTGAAGTGAAAGTGGAACTCCATTGCAGTCTGTGTGACAGCTAGGAAAGGATTAGTTTTGAAGTGTCTCACTTCCATATTTTGATTAGACTGAGTTTATTCTGCAATGGCCCTGATTCCCAGTGACTGCATACGTACCCAAGAAGCAGCAATAGAGACTCTTTGAGGTCCACTGGTGATTTCACTATCATCAGTCGGACATTAAAGATGCTTGGATATTGCGGGGATAGGAAACCCCTAAGATTGATAGATATTTACGTTAGAGTATATTGGAAACGGGATTTGGATTTTTAGTATTGCCCATTAATAGGGAGCCCTGTGCCAACACATCATATGAGGGGCACCAAAATGGGACTCCCCTTTTGCAGACATAAGTGAGTCCACATGAGGTGTGTCTGGGCATGTGTTATACCTGGCTGTGACATGAGGGTATTGGGGGATGGAGGAGGAAAAAGGGAGGCTGGTTTACAGACTGTAATCTTTTCGGAGCTTAAAGTTTTACATCTAGAAGACTGTAAGCAATTAAAGCTTTAAATGTGAAGAAAAACTCTGGCATGTAGGTGTCCGGTGTAGCATTTAAGCATATACTTCACTGGTTAGTTGAATAAGAACCAGAGCCCATGACAGGGACAGGGACAGGGACAGAGAGAGAGAGAGAGAGATTGTGTGTGTGTGTGTAAACTCACTTTGTTGTGTCACAGTGCAAGACTTGTCCTCTTGCAAGGCTCAAAATGCAGTGGGCATTGGCACATCACAGAGGCAGGTGCACCATACCCCTTCCATCTCATCCATTCTGTCCTCTCCCTGCTACAGAGGCAATAGGAAGGGGCCTCGGAAATCCAATATGGGCGCTCCGTCATCAGAGGATCACCTTTTCATTGAGGGGACCCTCCCAATGGGGTTGTTACATCAGGTCCTACTGGCAGCATGACACGAGCACGGTCCCATTGAACCACATAATCTGTCTCCCTGCTTCTAACAAGAAAGAGCTCTCTTGAACATATTGTAACTTTGGAAATATCATACTCGCTGTATGAGTCTACTCTGTATGATTCATTTCTCAAGCTGGATGAATTACAAGCCTTCCAGGTGGGATTTAGTATGTATTTCAGAGCTAAGTGTATGTACAGTTTTATATATTCAGTTGATATATGTCTCTGCAGCTATTTCTCCTTTTGTTTTATTGATGAAACCCTGTTCTTTGATGTCTGGCAGAATTTCCATTAGAACCAAGAGTTGGTTTTGTCCAGTTATCTTTTGACCATAAATAATGCATGATGTGCCCTGATTACTAAACACATGATGAGGGAAGTCTTCTCTGCTAGCATTATGGGCTTGCTGTTGTTTATTACAGCAAGGAACACAAGAAATTCTTCTCTTCAAAAGCTCCATAACTATTCTCCATAAGTACTCTTATCTTCAAGGGCTCCCTTCCTTCTACTGCGAGATTAATCTTTGGTTTATGGAGAAGATGCTTAACCTGTACAGTGCTATGGCACTAGAATTAATGAAAAACCTTTGGAACAGCTCTTCCTGTCCTTCCCCCCTATGTGGAGTTGGGGCATGAAGTATTTTTGTCTCTCTTTGCTGATTAGTGACGTTAGCTTATATTTAGCCTGTGGGATAAAATGTTGACCCTGTTTTAAATTTGCTATTGCACAGATTTAGAGAAGTGGAAGTAAATTAGTGTTCCCTGTGGCTTAGATAACAGCTTTGCAGTCTGCCCTGTGTAAGGGGTGGCACTTTGCTACACTGTCCCAGAAGCAGACCAGCTACTGAATTGTATATCAGTGTAATGGGACAGAGGATGGGGAGGGGAGGCCCCATCTTCCTTGGGTTCGAGGGGGTGTTCCCGGTACATGACTGGTTTTGCTGCACTGTTCTAGGTTGCATAGTTATAAGGCCTAGTGGCCAGAATCAATAGGGTTGCCCTTGTCCATAGGGCGGTAAGGCCAAGTAGCCAGAGTCAGGACGAGAGCCACCACCTAGGGTAGGTGGTGGTCAGAGTATGGGAACCTGGGCCCACTCTGACCCACCGGGTCCCAGCCCAGGACCCTGTCAGCGTTGAGGGTTTCTGGCACTGAGTCAATGGGGAATCTGACAAACACACTGACGATACTCAGGACAATGGGTAGTCCCCTCCTGGGCTACTTCCTACTGTGTCCCTTGTAGTCGTGGTCCGGGTGTCTCTGGGGTTGTTGGTGTGGATGGTTCCCAGTGTCCCTGGGCTCTGCCAGACGTCTATGGGTGTCTGGGTCTTCACCTGGGTCTTAGCGTTCCTGGCTCCCGCTGCTGGAGCCTTGGCATTTCATGGGCTGGAGCCTGCAGTGAGCATCCTTCCCCTTTGGCTGTCAGCCCAGAGTGAGCTGAGCTGCTCCCTTTTACATGACTTCTTCACTTGGAGCATTCCCAGAAGGGATGCGGGGGTGTCACCCTGCCAGTCTAATGCGGCGTGGGTGCATCTGTACCAGTCAGTCACAATTCTTCCCTTGCTAGCCCTTGCTTTGGGATGGGGAAGGGCAGGAATAAGTTATTTTCTCTCTTTTCACACAACAGCTCATTCCCTTTTAGTCCACTCAGCTATTTTGGTCAGTGAATGGGGGTAGCCTCCATGCCCATATGTTCACAGAAGTAGCAGATAAGTAGCCTCCCCTCCCATCTTCCATAGTCAGAGTCACAATCCCAAACAGAGCCAAGAAGCAGAATGGGGTGCTGCTCAGCTGAGTATTCTATTCTATTTGACCCCGGTCTTCATCCCAGATCTTCAGTCAATCTTTTAGATATGCTGGGTCCAGGCCATGGAGTGACTTGAAGAAAAGGACTGAGACCTTGAACTTGAAATTCTATGGGAGGCTAGTGTAGAGAGTGAACGATTCTCGCTGTACATGACAAGACATCACAGATGGAGAAAACAAACAAGTGGGTGGGAGGGAGAAGATGAGGTAACAAAACTAACAGGATGTCTCTACAGTTTGTAGTTAGTCTATAGCCAACTCTGCACCTGTCTAGCAGTTTTCTGTATGCATTATGTCAGGTAAGTTTTTAGGTGGGACTAAGGGAGGCTAAGGAGGTGACTTACGGATTTTGATGAGGAGAGTTTTTCCACCCATAGGTAGGGGCATGAGAAAAATGTGAGGGTACACATGACAAGAGTAGGCAAGCAAGAGATCAAGGCTAATGGAGCAATGTTGGTGGATTGATGGAGGGGGTCGATAAGATGATGGGTATGCTTGCCGAGAATAAATTGCAGAGGGCTTTGAAGGTTAGGACAAGAAGATTGGTTTGGATGCCATAGAAGATGGGAAGAGAATGGAGTGACTCGAAGAGCAGGGGGATCACATAAACAGCAGCACATCAGGAAGTTGTCCTTAGCAGCAGCATTTTAAATTGATTGGATTGTAGCTGGGTTGCAGTTATAAAAGCCAAAGAGGAAGTTGGAGGAGTCAAGATGAGGGATGGTCAGGACTTGGACTAGAGCTTTGGCAGGGTGGGAAAAGAGGACAATTCAGATCTTGGAAATGTTCCGAAAGGACCAGCCGGGATTTAACCATGGCTAGGATGTGTGGGTCAATGCAGAGGACTGAAGCAGAGAGTATAGGCTTAAATTGCATAAACCAGCTTTCTCCTTAACAACCTCTAGTCTATAAAGCCCAGAATCACAGCAGGAAAGATTTAAAAATGAGAGAGGGGAAAGAAAAAAAATACCACAAAGAAGTAATGTCAATACTACAGATGAATCTGAGCAGTAGGTTCTGGATCCAAATTTCTCCAAGTTTGGGTGGATTGAGTTCCAGAGCTCATTACAAACTAGGTGTCCGCTGTGATGTTAGCATTTGGACCCAAGCCTCCCCAAAATTCAAAACTGTATATATTAGAGATGAGTGTGAAGCAAATAAAGTTTCTATAATCTTTAAATCCATTTTATTTGCTTCACATTCATCTCTAATACATACAGATAAATGGCCTAGTTTTGATCCAATTGACATATATGGGAAAACTCCCTCTAAGCTCAGTGGGAGGAGGTTGGGGCTCTATGTTACAAGGGAAAACAAAGTGCACTATATAGGGAACCTGACTGTGTTGCCCTGCCCTGCATTTATGCCTGTGCCAAGTCGGTATAAAACGCTGCTATTCTGATCTGGGAGCATTCCCCACCTACTTGGCTCAGGCGTAGATGATTATCCAATGTGCAAGGCCATTGAAAATCAAGTAAAGAAAGTTTAACCTTTTTGTTTCCAGAAAGTTAACATTTACACGGGGACTGTCAAGTGATTAAAAAATTAATCTTGATTAATCAAGTGATTAATTGCACTGTTAATAATAGAACACCATGTATTTAAATATTTTTGGTGTTTTCTACATTTTAAAATATATTGATTTCAATTACAGCACAGAATACAAAGTGTACACTCACTTGATATTTATTTTTGATTATGGATATTTGCTCTTTAAAAAACACAAAAGAAATAGTATTTTAAAATTAATCAAATACAAGTACTGTAGTGCAATCTCTTTATCATGAAAGTTGAACTTATAAATATAAAATTATGTACAAAAATTGCATTAAAAATAAGAATGTACAATTTTATAGCCTGTAAGTCCACTTAGTTCTACTTTTTGTTCAGCCAATCGTCCATACAAACATATTTATTTACATTTGCAGGAGATAATGCTGCCCACTTCTTGTTTACAATGTTACCTGAAAGTGAGAACAGGCATTTTCATGGCACTGTTGTAACTGGCATCGCAAGATATTTATGTTCCAAAATGCACTAAATATTTGTATGTCCTTTCATGCTTCAACCACCATTCCAGAGGGCATGATGTATCCATGCCCTGATGAGGGGTTCTGCTCGATAACAATCCAAAGCAGTGCAGATGTTCATTTTCATTATCTGAGTCAGATGCCACCAGCAGAAAGTTGATTTGTCTTTTTTGGTGGTTCAGGTTCTGGAGTTTCCACATCAGAGATTTCCACATCAGAGTCTTTTAAGTCTTCTGAAAGCATGCTCCACCTCTCGTCCCGCTCAGATTTTGGAAGGCAGTTCAGATTGTTAGCTCTTAGGTCGAGTGCTGTAGCTATCCTTAGAAATCTCACATTGGTACCTTCTTTGCGTTGTGTCAAATCTGCACTGAAAGTGTTCCAATCTCCCCCCACGGAATTCAGTCACAAATTTAATTACCACTTTTTTTTTAACGAGCGCCATCATCATGGAAGCATGTCCTCTGGAGTGGTGGCCGAAGAATAAAAAGGCATACAAATGTTTAGTCTATCTGGCATGCAAATACATGGTGTAAGAGTGGGCTACCCAGTCTCTGTGCTCTTGAGTACAGAGAAAGGGACTCTCTTATGCCAGACCAACTAACTTCAAAACTGCTTCCCAGCCAAGTTAATTCTTTACACCCCCAGATTCCACACTCCACGAGTTAGGAATTTGGGGAACCCCAAGCTGCCACCACTCAGTAATCACCCCAAGACCATGGGGTGGGGTACCTTGACACCCAACTCCCCCTCTTTCTCTCTCTCTCCCTGAGAGATAAGGGTACCCTCGCTGTATTACTCCCCCTGATAGCCCAGGGCAAGACAACACAGAGCTCCGGTCTCTTTCTCTGAGAGCCAGACACTTGGAAGCTATTTCCCCTCCCCCCTCACCCTTCTTGGCTGAAGGTAGAGACAGACTCCGCTTCTCAGCTTCTACCCTGAGCTGGTCCTTTTACCTACTCCCCTCCCTCCGCTCTTTCCAGTCTGGAAGCAGAGAAACCCTTAAGGGAAATAAACCAAACACTTTTTATAACTAACAAGATTTAATAAAGAAAAGAGATTAAAACATAGGCTATAGTACAACTTACAATTTAGAGTTCTCTAACTCCCCCTCTAAAAAGGATAGAGACACCCCAAATAGCTACAGAACTTAGGGAGATCAACATTACTTACAGTCAGCTAATTAGGAATATAAGAAGGAAAGTAGAGTCATTCTCAATAGCCAGAGACGCTCCGGGACCCTTGCCAAGCTACATGGCAAGCCAAAACTGAAACTAAACTACTAACTCCCTCCCTGTCTCATGGCAGGGAAGCTCTTACGTCACTTGTTCTCAGGTAACATTAACCTCATACAGACAGAGTAACCCTCTCCAGCACTTTACACTTACGACACATGGCAATGTTAGTTACAAAAGTGCCATGCACATGCCTGTTCTCACTTTCTGGTGACATTGTAAATAAGAAGACAGCAGCATTATCTCCTGTAAATGTAAACAAATGTGTTTGTCTTAGCAGTTGACTAAACAAGAAGTTGGAGTGAGTGGATTTTTACATTGTTTTGTTTTTGAATGTAGTTATGTAACAAAAAACATCTACATTTGTAAGTTGTACTTTCACGACAAAGAGATTCATTACAGTACTTGTATGAGGTGAACTGAAAAATACTAGTTCTTTTATTTATCGTTTTACAGTTCAAATATTTGTAATAAAAATAATATATACTTTGATTTCAATTACAACACAGAATACAATATATATGGAAATGTAGAAAAACATCCAAAATATTTAATACATTTTAATTGGTATTCACAGTGTGAATTTCAATCACAGTGAGATTAATCACAATTTTTTAAATTGCGATTAATTTTTTGAGTTAATTGTGTGAGTTAACTGCGATTAATCAACAGCTCTAATTTACACTATCTTGTTATGACAGGCCCAACACAAGACCAAGAGACAGAATCTAACATACACAAAATGTAAAGGTTAGAAGTCTGAATACATCCTTCTCAGGATTAGCCAGGCTTTCCCCATTCATGAAATTCTAAGTTTTGCTCTCCTGTGTCTGGGATCAACAGTGTAAAACAATACAGAAATTTTCTTCCATTGAAACTCACCCTCACATTAAGAAGGAACAAGTCTGCAATATCAAAGGCCAATATTTTCTCTCCAAAAATGTCCTGTGCCCCAAGTTTAGCCAAGAAAGAGTAAGTTCAATATCTAGCATGTGCACTGCTGGTTCAATTACGGATCGTTGAAGTGGTTGTAATATTCTACAACCACTGATATTGTCAAATTCTCTCAGGGAACTTTAACCTTGTTTCAAACCACGACTCCCCGAGCCGATCTCAAAGTATTTGTCCTACTGACATCATATTTGGTTTGATCGGTTCTTCCATCTAATACAGTATATGTCGCAGTAGAATTTCAACAAGCTTTTATGAAATGTCCGATGTCAGTGTCAACATTTCTGCATAGTTCCCTATTCTCACAATATGAACCATAAATTACCCATGTCCATTTTAACCAATGATAATTTAAGGTGTGCAGTTCTGGTGGATGCTGCTGTCTTTAGGATCTAAAATAGAATCTAAGCAAACAGCTCAAAATCACTTTGACTGGAGAATGAGATACTTTGTCAAAGGAGAGAGATAACTGTTCCTACAACGTAGATAAGGACAAATTCTTGGCCGATGGTACGTGCATATGTATATGCACGTGTCTTTACCAGGTGGAAAATCTTGCTTCGTTCTTTGTGGCCTTACAGAAAGCTTTGAGTGTAATGGCCACATTGTTGGGAGGAGAGGAGAGGCAGCATGTTGAGAACTGGGTATCACAGAGCTGTGCTTCATGGGGGCTAGTGGCCACTCAAAGCTTTGGAGCGGTGTCAGGCAGGGAAGAAATGTGGGTAGATTTGTGTCATTCTGGATATTCTGGCAAAAACCCACATGGAGAAGAGGGTGTCCAGGACTGGTGAGGAAAGGCGCACCACTGTAGGGCTACACAGTAATCTCAGAGTGACTACTGTTTTGCAGACAGGGCGGGGAAGAATTCCTTCTACCCCCAGTACCTGCAGTCATCCTATTTACTGGGGCTCTGAGCAGCATCCAGGATTTTACCCTGTGTGTGTGTGCATGGAGAACACACACACACACACAGAAATAGCAGGAATATGGGTGATATGCTAATAATTCATCAGAGATGTTTCACATGTAGGCCTCCAGCGAGGAGCAATGGATAATTTTGATGAGTAGTGGAAACCACACTAAAAAACTCAGATGTAATTTGTATTTTGATGGTATGGCAAAATATCTTGCCTATAGAAAAGTGTGGGTACAGGAAATCAATCATTTGTTAAACAAAGGTAAGGATAGAAAGGGATTAGGACTTTTGGCTGATGCACAGAGAAATAAGCAGAGAGGAATAAAAATCCTCAACTCATTCCATTTCATTAAATGCAGATTCATGTATTACCTGCCTGCAAAAATATCTGTGACTGTGAAAGATCATTGGTGCCAAGGCATACAAAATGTCAGCAACTGCTGCTGTTTCAGGGAGTTTAACAAGATCTATTGCCCAATTATAATTAACTAGCCATCAATAAATGATAAGTACTTCAAGAAATCAACAAGAGGATGAAGTTGTAGTAAGGTGAAAAGCAACTCATTAGAGGGAGCAAACATACTGGAATTCTTACAGGAAATACATACAATGCCAGAGAAAGACAGAACTAAAATATCTGAATGAGGGACACAAAATGCTGAAGTGCCGAGAATAAAACCTCCAGTAGGGAGTGTTCAGTGGGGTTACATTGGCATAACTAGGAGCAGAATTTGGCCTGGTATGTTTGATTGACATCAGGAAGTTAAAAATAACATTTGACAAAAGAAAAGAAAATCAGTTTCCCACAATTAAGCCCATCAGATCGGTTTTTTGTGCAGAGCTCAAGACACTCTGCAGAAAGGAAGAGGTCTGATTAGCAAATCTGACTGCAGGGTCAGGGCCTTACAGAGATATTTCGTTGTGGTAAAAAAATAGAAAAAAAATCCTCTAAAAACGACAGATGGGTAAGACAGCTTGGATAAAATAGGAATCCCCCCACACCAGTCTCAACTGCCCAGACCCAGGGGATACTGTGATATTTGAAAAACTATTTGAAAAACTTCCAAGAACAGGAGTACTTGTGGGATCTTAGAGACTAACAAATTTTATTTGAGCATAAGATTTTGTGGGTTATAGACTACTTCATCAGATGCACAGAATGGAACATATAGTAGGAAGATATTTATACATACAGAGAACATGAAAGGGTGGAAGTTGCCATGCCAACTCCAAGAGCTATGTAATTAAGATGAGCTATTATCAGCAGGAGAAAAAAAAACCTTTTGTAGTGACAATCAAGATGGCCCATTTCAGACTGTTGACAAGAAGGTGTGAGGATACTTAACATGGGGAAAGAGATTCAATTTCTGTAATGACGCAGCCACTCCCAGCTATTCAAGCCCAAGTTGATGGTATCCAGTTTGCAAATTAATTCCAGTTCAGCAGTTTCTTGTTGGAGTCTGTTTTAGAAGTTTTTCTGTTGCAAAATTGCCACCTTTAAGTCTGTTACTGAGTGACCAGAGAGGTTGAAGTGTTTTCCTACTGGTTTCTGAATGTTATGATTCCTGATGTATCCATTTATTCTTTTGTGTAGAGACTGTCTGGTTTTCCCATCACTACTCAGAATGGCAACTGGAAAATAAGAATTCAATTTTCCACATACATTTCAAAACATTGAAAGTTTTATAATTCCACAATGGAATGAAAATGAGATATCTAAAATTGTTTCAGTAAAAAACATGAGAGCGTAACCCACTCCAAAATAGCCGATAGCCCAGTGGTTAAGGTATTCCCTGCTCTGAAGTTTTACCCTGATTTTTCCCTCCTTCTATTTCTTTCTTTTGTTGCTAATAAACTGGGATTTGGCTTGTATCACTTGAGTCTTTGAGCTCTTAGGTTCTGAGCTCTGATTCAGATGACCCTGTGTTATATTGACCATTGTGCTGAAAATTACTCCAGTGGCAAGACAAACATATATTCCTTAAAGAAGGTTGCCTTGTTTAGGATAGCTCACTAAGATCAAATGAAGCCAGACCTTGTGTAAATCTGGACCAAATGTAAATGATGGGGATCAAATTAACAGCCCTCAAAGTGTAGTGTTATAATAATTTAATTGTAATTTAGACTATTGTCATTTATTGAAACCTTAATCCCATAAACAGGGAAATAAAAAAAATCTATTTTCTTTTTAAATCTCATGACTTTGAAGCCAATCTCCTGGCTCAATTTTTTTTTTAATGCTTAGGAATGGCAATACTGGGGAAGAGAGATGTAACTTCTTGGTTTCAAAGACAGAGTATGGAGATATAGAAACTGCAAGGAAGGAGAAGAAAGGGAAAACCTTTACAAACTGTGGTTAGCTACCTGAACTCTGGTGACTAAATCAGACCTAACCTACAATGCATTTGATGTAATCTCATCATTTGCCACCACTAAATATTTTTTTAACAATTTCCCCCACACAATGTATTGTTATAATTACTTAATTGTAATTTACAAGATTGTGATTTATTGAAACCTTAACCCCATAAACAGAGCCATGAAGACTCATAATGATTGTTAATGGTGGTATTCTCCATGCTATTCTCCCCACAACACAGCATGCATGAGAAGGTGTTGCCCGCAAATTCGCATCCACTTTCCAGGATTTACCTTAATTCTTCACTGAAGCAACAAAGCTCCAAGGAGTCAACATCCCACACAAAGATGGAATACAAGCTGTCCGGAACAGTATCCCTGATGATGCCACAGCACAGGTGGTTGCTGAGCTCTGTGACTTTATCCTCACACACAACTATTTCAAATTTGGTGACAATATATACCTCCAGACCAGCGGCACTGCTATGGGCACCCGCATGGCCCCACAGTATGCCAACATCTTTATGGCTGACCTGGAACAATGCTTCCTCAACTCTCGTCCATTCACACCCCTTCTCTATCTACGCTACATTGATGACATCTTCATCATCTGGACCCATGGGAAAGAAACTCTGGAAGAATTCCACCATGACTTCAACAGCTTCCACCCCAACATCCACCTCAGTCTGGACCAGTCCACACAGGAAATCCACTTCCTAGACACCACAGTGCAAATTAATGATGGCCACATCGACACCACCCTATACCGAAAACCTACCGACAGCTATGCCTACCTTCATGCCACCAGCTTCCATCCCGGACATACCACATGATCCATTGTCTACAGCCAAGCACTGAGGTACAATCGGATTTGCTCCAACCCCTCAGACAGAGACCAACACCTACGAGATCTTCACCAAGCTTCCTCAAAACTACAATACCCGCACAAGGAAATAAGGACACAGATCAACAGAGCCAGACGTGTACCCAGAAGCCTGCTGCTGCAAGACAAGCCCAAGAAAGAAAACAACAGAACACCACTGGCCATCATCTACAGTCCTCAGTTAAAACCTCTGCAATGCATCATCAGTGACCTACAACCCATCCTGGACAATAATCCCTCACTTTCACAGGCCTTGGGAGGAAGGCCAGTCCTGGCACACAGACAACCTGCCAACCTTAAACAACTTCTCACCAGCAACAGCACACTGCACCACAATAACTCCAACTCAGGAACCAATCCATGCAACAAACCTCGATGCCAACTCTGCCCACATATCTACACCAGCAACACCATCACAGGACCTAACCAGATCAACCATACCATCACTGGTTCATTCACCTGCACATCAACCAATGTCATATATGCCATTATATGCCACCAGTGTCCCTCTGCTATGTACATCAGCCAAACTGGACAGTCCCTAAGAAAAAGGATAAATGCACATAAATCAGATATTAGGAATGGCAATATACAAAAACCTGTAGGGGAACACTTCAACCTGCCTGGACACACAATTACAGATTTAAAAGTCACCATACTGCAGCAAAAAAACTTCAAGTCCAGACTGCAAAGGGAAACTGCAGAGCTGCAATTCATTTGCAAATTCAACACAAACAATCTCGGATTGAACAAAGACCTACAATGGCTCGCTCATTACAGAACTAGTTTCTCCTCTCCCCATGTCCACACCCCCCATTCAAATGCTAGAAGAACAACCCACCCTCCCTGATTGGAGATAACAAGCTGGTTCAGCCTAATTGGACTAACCTTTTTACCTCCCACCTGGTTCTTGCCTACTTTTCTGTACCTGCCTCTGGACACTTCCACTGCTTGCATCCGACGAAGTGGGTATTAGCCCACGAAAGCTCATGCTTCAAAACTTTATAGTTAGTCTTTAAGGTGCCACAGGACTTTATTACCTCTGCTATTCCAGACTAACACGGCTACCTCTCTGATTCTAGGAGTCAACAAGTGTATCCCTATGAGTCAACACTGCACCCTTGTTGCCAGGAAGGCTAACAGCAATTTGGGTTGTATAAGTAGGGGCATTGCCAGCAGATCAAGGGATGTGATCATTCCCCTCTATTCGGCATTGGTGAGGCCTCATCCAGAGTAATGTGTCCAGTTTTGGGCTCCACACTACAAGAAAGATGTTGAAAAATTGGAAGGAGTCCAGTGGAGGACAACACAAATGATTAGGAGAATGGAGCACATGACTTATGAGGAGAGGCTGAGGGAACTGGAATTGTTTAGTCTGCAGAAGAGAAGAATGAGGGTGGATTTGATAGCTGCCTTCAACTACCTGAAAGACGGTTCCAAAGAGGATGGATCTAGACTGTTCTCAGTGGTAGCAAATGACAGAACAAGGAGTAATGGTCTCAAGTTGCAGAGGGGGAGGTTTAGGGTGGACATTAGGAAAAACTTTTTCACTAGGAGGGTGGTGAAGCATTGGAATGTGTTACCTACACATGTGGTGGAATCTCCTTCCTTAGAGATTTTTAAGGTCAGGCTTGGCAAAGCCCTGACTGGGATGATAGTTGGGGATTGATCCTGCTTTGAGCAGGGGGTTGGACTAGATGACCTCCTGAGAACCCTTCCAGCCCTGATATTCTATGATTCTATGAAGGCTAGTGCTTAAAAACAAACTCAAACCTACCATAGCTTAATACAAGATGATCCCTGACCTAGCTAGTCCCCAGGACTTTTCTCAGTTGGACACTGGTAAATCCCTTTCTCTAACTCTCCCTTCCTCAGAGATTCATTCAGTTTTTTATATGCCTGAGTAACAGCTAAAATGACTTGCCTTGTCTGACTCCCTGGGTGAATCGGCAGAATAGCTCTGTACCTCTCCTCAGGGTACAAAAGCCTGGCTTCCATTCACAGTGACCCAAAATGGAGCTTTAGTCCTATGCTCTGTGTTTCCATTGGTTAATATTTTAATGACAATACTAGCACCATCACAATAAGCCCACGCCTACCTTTTATACTCTTCTGCTTGGACAGCATGCCTCATGAAATCCAAACCAATTACATCAATTGGCACTGAAGGTGGGCCTCTGACAAGAAACCTCAAGTAAGTTGTTGGCCTTTGCTAGTTTGCTATGGGTCTTTAATATTCTGAAAGCCAAAGACCTACTACAGGCTAAGTGAAAGGAAGCTTGTAGAACTAGCTGTGCTCGAAAAGACAGCATATGAAATCTGCTGTTCACAATGGGTTTTAGACAGGGTGCTGGGGGTCTTAACATGTCTTAATAATTCTGTAGACTTTTTTGGGGGGAGGGGTCTATGCAGGTAATTATCAATAAATGTAGAGAGCATGTGATTATATCTCCCTCACCAGAGTTTATCAAGTTTATTTGGGCTGTTCAATCATATTTTTCAATTGTTTAAACTGTTTAGACAGAATTTGCACTGTAACATTTTAGCTTTTCATAGCTGTCAAGAAGTAATACAAATAATCACTGTATTCCCTGGTGATTTTTATCTGATTAAAGTGACATGTCTGCTTACGCAAGATATTTGAATGGAGACAGTCAATAAAGTCGCTAACATTTAATTTCCCCTTTCCAATCTCCTTTTTCCCCCTGCTGTTTCATATTTATTTTAATTTTGTGTGTGAGAGAGGTAGGTTCTTAAAATATTTTACAAAATGAAATATTGTTCATAGTATTTTATATACAGTAAACCCTCGATTTAATGGACTTCGGATGCAACGGACAAAATTTCTGATGCATCCGAAATCCGTTATTGGGGGCTGCCGGCTCCCGCCCCAGGGAGCGTTTGAGAGCTCCCGCCCGGCTCCCCGCAGCGGGAAGCCAGGCGGGGGGTTTGACAGCTCCCGCCGGGCTTCCCACTGGGGGGAGCCGAGCGGGAGCTGTCAACCCCGCCGCCCGGCTCCTCGTAGCGGGGAGCCGGACGGGGGGGTTGAGAGCTCCCGCCCGGCTCCCCGCAGCGGGAAGCCAGGCGGGAGCTGTCAACCCCCCCCCCCCCGCCCGGCTCCCCGCAGCGGGGAGCCGGGCAGGGGGAGGGGGAGGGGTGGGCCAACTCACGGCTCCATATAACGGACTAATTCGGGCGAGGGGGTGTCCGTTGTCACCCAAAAGTCCGTTATTTCATAATTTAAAAAAATTATTAAATAACGGACTTTCGGTTTTAACGGACACCCCCTCGCCCGAATTAGTCCGTTATATCGAGGTTTCACTGTATTTTAATGTCAGTATCTCCTTGCAGTGTTTGCAACCCCAGCATCTGATCGGAGTCTAAACCCCTTAGCATCTAGCTCCTTACTGCCCAGAATGAGAACACTGGTGTAGTAAGGAGTGACTCACTGTGAGTAAGGTGGACAATCTGCCCTGAGTGTTACTCTGACTTACAAAAGAAGTAGGAAAAATACTTTGTGGCTGTGAATTCGGTTAAGAACTGAATAGCTGCACAGAGGAAGATATTTGCAGTGTACAACAAGGAGTTTTATTGGTCCTAAAATCCCTCCAGGATTATGCTAAATATTCTTGAGTGCCATCTACTGGCACTTTATCTATTAGCTATTTACACACACAGCTCTTGGAACAGGTTGGATTCCAGTGCCTGCTTTTTGGATTAGGCATAGATTGTGAAAATAAGATGCTTGAGTTCCATTCTTGGGTTTAACGCTTTATTAGCTATGCATTGGGCTCCATAGCTCAGGGGTTAATGCTGTGATCTGTAAACCAGGGGTCAATTTCTCACCAATTTCTGCATGACAATCTGTTATGGCAGCCAAAGGCAGAACATGTTGTGTCATCAGTATGGAGGGTGCCTTGCCTGGGTTGGGCTATGTTATCTAATACAGTGTGCCTTCCCTGGGTGGGGCTATGTTATCTAAAACAAGTAACGTGGGAGTTTCCCTGCCATGAGGGAGGGAGGAGACTCCAAACCATGAAGAAGGGAGGAGTTTAAAGTCAGTTCCATCTTGGCTGGTCTCCAGGGAGGAGGCAAGGGCCAGGAGAGTTCCATCTTGGCTGGCCTTGAGGCAGGAGGCAGGAACCAGGGTCAACTAGCATCTCCGGCTATGGAGATATCTCAGCTTTTCTTCTTTTATACTTCTACTTAGCTAATGTAAGTGATTTTGATTCTTTTAAGACGGTGCCTTTTGGGGTGTTTCTTTCCATTTCAGAAGGGAGTGGGGAACCCCAAATTGTGAAGTGTCTGTATTTCTGTTTTAACCTTTTTCTTTATTAAATTTTCTAGTTATAAAACTGTCTGGTTTATTTCCCTTAAGGTTTTTCTCTGCTTCCAGTCTGGGAAGGCAGAAGGGAAGGGAAATAGGGACCAGGGCAGTTAAGTGCCTAGCTGGAGTGTGGAGACTGTCTCTCCTTACTGTCAGGTTAGACGGGGGAGGGAGGAAGCAGTATCCAGGTGTCTGTTTCTCAGAGAGAGAGAGAGACAGGGGTGGGGGAAGTCTGCCTTCAGCCGGGGAGGGTGAAGGGGAGCAGTCTCCAGGTGTCTGTCGCTCAGGTAGAGAGAGACAGGGTTAGGGGAGGAAAATAGCCTTCAGGTGTCTGACTTTGGCCCTCGGGGAGGGGACGAAGTTAGGGTGGGGAATTTCGGGTCCCCCCCAAGGTTTTGGAAGTATACCTGAATGGTGGCAGTGATTGGTGACCCTAAGAACCCCACTGGTAAAAAGGGGGGTGTCTCGGGGTGTAGGACTTAATTTGGCTGGGAAGCAGCTTGGTTAAGTGGTTTGGCTAGTGAAGAGTCCCAGCCTTTGTACTCAAGAGCATAAAGGCTGGGGTATCAGACTCTACAAATGCTTTATTAGCTATGCATTGGTCTCCATAGCTCAGGGGTTAATGCTGTGATCTGTAAACCAGGGGTCAATTTCTCAACAATTTCTGCATGACAATCTGTTATGGCAGCCAAAGGCAGAACATGTTGCGGACAGCTCCTGGCCCCAGCCTCATCCCATAGGAAGGAACCCTGGTGCCACAGAAGCAGTACTCTCCTCCCCCTCCCCCTTTCACATGTACAGGACAGGAGCAGCTTGCAGAGAGGATGTTCAGGCCCTGCTTGATTTAATGTGACAGTATCCCTTTAAGCTGTTATAAAATACGGTCTTGTTTTCCTCTTTTTCTGTCCAGCTATTAAAATAACCAACATAGCCCTCGCTCCTCTTGTGCTTTATTTCCTCTTTTTTATGGTTCCATTTGGGATGTGGCATTTAGCATAGTTTTGTGAGTGTACTAAAGATATTTTGTTTCTCTTCAAAGCTGCCTGTGGTCTGCATTTAGATCTCAGGTTAGACTATGGGAATGTGCCTAGAAGGTTTAATATTGAGTTTCTTTCTTCTCTGCCACTGCCCTGTCTGGTGAATCCAGTGAGCAAAGAGGCTGATGTTTTATCCATCAAAACAATTCAAACATACTCTCTTACATTATTTTATCATCACTATTCCCTGATTTACAGAGCAACTCTCCACATAGACTAAAACACTGCATAGCCGGATGTGTACAGCAATAAAACGTGTACAGTAAAGCTGAAACCGGACATTTCTTTTCCTCAGTTCTATAGGCTATTTTTTTGGGCCTGATTCTCAATTATTCTAAGGCTGCCTTAAACTGCTGTAGCATTGAAAATGGGCCTTAACATGCGTTTCAATATGATTTACTACCACCCTTTAAAACATCTGCCTGCTGTGATCTCATTTACTTACAAAGGCCGGGGAAGGGTAGATAATGCCTTGTTTACTACAGCGTTTCTCCCCTTTTGTACATTGGGATACAAAAATACCTCACAGGCCTAAGTCAGTGGCTTTAAGGAAACATCAGAAAGACCTGATCCAAAGCCCACTGATGCCAATGGCTTCAATATTGTACCATAATATCCAGTATATCCCCATTCCTTTCAAATAGACAACTACAAAACCTTAACAATTCCTTCTTTTTCTTTATCACAGGCATTTCCATTTTTGATGCAGACAATGTTACAGTCCAGAGTTGTTAGAGTTTATCACACAGCCTAGAGTCTTTGAAGGCAAGCTACTTGTAACAATGTAAGAGTGACAGTGACAAAAGTAAGTTCAACCCTTTTTAGCCTCTGTGATAACTGTAGTGCTTCAATTAAATGTAGAGCTGTGCTGTGTGTAGAAGGCAACTGGAAAAACAAATAATTCAACAGCAAGCTCTTGGTTTTCAGAACCAAAGGAAAAACTAAAGGAGCCATTGGATGAATTTTGATAGATACTGCAACCACAAGCAATATCTTTGGGCACTATATTGCATTGAGTTTACACATTACTGTGGGCCAGGGAGGATTATCACAGCTCCTCCGGGAACCAAGAACAATGGGTTGCTTAAGATGACTCACTTTGGTTGTAAACACCTCCAGAGAGGCACCATCCCTAGAGAGGCTTGTGTTTACTAGGTTAAACTAGTTTTTCCAGAGAGGGACAGACAAGGACAGGGCTTATGGCATACAAAGGCTGTATTTAAACTGACTCGGGGCCTTCTTTCTGATCCTGAAAATGGACAGGAGCGTCTGTCCAAGAGCTCCAACCCTTGTGGAAGGAATGGAAAGACTTTGACCTACTAGGGCCCCATATGTCTGATAGGTGATCTCTGATAAGCTATTAGCAGGTGTATAGGCACTTTTATTGTTTCTAAATATGCTTATTCTGTAATGCTTTTACCTTAAAAATAAAGGTGCTTGCTTAGAAAGAGCTGTGTGGTAACTTGTAACTGTCAGCAATACACTGTTCATAGCCCTGAGAGAAAGCAAAAGGCTGGCCTTTGGGCAGACTGGCTTGCTGGGGATATCACAGTGTAAGGCAGGAAGCTGTGCAGCATTAAACCCCCCTGTCAAGAGGTAGAGATGGATGAGAGCTAGAAACATTAAGTGGGTGCCCTCAAGGGACCACGGCGGGGGAATACAGGTGCAGTGAAACTACACTGAAACTGTGATGGCCATAATTTTAAGCTATCCACATGACCTGTCTATCTTTAAATTTTTAAAAAAAGACAGCATTCCATATATCAGCAAAAATGTGATAGTACTGCAAGAGAACTGCATAAAATAGGACAAACTGCTTAAAGTTTCCTAAACAACACTGTTCTGATCACAATCTTGGGGCACTTTTGTGGTATGTACCCCAGAGTCTTAGACTATGTCTACACTAAAGCTGTAATTTTGACCTCAAGGTAGTGTGACAAGGTGGCTCCTCGGCTCCCCTGACTCAAGTCCTTTGGGGTTCTGGCATGGCACTGGCGCCCTGACCAGGCTGCACCAGACCCCATTTTTCCGCTGCTCCTTAGCAGCCGACTCTCTGTCTCTCTCTCTCTCAGGGTCAGGCTCCTGCAGGCTAGGAAAGCTAGGTTCCCCCTGGGAGGGACCCTTTGTTCTCTTCCCCTGCTTGCCAGAAGCCTCTCCGTCCCTGCTTCCTCCAACTCACTCCTCACACCCCTCTGCTTTCACCAAATTCACTCCTCTAACTCCTACTGCCTCCAAACTCACTCCTCAAACTCCCACACGCCTCTCTGGGGAGGAGTCTGACAGCCTCCTTAACTGGCCTCAGCTGGCCCTGCTTCTGGCTGTGGCAGCCTTGCTCAGCTGGACCCAATTTCCCTGTAGTAACACTTCTAATTACAGGTCCTTCGGGCAGCTGTCTGCCCTGGGTCTACCACAGTAGCATGCTAAAAATAGAAGAGTAACCTCAGCTGTGGGAGGAGCTAGATTCCTGATTGCATACCTACAGTCTCAGATGAGATTATACTCATGGTGGCTAGGCCCTCCTGCTGCTAGCAACACCGGGCTATGCTCTATTTTTAGTGCATTAGCTTGATCAGAGCTAGCATGGATTTATCTATTTGAGCTGGAAATTATGCTTTCCAACTATAGTGTAGAAATCATAAGTGCTATTTGGAAAGAAATTTGGATGCAACAGTAAGTTTGAAAACAAACATGAGCCAAAACATGTGTTCACAAGTTAGTTACCCAAATCGAGATGTAGAGCACCTGAGCTAGATGAAAATGAGAGAAGGCATGAGATGTAATCCAAGTATCAGCCTGGACAATTGAAGAGCTGTCAGAGAAGTGGACTGGGGATTAGTGATGAAGACCAAAGATGATTGGTTGGAAGACTCTTGGAAATGGCTATAAATTCAGAACCAATATCAGATTTGCAGATTGTGGTTTAAAGCTGAAGCCAAAGGTGCTTATATAAGCTTAAAGTTCTATAAAATTAAAGGTGCAGTGTCCAGATGCAGCACAGACACAGCATCTTGGTCTCAAATTACATTTTTATGATACGAAGGTGAAAGGCAAGGAGGTGATGATGACTGGTGTGGGAATGAAAAGGCAGGAAGAAGATGGAGTGACTCTAGAAAGAAGGGGACCCCTCCAGTGACAAGGATTTGCAAACCTATCCACAAGCTGTCAAACATTCTCCTAGTACTAAATTTCCCCAACAACGCGTCCCTTCCCTGCTGCCAAACCTTCCCACTAAAAACAAATATCTGAATCGTCTCTTGGAACCAAATCTTCCCACTCCTTGACGAGCTCCCCCAAATCAACTGTCCTCCATGCCAAAAGCAGCCTGCCTCCTTCCATGAAAAGCCCTCCTCCATTTTATTTGGTTCTGAAATAATATTGCGAATATTTGACCCCTGTAGAGTCAAGGTTAGTCATTTCTTAACTCCATGCAAACAGGGTGACAAACATTTATTCATGTACTTAACAGGCTGAAGGAAGGTCTCATACTGTGCACGAAAGGAACTCTTAAATCATCTAGTCCAGTCCCCTATTACTGCAGGCAACAATGTTTATATAATCAGGTTCTACCATCCCAAAGTCTCTGACATGTTTCCTTCCTTTTAGCAGAGTAGGAATTAAATTCACCTTACTTTGGAAAATTTACTTTCCACCAATCTCATGTGCAGCTGCCCAAAGTGCGATTTAAAATGTCCATCAGCAATTTTATGCTTTGGACAGTTGGTTGTGGTTATGAAAAAAATGAAATTACAGGGCATGAGGGCAATGTAAAAAGTGTTTAGAAATGTACATACTCCATAGGGCTGGATGCTATAAGCCTCATAATTGCCATCTATTTCCACTCTGCTTTTCTGATCCAAGAAGAGTACTTTAACTACTATTAAAAGTTATTGGTTATATCTAACATGGGCTCAGAGTAGACAGAAGCTAAGGTAAGAAGAGCATATTATAATTTTGTGTATATTTAAGTTAAAAGACAAATGCACACCAGCATAATATTAATTCATTTCTTCTTCCTTGACAGAAGGAACAGAAGTTACAGGTTGGAATTTAGCAATAATTAAAACCTACTCTTAATCAGTTTTGTCTTAACTCTGCAGATACAGCTGGCGGGCACAAATGGGCCTGACTTTAGAATTCCACGTTCCAGATTCTTTGCTCCCAATCCAACCCCTTTCCATCACTCCATCGGTGCAAAGAGGCTGTAATAATGCCTGGAGAATCCCCAGATGGCATAGAGTTGGCTATACCAGCCTGTAGCAATGTCACCTACCCAGTCTGGCTTTGTCTTTAGGCTAGCTGCTGCCTCATTTTCTCCTGTTCAGGGTAACTATATCTCCTAACCTTCCCATGCTCAACTGTTTTTCCAGGCACTGTTTTATTCGTTGACTATAAAACTTAGGCATAACATCAAAGAAAAGCAGTTTCTGCTCACCCTGGGCTACAGTTGTCACACGTTCTTCCTCTTGCCTCTCTGAGTGATGAAAGGAGGACATACCCTGGCCATCAATCCCCCGTGCTCAGGGCCTACTTCAGGAGCTCATCTCTCTCCTGAAACTCCTCTCTTAGTCCTTTATAAGGATCACTTGACCCCTTCTCAGCTCAGTCTAATAAATGAACAGGATTCTGTTCTCTAGGCCCTAGCTCTTAAAGGGGCAGGCCATTTTGGATCACAGATCTACACCCCCTCCCCCCATCTTCCTGCAGTGCACAGAATAGGGGACGTGTCAGAGGGTGACCAGCATGCTGCTGCATTCCAGTGATCCCCATCCACTTTAACCACCCCCTGTTTTCAGGTGGCACTGGCTACTGCAGCTCTCAGGCTGTTTCCATTTGCACCAAGGTACAAAACACGAGGGAATACAAAGGTTGGGTAAAGCCACCTTTCGCCCCACCTCCTTCCCACCCCCACATTCTGAGCCTAGATTAATCCAGAGCAGGGATCACACAATGGGTTTATATGTGACACCCCGCTCCCCTGAGTGCACTGTGGGTATTCCTGCTGTAGTAGATAAAATAAATGTTATACCTTTACCTCAAAACACAAGTTAAAAAAGTGTAACACTGTTAAATAAGGCAACAAAGTGACTCCTTTAGTATCACGCAGCACAAAATGGCAGACCCTATTAAATTCTGCATAGTGCTTGAATTTAAGTTTGTGTACATTTAACAAAAAGACAGATGTATAGTTCTTTTTCTGTAGCTGCAGTTTTCTAGAACATTATTTTACCCTTTTCTTGTTCTTTCAATGTTATTTACTTAAAGCACCTTCCATGTTCATTTCCAACTAACCATTTGTTTATTCTTCAGAGGATATCAATTTATTTTTTGCCTTTCCTAGAAATAACATTTAGGCTCTGCATGGGTGGAAAACTGTTAACGTGATTTACACAATATTTCATACACAAGTTAGGTGGGTTTGCTACTGGGCACTACAACTCACTGTCCAAGTGTTTTTATTAACCTGTACTTTGATTATTTATTTCTCCAATGACACCAAAACATAGGTTCTCCTTTGGACCTCTTCTCTCTCTTTTGGAGTCTTTGGGCCTCATTCTGATTGGAGGTCAAAGCACAGCTATTTATTTCAGTGGCCTGACTCCTGATTTACACTGGATTATGTCAGAGAAGAATCCAGTCTTGTAGATCATCAAATTGTCATTTATGTCTCTCAAAACACCCACACAGACTGATAAGTACCCAGTGGGATTTCAAAAGAACCACAGATTTGAATGAGAGTTAGCTACCTTTGTACTTTTGAAAATTCCACTAGGCTCCTATTTGCATCTTTAGGTTCCTAAATACATCTAAGAATCTGGCTTATAGAACCTTATTTGTCAGGGCAGAGGGAGAAGTACAGAAGTGAGACTGGTTTTGGAGTGGATGTAAGGTGATTATTCCTTGCAATGTCAGTTATGTTGATTATGGTTCTATTTCTCCCCACCTCCAATTAAAAAAAAAGCCAGTGAAGTGTTGATACCATTGTCCAAACCTCTGACAAGCATTGTGTTGGAGAATACTCAAACTGCTTGGGCTACCATTGCTAGCATGCTGGGGACACTGATCTCCCATGGCCAGAGCTCTCATCTTCACCAGGGGTGAAATCCTGGTCCCATTGAAATGAAAGGGAGTTTTGCTGTTGACTTCAGTGGAGGCAGGATTTCACCCTAGGTGGGCAAAACGTTCTTTGCATAACATGAAAAAAATAGTAGTTTATTTAGTACTAGCAAAAATACCCGGCGTTGCTCAGGTCCGTTGGAGGTGGGGAGGGGGCAGAGAGCTGAGCGAGTGCGGGGTCCGTTGGAGGGGGTAGGGGGCACAGAGCAAACCTGACACCCCCACCTCACCCCCCCGACCAAACCCGACACCCCCACCTCACTTACCCCTTGACCAACCCCGATTCACATTTTGACCCCCCCACCCAAACACAACATCCCCACGTCACCCTCCTACCAACCCCAACACCCCCTGACCAACACCCACACCTCACCCCCCGTAGACCAAACCTGACACACCCACCTCACTTTCCCCCCCAACCAAACCCGACACCCCTACCTACCACCACAAACAAACCCGACACCCACACCTCACTTATCCCTCGACCAACCCCGATCCCCCTCCTCACCCCACAACCAAACCCAACACCCCCACCTTATCCCCCCACCAAACCCAACACCCCCTGACCAACCCCAACACCCACACCTCACCCCTCACCCATCCCGACAACTTCCCACCCCCCCAGACCAAACCCAACACCGCCGGCTCACTTACCCCCCGACCAAACCCGACACCCGCACCTCACCCCCCGACCAAACCCGACACCCCTACCTCACTTACCCTCCGACCAAACCCAACTCGGGTCCGTTGGAGGTGGGGAGGGGGCAGAGAGCTGAGCGAGTGCGGGGTCCGTTGGAGGTGGGCGGGGGCAGAGAGCTGAGCAAGTGCAGGGTCCATTGGAGGGGGGTATTATGACATCATAACTATGTCACAGAGAGCAGCAGCTGCCCAGATGATGTGATTGGCCTTTAAATAATTTCACCCCTGGGGGGGGGGGTCAGAGGTGAGATTTGAAAAATTTTCGACTCTTATCCTGATTAGGACCCAAAGACCTATAACTGTACCAAATTTCAAGTCTCTAGCTCAAACGGTGTGGAAGGAGTAAGGGAACGTACATACACGCATACATACACGCATACACCATTTGAATTTTATATATATAGATTATGTTTAGTCACTGTGCCCCCCCCTCCAAATATGTCTTTGGGAAACATATGCTTATTATATCTGATATTTAGATTAGGCATAGCAAGCCAGTGTCCTTGTCTCTAACAATTCCCTAGTCTACTTCCTGACCCTACTCTCTCAGTCCCAATTCGGCAAGATAGTGGAGCAGATGCCCAAATATAATCACATGAATAGTGCCACTGATTGTTGATTTTCTTTCCCTATTATTTTTTATATAATAATATAAGGCCAGATTCCACCACGCTTAACTGACACTGAGGAATATCTTATTAGTTACGGATCAGATTCTGACATCTTTTCTCAAGCTAAGTGATATCCATTTTTTGGATATCAAAAAGTACATGACATTTAGTATTCTAGCTGGAAACATTAGCTCATGAATGTCTCCTGCAGTCAAGTTGTGCATCTATCCTCAAAAAAACAAGTTCTTAGGTTAGTCTGGCGAGAAACGGTCCAGAGAATGAAATCTTATTGCTGCTGCTCAGCAAAGATTTCATGAAAAGAAATGGAAGAAAGTCACCAAAATAAACTTCAGATGAGTTGTGAAACACCGCTGCTCATTTTCTTTTTTACTTTGTTCCTAGAGGGGCTGCTAGATTTCTGAAACCAGAAAGCACAAGAAGAGGCGGTGGACTGCAGACATCACTCTTCTCAAATTTCTGACCAAGTATTATAAAGGTGGGCTATGTTACTATCTGCTGGTTGGTTTTGGAGTTTTGTATCCTGACAAGCAGGGTTGGCAACATTTTGGCACCTGAAGCAGGGAGCTCAAAATGATGCCCCCGTGACCCTCGCTTGGGCCAAAACTTTGAAAGGTCTCAATTTTGCCTTCTTCCTGTTCTACTCCTCTCATGGTACTGCTCTGCTACCTACCCCCAATAAATGAGAACTAACAAGTTAAAATGCCTTGTTCAAAAATTTTAAGTAACACTTAATTTTCAAACACCTGAGTAAAAAATGTAACTTTTCTTGTCTGCATAGTAAACACTGGCATTTTAATCTGTTTGAATAATCAAAGTGGCACTTTCTGAGCCTTCTTGGTTGCAATAATTTGAAGTGCTTCCGCTTCCTGAAGGTCTACAGTTTGGTCCAGCTTATGCTCTGCTGAGATGGTTGCAAGGCCGACCAGCCTCTCCTGTGTCATTGTGGAGCGGAGAGGTGTTTTTATTAACTTCAGCTTGGAGAAGCTGTGTTCTCCATGACAACTGTTACAGGAAGCGTTAGAAGTATGCACAGAGCAACAAAAGCATTTGGAAATAGGGTATGTGACAGACCGCCTTCTCACTCCCCTCAGGAACACAGCAGGAAACCCTTCTTTTGCTCCAACCAGTGCTCTTTATTCACAGTGCAGGCCCCCACCACCAATACATACAGTTTGTCCAGTATACAGCTCACAGCTTACAGCATACAATTCTAAACACAGCTCTGACTAGCTCAAACCACACCACACTCTGTACCATCCCCACCACACTGGGCTTTCTTCCTGGGAGCCTTTTATCCCCCAGAGGAGGTTACCAGGTGCAACCCATACAATTGATTGCCCTGCAAGCCAGGTTGCTGATTAGGCTTTCTGCACCGGGGGTTTGCAGAGGGCTTTTCTCCCTCTTAAAGGGCCAGCAGGGCTGGCTCAGGCACTCCTGGCCAGCACCCTGCCACAGGTAGTCATCTTACTTGTGCATGTATATTCCAGAACAGCCTTTGGAGTTGATCCTGCTGAAATGTATCTTGAAAGGGCTTTCAGTTCATCACTTAAATCACTCACATCAATATCACACATGCCATCATGTGTCAACACTGTCTCTAATGCCCTGTATTGTTGGTGTAGGTCTTCTTCAGGTATAGCGAGGACTTTTGGAATATCATAGAACATCCCAAATATACTGCTGTGTTCCTTTAGGTACATGAAACGTTCTTAAACTGACTGTATTGCACAATCTAGGACCTGGTTAAAGAATTCACCTTTGAATTGTTGTTTGGGGTCTCTTATGGGATTATCAAAATGCCTTGTGATCAAAATGTCTTCTTCTTCTGTGACATTTGTGTTCTTGAATGGGTGGGAAAATAGCTTCAGTGTGAAGTTCCTCAGACAACTTCTGTGCACTCTTCAGAACTTTTTGAAATTCCTCATTTGACCAGTAAGACTAAGTATGATTTTGCTTTGTCCAGTTGTTCCATTGCTCCAGATAAAACAAGGTAACACCTTGGAGTCTCCTGCCTACCATCTCAGTTCACCTCATAGTAAGGCCAGCCCTGCTGGCAAGCTTATAGTATGCAAAAGAATGAACACTGTCAGTAAGCCTTTACTGCTCACAATTATGTAATAGTCTCATGTTATTAATTATTATTGTTTGTTGAATTTCAGATGGTTAAAATTTTCTAAATTTCCTATTATTAAATAAAACACCCAGGATAAAATGTTTGGAGTTTTTTTGTGTGAAAAATTCACTAATTTTTGACCACATTTCCCAAAATTTCAAAAAGTTTCAGTGAAATCTTGTATTTTAAAAAAATCAGACATTTTAAATGGCATTTTTCCCAATTTTTTCAATTGTTCTATTCTTTTTATTGTGGTAGCACACAGAAGCCCAAAGTGAGATTGATGGTCATACTGTAGAAGAAAATAGAAAGAAGGTTCCTGGCCTGAAAAATGTATGGACTAAATAGGGCCTTTCGTGCATGTTGTCTATTTTGCAGATGAGCTACTTCGCCACAGAGAGATCAAGGTTATGTCTACACTGTGTTTTAAAACCTCCTAAAATCACCAGTGTAGACATTGCTGCTCAGGCTGGAACTTGGTTTCTGAAACCCACCTCCCACCCTGGGTTTCAGAGTCGGAGCTTGAACAGGTTTTAAAATGCAGCATAGCCGTACCCTTTGTGACTTGCCCAATGTTACAGGCAGTTTTTGTCAGAGTTGGGAATTGAACCCAGGTCTCCCAGAACCTGATCCGGTGCCTGATCAGGAAATCTGGTCTTCCTTTCAAAGGATAAGATACTAGGAATTGAAAAATTCTGGCTGTTAGCTGTTAATTTGATGTAAATAAGAAAGCAACTTCAAGGAGGAAACAATGGTTCCTACTCGGAAAATGGCACCTTCTTATTGAACACATCCACTCTCCTCAGTTGGTTTTCAGGGTCAGATCTCCTCACACTAGTGACACAAATAAGTTTTTACTGCCGGTTGTAGTGCTACAAGAGACTCCTGACAACTCACTGAGGGCTAAGTGTGCAGCCTCAGTAGGCCTAGAAAGCCTTTTGTTTCGGTTACAATGCCTTCCCCATTGCCACAACTTGATCTTCAGACCTTGGGTTGATATTGCAGGGCTGGCAGCATCTTTTTATTTATAAAAGGTAAATAATGTATTGTGAATTCCTAAGTTTGAATGTTGGATGAGTTCCCACTTTTGTGATAACTGCCATCTTGATTGTTACTGGGGAACGAAATAAGAGCTTTCAGAACTAAGTAGTGAGACTTCGCAGCTTGACCTAAAGGGCTAATTGAGCTAGATTTTGAAAGATATTTAAACTTCTAAAGACATAGGTAGGTGCCTAGGGATTTTTCAAAAGCACCCAGGTGCCTTACCCTCATTGACTTCAATGGGAGGTAAACACCTAAATACTCTTGAAAAAAATCTCACTACGTGTCTATCCGCATTGTTAGGCATCTGAATACCCTTTGAAAATCTAACCCTAAATTCTGTAGCATGAAGCAGTAATGCTCCTGTTATCTGTGGACTGGGCACAGAGAGGATATATCGCACACCGAACTCTGGGCTACACATTTTATAGAGAATCTTTGATAGACCGTAAACATGGATGCCATTGTTACAGTTTCCGGGAACTCACAAACACATATGCACCTCATTTCTTTCCAATTACATTTTCACCCAAGAGCTCCTCTTACTGTTTTCTTTTATGTACCACATTTACTTACTTTTCAGTTGGAATGAGATACAAGTTAGATAGTCCATTATTATGCTCACCAGTGTTGGGTTATTTCCGATGATACATTCTCAAGTATTGTATCCGTTGAGCTTTAAATCCAAACCTTCTGGAAACAGAAATCCAGAACCAAAATAGATTTGTAAAAATAAATGTCTCTCACTTTGTTGTGAACATACCTCTCCATAGCATGGAGCTAGGGTTTATTTCAGAAAATGTTTGTTTGGTGGTGAATGGAGAATGAAATCCGAAATACTGAGGGTTTACTCCATAAAAATGATTAAAAATAAAACTATGATTCAAACCTAGTGCAGGAAAACAGCCAGCCACCATCAAACCAAGGCCTGAGAATACCCCTAATTTAGAAAATGCTTGGCTTCCTAAATGGATGGAAGTATGAGTCTGGTTATGCCTAAGTGCTGTCTCTTCAGACTATTATAGCCATTGGATCATGAAGCCAGTGCCTAAATTATGTCACCCCCATCTCTCTGAGTATACCACTAACCTCATATAAGAGGTGGAGGGGAGAAACACAAGTTTATTGCATGTGAATAGCCCTATACCTCTTTACAGTAAGAACAGATAATGAGTATAGCTCTTTGTTAAAAATACTTCCATGGTTTATTAATCAGTATTGGCTTTCCCCAAAGAACTGAATAATCAGACATTAAAACATCTTTAAATTAGCTTTTACCCAAAGTATAGCATAGAATAAGGCAAGGAATGAGTTTTATAACACAGAGAGAATCAACCCTATTTCATAAAAACTGAGGTAATGATGTACATATGATAGGAGAAGAAAAAGAGGCTTTTGCTCTCAGTTTTGTTTCTTCTGTAGTTCTTTCTCTTTTGGCATCAAGGGACACAACCTTGAACCACTGTTGATTCATTTGCACAGCAACAAGATTTTCTTTTCCTTTTGTTAATCCATGCAAGTGAGGCAGATGTAGGGTCAAAAGATACTAGGCCACCGAGTGTGGAGGAATGCAGACAATGGAACACAGCGTGTGAGGAAAGTTACAGAAACAGTCACTACAAATGTACAGTATGAATTTATTCAAATCAGGAATCATTCTGATGTGATAGGCCATGCTTTATACACCACTAGGCCACACTATGAGCTCCATGCTCCCCCCCTCCCCTCCGCTTCTAGAGCCTGTACCTCTGACCCTTGTTGGTGCCACCTCTGCAACATACTTTCTCTCATCCTACAAAAGCCCCTCGCCAAGTAACCTGGCTCCATGGATTTGGGAGGGGACCAGGCAGCCTCTACTGGAGTCTGTCCTCTTCCTCCCAGCCACATAAAAAACAAAACAAAATAGAAAAAAACCTGGGGAGGAACGGTGTTGCAAGTTACTGCAGATAGACTCTGCAGTGACCTACATTCTATCCCACTGTATGGTTTGAACTATTACCCTAGAGGAGAGACTCCTGAGGCAGGATAGCGGCCATATTGTGCAGGAGCGGGCCAAGGAGGCTCAACAGCAACACAAAGGGAAGGGGCCTCCACAGTAGGGGGCTAAAATAAGGGAGATTGAGAGGAGTTCAGCCCCCGCCCCCAAGGTCAGCTAATGACAGGGGGAGAACTGCCTGGCTTGGGGAAGCAATGTTCCCTTACAGCTCCCGCCTCTCTGCCCTGGCTAGTATGGTGAAAGCTCCCCTGCTGCTTCAGTAAACACTGTCCACATACATGTCTTTCTTCCATGGGAGCTGCGGGGAAGCTGTTTTAGGGCTGGAACTCTGGCTTCTTATGCCAAGGACCATTTTACCCCTCTCATCTTCATCTTCTTTCCCTCCTCCACCACCATACCCCTTCCTTCTCTTGGATTACCAGACACATCCAGCCTTAAAGAGGTCTTGCATTAAGCTAGCACCAACCAGGAATCTCTGAAATCTTTTCACAGAAAGGGTTTTTGATCTGTTATAAATGATTAGATATTTCAATTGTTAATGACGCAAATTGGCAAAACCGCAACCCACTTCCAAGATAGTACCGGAGTGCAAAAGTTGAAGATGCTTTCTCAAAGGATGAGATATTACCTGTAGTGCTAGAAGGGTCTCCTATGCCAACTACCTGAGATCTCTGTAATAGCTGCACTGAAATTCAGGGACGAACTCTGAATATTACAGAGGACCTTTAACTCTCATTCAACTCCAATTGCTCTACTATGTATTGCATTTACTCATTCCTGCTCCATTCACTTGGTGTCAGCTAATACCATTAGGTCATCTAGTGCTGAGGTTCTCAGACTTTTGCACTTTTGACGACTATATCTTAATGGAGCAGTTGTCTCATGGACACCTCCCACCCACTGGCCATTGCATGGATTACTTCCATCCCCATGATAACTGAATATCATCCCTATAACAACTGTAGCAACTGCTTCCAATGAAAAAAGTGGTATTAGGATGGTACCTAATGAATATTTACTATCTTTTAAAGCACTCTAGTAGTTAGAAATAAGGAGAGGGAGTCAATACCCTGTGACCAGTCAGCTCTTCATAGACCATCAGCTAAGAAGTAGCATAGCTGGATTCTGCAAAAGATCTTAAAATATACTGATGGTGGGAAATTAACTGCCTGTCTGAAGGTGTCACTCAAATGAGTGAAGAAGTATGGGGGCTTTGGATAGCTAGTGGGATTTTGAGGGTTCTTGTAGGGGAAGGGACACTGCACCGAGTTTAAGGCTAGTAGCCAGATACGTGGAGTCATGACAGGATGGAAGCTAAGGGATTTTAACCAAATGTTTTTGAACCTTAAAGGTTCTGGGTCAGCTAAAAAAGTAGATCCTTCCTTGCAAACCCATGGCATCATGGAGCATAACTGGGATAAGATGACTCACTACAGTTTTTCAGGCACTTGATCACAGAATTGGACTAATCAATATATTTGGTGCACTTTGTCTTCCTCTGTAGCATGGAACAGGGACCATCTGTTAAGATAATGTGGGAGCAGCTTTTTTCCCCTCTGACTATAAAGGGACAGAGAGCATTAACAACCTCTGTTCCTTTAGTTTTCAATTTCTCTGTTTCGGGGCATAGATAAAACTTCATATTGGTTCCTTCTTTATCCTGGGCCTAATTATTGTCTTCACTACCCGTCAGATCAGCGGGCAGTGATCGATCTATTGGCGATCGATTTATTGCGTCTTGATACACGATAAATCGATCGTCAAAGGCACTCCCATCAACTCTGGAACTCCAGCTCACCAAGAGGTGCAAGCTGGAGTTGATGGGGGAGCCCGCTGCCGACCGTCACCACCATGAGGACAGCAGGTAAGTTGGCCTAAGAAGTGCCGACTTCAGCTATGTTATTCATGTAGCTGAAGTAGCATATCTTAGGTCAACGCCCTCCCCCCCCCCCCCCAGTGTAGACCAGCCCTCTGTAACTGATACTACTTTTAGTCTGAATTCCTAATAGATGAATGGTCAGTGGTGAATCAAAGCAGAACTCTTACTGATCCATACATCTTTGTGTTCCTTACCATTTGTAATCATAATGAAGAATAATGTATTATTTGGTATACTATCATTCTTTTAACACTTTTCTGAGGTTTAAAGGCTTTTTCCTCTGTTGCTAAAGAGATAAAAAACCACTATTCTTAGGCTTTAATAGAAAATATACCATATTCAAAACAGATTAAAATATGCACAGGATTGAATGTCTTACTGGTTTAAACACAGCCCTTTTCGCTGTCTTACACCCCTTAGTCACCAATTTGAAAACAGCAGAGAAGTTAATCAATTTCACAATCTTATAGATGAACAGAAACTATTTTTCTCCAGGGAAGCTTTTGCATTTATATTTAAATGCATTGCTTGTGGCCAGGAAGTTCTGCCTCATTTAGAGGCAGGAGTTATAAAGACCTACTGTGAGACATAGAGTAATATAGAATTAAGAGATCTGAGCACATTTCAAGTGTTGCAGACTAAGGAAAAACATATCACTTATACAAATATGCCAGGATAGAAAGAATACGATACACATAAAGAAAAGTGCGATTGCTATGTTAGTGTAACATTGTCCGTAATCTATTCTATAATTGCTTAATGCACTCCAGGTGTTCTGGACATGCTGGGACAGATCCTCATGTGATGTAACTTGACATAATTCCATCAGTGGAGTTACTTCAATTCACATCACCTTAGGATTTGTTTCACCAGAGATACCTCATGCCAGTGTAACAGCATAGAGAGTTATAGAAAACGACTGAGTTCTTACCCATAAGTAAATAAAAAATGAATCCACAACAATGAACTACAGTCCCGTTTCCTCTATATTGTTGCAAAAGCAACAGTTAGAAAAGGGTTCGTTGTTTAAAGGCCAAGTTAGCAGAACTTTGCTTCTTCAAAATGATTTACAAAGAGGAGCTAATTAATCCTCATAACACCCTTATCAGAGAGGAGAATAAAAATGATCAGCCCCATTTTAAGACAGGAAAGCTCAGGTTTTAGATAGTAATTTGCACAATGCCAGACAGGAGTTTTTGACACCAGAATTTGAGCCCGAGGTGGACCTCTGTGTTTTTAGTGGAATAGTGAAAATCACCTAGGGATATAGGTGAGACAATATTTTCTTTCCCCCTACTCTCCACTCCATGCCAGGAGAATCCTGCTCTCTAGCCTCATTACCTCTCCGTTCCTATAAGGGTCCTGATATTCTCATGTTTCGCATTCATGCTTGGCAGAATATTTTTTTATATATAATTTCCACAGATAATATCAATGTTTATTTATAAGCATTTTTTATTGTTATCAATTTAAATTTTCAGAGTTTCAGGAAATTACGGGTGGTCACACAATGCTGGTGTCAGACACTAATTCTGTAATGATGGTATGAATTCAGATTCTAAAAAATAAATATTTAGAATGGGTAAAACACAAATTGTCACATCACATGTCAAAATATGCAAAGTAAATAACCTTAAATCAAACTCCAAGAAGTTTTCACGCAGCATTTTTCTTACCTGGTCTATCTGTCCAATTTAATTAGTATCGTTGGCCATATTTTTTCAGCAGTGTCTGTGTGTACAGTGAAATCAATGTTTACTGATAAAAATCAAACCCTTCAAAGCCTACTCATATTGAGCAGAGAAGTAAGAATTGTGATTATCTGTTTATCTTTATAATGGTATATTATGGTAAACCTGAATAAATAGGCAGAACCTATTGACTGAACCCTTTCCAAAAGCACTTTTTTTACATATACTCTTAGTCCTTAGTCACTCTTCATGTGCTAAATTATTATAAACAATAGGTCACAACTCATGCATTCTAAGTGATACTCTTCCTTAATTGTGGTCTCCTTTCCTCCACTCAATTTTCCTACTGAGGCATTAAAAGAAAAAGTGCCAAGTATTGAGAGCTCCTGCTGTAGAATTAGTATAGTTATTCTGCTCCTATAAGCTGCTGCTCATGCTGAGCTCTGCAGGGGAATGAGGTCATATGGGCACTGAAAGAAACTGCAGAAGAAAATGCCAAGCAAAATTTACTTGAGCAGGGGAGAATTGCCTCACTGACTGCTTCTCAGAGTTCCTTTGCTTTGTTATAGCACCAAATACAGGAAATTAACAGAGAGCCAGGCTCGGTTTTCTTGTCAGACAGAAAATGAATAGAATGGAGGTTGGAGTTCGTAGGAGGGAAAATATACAGAGAAAAGACAACAGTTAACAAGAGTTTCCTCTGTGAAAGGGAAAAGGAATAAAAGGCAGGGACAGATTTGACAACAGATCCCATTGAAGGTGCATCTCTTTTGATGTAATGGTGTATTGTGTCGTAAGGGAGGGAAAAATTGCTGTGTAGTGCAATTGCGTTAAGAGAGCAAAGCCGTCACAGCAGGGCACTTATCAAAACACTAATGGAATGACAGGGTAAGAACAGAAAGAAGTATTGAAGATGATCATGGGGTTTGTGTCTGCCCCAAACTGTCAGAACTGTGGTAGTGTGGTTTACTGGGAAGGAAAGGGCTCAAGCTGCTTGCTGCAGAGATACATATACAGGCCAATTCTCCACCCACACTGGTGTAAATCAGGTGCAACTCCATAGAGGACAGTAGAGCTACACTGGTGTCAAACTAATGCAAGTGAGAGATGAATCAGACTCAGTATCTCGGGATCACATAGGCCAGGTGTTCTCAACCTTTTTCCTTCTGAGGCTGCCCAAAACATGCTATAAAAATATCATGGCTGACCTGTGCAACAACAATGGTTTGCCAGTAGATTAAAAGCTAGGTCCAGTGCTAGGGGGTAGCAAGGAGAGAGATTGCCTGGGGCCCCATGCCACAAGGGGTCCCACCAGCTAAATTGGTTAGGATTTGACTTCAGCCCAAGGAAGAGTGGCTCGGGCTTCAGTTTTCTGCCCTGAGCCCCAGTGAGTCTAACACTGGTCCCGCTTTCTGGTTTATTTTGGTGGACTTCCTGAAACTTGCTAGCTGCCTCCTCAAGCTGCCCCCTGGTTGAGAACCACTGACATAGGTTACAGAGACTCCAACTGAAATGTCTACTCCCCCTTAACAGGAACAGCCAAGAATAGCATATGCTGACTCCCAGATTTAAACTCCTAATGTAAGCAATTCTGGCCAGTCTTTTTATGGCCACAAAGGTAGGGAAGTTCTTGTGCTCTATGACAATACCCCATTATATCTTGTATGCTAGGAGTACCAGGGGAAGGTGGCTATGCTGGCTTTATACCCCCCCATTTTTCAGTGGCAAGATGATAGACGAAAATAAAGAGGGGAAGGAACAAAAGGGATAGAAAGTCTGTCTGTTTGTCTTTCTTTCTTCTAAACATATTTACCATTTTTAACAAGCTTTGCAAAATACCATTGTGAATTCTTAAAAATGTTAATGAATATTTCCCTCTGCTACTCAGCTACTTATCTCTGAACCTTTATTGAGGTTTGCCTGTCTCTAATGATTGCTATCAGAACAGCAAATACCCTGCTTGAATTAGCCACCTGCAAGTAGGTTGGAGGCACTCTGCAGCTGCCTCGGCTCATTTTGATTTGAAAGTATAATTTAAGAGAAGGAATGTACATTTATTGCCATCATCTGAGCTGCAAAGTAATAGAGATAATATTCATTTTCAGTTAAAACTATTACAGAAGCTTGCCATTTTCTATATGATGGCCACCATAAACAACCTCCCTTTAGCCAGGCTAGATTCTGAGGAAAAATTGTTTTTTTCCTTAACCAGTGGAAATACATTTTGGAGGGAGCATTTTTCTAATACTTGCTGAAGAGCTTAGCCTAGTGAAAGTGAGTATGTAGCAACTAATGTCATATAAACTGAAGTAAAGCAAGGCTCCAGCTCCTTACTAGGTATTTCAAAATTGTTACTCAAGGTGTTTGATATGTAGACAATTCCTCTCTCCTAGCCTCTGTCTCCTCTTAATAACAGATTGTCAGTCCTTGTGAACAAGTGAGAGTAAACCAGCCAGCCCTCAGCCTGTACTCTCTTCCTACACTTAAATCAAAACACAAAACCCCACAAAATTGTCCTTTTGTTTGGTGATGACACGTTTGACAAATTGGAAGACCTGTGGGCACATTGTCACACTAATTTCATTTCTGGCTAGGTTTTATTTAGCACTGACATGACTCATCTCACTTAAGGATCACGTACACCATCATCCCCAATCTTCTCTAGAGAGGTTTGACTTACAGCAGGTGATTTTTCCTGAGTGACAGTAACTCTCAAATAACTGAAGGAGATAAAGAAGAAATAGCTCCATCTGAAATGTTAATAATTTTAGAATCCAGTGATATTCCAACAGAAGAGAATTTTAAAAATTGCTTATGAGGGTGATCATTAATGAAAATACAAAGGAAAGTGAAGGAGGATATTTTCTGAGGAAATCTGTGAGTTTCTAACATTATCCCTCTACTTTCACTAATATGATTATATATATATATATATATATATATATATATATATATATATATATATATATATATATAAAAAAGTCAAGTGGTGTATGTATGAGTGTATGTATGTACGTATGACTGCGAAGTCCTCCCGCACCGTTTGAGCCAGAGACTTGAATTTTGGTACAGTGAGGGGTCTTGGGGTCTAGATGCTGGTAAGGGTCGATAAATTTTCGGATCTCACCTCTGACGCCCCCCAGGGGTGAAAGTCTTTCAGGGCCAATCACATCAGCTTGGCAGTTAGGTGGTGATGATGTCATAATACCCCCCTCCAACAGACACCTCACTCGCTCAGCTCACCCCTCCCTCCTCCAACGGAACCCCGGAGATCCCTCAGTTCTCTGCCCCTCCCACCTCCCCAACGGAACCCCGGAGATCCCTCAGTTCTCTGCCCCTCCCACCTCCCCAACGGAACCCCGGACTACATCAGCTCTGTGCCCCCCCCACCTGCGAAGGTCCCCGGAATCCCTCGGCTCTGGGCCCCCTCCCCTCCTGCGACGGATCTGAGTTGGGTTTGGTGGGACGGTAAGTGAGGTGGGGGTGTCGGATTCGGTCGGGGGGGTGAGGTGGGGGTTTCGGGTTTGCTTCGGGGGGTGGGAAGGTGTCGGGGTGGGTGAGGGGTGAGGGGTGGGTGTTGGGGTTGGTCAGGGGGTGTCAGCTGTCTGCCACCTCCCCACCTCCGACTGACCCGAGCAGCGCCGGGCACTTATGCTAGTATATATATATATATATAAAAGTACTAATTCCCTGACTAAAAACAAAAGACAGCATTAAAATTGAGAGAAGCAGAAGGTAAAAGATGATGGAGTAATACCAAAAATCCTTCAGACAGCTCATGGAAGAGAAAGAAGGGCTCAAGATTATGATGGGTTTTTATATTGTGGTGATGATATTAGGGGCTGAGATGCTTCTGGTGGTTGCTATGGAGTTGTGTGTGTGTGATGCCTGTACTCTAAGAAGCAGTGTAAAACACTTTCCTAATATTTTAGGAGTGGATTACAATGTCTTCTCCCTTTGAATCACCCATTTTTAATAATAGAGATACATCTTTTTTTGAATATTGAATTGGTGGCATGTAGTTGTAATGTCAATTAAATTTGAAATGTGAAAGCAGTGGGGTTTTTTTTAGATGGTGCTTGGTGACAGTGTTACTTGCCACATTATTTTCTACATTATTGCTCATGAAATATTATTAGTCATGTGCATTAATTACCCCGGGTCACCTTGATTCCCGTGTTGCCAGACAAGTAGAAAATCCTTGCATGTCACAGTTTAAGAATGAGCCCCACTTCAGTGGGTTTGAAATACTAGCTGGAACATCTAGTTATTGAAACAACCCCAATTTAATGTTCCTGTTCACTTGAAGGAATCACCCCCAAAGAGAGATGCAAACATCATTCCTGTGACTTAAGTGGACTTACTTCAGGAATGGATTTGACCCATTTGTGTCCCCTGTGGGTCTCATGGAAGAATTTTGAAAGACTTGTACGACTGTTGAAAAATTTTCTAGCCTCAGACTGGAGCCTACAAGGAAATGTTTAACTCCAACCTGCAAATGCCTATGTTCTTTACAGTCTTAACACAGCACTCACAAGCAAACTGCAATCCATCTGAGAAAATAACCCCCTGAAATGAAATCATTACTAAGCAAACCTATTTTGAGAATTTTCCTAGTCACTCATTTTGGTAACTAAGCAGCCTGGTGGCTGACTGCTGAGCTTTGACATTAACAGTGTGGCAGCTTGGAAAAAAATAACGATGGGTTCAAGAATTGTGCATAATCCCAAAGCCCTCCCTGGATGACTGGATGTTTTTGCTGAAATTATTACCACTGAAACAGTTAACGTTAATATCTCCATTGTCACTTCTGGATTTCAGAGTTAACACTCCACTGAGAAGAGTGGGGTAGTTCATACTTGTCTTTCAGAGACTTTTTCTGCTGGTCTGTAGATTCAGCATGACAGCCCGGTTCTGGTTCACATTCTGAAGGTTTTCTTCATGATTATAAGATTAGTTGCTTCATTTTTTGCATATGAAAATTTAAATGGAGCAGAAACTGATGGGTCCAGAATGGTTTACCAACAAATATAGAGTATTGGCTATTAGGCTAACACTGAGTTGACAGAGGTCTGACTACAAGGGGAAAAATAATAATTACATAATGTTATATCTCCTCTTCTCTATCTTGTTTCATGGACAGCTAGACACAAGGTCAGTTACAAAGACACATTTTCTGAACATCAGGAGAAAAAGCAGTTTCTTTGGGAACAAGAACAACCTGAACATACTTAGATCTTCCCTTTTTACTAAGGCAACCTTTAAAAGTTCAAATAATTGGAAAGACAAGAGGTGGCTTTTGTCACTTGCTCTACTTTTGCAGACACATATTTTTCCTCCAGTGGCAATTGCCATGTTAAGTCCTTGGTGTTCCAACTGCCATCCATAGATTCGATATAGACATTGTGAGCCAGGGACTACACCTTGCTGCACTGGTTTATTTCCCTTCTGAATCTTCAGGCAGCCCCTTTGGTCACAGCTCCTATACTTAACAACTTGACTCTTTGCTAAATCTTCTGAGGAGGGGATAGGCTCCATGGGCATTATACCCCTGCGCAGGTACTTCTGTTTCTCAGGATGACTATGCTATATATCCCCACTCACCCCTGCTTGCTAGAAGCCTTTCAAATCGTTGGAGAAATTTCTCCAATGGAGCCCTTCAGCACCTTTCAATTCTAATTTTTCCAAATCTTGGAGGGAAGCCATTCTATATCTGACCTTCCTTTAGCAATGTTTGAACAATGGCTTTATAAGGCATTGCTTTCAAACAGGGACATTAGAATTCTTCTGCAGCAGATAAATGGACCAGTTCTCAATGGACCAGTTCTCCTACAGATGCTACTGCTCCCCTGTATTTGCTATGGGATTATTAAATACTTAATGGTCCTGATTCTGCACCTTGCATAGTCAAGTGGGTGGAAAACAATACCAGATCCAAATGGGAGGATTTTATGACCACTTCACCCAGGTGTAAGTGTCTATGCAAAGTGCAAGGCAAAGGGAAATAAGACAAAAGGATTTTATTATTCGTATTCACGTCTCTGAGCAGTATGCACCTTGTCCCCTTGCCTTTCTGGAGCTGCCATCATTTAAACCAGCTGATGATCTGCCCCTTTGAAGCCAATGGGACTAATGGGGGATGGGGACAACAAGAGTCATAGAACCATAGATTTTAAGATCAGAAGGGACCATTATGATCATCTAGTCTGACCTCCTGCCCAATGCAGGCTACAGTCTCACCCACAGATCCCTAAATGGCCCCTCAAGAACTGAACGCACAACCCTGGGTTTAGCAGGCCAATACTGAAGGAAAGCACATGCTTAAGTGTTTGCAGGAGCAGGGACTAAATCTGCCTTTGCACTAGGTATGGTATAATAGGGAGACTGCAACAATGGGGCTGATGTTTCTGCATATTTAGAATGGGAACGACCTCTTGGGCGTCAGTGCATGTTTCCGCTTAGTGACTCCAGATGAAATTTTGCTCAATTGGCTCTTAAAAATAGAGGTTGGGTTCATACTGCCTCATGGATAATTGCCATGAATACAGTCCATGGAGCAAAACTAATTTACACAAGCTGAGTATATGGCCCCCAGTTAATAGATTGCAACAGAGTTACTCCAGCAATGAGTCTGGTCCCAGGAGCTCTGATTCTCAATCTCCTATCCACTTTCATGCTGTTCTACATAGTGAAATCCTGAGTCAATCATTGGGAGTTTTGCTATTGACTTCAATGAGATTAGGATTTCATGCACTATGTAATTCTATAAAGAAAGCGAGGAATACTTGTAGCACCTTAGTCTTACTTGTAGCACCTTAGAGACTAACTAGTTTATTTCAGCATAAGCTTTCGTGGGCTATAGCTCACTTCATCCGGTGAAGCTATAGCCCACGAAAGCTTATGCTGAAATAAACTAGTTAGTCTCTAAGGTGCTACAAGTATTCCTCGCTTTCTTTACGGATACAGACTAACACGGTTGCTATTCTTGAACCTGTCACGATGTAATTCTAGTGATCACTATACTGGATATTAGAGGTCTGTCTATGCAAATTTTTGCTGGGCATGTACTCTAGCTGTTAGTAGGAATGGGCACAGTGGCTCGGTTGAAGAAACTGAGCTTGGCTAAACTTAGAAATGGAAATTCCAAAACATTAAGGGATTGGCCCTATATGTTAATTCAGTGAAATCCAATTAAACAATGAATTTTCCATTAACAAAGCTGCTGTTAATATAGTTTTATTAATGAAGCTGCTGCTAATATTGTTCATTAATCAAGCTGCTATTCTCTAATGTGCTCTAATCAGAGCTGTGCAAAACTTTCAGAATGATGTTCAGATTTTATTGCAAATTAAAAGCTTTGGTCAAGTTCAGTGAATGGCTTAGTGAGGTTCATAGACGTTTAGGCAAATCTAGTCTGTGTTTTCTGGGCCAGGTTGCTGGCTCTAGAGAGAGCTTTGTGGTTTTGAGTGGAATCTGCACAAATATGCTTTTGTATCTAAACCAGGGAAGAAATTCTGTCATTTCACCTGAGTTTTGCTATTCAAAATTGGGTTAATTCCAACCTACGCCATAGGTAGAAACCTACAAGAACCAATCCAAAACAAGCAATAAAAAGTGTATATTGCCCAATTGCACATGATCCCTATGTATTGTAAAGCTCTATTTCTAATGTGAGAGAGTTCTGGAGCCTATGTCATAGTCACACGATTTACACCTGCCTTGGGGCTCATTTGGCCCATATATCAGTCACGTGTTTTGAACCCATCATGGAGTTTCTCTGGTCCATATCACAGTCACTTTGACTTACTGCTTCTTGTGGGCTCATCCAAACTGTACACTTGACTACTCAGAATTCTATAAAACACTGTGTTTTCATCAATTGATGCTCCTAACTTTTTCATTTTAATTCACCTCACAGACTCACAGACTTTAAGGTCAGAAGGGACCATTATGATCATCTAGTCTTTCATCCATTCTCTGCTATTTTCAGCTTGTTAGCAAAGAGTAAGGAAAGCCCCGGTTCAAGACCTAGCTGATGAAAGAAATAATTTTTTTTAAAATGAAAATTAATGGAAAGAATATTACATGTCATGACTTTTATCTTTAAAAAGTAATAGAAATGTAATATATTGGGACTAGGAAGAAAAGTCTCTTCTAAAATGTGACTGAAGACTGCTCTCTAAAAATACCCAAACAGTCCTAGAGAAATGTAAAAAGTTGGTAACAGGGGAAACATGCAGTGAGGTCAAAATTATGCTGACTTCTTTGGTTATGCGCTACCATGTTATATTTAAGTGAAAAATGAAAATAAAGGACAAGAGAAGCATAAAGTTCAGGACTCAATGAAATTCAGAGGAGCTGTGCACAAACATAATAGAGAGGATAAGATGAACTGGACGCTGCAGGAAATGGGTGATGGGGGAGGAAAACAGACACAGAATTGTGAACACAAAGGAACAGCCATAAACATACAAGTGGACAACCTTCAGGGAAATTGTCCTATCATTATATAGAGAGTTTCTTTCTATACTGTCTGATTAGCTGAGAGCTCTATAATAACCCTGGACTATAGGCTTGGTCTGTTAGACCTAGGAAAGATGTTCTTCGTAAGTTGACCTTTTATGGACAAGTAGCACGGTACTCTAATTATACCAGTCAGAGTAGCGATGTGAATAAGTGCTCCTCTAATACCACATTGGGTTGATGGAATGAAACAACTGGATACCTTGTTAGACGTTGACTCAGGGAAAGGGCCTCTTTCTTTTTTTTCTTCTGTTTCTCTCTTCCTTCCTACTAATCATTTTTGACATTTTGAGATTGAGTTTGGTGATACTCAAATTCCAGACTTTCTCTTCCTGCTACCCACCCTTCCACCTCTTTCTCCACCACCACCAAAACAAAAAACACCAAATCTAAGATTTCTAAGTGTGTCTCTCTCCTCTCCACACAGATGCTCCCTCCTCCTGGCATCAGGGCCGGTGACAGAAATTTTGGGGCCCCCTACTCTGAGCGTTTGGGGCCCCCCCACCAAGGGCTGGCCCGGCTCTTGCAGGTGGGCGGGGGAAGCGCTGCAGCCGGGGGTGCCTCGGGAGCGGCGCGCCCAGCCAGTGCTCTGAAGCCGCCGGCATCCTGTGGTGCCAGGGGGGCCTCCCCCGCCATCCCCCCCGCCAAGGGCTGGCCCGGCTCTTGATGCGGGTGGGCGGGGGAAGCGCTGCAGCCAGGGGTGCCTCGGGGCAGCTCCTGGGGCGCGAGACGAGCAGCAGCGGCTGAAGAGCTCGGGAGGCAGCCGGCCGCGGCGCCGGACACAGCCGGGGAAATGCGGTGCGGTGCCCAGGGGGGACGACTACGAGTAGAGCTGTGTACCGGTCCCCAGACTTCAGGGGCCCCCCTGAAGTCCGGGGTCCGGTACAGCTCTACCCGTTGTACCCCCCTGTCGCCGGCCCTGCCTGGCATATTGGGCTGTATCTTCATTATGAGCTAGATGTACAATTTCACTGCTTGCGTACATATCCTTGCACCAGCTGTCATTGAGTATTAATAGCAGTGTACCCGCACCAGTGGATATATACTCAGCACGGCTAAGCTGTGCCTTTACGGCTGCTACCTGTGCAACCATGCCTATGCTGCTACACTTCATTGAGCTAGTGTGAGTACATGTACACATGCAGGGGAGTCACACCCCAAGCTCAAAGTATAGATCTAGCCTTGGATTCTGATTCTGAGCTCCCTCTCTCATCCTTTGGCCTTATTTTAAAGGACCAAAAAGTTCTATTGTGCTGCTTTTCCAATATCCACTTCCCTTTTACTAATTTATTTTCAGTCATAATCAAATATTTCCAAACCCTATTATTGCCAGGACAAAACCTTGGTGCATTAGGTGTGCTCCAGGCCCCATCACTGCAGATGATCAGGCACAATTTAGCTATGATATTAGTAGGAATGTTATTCAGGGCCAAATTCGGAGGCCTTTGATCATGCTGAGTAGTCACTGAGTAAACATAGTCCAACTGATATTGGTAGCATGACTCAGGGAGTGAAGTGCTATTCATAGTGAGTGGGGGTATCAGAATCTCGCTGTCAGTGAACAATCCTGAAAAAACACAGGGCAGAAGGGATAGGCTCCAACTTGATTACATAATCTCGGTGTGTTTTCTGGGCTTTTGACAGCATCTGAAACACCGAGCCTTCTTGTGGACCTCCAAATGAAAAACCTTTCTTGCACTTTAAAGAGCTCTAACTTTTCTTACTCACTTAAGTCCACCACTACTTAATATGATTAATTAATTAATCAAGTAAACAGCCTGTTTACTGTGATTTAAAAAAAATAAATCAGAAAGGAAACAAATTAATGGGCGTTAGATACGCTTCTGTACTGTTACCACAACAGTTCTCTTGAAAGTTAGTAATCACAATTATGCAAATCTTAATTAAAGTAATTATTGTTCAGTTTATATTGACTTGGGGAAAGTGTCCATTGACACAATCAATTTAATCATGCTGTATCAGACATTTTAAACCACTACATTTATTTCAACATGCCATCAAGTGCTCTATGGTACTGTACAGCCATCATACAGAAAGGAAGTACCATACTCTGGAAAATTAGAAGAGGAAGGCCATAGCCTTTCTGTGCCCCCCACCACCCAATGTCTTCCCCAGTTTTTCCATTTCCCACCTAGTCTACAGTGGAGTCAGAAGACCTGATTCTCCATTCTACTGAGTTAGTCAGGACAAGGCCAAAATGTGGCTCTAATTCTTAGGCCCTGGAGGCCCGTTTAGTCCTTGAGGGAAGTCATAGCAGGTTCAGGGCTGCTTTAATTTATGTTCAGTCCCTTACAGGTGGTTTCGGAGCTCAGAAGAACCAGACCACAGTGTATTCTGGCCATACCCTCTATGGCAGTGACTGCCTGTGGGCTGTCACAGAATTGTACAGCTGGTTCTTTGATACCCCCTTACACCAGAATATTCTTTCAGGGCAATTTCAGATGGGTTTATGGGCCTTTTATGCTCCCAGAGCAGTGTAAAAAAGATGGGCAATAACAGAGAATCAAGATTGGATGGAAAGAGGAGAATCTCACATGAACAGTCTGTCATGAAATCAGCATTGAGTGACAAGGAAGAAAGAGGAACCAGGAAGGTTAATGCTCTACTAAAGCTCTAATCGGGCATTGAAATACCGGTAAATACATGGAAGAAAGAAGCTAAAATATTACCAGGGGAGGAAGAACTGCTAACAAATGACCTCACTCCCTGCTGCAGGCTCAGTGAAGCATATTGCCAGCTCATGTAAGACCTTGATTGGTCAGGTTGCAAGCTATGGCAAATAAAAAGCACCCAGCTATCAGGAGGATTGTATCTTGAATGTGGTAGGATCAGCATGTAAAGCTGATGTGTGCGTCCATTGGGACAGATAGGAAGACACAAAAGCTACAGGTCAGCTATAATGGAGACTAACCAGAAGCAAAATCTAGTGATAGGAGCAGCAGCAGGAGCCCTTTTTAAAAGATCCTAATTTCAGAGTCAGTGGCTGCTGGTGCCTGCAGTTCTAGCTGCATTGCAGCTACTGCTTTAGTTCAAATAGGTTTGCATCAGCAGGGTCCCACAGCATCTCACTACAGACTTCATCCACAGATTTCATACCGCAGACATCCGGGCTCCGCTAGATTTCATCATAAGCAACTCTGTCACTCGTTTTGTGAAGGCTGTGCGCTAGACACAGTAGCATGTACACTGAGGGATTGAATTTAGAATTTCTAGCTCCAGTCTTCACCTCAGCCATTTGGATGACAGTCCTGTCGAAAGAATAAATATCTGTCATCTTGTGTCTCAGAGGCAACTCGGCACAATGAACTCTCTCTGGGACCAGTCCTTATGAACACAAGATTACATGAGAAATCTGTTAATACTGAACTTATTGAAAATTGGCACATATTAGAGTAGATAATAGCCCAATGTATTTATCCCCTAGGCAGTTCAGTTTGCCTTATTTGTCCAGGCTAAAGTCAAAGTATTGACATGCTGCTGGAGAATACCCAGAAGGAGATTATTGTAACTAACTGAGTTCTAGTCTCTTCTGAGTAAACACTGCAATTTCTTTTGAAGAGTCAGTTGATGTGAAATAATGAACCAGTAAGCTTTTGACTGAATTGACTGTCTATTTTTGTCCCTCTGGCTAATGTTGCATTGTGTCATTATCTAGAAAGTCCTCCAATTTCATCCTAGATGGAGTATTTTTAGTCCAAAGAGTGATATTTGTTCCCTTCATCAAAGGCGAGAGAGTTTACTTTTGGCAGAGTAATTCCGATACCACACATGCGCTGCATCTATGTTTAGCTTTTAAAGATTAGTTGTAGTACTAGTCACGGAATTCATCTGTTTATAGAGAAACACCTTTCTTAATTCTCTCTGTTCTTTGCTTCTCTTTGTCACCCTGCTTGGTCAAGTTCTTTACTTTAAATATAACTGTCATTTTAGTGAACAGAAAAAGTATTGGGGAGTATCAGTCAATCACTAGATCGGGGATCAAGCAATGTAAGCAAAGTGTTCCTAAGGTAAATTTACTTTGCATAAAAGATGTTAGATTGACAGCTGTGAATCCCTCTGTTTTTCCACATATCCTGGTCATAGGCAGGTTAAGGGGCAATGTAAGATTCCACCTCATGACCCCACTAATGCAATTTACCTCTGAGCTATAAGCACCACTTGCAGAGGTGAAGGAGTAGTTTATTCTCCAGGTTTGTTCAAACCTTAGCCTCTCTATTGAGAGTAGCAACAACATTATCATTTGCTGCCAATTCTGGTTGAACTTACTTTAGCTTAGTGCAATGGTTCTCAAACTGTGGATCGGGACCCCAAAGTGGGTCAGGACCCTATTTTAATGGAGTTGCTAAAGACAGCATTAGACTTGCTGAGACCTGGGGCTGAGATACAACTGAGTGAGTTTTCAGAACTGATGAGTTTTTTTTAAACTTCCCAAAACCTTATCATGATCTGTAAAGTGAGCAAATTTAGTACAGTGAGAGAGGAGAAAAAGAACTTCATAACAAGTCTGCTCCTGCTCATATTAAAAGCAAGGAAAAATCTCTTATTCATTTCAATGGGAGCCTAATCAAGCCCAGTGCAATTTTCAGTCATTTTTCTGAGTAAAACGGCAGCCCCTGGTCTTTTGCCTTTGATCATGGCACTGTTAGTCCCTTTCTGCAAGATATGAAAATCTTCCTTCTCATTAGAAATCACCAATTACACAACCTATCTTTAGGTAGTCTGAATTTGAGGGCCTAATCCAATGCCAATTAAGTCAAAGGAAAAGCTCCCATTGACTTTAATGACATTGACTTTAATGTGTGTTGGATATGAACTAGTGACTAGTGAATCAGTCATGGGCCTCGTGTGCATCTAGGTGCATCTCTACTGTCTCCACCAGGTTGCGTTTACCTCTCTGGGAGAGTTGGGAAGGGTCATGTGCATTTATCTCTATCTACTGTCTCCCAGCCCAACCCGACCGAAAGGCTGAAAGACTTCTTCTCTGTTGCGTGGATCATTTTTTCCCTACAGAACCTCTTGCAGCAACAGCTGTAGCATATTCTCTTTCCTGAGAGGACAAGTGTCTAGAACGTTCCTTTAGGAAGGCACAAAAGTTCTTCACCCTCCAGTGAGGAAGAACAAAAAATATATATCCTGCACTGTTTAGGGAACATTGAATACTGGCAGACATGCAGCTGGAGAGTGCAAACGAGTGGCCTCCTCCCAGGTGTCCCCTTGTAGCCTCAGTGCAGCGATGTGAACCCCTCGCCTCGGTTTCCCTCTTGAGTTCACAGTAAGTCCCATACAAGCATCTCCTCATGGCCATCAAGCTTTACTAAGAAAACATTGAGCAAAAGTCCCAATCCAAAAGTCCAAACACCATAGTCCACAGCAACCCCTTGCACATAATCTTTAAAAACCCAGCTCCATTCTCACCATCTCAGTGCCTACTGCCAGACCTGGACTCGTTATCAGTCCATCCTCTGTCCCTCCACCAGGACAGCCAATCCAGCCCTTCTTTCTGGGGCACAGCCCCGCTCTTCCTAGTGGGAACTCTCACAGACCCTCCCTTGAGAGCCTTTTCTGGTTCCTCTGGAGACACCAGCAGATAAGCCCCCTTAGCAGCTTCCCTCCTTTCAGCCCTCTAGTGCTAGGCTCTTGCTCTGTGGCTAAGAGCTAGCAGGCATCTTCCTTTGCCACTCTTTCTGCCTTCAGCCCTCTCTTGCCCTCCAGCTTTGGCTCTCTGGCTTGGGGACATCAGCCTGCAACCTCTGGCTGCTCTCTGGCTTTCAGCCCTTTCCCAGGAACTGTTCTTTCTGACTGAATCAGGCTGCTCTGACCCACTTAACTCACTCTCAGGTCTCATGTAGCTTCCCAGTCACTGCCCCACCCTCTTACTTCACCAAAACAGGGTGTAACTGGACTGGAATCGGAGCGCTGAGACCAATTTCCGTTAGTGGGCCACCAACCTTATTACAGAGGTTAATTAATGCTAACAATACCCGGACCAGCTTTACAGCAGTTCCCGTTAAAACAATATGGAGGTCTGAAGGGATACACAACTAGAAAGGTAAATTTAAAATAAATGTCTTTGTTTTAAAGAATGAGATTTATCTTTATCTCTGTACTTTAAAAAGTGAGGTCACCAAATAGTATTATTAGTAATTAATAATGACAATTATTGCCCCAACTAAGAATAGGCCTTATTGTACTATGTGCTGAATGCATTCAGCACCTGCCCCAAAATAACTTGCACCCTGATTTCCTCTACAAACATGAGTTTTCTTCCTGTTGAGAATAGCTCACCTCCACTTTAATTGAATTATCTCATTAGAATTGACCCCCCCTAACTTGGTAAGGCAACTCCCACCTTCTCATCTTCTCCCTCTCTCTATATATCTTCCTACTGTATGTTCCACTCCATGCATCTGATGAAGTGGGTTTTAGCCCAAGAAAGCTTATGCCCAAATACATTTATTACTCTCTAAGGTACCACAAGTACTTCTTGTTGTTTTTAGTTGAAATCCAGTCTGGGAGGAGAAATGGAAGCCCCAAAGCATCTCTACATTGCAGTTAGACACCCCCGGCTGACCCATATCAGCTGACTGGGGCTCATAAGGTCTCGGGCTAAAGGACTGTTTAATTGTGGTGTCTATGTTTGGGCTTGGAGCTGAGCTCTGGGACCATACCCCTACAGGGTCCTAGAGCCTCAGCTCCAGCCCTAGTCCGAACATCTACAGAACAATTAAACAGCCAAGTGGCATGGGCCAGCCACCTGTTTTTAATGCAACGAAGACAGACCCCAGAAGGAGAAGTGACCTGTCCAAGGTCACCCAGAAAACTTGTGGCAGAGCCAGGAGTAGAACTCAGGTTCTTGAAATCCCAGTCTGGTGTCCTGTCCACTAGATTTCACCGCCTTTCCTAAAAATCATACCTCTCCCCCTCAACTTAAATATGGATACAAATATGTTTCATTCTCAAAATAGAACATATGGTAAGGGGGAGTGCACAAGTAAAGTGTTAATAAATGGACCCAAGCCAACAAGCATTATCCGGGCTGAGTAGCTCTTGGGAAAAGTGTGGATAATTTATGTAGTTCCCATTACAGATGGATCACTCAGATCTCAAAGCAGCTGTCTTCAACACTAGCATGGGGCAGCAAAAGAACAAAAGGGAAAGTTTTGTTGTTGTTTATTTTTTATTTTAAATTTTATTACCCTGGGTTGTCAGATATTCACAGCAGGATTTTTTCACCTACAGATTCTCAGAAACCATCCTCACTTTTTCATTTTGTTTTGCTTTTTTCCTCTTCCTCACTTTCAAACCTCTTTAACTCGGTCAATTTTATCAGCTTTTTCCTGTCACTCCAGTGCTAAGCAAAACCCATAGGCATCTTTTTAATAACAAATATTTGTTCTTATTATCATATTATTTCTTATCAAAAGGTCCCTCATTCATCTCCAGGTTACTCTTTATAAAATGTTTGCTTGGTTGTAAGAGGGTTAGCTCTTTGGAGCAGAGATTGCCTTTTGGTTGAGTGTTTGTACAGTGCCTAGCACAATGGGGTCCTGGTCCCCATCTGGGGGTCCTACGTACCACTACAATAGAAGTAAATGACAACAACAAAATATATGCAACACTTTTTTATCTAGAATTCCAAACCTAGGGCTGGGAGAGAGAGGATATTTTTTCTGTGGAAAATTTGAACAAAAATGAAGATTTTTTCACTTTCACTGAAATTTTCTTCAATTTCCCCCCATTTTAACTGAAAACTCCAAACCAAAAACTGGAAAAAAAAGTTTTCAAACTGAACATTTTGGGAATTTGGTTGAAAACATGGGGTTTGAATGAAAATCCAAAGAAACTTTCCATTAAAATGGAAAGTTGAAAAGCCATTTCACTCAAAAAAAATTCTTGAGAGTAAAAAGGGGGCCAGGTCTATCTAAAGCTCTTTATGTATATAGGAATCATTCATTCATTACTGTAAGCAGGCACCGGGGTGCATTATTTAGTATTAGTAGTACAGTGCTGACTAGAATTTGGGGCAATGATTGTTTTTGTTACATAGGTGTGTACAACCCCTAGCATAATGGGGCCCTGATCCCCAATTTTAATTGTTTATTATATTAACTTCTTTTCTCTTGAAAAACAAAGCAGATAATATTAAATATACTGAATGAACTGGAAACCTGGCTGGAACACTTCTGAAATTTATTGCAGAGCATGGCAACAGCCAATGGAGCAGAGGTGTTTGCAACATAGTTGCTGGAATTGGGCACTGCTGACAACACGGGCTTTGGGGAAAATGAGTGGTGTAAATGGTAGCAGGTAGGACACTGGCAATTCTAACCAGGCCTGTAGAACCTCTGTGGACTTGACTTTCTCACCACATCTAGATCAATATTTTATTCCCTTACTCCCATACTGGCTGCTGTTTGTTCTGCCAAATATATCGTTTAACAAAATTCACTGTTGCCCCGCTAAGTTGCAGCAAGTCAGCTCAGAGTAACGGCGAGCACTGCCTCTGTTGGACTCCATTACAGAAGGAAAAATGTCGTCAATTGTCGTACATTGTTCCAAAACATCAAACTCAGCTCCTTTGGAAACGTTTTCCAATCCAGTGACAGTAGCAGACACTTCTTTGGTTTGTTTTTGTCTGACATTTTTTAAAGACAAAATCACAGCATATGCCATCGCTTGACACAACTTTTCTTTATCACTTGATATAGCCTGCTGGTGACTGCTACTTGGCAGCAGTTGCCTGAGTTCCTCTATTTCACACTCTTTTGCCTTCCGCTCAGAGTTCACACCACTGTCCTTTCAAAAAAAATGTTGTAGGAAGTGCAGACTCCTCAAGCCGGGCTCTCTAGGCAGTGCCCACTCTCTTTGTAGTCAGATATGCTAGGATCCATACTTACTGCTGTAAATTGGCTCTGAGTGCACCTTTTCACCTCAGTTGGTTGAACTTTCTCCAGGTTCCCACATACTACTTTAATACCTTTTGTCTTATACTTCTGACAGCAGTAATACTGTGCTCGGGTTTCGAAGGAGCCAAAGGAACGCTGGGAAGGCCATTGACCTATTCAGGGACTGCGAGACCTTTTCTTAGTGTGATATTGCCAAGGTTTGTTTCAGGTTTGAAGTTTGAGAATCACAGATACCATGCCAAGAGATAGGAAAAGAGTGGTAGATGATATAGTGAGTTAATAGATTAGCCTTTTATCTCTGGGTACCTGGGTTGACATCTGGCCGAGGTTACAAGTGAAATAAATTTGGGGAGATAAACCTAGTCACCACTGGATGATAGAGACATCGCACATTATCATCAAATATATGACATGACTGATGGTTTCTACTTAGGAAGGGCCCAGGACTGGGAGAGCCAGGCTATTTCCAGCTATAAGATCAGTTAGCAGAACCCTGTCTATTCAGGCCTCTATTCTATGCTCATCTGCATGTCTGGAGAAACACATATAGCATCTATTCTCAGCTCAGACTCCATTTTGCTGGCGAGCGTTGGACTTTTACTGAAATTATAGTGACAGATAAAACAGGGTATTACTACAGCACAAGGGGAAAAAAACAAAATATGTCAAAAGTCCCATATAATGGTCACTAAGTGAGCCCCTGTCAAGCTTATAAATAACAGGTTATGTTATCCCCATTTGTAAACTAGTGTATTTTTCTGAAGTCAGATATGTAAATAACCAAATAGGTCAAAATTAGACAGACAGGTAGAAACATGGGGTTGCCTCATGAGTCACAAGAGCATCTATTCTAATCTAAAAATAAATAAATCTAATACATCTAATCTAAAAATAAATAAATACATCTAATCTCTGCTTGCACTGAGTTTTTAGGCAAGGCAGAATAATTTTTCCATTTGCTCACTGTGCCTTATGGGTATAATACCATTGTTCATTTTGTGGAGAGGGGAGGGGAAAAAATTGATTTCTGACTCATTACATGAGTCTTTGGAGCATTAAGCATAAATGAAACATCTGCTTTCAACTGAAGGAGGCCTGAATAAATTGACATGGAACCACTGTAAGTTCTCAAATGACGCAGCCTGGCTTTTAGTTGGAGAAGACGAACTTGTAAGGCTACTTTGCTGTCTTTGACAGTCAGTCTGATTTCTTGCTTGGTTCTCATAGGGACAGAGTCAGGCAGCTCATCTTTATATTTATTACAATGTGGACAGGACTCCTCAGAGGCCAGCTATCTGGGTACACTGCATGATTAAGCTCATTGGGAGTCAGATCGCATGGGGAGAGAGTTTAACAGCATTTATTTCACACTGCACGGTGCTACGTTACAGTGCCGCCGGCTTCCATCTATTAAAAATGCACATTGTTCCCTGCTGCAAACTAGGATTAGATTCTCATGTACAGAACCTACCAGCAGAACATGGGCCCTTTCAGGGCAGAGTGCTTGCTCGGTTACACACCAAGTGTCCGATAGGCATCCTCCTGGCACTAAAAGAGCAGCATTCAGTCCTTAGGCCTTGCTTCCTTAAGCACTTAAAGGAGCCACAAGCTACTGTGCAGCAGAATCCTTCAGTTGTCACATTCTGCTTAGAACAAACTACAGCTGTACAAACTGCAGTAATTCTGTTGATGAGCAATCACCTCTTGTACAGGCTCCTGGCTGGCAGTTCTGGTTGCCCAGGTGGGTAGGCTATTAGTCCCTAGAATTAAACAAGGGGCAGGTCTTTGTTTTCTGAGGGTGCACAATTGTTGAACTCCCTTATATCAACTCTTGTGCTTTAATTTCAAATATTGTGATGCTTGGCATTTTTCTTAATGCCCCAGATTCTAGAGACTTGTTATTGCATGATAGATCTTAGCTATCTCATTTCTTACTAGCTTTTTTTCTTCTTCCTTTTGTTAAGTAAGTTTCTAGCCCTCAGGGTGGCAGAGGAAACTGGAAAACATGAGTCCCAAAAATCTCTGGAATTCAGAAGACAAATAAAAAGAAGCCATTGTTTATTATTTTTTCTAAAATCTCAATTTTTAACCAATCTCAGAACTTTTGATTGCCTCATTCATGATTTTGAAATGGTTGGGGTTGGCAATATTGTGGGAGTGTTTTCCCACTGGCACCCCTTTAGGTCTACCATGACTTGCTCATGACTATGAGAATACAGGAAACCTAGATCATGGCTCTCACAGTGATGAAAAGGGATAATATTGGAACAGATCCATGAAGGGAACCTGGGAAAGACCAAATCAAAAAGGGAGAGCTAGAGAAATTGTATTCTGACTACAGATGAATACTGACATTGAAGTAAGGGAGCAGGTGTGAAACATGTCTGAAGTACAGAGATTCCCGGCAAAAAGAACCAATGATACTGTGTGAATAAGTGGCAACCCATGGGACAAAGTCAGACCTGATATGTTCAGCCTGAGAAGACATGATCATCTGTTTATAATTTCCCAGAAGTAATCACACTAGAAGTTCCCACAGTTGTCAGGCAAATTATATTTGTATTTGCAGATCATGGAATTTCAAGAAGAGTAATAACTGACAATGAATCTTTCAAGAATAGGGAATTCCTGGACTTTGCTAATATGTAAGACTTTCATCATGAGACATCTAATCTCACATAGCCTCAAGCCAATGGGTAGGCTGAATGTGGAGTACGTATAGTGAAGAATTCCCTCCCCTCCCCCCCTGAAATAAAAAAATAGATGCAAGAGAAGATCCATATTTTGTGCTACTCAATTATAGAGTTACCCACCCGGCAACATAGATGGCCACTTTCTGAACTCCTCTACAACTGACATAGATCGGATATGGGACAAAAACAAAGGATGACTAAGGAGTCTATGATAGTGACAAAAAGAAAAAATATTACAACAAACAAACAAGACCCCTTCCAGAGTAAAAAAACAAAGACTCAAGAATTCGCCAAGATGGGCACTGGCAAAACTAGAATGACCAAGGTCACCTCAATCATACTAAATGATCACAGATAAAGGCAAAATTTTACAAAGGACCCGTAAGCATCTGCTCAAGATCCCTGAGAATTTGGCAAAGACAAGTGTAGTGAGAACAGACACACAAGTCTAAAATAATTCACAAACAGATCCTGTTATTGACTATGAGACTGACCGGGCTGACACAGACAATATCTTGTATAAGGAGGGTTTGCAATACAGCAGATTGGAAAGATTAGATAAATGTCCTAAGAGACTGATTGAGACATGTTAGGGTTGTGTTAAAACAAACTGAACAGTCATTAAGTACCCTATTAGATGTATAATTGTTTGTTTGTTTAATAGTGTTTTAGTTTAGTGAGAAATAGAGAAAATAAATCCCCCAGGAAGTATATAGATGTCACACTTCCTGTACACTATGCACCTGATTGCTTTCCCATGAGGAGTTTCATGCCAGGACAGAGAAAACAAAGGAACACAGGATACAGCAGTAGCAAAAAAAAAAAAAAAATAATTCCCTTCTGTTTGTACATAGTTTCTTTTCTTAAATAAAGGGTTTATGTTGAAGCTGAGCTCTCTCATCAGTAAGATACTACACTTTCCACAACTATATCCTCTATCAGGAAAATCCTATAAGGGAAATCTAGGCTCAGTTTGACAACATTCACTATCACCAAAACATCACTTACCCAAACTGAAGTTTATGGTCATATGCAAATAATATGTAAACATAGGATTACCTAATTAAATCATTTGCCTAAAATGTCTCACATGGAACAGCATACAGCTTGGAAGCTAGGACATTGGGTGGGGGCAATGTGAATCTTGCCCATGGGCAGTGCAGACCACACGCAGCCCAAGAAGCCCCAGGAGAGGTTGGAGCACACCAGGAAAGGGACACATTGCTCCTACACAGGGCAGGTGTCTCTCTGTGCCTCTGTGCCATGAAGCAGACATAATTTTAAAAAATCAGATATTCCTGTAAGACCTTTTCAGAGATTATGAAAACCATGTGCTACAGTACTAGCACATCTTAATTAAACCCTTTCAGTAGGAAGTGTCACCATTCTAGGGACCCAAGTTTCAAAATATCAGCATCCAAGCAAAAAAAGAAAGTGAATTTGCATGATCAGAATGACAAGTAAATATCACCGAAGCATCCTCTAATACTAATGGAAGGGCTGATAGCTGGAAGAGATCGAGCCAAAATCACTGAGCTCCGAAGGCCTCAAGAAATTGGTGTAATTTCTTAGCTCATAGCTACATGTGTGGAAAACTAAATGTACTGCTCAGTAGCAAAAGTTCCTGCCATATTTTAAAAAAACAATATAAATTGAAAAAGGAATTGCTGAAGTCAAGAGATATAAGAAAAGATTGGGGCTTTGGGTATATTAAAGCGTATAGTCTGAAAGGAAATAAGGACGTAGGAAATGTCTTGATATACCAAGTTTCTATTGAATTCTATAAGAAATGGAAGTTGGCATAGTCCATTATCTAGAAATAAAACACATTTTTTGTTCAACTGCAGACATTTTTCACAAGGTCAGAAAGACAGTCTGAAAAGAGAAATATGTACCAAAATGAACTAGCTAAAATTACATTTTATATTTATTCATCTGTCATATAATCATATTTGGCACACAGCTTGGCAGAGACCTGATTATATGATAAATGGCTGATTACTGTTGTAGCCAGAGGAAGATCTACTGCATAAATAATTCTTCAGGTTTATTACTGCAGGCTGAGCTATCATCAGAACTCACCAGTTGACTAGCGCAGGACTAGTGTGTGGATCAGAAACTTCCAAGGAAAACTCAGGTGCAGTAAGTAGTGGTATTGCTAGGCCAGGAAGCATCCCATTTCCCTGCAAGTGAACACTGTATCCCTGCTTCAGTATACTCTCAACAAGCACTATACTGATGGAGATGATGCACTTCAGATGGGATGTAAACCTGAGATACTGATCACAGCTGGCTCTTAAACATCCCAAGTATTATTTTTGCAGGAGTAGGAGTGAGTGCTAGTGTCTTAGCAAAAATCCCAGTTGGAATACAAATACATTGTTCCTTCCTACAGTAAATTTCTACAATGAGTTTAATTGAATATGGCATTTTTCTTCACATCATGTCCCAATCTATTGTATATTGTTGTTTTACTCTGAAAAACATATAGATAAGGTTTCAAGTTTTTCAAGGTTTATTAATTTAATTGTGGTGGTTTATTATGATTATTTTTACCAATTTTTTATTTGTACGGTATGTAGATGTCCAAAAATAAGGGTTTTTCGGGCCTTTCTCTTTGTGTATATTGTAATGAGTAATGCATATTACATACACTGTTCACTATAGTAACATATACTATAATCAGTCATCTCTTTAAAACACACTAGGGAATATTACAACATAATACTGTTTCAAATAGCACTGGGGAACCTTGAGTATGCAGTACTAGGGTCTATGTGAACCAATTAATGTGCAACACATTAGTGTGCTTTAGAAATCACACCCCCATAGTCTGTATTATTACTCCCTGTAGAAAAGCACTTAGATACAAGTAACCATTGCTAGTGTTTATAAAATAAGCACCAATTTCTTTTGTTTTAAATATTGGGATGTTTCATTGGTGTTTATCAATTAAAACCAAAAATCAGAAGCCCTAAACATATATCACATTCCACCCTAGAAGTGGCTGATTGATGAAATGATCCCTGTATACAGATGTCAAGTTTATAAGGTACTGAGCTCTTTTAGGATGAAGGACACTGTATTACTTTATTGGTACAGAAGCAAAAGCTAATAGTAGAGTTTAATCCAAACATTGAAATACAAATGGCCATTCCCTTTAACATCCCATTTCTGTTGCTGCTTTGCCAGTTATTCTATGTGATTGTTCCTTGGCTCCCTAGAATCAGGGGAGAAAGAAAAATAAATGATTGAGGCCAAACCAATATATTGAAATGCTGACCTTGATTAAAGTTGTTTGTTTAGAAAGGAGAACTAAAGAGAGTAAGAAAGTTTGAAGTCAGCTGTTTTTAATCTAGCTGTTGATACTAAAAAATCAAAACCAGGTCAAATTAATCTTGGTGTAACTCTTTTATTCTCAAAGGTTGTGTGTACACTAAGATGAATTTGTTTTTGCATATTTAGGTGCTACTTTCATTGGTTCACTATAATTTCTTAGTTGCAAATGTTTTCTCCCCCTCCCTTCATCTTGCCTTTTTTTAAATAGCTAGGCTACATTATTTTCATTACATATGACTAACTACTGTACATTCTGAATCATATGCACATGGAGTAACAAATGAAAAAGCAGCAGTTATTGGGGGTAAATAAAACTACGAAGTTTGGGCATAAAATCTTTACACAGTACTCTCCAGAATTATAAAAAACAGAGTCATGTCAGCTCTCTGAACCTTCTTGCTGTGAAAGTACGGTAGTTTTACATTATGCTGCAGCCTCTAATGCCATGAGTGAAATAGGACATATTATTTCCTGATTGCACCTCCAGTCCAAAAATGTTTTTTTAAAAGCCTGTGTGCTAGATGAGATGGCTTTCAAATGTTCAAGGCTCTCAGTCTCCAGCAATTCAATCTCCTCAAGTAAAGACGTTCTCTGCTCCGTTCAGAGACAGTGCTAGCTGGAGTAGCTAGAGTGTATCACACTCTGGCAATGTCATTTCCTTGCCCCTGAACTATTAGCTATGCAGCGTGAGAGACAGAAAAAGACCATACTGGTTTTATGCCTCTCTCCCCCACAAACAATGGAGGAATCCACACCTGAGCAGTTATGTCTAGACTGTCATAACTGAGAAGCACAAAGGGAGCATAGGTGCCAGAGAATCTAGCCCTTTAAACAAAAACTTAGAACTAGGTGTGCTACTATCATGAAAAATAATAGACTGGTGCCCATTAGAGGGGAGCCCTCATGGAGTGAGACTGTGAAGTGGAGGAAAGTAACTGAAGGGTTTCTTAGAGCTGTAATGGGGGTACAAAGTATCCTCCTCTCCTAAAGATAAAGAAAAACCCAAGTTAAAGGTGGCGGTACAAGTTGTCACACAATCTCAGAACACAACTGGCAAAGTAACCTGCCTGTTGCGCAGTTCCTATCCTATTGAGGGGGAGGGATGGCTCAGTGGTTTGAGCATCGGCCTGCTAAACCCAGGGTTGTACTTCAATCCTTGAGGGGGCCATTTAGGGATATGGGGCAAAAATTTGTTGGATGAGTTAACTGAGGATTGGGCCTGCTTTGAGCAGGGGGTTAGACTAGATGATCTCCTGAAGTCCCGTCCAATTCTGATATTCTGTGAATCGTCTCTACAGCAAGTCAGGAGACTTGTGTTTTGTGGGAAATTCTGACATTTCAATTTTGTTGTTGCTGTTGTTCTAATCAGAAAAAAAGTTGAAATTTAGAAATTTCCCCTGGAATGAAAATTTTGAAAAATTTCCACCTGGTTTTGTCAAAATGTTTTCTTTCAATATTGTGGTGACTTTGGATAAGCTCAAAACCATATATTAAATATATACATAGCTATAGCATTAATACTTTAAGAAAAATTCAAAACAAAATACTTTTACCTTACTGAAACAAGACATTTCAATATTTCCTATCAAAAATTCCTCAGAACTGACACATTCCTATGAAATATTTTGATTTTAGTGAAACTGCATTTTCTGATAAAAACTGTTGCACTGGACATTTTTCAACAAGCTCTAGTCTTCATGTCATCCATCCGGACTAGGGACACCTATGACAGCCAACATTTTGTTAGGGGCTATCAAGGAAAAATTGAAAACCTCATCTAAATTTTCCCCTTATGTTGTGATTGCATGTTAGCAATGCGTATATGGGGGCAAAACAGAGTATGTGAATAATTGCTCTCAACTAGGGCTATTTTTTTAAATTAAAACAAAGACATTCATTTCTTGAGGAAAATCTTGATATCAATGTTTATGGGCTAAAATGTACCTTTAGGGCAGAGCCTTGAAGAAAGTGTAGTATGTAAGCTCTCCAGAGTAGTCTGGGAAGCACTGTGACTTAAGGTACATCTACACGGCAAAAAAGAACCAAGGAGCACTGTGCTATACAGCTAAAAATAGCAGTGTAAGCATTTGGATCGGGATGTAGCCTGAGCTCTGAAACCTGATGAAGAGGAGGCTCTCAGAGTCTGGGTTCCAGAGTAAGCCCAAACATCTACTCTGCTATTTTTAGCTCCATAGAGCAAATCCCACAAGCCCAAGTCAGTTCTCCTGGTCTCTGAGACTCTCTGCCGCTGGTCTTTTTTTGCAGCATAGATGTACCCTTAGATGCTACCCCCTGAGATGTAATCCCATCTTTCTCTCCTGGGGAGGTAGGGAAGAGAGGAGGATTTGGAGAAGGGAGCAATAGCTGTAGGCCTACATCAGCAGCCAATGCCAACACTCTCTGCAGTGTATTTCCCATGCTTGCCTGCAATGTTCCCTCTAATTTTTGACAGGCCGTGTGTGCAAAAAATGTCTTGGGTGTAAATTTTTGGGTACGCAGTGTCTCGCCATGTGTGAAGGGTTTAGGATCTGTGTGCGTGCGCACACGTGCACATCTTAGAGGGAACAGTGCTTGCCAGTGTGTTTGGGGGAGGAGTCAAGACTCTCCCAATTCTATGCCACTTCCCACCCATCTGATCTTCTGGAGTAAGCGGGCTTAAAAAGCCACGGTCTGGGTAGCCCATATAGAAGGGTGGTTTTTTTTGCCATTATTCCCCTGTACATGTACCTACTCCAAGTCACAATCTAGTTTTATGTTTTACATTCATGATATCATTTTTAGTGCTTCCCATTCAGCCAGGATGCTGGGTTACTGCCCCCTAAAATGATAACACATCTTAATTAAGATCTACATGTACCCTATAGAAACCAAACAATATATGTTCAAAAAAATCTAAGAACTATTTTTGCTATAAAGGAAAAATTTTAATACGTCAAGTATCGCTACTGATTGGATAAGTCCCACCATCTGGAGTTCACAGAGTAGCATCCAGTGTTGCAAAGGTTATAAGAAATATATGTTGAAACTATAAAAAAAAGTGAGTATTAGTTCTAATCAAACACTTTATACCAGTGGGTCTTTCCAAGAGATATGGTCCAGCTGAACCAGAAGTTATTGGCTTGATGCAGAAATCACTAAGTGAAATTCATGGCCTGTGCTGTGCTAGTGGTCAGCTTAGACCATCATAATGGTCCCTAGTGTGCTTAATATATATATAAATGATGTCATTATACTGACTGTATAATACCATTTTAGACTCAGTTATAATTAAGGACTTGTCAGTACCTTTGATTAAAATCCTTGCTATGGTCTTTTCTATCAATAATCCATAGATTAGACTTGCTAACTATTTAGGTTGGCATTTTCTTAAAAAACCTAAATGCATTAGGCACCCAACTCCTATTGAAATCCCCTATTTATTTGGGTTTATTAAAGAGAACAACAAGAAGCACCTAGTTTGTCAATGCAATATTCAACAAACAAATAATCATGAACGAAAAATATAACCGATCAATTCCTCTAATTTATCTAGGCATTCTCTCCGAAATCCCTAGCTATAGTTTCTGTTCTTCAGCAACATTCTTAAAAATCTGTCCTGTACAGTATGCATTGACTTGTTAGTCCAGGTACCATCAGAATTTATCACTGCAATGATCCATAGATTAAAACGTGCCTGAATACACAGCGGTACAATATTAGGTCAATGATCCATGAATTATATATGACTGAGATCAGAGTAGATACATTTTTTATGGAAGAAGTGTGTCAATTCTATTGATGATACCAGTTGTATGTGATCAGTTCTTGTACAAGTATTTAGTAAATAAGTAAATTCTCTCAGTACTTACATGAATAAAAACATCTTCTGTGAATTCAGCATACATATAAGCACCTATAAGACCTACATTTTCCTTGGAATTGTGAATGTATGTTCCCAGACCGTCTTTTTATATAAAAGATACATGCAACAATATCATGACAGCCATCCAAGCACAATTTTTGCCTGAATAATGGAAACCAATGTTCTGCTCTGTATTTCAAGTGACATGCACAATAATTCTCTAATAGCCTTAAAATAAAAAATAAAATAAAATAAAAGTTTTATGTGAACCATCAATATTTTATATTTTCTCATAACAGGAAGTTCACAGATTTATTGCTGTAGCTTGGATTTAACGATGAATGCGCCACACGTTTCTTTTCCCTTCATGAAAGTTTTCCTTTTATTACTCCTCCTTCTTTTCATTCTAGCATTTATCATCTTCTCCTACTCTTTTCTTCCATATTCCCAGATATTTCCCCCTTCTTTCTATTATGAATGTAATTTATAAGCTCAGTTCATTCTGAAGGGTTCAAAAGCACTTTGCAAGTTTAAACACACATTACACACAGGCATAAACTCTATTATCCACCAAAATTCCATCATCTCTGGGTTAAAATATGGGTTAACACCCAGTAGTGTAGGGGCCTGTTTTATTGTTGAAGTCAATGGCTTCAGTGCAGGATCAGGCCTTAGGCTAGAAAGTGTAGGTTGTTTAATCTAACTGAATTTAGATGGGAATTTTTTAGTAATGAAGATGTAATTACCCAAATTGGAATTTGGCCAGGACATGAGGATCAACACTCATGAAAAGTACCAGAAAGTCATTCATGACAAGTAGTCAGAATCTCCTTTTCAGACATCATCCAAAAGATGATAGACACAGATCAGCAGAAATGAAGTGCAATTCACCAGAGAATTTCTGGCACTGAACAGGTCCTAGAACATTTGTGGTCATTATGTTTTGTAGCTGATGAGAGTCCAAAGGCTCCGCCATTGCAGCCGAGAATTTTCCTTGTTATGGGGGATTTCTGTGTATAAAGGAAACTGACATAACTCCTCATTTGTTTCTAATAAAATGTTTTCCTTAACCCCAGACCATTTCTCACTTCCTGAAAAGAAAAACATTTACACCTCTAGCATCATTTTAATTTTTTCCACGGCTTTTCCTATATACCGTGTTTCATTTCTTCTGTGCAGTGTTGTTGTAGCTATGTTGGTCCCAAGATATTAGCGAGACTGGGTTGGTGAGGTGATATCTTTTATTGGACCAACTTCTGTTGGTGAGACACACAAGCTTTCATGCTTACAGAGAGCTCTTCCTCAGGTCTGGAAAATGTACTCAAAATGTCACCACTAAATACAAGGTGGAACAGATTGTTTAGCGTAAGCAATTAACACATATTTCATGGAACCATTCAAGGTTAAGTGGCCATGTTAACAGCCTTTCTGTCACTGTGGGGAAGGGGAGGAGGGTTGAAAGGAGAGGGGGGGATTGTTGGTGGTTTTATTATTTAGGAAAGTTACAAATTGATAGTCCCAGGCTCCTTTTTTGAAGGTGTGCGAATTTCCTTTGACAATGAGGACTTAGAGGTCAGATATAGAGTGATCTATGTGTGTGTTCACCCACAGGTGATCTGGTGTTTTTATCTTTTATCATTTTCCTGTGTGAGTTGATTCAAGAGTGTAATGATTGTCTGGTTTTGTCCACATAGCTGTTTTGGGGACATTTAGGTGCACTAGAAGAGGTACACCACGTCGTGATAGGCATGTTTAAGACCCATGGATCTTCCAAGGTGAAAATATTCCTCTACTCCTCTACTGGCCTTCAAACAACTGCCCAATTTCTCAAAGCTCATCATAAGATGCAAGCTCCCCACAGACCCGGAAACATCAACTCAAAATGGCACCAGAACAACAGATGAAAAACCTGCAGACAAATCTCCACTGGTACAATGATCAACACCCCCACCATACTCCTTTCAAGATCCCTGGGTCCTACACATGCCTGTCCCAACTTGTGGTGTACTTCATCCAGTGCATTAAACCCACCAACACCCAAGCTCCATTTCTCCCCTCCTTTTCCCTCCTTTCCCCCCCTCTGACTGGAGGGGTATTATGGACCACTTGACCTGAAATGGTCTCCTGAAATCTGTGTTAGCTACTTATGCTGAACAATCTGTTTCATCTTGTATTTAGCTTTGACACGCTGAGTTCATTTGCCAGACCAGAAGAGCTCTGTGTAAGTTCGACAGCTTGTCAAATCTCTCGCCAACAGAAGTTTGTCCAATAAACAATATTTACTCACCCACCTCATCAGTCTCTTCATCTGATTTTTTTGCTTTGATTTATCAGGTTTATTATTCCTTTTGCAGCTGACAGAGATTTTTTTTTCTTCTCATTGTAAGAGGCCTGGTAATGAATGGACCATCTCTGGTCTTATGCCCAAAACTGCTACATGTCAGTGCCCCTTCCCCCACTTTTCTACAGCAATCCTTATAAAAATCTAAACATGATGACAGCTTTATGTCAGCAGATGGAGTTCCCACCCTACATGAATGAAAGATACTCACACTGGGCCCAATCCTCAGGTGGTGTAAATTGTCATATCTTCGTTTATAATTTACACCATTTTATGGCTCCCTTGTATTTAGTGCACTTACTCATTTGTAATTATGAATAACTCAGATAATGTGTCAGCCTAAATTTTCTTCCCAGCTTTTTTTCCTACGGTTTCTCCATCTCTTTCTCAAATTCACTCTGGCTAAAGAATCACTCCCGCCTTTATGGCTTAGTTAATTAGCTGTAACTGCTACCCTTGCCACAATTTCAGAGGGGTAGCCGTGTTAGTCTGTATCAGCAAAAAACAACGAGGAGCCCTTGTGGCACCTTAGAGACTAACAGATTTACTTGGGCATAAGCTTTTGTGGGCTTATGCCCAAATAAATTTCTTAGTCTCTAAGGTGCCACAAGGACTCCTCATTGTTCTTGCCACAGTGTGTCAGTAGGAATCCATCAGCAGTTCCCGGCTGGATCCAACATATGCAAACCGTACAAGTCAATAGAAAAGCACTGCCACCTCGCTTGTTACACTATTCATGTATTACAGCTCACCATTTTTCTAATTTCATTCAAGTGTTGGCAAATCTTTTCCAATTTTTTTTCTGACCTGCTCAACTATGTACAATACGCACTGCTTGGTACTCATCATTTGCATTACAACTGTCACCCAGAAGAAGGCCATTATCAGAAAGTATTGTCAGTCTCAGCAATCGACATAACTGAAGTGGAGAAGGTGATAACAGAGCTATCTGTGGTTAATGCGAGGAATGAACAAATATTTTCAGTGGGTTTCTCTCAAGACTGAATATGTCTGGGGATTCAGATCTGAAGCATCTTCACCACTAAAAGTTTAAATGATTCAGTTTTGAGGCTCCGGTCTTAGCACATCTTTAATCGCAAAAGAGTTGTGTGGATGTGTTGAGGACTGTAATGGGGGTCCTGTCACACCACTGCATATCCAGCCTCTTGGCCCCACTCCTCACAGACTCAGGGACACTCCAAGCTGGTGCAACTCCCATGCTCTTGGTTTCCTTTTACCACCACTAGTTTCCTACTACATCAGGGATGGGGAAACTACAGCCTGTAGGCCACATCCGGCCTGTGGACCTGCCCTGAGCTGCCGGCTGGGGAGGCTCCCCCAGCCCCTTCCCCGGAGCCTTAACGCGCCGTGTGGGCAGCACTCTGGGGGGTGGGACTGTGAGCTCCTGCGTGGCAGCATGTCTGGTTCCACCCGGAGCCAGACACGCTGGGTTAAGCAGCACAGTAAGGGGGCCGTGACCGTAGGGGGGATTGGATATTGGTCAGGGAATCCCAGGGGGCAGTTAGGGGGTGGTTGGAAGGGGCTGAGGTTCTGGGGGGGGGCAGTCAGGGGATGGGGAACAGGGGGTTGGATAGGGCATGGAGGTCCAGGGGGTATTGATAGGGGTCAGGGCAGTCAGGGGAGAGGGAGTGGGGGGGGGTTGGGTAGGGGGTGGGTCCCGGGGGATGGTTAGGGTGGGGGGGTTTCTGGAGGGGGCGGTCAGCGAACAAGGAGTGTGTGTGGAGTTGGATGGGTCAGGGATTCTGAGGGGGGCAGTCGGGGTGGGAAGGGAGTCAGATAGGCGGTGGAGCCAGGCTGTTTGGGGAGGCATGGCTGTGCCTACCCAGCCCTTCATACAATTTTGCAACCCCGATGTGGCCCTTGGGCCAAAACGTTTGCCTACCCCTACTATATACAGGCTATTTACAATGGCTTGGCCTACACAGGCCTGGTCAACAACAGAATAGCAGGCTTCTACTGCTCCCTGAGCCTGCCTTCCCTCCTGGTCTCTGCATCCCTTTTCATTTACTTCCTCCCAGCCTTATAGCTCCTGCCTAATGAGGCTGGTAGGTACAGTCAGTGATTAGGCAAACCTCAGCTATTTACCCAGCCCAATCCATTTCCCCAAATCCCCAGCAGCGCCCTGCTACAAGGACACAGAGCCATTCAGTAGTAACAATACCCAGAAGTTATACAGTACCTTTCAGCTGAACATTTCAGAGCATTTCATGAAGTTGGATAAGCAACACCGTCCTAACTTTACAGCCAGAAAAACTGAAGTGCTGAGAAGTCAAAGGACTAGCCCAAGGTGACAGATCAAGTTAATGGCAACAGAGCTGTGAGGAGAACCAGGTGTCCTGATTCCCAGTCTGGCTAGGTATTTACAAAATGACAGCTCAGACTCTGCTGCCTTTCCTTTTCATGGTTATCATTTCCCTCGTAAAACAATGCTGTGTCTTGATTTCTTTTCATAAGGCCCCTATAGCCTTCCAAAGCAATACACTTCTTGGAGAGCTCCAAGCAGTGATCCTTACACTACATTGATTTGAACAAGAACATTATAATGTATTTGGCTCATCACAGGGTACAGTAGATTTAGGTTTAGATTGCTTTGATTAACTTCTTTCATATCAATTGTTTTTTTTTGTCATATGCACTGCCATGAATACTCGGACTCCGGTTCTATTGTGTTTCTTTGATTTACCACAGAAAATGGCAGCGCCCATAAGAAACTTTTCAGACATTATTTAAAGTGCTGTGTGCAGTGTTGATCACCTATGGCCTATGTCTATCAAAATCCAGGAAAAGTTTCCATGTAATTTCAATGGGCTTTTGGATCAAACTGATAGTTTGTATAGAGAAATCCTTGAACTGGAGACATGAAGAGGAAAACTATGAGGTGGGATGAAGGGCATTCTTATGATATGCTTAGAGACCTAGACTGAGACAAGAGGATGGTGAGAGAAAAGTCACTGAATTTTCCCCAAAAGATGCCTATTGCAGAAAAGGTTGTTCAAATTCTCCTGGATCCACTTGGAGACATAGATATATAAAGGAGGAGAAGGGATTGCTTCTAGCAGTAGATATTGTCACTATGGGAAATAAAAAGAACTAAAAGGAATCACGTACGTGCATTTAGGTTAGTCTTCAGAAAAATATTCTTCAAAATAAGCAAAATTTTCAGGTATGTGGAATGATCTGAAAGATCTGATTATTGCACGTGGGGTCGAAAAATGATTTGTGAGAAATCCTGTTCCATCCAGGGGACTGGAACAGACAACAGATGGGTTTTCTAGGATTCTTGCTTACGATTCCCACTGGCCACTTTGATGAACGGCTTCAGATATGTCTAACCTTTCATAGAGCAACTACTGTTTCTTCCCTAATAAGGTATTTTCTGGGAAGACTATTTTTATTAACATCCTATGGGTCTTGCCAAAACTAGTAACACAGAAACAGTGCTCGTCTCCTGAAAAGACTGAGATGGAATAAGATGAGTAAATTATGAGTTGAACTGACTCTGTACAAATCGGGATAGATGGATTGATCTGTACTTTCAAAAAGAGACACACTGAAGCTTATGTTCTCTTATATTTGGTTAACTTATGTGAGTTATTAGTGAACTGTTATTTCCACCCTATTGTCTGCTATGAACTTATATAATGAGCTCTCCAATGGCACCTTACTTCACCTCTTTGTTAAGTGTCTTTCTCTGGCTTCAACCTCTTCATTAAGACCAACTTTCTTTACAGTTCTAAAGCATTCTAATTACAAGACATCAAAAACGGCAGCATGAATTATTATATTTTTTCTTGGTAGGTAATGATTATAACCAAAAATTTGTGCATCCTCCCTCCCACATCAGAGAAGATAAAGAGATTCCCTGGCAGTAAGTACTGATGAAGGCTTGTTTCAACATTTTTAATTATTTCTTCACTCTATAGCATTTATGTGGGAAAGCAGGGCTGCTTCAATGGAGACCCAAGAATATTGTTTAGGCTAGTGGCAAATGGTGGGCTGGGTACTTACAATTTTATTAAAAACTTTCTGAGTAAATATGTACTGTAGCTGCATGGTACCAAAGACATCCATCAAACAGTAGCCCCATATGAAACAAAAGGAATGTGACACCCCTTTGATTTTATTAACGTCCAGTCACTGATAACCTCTTCATTTAGTCATGCACCCTTGCGTTAACTTAACATTTCTCCAAACAGGACAACATTGGAAAATCAAACTGAACATTTTATTTATTTTAAAAACAAAATCTAAAATTCTTCACATTGGACAAAGTTGGAAAAATAAAGAGACCCTCAATAATATTACTTGGTTATAAAGATCTAGGGTACACTTATTAAAGAATCCTATTCTTCTTTCATATGCATCACTCAAGTTGATATCTAGATTGTTCAGCCATCTAATTACTGCACCACTGAGAGTAGCAATGCACTCACCAATCATCTAATTGTGTACTCCTTTGCCACGTTTGACCCTCTGCATTGCTGCCTTATAGTCGCCCTGTGAAGATTGGATTAAACCAAATTTCTGCATTGTGGTAGCCACTCTGGCCATTCCAATCAGAATTCTGTTAAACCTACTCTGGGAGCTGTGTTCCAGATTGCAGACAGGGAGGTGTAAATTAGGGCCCCTGAAATTCATCAGCGTGCCTGTCTTTCTATCCCAGTTATGGTCACTCTGCAATGGACATAGCTGTTAGGCCATGGTTCATCTGAGATTGGTGAATCGGTCTTGGAATCTTCTGGCTGTTTCCCTGGTTTTGAAATGTTTACAATCTTTGCCCTTTGCCAGATTTTTGGCCTACCTGAAGTAAGGACTCCATATGGATATTATCTAGGTCTGCAACCTTTCCTGTTTTCAGCTTTACTGCCTGGTCCAGTGTTTGTCTATAAAACGAGCCATCAATTTTGAATCCACAGTAGGAGCCTGCCACTTCTCTGTAACCTCAGTTTTGACCAATTCCAAAAGACTTATGAAAGTTCTGTGTACAGCCATTAGCCAGGATGGAATAGCATTTGCAGTGACTGGAAACGTCTTTGTTCCAAGGCTGTGTCTCCAGAAAGTCTTTTGGTGGTCTTTCCAGCTAGAGTAAGTAAAAAAGCCCCCTCTCTCCCGTCAATTGCTCCTGATTGTTGAAAAAGTTAATTGGTCTTATTAACGGCTTTCTGTTCATTACCAGCAGATTTCAATTCCTGGTCAAGCTTCATTGCCTCTGTTGACCACCGGGGGATATACTGTTAGTAATAGCTTCTAGGTATTGATTTCTTAGCAGCTGCCTGAACTAATTTGCAGAGGGTTTGGTAGGAGTCATTTATATTTGTTGGGATTGTCAAGTCCAGCTCAGCCAGTTCGCTGAGAGACATCTCTAGTTCTGCTGGAAAGACCTTCCACCAAGCTTACAGAAAACGCCCCTGGGCCATAAGCTGTTTGTTGTTGACATCTGCAGACCTTTGATGATGAAAGATGGCCGATGTTGAGACTTACGAAAAGTTTCAAGCACCTTCTTCTCTATTACCATTGGCAGCAGTTACTCAGAAGATGAAAAAGTGATGGTCAAGAGCCCATTGCTCATCTGCTACTGTTAAAGTTTGGTGTTCACTTTGGGTCTTACAGGAGTTGCAGGTCAGTGACTGATGCCCACTCCATTATATTCTCTTTGTCAGGATATCGCCATGGTGGGATGGTGGGAACTGAAGTCACCACAGTAGATGGAAGGACCCAGAAAGGTGGGCAGATCAGTGGTTGGTTAGTTAACCAATGGCGAATTGTAGACATTAATCAGCATAAGATCATTCACTTTTATTGCCTGCCATTCTGAGATGTCATTTGGACATGGATATAGCAATAACGGACAGTTCTTCTGTAATGAAATATGCTATTTCCATACTGCTTGTGATGATGATGAGCCAACGACAGCATAGCCTGGAACTGAAAGTTGAACATCAATGGTGGAATGTATCATCTGAAGCAAGATTACATGTGATTCAAGGTTGTAGCTAGGTAGAAGAGGATAGCATCTTGAAAAGCAGCTCCAATGCTAGAGTTTAGGCACTGGATTTGAAAGGGGCCCCACTGGAGGAGAGCACAGGGCCGATTGTTGATTAGAACACAAGTCTGTCTTTTGCATTTTATCTACTTTTGCTTTATTTTTATAGTACTCATGAAGGATGCCATGAAAAAGCTGTTGACATGCCCCCCCCCCCGAAATACCTAGGATCCTCTCTCACCCTAGTGATTTCTATATTGTTTCGCTCAAATTTGTAGACTGTTGTAATGAAATGACGAGGGAGTGTGCAACTGGAAGACAAGCTGCTCAGTTGTGTCATAGACTGTATATTGGCACTAGCTAATGAATATTCTCCTATAGCTGAGGTAGTAGTGAACTCTGTTTTTGGAGCAGGAGAATCTGAACTTTATCCCTGAAGGACAGATGTTCTCCATACATATAATTGCTTCTTTCCCCCAATAGACAATATCTCTTGTGCTGTATGGAATGGCTCACGACCGTGAGTGTCTATCTCTGGACAGACTGTCAGAAAACATGGCAGACACCCCAAACTGGTGGTGTGGTCTATAATCAGATTTCACCCAGTACCAGATGTGAACTCCCAAAGTAGTACAATAGTTGTATAGTGGAGTCACAGACAGTCTCCTTATATACTCCAGTCTATCTTGCCCCTCAGGCAAGCTGGGCTACGTGAAAAAGAGTTACTTACACCAAAAGTCACACCACATTCAGGTTGTTCCCAGTCCCAAGAGACCAGCCACTTACCTAGATCAATTGGTACCCTAGATCTTACACCAAAGACAACACTGACAGCCAATTCTATAGTAAGCGAACTAGAGGGTTATTAGCTAAGAAAAGGAAGTGATTATTATTGAGAAGTTAAAGCAAGTAAATATATATGCACAGGTGACTGACAGTTTGTAATTCCAAATGGTAGCAGAGATGTAATAAAGTGCCAATTTCCCAAAAAGTATTTTCAGGGTTCCAGATTGTTTCTGAGGATCTCCACTTTGCATCTGATACTCTTCCCCGTAAGAGTCCAAACAATCCAGAGATGAAGGATCTTTCCCTAAATCCATACTTTTAGCTTCTCTTCACAGAAAACAAGCTGACGGTCATTACCCAGGTGGAGTCTTCCTTTAAATGCAATCCTCACTCTCTGTCAGAGTCTTCCATCTCTGATCACCACACACAATGACCCCTAGCTTTGAAATTAACACTTTTCTGCTAACATTCTTCATTTGCATTCCATAAAGCTTCTTTCTTGTTTGATAGATTATTAAATGACACCGATATACATTATTTGCTATTACCTTATAACAGGATACAGATAAATGAAAACAATGCAAAGAACTCCCCATTTGTTTTCATGAAGTTTAAACACCAAATGAACGCTTATATTTGATTTACCAATCATTTTGATCTATACTACTACACAAGTGAATTAAGTTGGGGGTTTGGCATCAACTGGCACTTGGTCTGCCATTGTCACAATATCAATATGCTTTCCTTTGTCTCTAAGTACTCCAACATTAAATCTATTTGCTGTATTCATAGAAACATTGCTGTATGTTTAGTTATTCTGCATTGTCTTTACCATTCTATTTTTGAAAAGAATTAAATAAATTGGTTTAAAAATTAATGTATTATGTATGCACCAGGAAGTCTTGTTTACTTGCGGCTGCCAGGGGCATTTACAGGAAGTTAGACAAAACATTAGAGAATGTAAGTAGGGAACAATTCTACACTGGTACCTTGGGACTGGATTAGGTAGCTTAGTATAACGTTTTCATCTCTAACTTCCATGGTCATTATCCTTAAAGCAGTACAGTTCTCAGTGGTTTTGGTTCACACTGATTATAAAATTATAGTCCTACTATTTTGCTTCATTTCACATAGGTTTGTGCCCCTTGGGTTTAAGGTTTGAATATATGCCTACCTGGCATATATTTCTGGCATGTAATGGGGCCTCTAACCGATTAGTCCTGGGTTTTGCTGGGTTCTACACAGCAATTTTGACTGGACATGGTTTCAGATGGTATTGGTATTAAAAATGTAAACACCATTACACCATTTTCAAATACTTTCTTTCACAAGTGATCCAACTCTATTCTAGAAAGAGTTAGTAACCCAAATTCTCTTCTCACATAAGTGTCCATCCTGCATAACCAGGACTGTTGGGGCATGAGAGCAGAATTTGGACCACTGTGCTTTTATTACTAATGAACTATGTTCTAACTCATCTTCATTCTTATTCATCAGGCCAGTACACTTTTTTCTACAGTCTAGCAATCACTTTCCCTTCCAAGAGCATCACAGAAAACTGTTACTGCAACATTTTTTACAGTATTCTCTCATTCCCTTCTGAGAATGTCATCTCTCACCCCTTCTCTGGCTCCTTCATGCTAGGTGAAGGGGCCAGAGCAGCATAAAGGAGCGCTTCAAGACCCAATTCTGGATGGAGGACAACTCCCCAACTGAAGGAGCTGTGGAAGACAGCTTGCAGTTGTCTTCCAAGGATGCGGTCACAAACTTTGGCATAGGGAGCAAACCTGGGAGTAGGAGAGAGATGCTAGGGCATGCCAGGGGCAGGCTACAGCATACAGTGTTGCAGAGATTTTGAGCAGTGCGATCTGGGGAGGATGCTGTAACTTAGGCAGGCTTCCATGTCTGTCTAAGTCAGTGGTGGACAACCTGCAGTCCATCAGGGTAATCCGCTGGAGGGCCACCAGTCAGTTTGTTTACATTTGCATGGCCACCTGCAGCTCCCAGTGGCCATGGTTCGCCGTTCCAGGCCATTGGGAGCTGCGGGAAGCAGAGCCAGCGAGTCCTGTGCCTGACCCCCCAGAGGTCAAGGCACAGGACAGGAAGTATAAATACCCAAACCCACAGCTCACTGGAGGAGTAGCCACCGGAGAGGCCAGATGGCTGTGGCCTAGCTCCCGGTTGAGAGACCCTGGCAACCAGCAGCAGAGCAGAAGAATGGCCAGACCTGCTGATGCCTGACGCTGACCAGAGCCTGGAAGAGCTGTCAACCCCTCGCCAGTGGCTCAGAGCAACCCTCACTCCCACCCCCGGTTGACACTATCCGGACCCAGGTACCTCTAAAAGGGGAATTAGGAAGTAGCCCGAGGGCAGCCGGCCCTAGTATGGCTGAAGCACTGCCAGAACCCATGTCCCTATGTTGCGGCCAGGATCCCCACTGATGCACTAATCATAGGGTCTGGGCCTGCTAATTATAAGTGCTTGCTCAGCTCCTGCCTGAGGACCTGAGCCTTGGACTCACTATTGCCCACTGACTACGGGCCAGGTGTGAATAACTGTTTGTGTTTGCCTCTACTGTTGCCATGGCGAGAGACTCCCATGGCCAGGCTAATTCTTTATCAACAACTGAAAGGAAGTACTGAGGTGGTGTGGTCCCCTGCTTCACCCCGGAGAGGGATGAGTCCCGGCCAAACACCTCTACACATTGACAAGTCACTTCAACTTTCTATGCCTCAGTTTCCTTATCCATAAAATGGTGATGTTTATCAACCATTGCAAAGCACCTTGAGCATTATGAATGAAAAAGCCCTCTGTACATGCTAAGTATCATTATTTTAGTGTTAAATGCTGTACTTCTTATGGGCTTTCTCTTTTCCTTTGGGCTTTCTCTTTTCCTTTTTGTGCAGTCATTTGGGGTCTGATTTGCATTTACTCAATAGCTTAAAATTTAATGAACAGACAAAAATAAACTTGCACACATTTATTTTAATAGGCTTCATTAGACAGAATTTCAGCCTTGATGATTGCTGAAAACAGGTTTATCAAACCTTAATTGCAAATGTAGCCTGTTCTGACACTAGTCACAAGGATATCCTCTAAAGTATGCACCCATTTTGGGTCTAATATAATTAAATCTTGTTGTATAGTCAAGTATTCTGATACACGTGCCATACATTATAATTGTATTGCATTATTATTTTAGTGTTAATGATCATTTGTTCTCCAGTAGCCGCAACCAAAATCAGGGCCCCATTGGCACTGGATAAACAGTCAGTAAAAGACAGCTGCTCTGAAGAGCAATAGAAAAGACAGACAAAGAAAAGAGAAAAGGTTACAACATACTAGCAGCAGTTTGGGAAACAAGGTAAGATTAGACTAAGTGATATCAATGGGGCTCTGTGTGAGTGCACGGTCCTCCCACACAGTTCTCAGGGTGTATAGCAGGTCAGACTTAGGCCTGTTATGAGCATTTCCTGGCATGTTAAATATCTTGAGACTTTTAGGTTACTGACACTTGTATAAACTTATTGATTAGGTGATACTCAAAAAATCAGTGGCTGACCCAGGCATAGAACTCAGATCACCTTACTCCCACGACAGTGTCTTAATAAAAATATCCTTCCTGGCCCCCAATGCAGGTAGAACTACTGTACTTGTCTGTAGCAAACATCTTCCTTGCAAAATTATTTAGAGCCTGATCAAACCACCATTGAAGTCAATAGAAAAACTCCCACTGGAGCTGGATGAGGCCTTTAAAAAGAACTTTAGAGAACAAAACAAACAAACAAAAAAGGCTGGGAAACTGTATTTTTTGTGTGGCACACATTATCATCAAGTAGTATTTCACAGGGTGAATTTATTCTGTTAAACCAATGTATCAGAAGGCTCATTTCATAACTGCGGTTCTTAATTTAAGGAAGCTGGTGTACCAGTAGAACACAGTAATATTAGAACCAGTAGGGTAAAATTCTGTAATTGGCGTGCCGTTATTCTTAGTTGTTTAGTTAGTCTGGTTGTTCCTGACTAAACTCTTGATTTCAGAATTACTTTGGACCTCTTTGCATCCCCATACATATAGAGCACAAGTGATGCTGCTGGTTTTTGGAGCACTGATGATGGGGTTGGGAAAGAGCTAGAAGCCACCCCTCTCTGAGTCTTTGGGGCATTTCCATTTCTGATCCTAACTGGGATCTGGAAATGCTGAGCCACACGAACATTTAAAAAGAAAAGAAAAGAAAAGAAAAGAGCCGAACATTTCAGAACCTTCACAAATTGGGCTTTGGTTTCCATCCCAGCTGTACAAAGTACATTTTATATTTAGAACAATGACGGGTCCTTTTCCATCCTCCACCAGGCTGTACAATGCAGTTTTCCCCCCAAGAATGCAGTAACCAGACAGTCCCTATTTCAATTATCGGAAAAATGTCTAAAAAAGGTTGGGCAACGTTTTTTAAAGCAATTTTTTTTTTGCCATCTAAGCTTTGACTCCTGCTATGGCTCTGTGAGAGTTTGCACTCTTTTTCCTCATATTTCCTTGTATTTTCCAGAGTACATCTGTGGGGTTTTGGGGTTTTTTTTAAAAAATTTCATTCTATAGCTTTTATTTTTAAAGTTATTCTGTGATTTTCCTTGGAGGTGCAGAAGAAAGGGCACTGAATTAGAGAATGTCTGGTCTGAATTTTTTTAAAAAAACCCATCTAGATGAGTAGTGATAAAATCAGACATGTAAATATTAATATTTTGACAAGAGAAAGAGAAGGCAGGATGAGATAAGACTTCTGGGGGGAAAAAAACCCTTAAAAACAGAAGTTACCTAATTGGTTATTTTACCTAGAGGTAGAACAATCTATTTCTATCTATCACATAGTAATGAGAACTCATTATCTTGAACTCTTCTTTAATTAACATCAATCCTGATTAGTCAGAATAAATTAGGCTCTTTGTCTGTTACCATAGTAGTAGATCCTCTAGTAAAGGAGGCATTCAATCAGACATTATCATTTGCACAGCACTTACATGTAATTATTATTTTACTGTGTTTCATGGATTTTTTTGATATTTGAATTATGAAGTATATTGTTCTACCTCTTCTCTCCAGGGCAGCTGATGGCATGCCGCTTTTGCATATTGTAGAGAAGTGTGTATAATGAGGTAGAAAATGTTAATGAATTTGAATGGAATTGAATGCCAAAGTACAATACACAGAATTTCAGGGTCATCTAATAATAGAAAACCTTAAAGTGCAGAATAACTTGTTTATGATTATTTCAAATTGCAGAAAAACTACATAAAGAGAAGCTGTTCAAACAACAAAGGTAGGAGTAGGGTGGATGGAATGGATGGTTGAGGGAATTGGTAAGAAGCTGTGGTGACTTTCACAGTGAGGTCATTGGCTTGAATCTGCTTGAGCTTACAGGACGCATGACTTAAATTTCTTACAGTACAATGCATTGATTATTTGGTAGCCTAAGAAATGAATAATTTCCTTCAATACAACTGTGAAATAAAGAATGTGATTGGGAATGCATTATCATCTCACCCAAGAGAGGGGACCTCCAGTTAGTGGGGAAGCTGAAGGGATATTTGCCCTGCTGAACATGCAGTATCTTTCCTTTAGATAGTGTTCCCTATTTTCCAATCTTATTTATCTGGCACCTTTTATAATCACCTAGGGGTGGGATTTTCAAAAGCATTTAACTTTGATCTAATTCTACTGCTAATCAAGCCAATGATAATATTGCCATCAACTTCAATGGGAACAGAGATAAATCCTGCTTTTGAAAATCCTGCTCTAAATTCTTTCTGGAAGGAAATTTATTGTCTCAAGCATAAAGTCTTGGACAATGCAGAGACTTTTTAAGAAAAGGAGAGAACCATTTGGATTATTATGTATTCTTCATTTTGCTTTGCTTTTCTGTTTGCAAATTTACCCCATATTCCTTTTTGTTTCTTGATACGCTTCACTTTGTCATTATGTGAAAACCCTATTGAATTTGACAGAAAAATAGCAAAATTTCTATAATTGTTAATGAATATTATAGAATTTAGAGAATTATCAACTTCTTGCTATAGAATTCTATAGAATAATTCAAAGAACCTGTACAGTGGATTTATACAATCCTACAGGTGTTCAGAGCAATTTCTAGTGAACACTATTACATTTCTATACAACACTGTTGGTTTCATCCTGCTTGAACAAAAACCAAACGTGCTTAATGTTATCTGACTGCTAGCACACTCGTCATCTCAGTACTGTTTTGGGAGCCTGACATCTGGGCCCCACAACAACTAAAACAATTCCTCAGCAATTCAGAGTAGTGATGAGGAATCTCAGAGAACTTGGAGACTGTCTTTTGATGATGGATGTGTGGATCCAAAGCCTGTGAGCCTGACAGTCTGCACTAAAAAAATGTCATGAGACTTCTGTTCCTTCCTATTGGGCTGGAAATATCAGAACAAGACTTTCCCGTACATTTTGACACTTCTTGTCCTGTATGTAACCAGGCAATCTGGTTCTCAAATCTGGTCAAGCAGCAGTCAGTGTAGGTGCCGAGGGGAAGAGGCAACGATGACCTGTGACCATATGTCATCTTTGTACCCCCATGATCTATAGGCATGCTGAGGGCTAGTTTGGCCCAGGTGTAAGTAGGACAATCCTGAAACTTCTCTAATTGACTCTGCCTAGCAATGGTCCTCCAAAGGATACCAGCATTCCAGCCATGACTCCTCCCTCAGGACATCCCCCACAGATACCTGTTAAATCAGGGAACCTCATAGAAGGCAGATGACTAGACCAGATTTGTGCCACCCAAGAATTCCTCTGTGCTAGGATAATTATCAGCTGTCTACCTAAGGCAGTTTTACAGCCCATTTGTGCTACTGGAACAGCATCAAGAGTGGAGATCTAGCCCAAAATGTCAAAGAAAGTGAAAACCCAACTTTTTCAAATATCAAAAAAATATCACTTCAGGTTAAGAGTGTAGATTTAGGTCACCTCCTAGTTCAGGGTAACCCCGGTGACCACATTCACACTAGCTTTATAAGAAACAAAAATGAAGACTACAGACATTTACCCTTAACCCTTTTCACTAAATGTTCAAAGCAGTGGATGGGGACTCAGTGAAACAGGAAACACAAAGCTAAAATCCCTTTGCAGACCTTTGAAAGCGCAGAGGGGCACACATTTCTAGTGAGCTTAATGAGGTATCAGAGTAAAAATATATTCATCTTGTTCAAAACTGTCATTTTGTTTTCTATTTAAAGTGGGAAATCAAAGGGATGGCTTTAAATATTTCATTCTGTGAAGCGTCCAAAAGAGAGGTCCCTTTCAAGACTGACTAGAGAAAACAGAGATAAAGTAGCACATTTGAGAACTTTTCATATGACTTTCTCCTTGTTAGAAATATTTAATATATGGAAGCCCAATGTTGCTATGTTGTTCTTGGGGTGGGGTGGGGTGAGCCATAAAATGCTTTTAGAATTTTAGGATATGATTCAGGAATGTAGCCCATAAGAAACGTCTAGTTTATCTACAGCATTAAAGAGCTGGGATACAGTGGGCATGAACATTTTGCTTCTTTCATATTCTGTATGTAAATACATGAGCTGTGCAGCTTCACCAATTAAAGATCCTCCATCTGGTTATTGAACTTAAAGAGATAACTCTGAGTAAATCAATTGCAAATGCTGAAAGCCTGAAGTACAAACAAAGTTAGAGTTCAGCTTCTCTTTATTCTGAATTACAGTGCCCAGCACTTGGGCTGTTCTAGTCTCCAACGATCCCAACATGTACTCTTTCTGAGCTTCCCCTTTACATTCTCCCCATTAAGATGCACACAGGCATTGTCTTTACGCATTGACCGCTGCCCTGCTGCTTTTAGTGCTCTACGATTGTTGCATTATTTTCTACAGCCCTATTTGAACTACATACTTGGTTATGGAAAATACGGCTTTAGAAATAATCAAGAAGTAAAAATATTGACACAAATTCATTAGCAGTCTGAATGTTCCTAATTATTTGTGGTTGGATTTGAAAAGAGAAGCACATTCATAAATTAGCAGTTCAGTAGAACAACAAAAGGGATTTACATTATCAACTTAGCTATTATTCAAGAAGGTTAACTCTTTCCATGTATTAACACCATGTTAGCAACCCCCTTAGACAGATTTTTTTCTCAGGGGGGGAGAAAAATATCTTAATGCAGACCAAAATTATATGGGACAAATTCTATCCTGACTTATAGCCCACCCCATTTGGCCCAACATTTGCCATTTGGGCATGGCTACACTTGCAGATGTAGAGCTCTTTGAGTTAAACCAGCCTTTGGAGAGCGCAGTAGGAAAAGCGCCACAGTCTGTGCACACTGACAGCTGCAAGTGCACTGGCATGGCCACATTTGCAGAACTTGCAGCAGCATTGGGAGTGGTGAATTATGGGCAGCTATCCCAGCATTCAAGTGGCTGCAATCTGCTTTTCAAATGTGGGTGGGGTGGGGTGGAGTGTGACAGGAGTGTGTTGTGTGTATATGGGGGCAGAGAGAGTGGGGTTTTGGGGTGCTAAGACTGTGTCAGCATGCTGTCGTGTAATTTCAGACCCCCTCCTGCCCCTCACTCACTCAAATCAAGCAACATTCCTAAATAATGTTTGCTTTGTCTCAGAGCAGATAAGCATGCAGGCTGTGAGAAATGAAGCTTTGAAAGGGCACATCTGCATTCCTTCACCTGCGGTCAAAATAATTATAAGAGCGGCCACTTCAATTAAGGGGATTATGGGACATTTCTTGAGGTCATTCAGAGCACAGTAAAGCAACACCTTGTTCACACTGATGCTGGGGCATCTCAGCCAAGGTGCATCAGATGTTATTCCCCCCGCTGAGGTGGAGTACCAGGAGCACTCTACTCAGAACGCTTGCCTTGATGCTGCAGCACTCAGTCTCCCAGGCCTTGTTTACATTTATAGTGCTGCACAACTCAGCTGCATCAGTGCAACTGTACCGATCTAGCACTTAGTGAAGATGCCACCCATGCTAACAGGAGAGCATCTCCAATCAGCATAGGTACTCCACCTTCCCAAGAGATGATAGCTATGTAAACGAGAGAAGTACTCCCTTTGATATAGTGCTGTCTACACTGGGAGTAAGGTCTGCATAACTACATTGCTCGGGGGTGTGGATTTTTGTAGTTATGCAGACATAAGTCTGTAGTGTAGACAAGGGCTAAGCTTTGACAACCTCCTCCTGCAGAGTACTAAGTAGTAAATCATAGGGCTTGTCTCTACAGGGACATCTAGGAAATTAAGGTCACTTTAATTCTATCTTAATTCACTTCCAAAGTAAATTAAGGCCATCTTAATTCTAATAATGGCATCCAAACTAGGATTCAATGTGGTTTAACGAATCTACTTAAAATTCACAGCTGCAAGTTAATTCAAATTAATTGCCCTGCAAATCCCTATGTACACAAGTCCATAGTTTCCAATGTACAGATTTGCAAACTTTGACAGTCTGAACAGGTAAATTTTGTATCTGCTTTAAGACACAGTCCACGCACCCTGTAAAAGCAAGACTTATCCTCTTCTTGGTGTTTGATTTTGTTAACAAGAAAATGAACAACAAGACCAAATGAAATCCATACCAAACTATTCCCCATACTTTGCAGCTCCCAGGGTTCCTATCTACAGGACTGCTCTGTTCTCACCTTAAACCAAGCTTGGGCAAACTTTTTGGCCAGAGGGCCACATCGAGGTTAAAAATTGTATGGAGGGCTGGGTAGAGAAGCCTGGCCCCACCCCCTATCCAACCCCCTCCCACACCCCTCAGAACCTTCAACCCATCCAATCTCCCCTGGTCCCTGTCCCCTGATCATCTCCTCTGGGATGCTCCACCCCCAACCACCCCTGGGATCGCACCCCCATCTAACCCCCTGCTCTCTGTTCCATGACTGCCCTCTCCCGAGACCCCTCCACCCCTAACCAGCCCTGGGACTGCACCCCATCTAAGCTCCCCTTCTCCTTGTCCCCTGACCACTTTCTCCTGAGACCTCCCCACCCTAACTGCCCTACTATAACTCTACCCCCTACCCAAGCCTCCATGCTCCCTGTCCCCTGACTGCCTCCACCCCACAACAAAGCCCCGGTACTCCCAGCCCCTTTATCCAAGTCCCTGGCCCAGCCGGCCCCAACCCCCTTACCACGCCGCTCAGGCCCGCCAAAGCGAGACATGCTGCCCCACTGGAGTTTGCAGCCCTGCTCCCTTACCACGCCGCTCAGAGCAGCAGGAATTCAGGACCTGCTGGAGTCAGCCCTGACGCTACAGTGCTGCCCCGGAGTGGCAGGCCAGAGCACTGGTGGTGCGGTGTGCTGAGACTCTCGGGGGTGGGTGGGTGGGGGGGGGGGGAGGGGAGAGGCAGGATGGTAGGGGGGAGGCCCGAGCAGCCTTCCTGGCCGGGAACTCAGGGGCCAGTCAGGAAGGACCCGTGGGCCAGATGTGGCCCGCGGGCCATAGTTTGCCCACCCCTGCCCTAACTCTATCCACATCAGATTTTGCCCATCTCTGAAACCCGCTTCTTTTTTCCCTCTCTTTGCTCTTATACACAAGTACCCTATTTCTCAGACACACTTTATATTTACACTAGTATAAGTCAGGAGTCACTTCACTGAAGTCACTTGAGTTACAAGCCAGCATGAAATCAGTCTCTTTTTGTAATGATTGTTCTGTTTAATACTGTTCCCCGGTGATTTTAGTTTCTTTCCTCTGGGATCATTGCCTACGTACACAGAGCCAGGTCCTCAGGTGGAATATAGCAGCAAAGCGTCATCAAGTCTGTGGGTCTTTGCTGATGGTTGCTATTCCAAGGATTTGGCTCGAGATCTTAAGGAAGTTGCAGACCATATAAATGGTCTTCAAAGACTAACCAATTGCCTATTGCAATTTCAGTTTCACACAGAGTTGCCCGTCAGCTACAAATTCATCCATCCATAGTCGTAGATACATTACTATAACTGGGGTAGAGCAAAGAGGCATGGACTGGCCAAAAGAAGCTTCTGCAGCCGAAAGCACTTTTCATCTAAAATAACTTGTCAGGGTGAGGAAGAAAATCTGCTCTGTGGGATTCCATTTATAAGCTGTATCTACATTATCACCGCTTCTCTGGTGCCTTGCATGTGAGGCTCTCAAGACACTTTATCAGAAATATATAAGCCTCACAATATCAGTGTGAGTTGTTAAGTATAATCTTCATTTAGCATATGGAGAATCTGAAATGCTGAGGTTCAAGACTTATTGAAGATAACATGTTTTCAGCAGAGCCAGAAATAGAACCCAGGAGTCCAGACTGCCAATCTTTTGTATTAGACTACATTCCTCAAAACGTCAATCAGTGGTTATATCTGCAAGTTCCATTTCCTTTCCTAGTGTCTTATACCAATTATTTGTTTTAAAGTAATACCCAGAGTTGATATGGTAAGTGCCAATTCCCTCCAAAAAGAGTTTGCAATTAAATACAGAAGAAAGACAACAGGTAGGAGATTATTATCCCCATTTAACAGATGAGGAAGTGAGGCACAGAAAGATGAAGAGACTTGCCAAGGTCTGTTGTGATAATTGGGCCTACAAATTTACACTCATTGTGAGCTTAGTTGTAATGAATGTAAGTTCATAAATCATCACAATAGCCTATGACAACAAATATTGATGGGGAGAGGATAAAAGGGAGACAAAGGCAGAACTTGTTTAAACAAAAAGGCCTAATGATGTAACTCAAGGACTGTCTTAAGATCTGTATTTAAAAGATTAAACAAGAGAAGAGTGGAACCAAAAATGAGTGAACCGAAACTGATGTGTTGGAAACTAAGCCTAATTGGTGATAAAATAATGGGGAGAGGGCTATTCCATGCAGTTCCCTTTGTGGGTCCTCAAAGAAAAAGACTATGGAAGAAAAATTGGCTACTCAAGTGACCTTCTCCATCAATATCCTACCACCACCTGGGATGAAACAGAATCTGACTTTAACAAGAACAGGACCAATAGCTCAAGCCAATCAACTAATTTATTTTCTTTTCCCCAAAAGCACAGTTATCTTTGATACCATCTAAGAGATTGTCAAACAAGGCTTTTTCCCTCTAAGCTCTCTCTCCAGCTAAATGGGAAGGAATCAAGGGATGTTGTTAAAAATGAAAGTCTAATTTTATACTTTACATTTCAAATGCTTTAACTGTTTTTACTTCTATTTATTTTTAAAGAAAGGATTAAAAGGATTTTAATGGTCTGTTTGCCATTGTAGCTAGCAGACTGAGGTCCCTGTACACTAAGCCCCACACCTTGTTTAACACTGTTTAATGTTGGACAGTAATTGGTTTATGTTACCACTTTTAGTCCATATCAATTAATATAAAAGATCACCCGGAAGTCCGTGGCAAGGTTTGAAACCGAAACCAGGTCTCTTGAGCCTTAGACTAGAGACTTACTCACAAAAAGACCCCTTCCCTTCTTCTGTGGATGCTTTAATTTGTTTTTGGTTTTTTATTTTAAAACCCTGTCTTATTTAGTTACCATGAAAACTGATTTGTGCAATTTTATCAAAACATATTTTGTCATTTCTTGATATTCTGTTCTACCTTTTTAAGTCAGCTGCCTTACTTGTGACTACACGGGTAGGATTTTTTTAGATTTGTTAACTCTCTTTCTCACATCACAAGTCTTTTATGTTTTGGAAAATGTGTCATATATCATATAATACATTCTTCACTTTGGTGATTTTACTTTTGGTGTATGGTACTTAGTCTTTTAAATGTTCCAGAAAATCATCATGCTTCAGTTTGATTCTTTAGAGGTGAAATCCATTTGCTCAACTGAAAGTCATTCTCAGTCCTAGGTATTTTCTTTGGCTTTATTGCGTTTGTTCAATTGCACTACCTTAAACTGCAGGAAAGTGGTTTAAAAGTTTCCTAACTGCATTCTTTTAAAACAAAACAAAAAAGATAATTAAAAGTCAGAAAGAGATCACAAGAAAACTTAAAATGCCTCCTATTAGCAAGATTCTAACTGAAACTTATGTAACCAAATGAGTTTAGTATATTGCTTGTCACAGTCTTCCTTGAGACTAGATTCTGCCATCCTCTGTCATGTTTAACATCTTACTTCATAAGTAGTCACATTAAGATTGATGTGACTACTTGTGGAGTAAGATACCACTCAACGTGAGTAATCCTGTCATAATGTGGCCTTTTAATTAATAAAAATTCTGATTTTGATGCCTGCCTTTAAAGGAAAAAGAGCTGCAGTGCTCATCTGACAGAGAAGACAATTCAAAGCATTTCAGAAGAACTATAATTGGCAATTACACCTACTAAAAATAAGTACTGCATTACAATGTTATTAATTACTATAATTAATGCGCCTTGAGCAAGGTTTATGGTAAAAAGGTGACCATTCTATTACTGTGCAGTGTAACGAAGTACACCTATGTGACACTGTTTTCATGGCAAGAATTCTCTTCTTGAATCACAAGCATAACTCCCATCAGCAATAAATATGAATTCCAAATTCATATCTAAGTGAGACAGATTCAGGATCCAAACTATAATTTCAGCCATTATCAAGCATCATTTAGCGTTAGATTTGCTAATGTTAAATTATACTGCTTGTGATTTAATACAAGATGTATTACAAGGTCAGTGAAGAATAAACTGTGCTACTGAATGAACACGTTGAAATAATGAAGCAGAAGTAATCACTGAACATTAAATTTAGACATTGCATTATTTTTAAGGACAACAATTAATACAAACAAATCTGAGATGCAAAGTTCAATGGCACCAGACTGTACTGTTCAAAATCAAACATGTCCCCCAGAGATAAAAGTTGTGCAAAAACTAGAAGAACCGCAAACATTTTTGTAGTCCTGCACTGTAGGACAACAGAAATGTTTGTGGTTCTACAACTACATTTTAAGTAGAGTCAATATCTGCCTTATTTTACCTCTAATTTAGCCCAAATCTGTGGCAGGTGTGGGGCCAGCCTACAGTGAAATAACAGAAAATTTGAAAGATGATTGAACTGTTCAAAACTAGAGACATAGTTCAAAAGATCATAGCACTCTACCATATTATTATTGTGGCAAAGTTTGAGTCTAAAAGAGAAAATACTCTGGACTGAAAGCAAATCAGTTGTCGTCATTAGGCTTGCAACCTGGAGTTCTTTCTTGATGTGAGTTCCTATCCCCTATAGTTAGCACTTCACAAAGGACCTTGAAAAAAACAACCCTAAGGCAGCATTTCCTCATCTAAATATAGGTATTCTCTGAAGTTAGTTGAGCCAAAAGCTACTGAATGATGTATATTCACTTTGCAACCAAAATCTTGGCTTTGCCATGAAAGCAGGTGCAACTTGCAAATAGTTTTCATTAGAAATGTAATTAATATGCACAAACTTGTTTGCCAAGCAATTTGAGAGTGAATCAAGAATGAAATCAAATCAAGCAGCATCCCTTCCCTCCCAATTTGGTTTATATTTAAATTTAGAGAAGTATTCATGGCAAATTCAGGAAGTAATCTCTTTTGGCTCCAATCAGCTTTTGTTTCAAACTTTTGTTTGTTATCTTTGGAATTATGAGAAAACAGGAAAGTCATTTGTTTAAAAAATATTTTAAAGTCTGAATTTAGTAGTATTGAAAACAGACTCTTCTGTTTTATACAAAGAATAGGTACAAAATAAACCATGATGGTTCATGCCCTACACACATGCTCCTTGTGCTGGTACTGCTCTGGAGGGACCACCTCCGAGCTGCGATGCAAAAGTGGCTTAACTACTCGTTACAAGTAATTGTTGTATGTTAGTTGCTTTTCTGGCTAGTGAATTGGTAATGGGATGATGACCTTCAAATATATTTAAATCATCGTTCTTAATTATTTAAATGATTTGCCAAACAGTTTTGATTAATCATTTTCATATTGTGGGTGGCTTGGAAACATCACTTTGACTATGCACGATTAATTGTTGTGAAGCTGTATTACAGAAGGCAGAATTATTGGGGAAGACCAGTGAACTGTAGTTGGTGAGCTACAAAATGATGGCAGCCCTTTTTGTCCTCCAAAAGAAAATACATTAAGTGGTCAATGAGAATGAAGATGGAAAAATCAGAGTGATTAACAAATAAGTGAGCTGTTTGCACCAAACATCACATTTCTCCTTCCAAATGGATTTTTTATAGAGCATGAAATTGTCTAAAAGTAGCTTCCAAAATTGTATGAAATTATTTCTTCAGTTGAAATGTCAAATCCATAGATTTTTACCCTTTGAAAATAAGTGTGTGGTTCTTCATTTCAGAGCAACCGAGTGCATTGTACTCCCGTCATCCTATTAAATAAAACTAATCATAAATGAAGAACTGAAGCACAAATTCAATTGCAAATAGGTGCTTCATGTCCTGGAATTTACAGTACATTTCAGAGAAACAAACTGATTTTTTTTCATAACCATCAACGACAGTTAAATTAGCCAGCACTTTCATTTAGAGATGCGCCTGTCCACCTCTGAACTACTCAGGTAGTGAGCAAATCACATTATCTGTCTATATCAGTTCACTGATAGAGTGAAAAATTCATTATTTGATGCTTGGCATTCTTCATTAATTAAGGTTTGTAAAATGCTCTGAAAATGAAAAGCACTATGTAGCCAACATCATCATCATTACACATTTTGGGCAGATAACAGTAGGCTAATGAGAGTTTGCAGTAAAAAGAAAGTGGATGAAATTGAAATGATTGTGTATTCTGTATAGGAAAAAAGGAGATTAGATGGCTCAGAGTAATGGGACAAGGAGCTGTTCACCTGGATATTGCAGGTTCAAATCCAAAGGAGATTGGCAGAAAATATTACTAACCTTATGGTCAACAACCATTGTAAAATGAGTTGCTGATCTCAGCCCATTTCTCAGAGGACAAGTATGCCACATGCACAAAGTACTATCTCTTCCAATAGACCTGGATTCTGAGCTACCCTAGAAGCTGGCTCCTCCAGGTCACGGAAGAAGTAGATTAGCAGGACACCATGGGTATGTCTACACAGAAATAAAAGATCTGCAGCACATTTGAAGCTGGCATGGGTCAGCAAGCTCAGGCTGCAGGGCTAAAAATTGTCGTGTAGATGTTTGGGTATGGAGCCCGACCTCTGGAATCCTTACCACTCGCAGGGTCCCTGCACTTGGGCTCCAGACTGAGCCTGAACATATACACAGCCATTTGGTAGCCTTGCTGTGCAAGCCCTCCAAGTCCAAGTCAGCTAACATGGACCGGCCAGCCACAGGTGTTTGATTGCTGTGAAAACACACCTTATGAGGACATTTGCACTGCTGCCACATCTGTTCTTGTTCTGTGGGAAAATATAGGAGCCCAGCCTCCAAGGATAGTTGACTGGCACCTTCCATAAGTACTATAATTTTTTTAATGAACCAATTTTTTTGGTAAAAGAAGGCCATTATATTGCTACAGGCAATTAACTGTATGAGGATGGCCGGCAGGATGGACATCTCTGAGGTAACTAGGAGCAGGAGCATGACAATGTAATAGGACAGGCTATAAAACCTCTAGAAAGGAGGTAAGATTACAAAAAGTCACTGCCCCTTGCAAATTGAGCTTGCTACACCATTTAGTCCATATTTATATTGGAGCCTTATGTTAGTTTTAGTTCATTCTTCACTCAGACCAGTTGACAGAGGTTTCAACACCCTCTATCAGGGCAGGAAGAAGTGGGGAAAAAAAAGAAAGAAAGAAAGTGGAAAGTGTGTGTGTGTGTGTTTCTGTTTGAATGAGAGAGTGAATGAGTGGGGGGATTGGTGGGAGGGCAGGAGATTGTGTTCACATGAGACAGGATTGAGGAGAAACTTAGGGCTGGTCTTCACTCGCGCGGCGCGGGATCGATCTTCTGGCGATCGATTTATCGCGTCTTGTTAAGATGCGATAAATCGATCGCCTGGAGCTCCCCCGTCGACTCCGGAACTCCAGCTCGTCGGGAGGCGCAAGCTGGAGTCGACGGGGGAGCGCGCTGCCGACTGCCGCCACCGTGGGGACGAGAGGTAAGTCGGCGGCAGATACGCAAACTTCAGCTACGTGATTCACGTAGGTGAAGTTGCGTATCTGCCGTCGATCCCCCCCAGCTAGTGAGGACCAGCCCCTAGTCTGCAAGTATGGGCTAGTCTTCACTAGCGCTGCCGGAGATCGATCTTCTGGCGATCGATTTATCGCGTCTCGCTAAGACGCGATAAATCGATCGCCCGGAGCTCCCCCGTCGACTCCGGAACTCCAGCTCACCAGGAGGCGCAAGCTGGAGTCAACGGGGGAGCACGCCGCCGACTGCTGCCGCCGTGGGGACGAGCGGTAAGTCGGCGGCAGATACGCAAACTTCAGCTACATGATTCACGTAGCTGAAGTTGCGTATCTGCTGACGATCCCCCCTCCGCTAGTGAGGACAAGCCCTATATTTCTTTCCTGTCTATATATAGAACTCATTATCCTGGTGTGGGATTTTTCTGCTCAGCACCTGTTAATGTCTGTAAGTAAAAATGACATTTAATTTTAAGCACCAGTGCATACCAGTTTTTATTTAATGGTCCATGTCTTTGGGGTCTAAAGGAAGCTGCTGTGAGTAGCACTTGCCAGCCCAGAATACCATAGTGTCCTAGAAACAGAGTCAAAGAGGAAAATGTACAAATGTGGTGTAAGGTAGAAGGCCAAACTGTACATTAAGTTCCAGATTCTGGCTCCTCCTGTGCAAATGGAAGAGAAGGCACAGGAAATCATTTGGCTTTGTAGAGAGCACTAGACTCCATACTTATGGACTCTGTGGGGCAGTCATAGTGCTAGATGCCTCAAAAGGAGCCTGATCAGTAGCACCATAGCTCCAACTCCTCTTCCATATGGCTGGGAAAAAGTATATTGTCATATATGCTGTTAGATGGGGTTCCGGCATTCAGAGAAACTTTTTAAAAAAATCAACCTTTCTTCTCCACTGGTGGAAAGTGCCCACCCGCTGCTAGCACAGTGTCCTTCTTCAACCTGAAATCTGAATGTGGCAGAGGATTTAAAAGCCACAACATAGCCCTTGCCATTGAACAAGCAACCTACCACAATGGGCACTGGGTAAAGCCAGAGCCCTGCTTAGGTCTGCGAGGGTATCATACTCTGTACATCTAGTTTTCCCTCTCCTTGGGTGACAAATGATAGTCCTTCCACTACAATTAGTTTGGGACGTTCAAACTTCTAAGGAAGTTAGGTGCCTAAATACTGTTGAAATTCAATTGAAGTTAGGACTAATACATATATATCTATATATATAAAAGTCAAATGGTGTATGCGTGTATGTACGTGCACTTACTCCTTCCACACCGTTTGAGCTAGAGACTTGAAATTTGGTACAGTTATAGGTCTTAGGGTCCTAATCAGGGTAAGACTCGAAAATTTTTCAAATCTCACCTCTGACGCCCCCCAGGGGTGAAATTATTTAAAGGCCAATCACATCAGCTGGGCAGCTGCTGTTCTCTGTGACATAGTTATGATGTCATAATACCCCTCCAATGGACCCCGCACTCGCTCAGCTCTCTGCCCCTTCCCCCCTCCAATGGACCCCGCACTCGCTCAGCTCTCTGCCCCCTCCCCCCTCCAATGGACCCCGCACTCACTCAGCTCTCTGCCCCCTCCCCCCTCCAACGGACCCCGCACTCACTCAGCTCTCTGCCCCCTCCCCACCTCCGACGGACCCGAGTTGGGTTTGGTCGGAGGGTAAGTGAGGTAGGGGTGTCGGGTTTGGTCGGGGGGGTAAGTGAGCCGGGGGTGTTGGGTTTGTTTGGGAGGGTGAGGAGGGGGGTCGGGGTTGGTCGAGGGGTAAGTGTTGTGTGGGTGTCGGGTTTGTTTGTGGTGGTAGGTAGGGGTGTCGGGTTTGGTTGGGGGGAAAGTGAGGTGGGTGTGTCAGGTTTGGTCTATGGGGGGTGAGGTGTGGGTGTTGGTCAGGGAGTGTTGGGGTTGGTAGGGGGTGACGTGGGGGTGTTGGGTTTGGGTGGCGGGGGTGAAAATGTGAGTCAGGATTGGTCAGGGGGGTGAGGTGGGGGTGTCAGGTTTGCTCTCTGCCCCCTCCAACGGACCCCGCACTCACTCAGTTCTCTGTCCCCTCCCCACCTCCGACAGACCCGAGCAATGCCGGGTATTTTCACTAGTCTATATATATAAAAGTCAAATGGTGTATGCGTGTATGCGTGTATGTATGCGTGTATGTACGTGCACTTACTCCTTCCACACCATTTGAGCTAGAGACTTGAAATTTGGTACAGGTATAGGTCTTAGGGTCCTAATCAGGGTAAGTGTCGAAAATTTTTCAAATCTCACCTCTGACGCCCCCCAGGGGTGAAATTATTTAAAGGCCAATCACATCAGCTTGGCAGCTGCTGTTCTCTGTGACATAGTTATGATGTCATAATACCCACTCCAACGGACCCTGCATTCGCTCAGCTCTCTGCCCCCTCCCCCCTCCAATGGACCCCACACTCGCTCAGCTCTCTGCCCCCTCCCCCCTCCAACGGAAACCACAGTCGCTCAGCTCTCTGCCCCCTCCCCACCTCTGACAGACCCGAGTTGGGTTTGGTCGGAGGGTAAGTGAGGTAGGGGTGTCGGGTTTGGTTGGGGGGTGAGGTGGGGGTGTCGGGTTTGGTCAGGGGGTGAGGTGGGGGTGTTGGGTTTGGTCGGGGGGGTGGGAAGGTGTCGGGGTTGGTGGGGGGTGAGGTGTGGGTGTTGGGGTTGGTCAAGGGGTGTTGGGTTTGGTGGGGGGGTAAGGTGGGGGTGTTGGGTTTGGTTGGGGGGGTGAGGAGGGGGGTTGGTGTTGGTCGAGGGGTAAGTGAGATGTGGGTGTCAGGTTTGTTTGTGGTGGTAGGTAAGGGTTTCGGGTTTGGTTGGGGGGGAAAGTGAGGTGGGTGTGTCAGGTTTGGTCTAAAGGGGGTGAGGTGTGGGTGTTGGTCAGGGGGTGTTGGGGTTGGTAGGGGGTGATGTGGGGGTGTTGGGTTTGGGTGGGGGGTGAAAATGTGAGTCGGGGTTGGTTAAGGGGTAAGTGAGGTGGGGGTGTTGGGTTTGGTCGGGGGGGTGAGGTGGGGTTGTCAGGTTTGCTCTCTGCCCCCTGCCCCCTCCAACAGACCCCGCACTCACTCAGCTCTCAGCCCCCTTCCCACCTCCAATGGACCCGAGCAACGCCGGGTATTTTTGCTAGTATATCTATAAAAGTCAAATGGTGTATGCGTGCATGCGTGCGTGTATGTACGTTCCCTTACTCCTTCCACACCGTTTGAGCTAGAGACTTGAAATTTGGTACAGTTATAGGTCTTAGGGTCCTAATCAGGGTAAGACTCGAAAATTTTTCAAATCTCACCTCTGACGCCCCCCAGGGGTGAAATTATTTAAAGGCCAATCACATCAGCTGGGCAGCTGCTGTTCTCTGTGACATAGTTATGATGTCATAATACCCCTCCAATGGACCCCGCACTCGCTCAGCTCTCTGCCCCTTCCCCCCTCCAATGGACCCCGCACTCGCTCAGCTCTCTGCCCCCTCCCCCCTCCAATGGACCCCGCACTCACTCAGCTCTCTGCCCCCTCCCCCCTCCAACGGACCCCACACTCACTCAGCTCTCTGCCCCCTCCCCACCTCCGACGGACCCGAGTTGGGTTTGGTCGGAGGGTAAGTGAGGTAGGGGTGTCGGGTTTGGTCGGGGGGGTAAGTGAGCCGGGGGTGTTGGGTTTGTTTGGGAGGGTGAGGAGGGGGGTTGGGGTTGGTCGAGGGGTAAGTGTTGTGTGGGTGTCGGGTTTGTTTGTGGTGGTAGGTAGGGGTGTCGGGTTTGGTTGGGGGGAAAGTGAGGTGGGTGTGTCAGGTTTGGTCTATGGGGGGTGAGGTGTGGGTGTTGGTCAGGGAGTGTTGGGGTTGGTAGGGGGTGACGTGGGGGTGTTGGGTTTGGGTGGGGGGGGTGAAAATGTGAGTCAGGGTTGGTCGGGGGGGGTGAGGTGGGGGTGTCAGGTTTGCTCTCTGCCCCCTCCAACGGACCCCGCACTCACTCAGTTCTCTGCCCCCTGCCCACCTCCGACAGACCCGAGCAATGCCGGGTATTTTCACTAGTCTATATATATAAAAGTCAAATGGTGTATGCGTGTATGCGTGTATGTATGCGTGTATGTACGTGCACTTACTCCTTCCACACAATTTGAGCTAGAGACTTGAAATTTGGTACAGGTATAGGTCTTAGGGTCCTAATCAGGGTAAGTGTCGAAAATTTTTCAAATCTCACCTCTGACGCCCCCCAGGGGTGAAATTATTTAAAGGCCAATCACATCAGCTTGGCAGCTGCTGTTCTCTGTGACATAGTTATGATGTCATAATACCCACTCCAACGGACCCTGCATTCGCTCAGCTCTCTGCCCCCTCCCCCCTCCAATGGACCCCACACTCGCTCAGCTCTCTGCCCCCTCCCCCCTCCAACGGAACCCACAGTCGCTCAGCTCTCTGCCCCCTCCCCACCTCTGACAGACCCGAGTTGGGTTTGGTCGGAGGGTAAGTGAGGTAGGGGTGTCGGGTTTGGTTGGGGGGTGAGGTGGGGGTGTCGGGTTTGGTCAGGGGGTGAGGTGGGGGTGTTGGGTTTGGTCGGGGGGGTGGGAAGGTGTCGGGGTTGGTGGGGGGTGAGGTGTGGGTGTTGGGGTTGGTCAAGGGGTGTTGGGTTTGGTGGGGGGGTAAGGTGGGGGTGTTGGGTTTGGTTGGGGGGGTGAGGAGGGGGGTTGGTGTTGGTCGAGGGGTAAGTGAGATGTGGGTGTCAGGTTTGTTTGTGGTGGTAGGTAAGGGTTTCGGGTTTGGTTGGGGGGGAAAGTGAGGTGGGTGTGTCAGGTTTGGTCTAAAGGGGGTGAGGTGTGGGTGTTGGTCAGGGGGTGTTGGGGTTGGTAGGGGGTGATGTGGGGGTGTTGGGTTTGGTTGGGGGGTGAAAATGTGAGTCGGGGTTGGTTAAGGGGTAAGTGAGGTGGGGGTGTTGGGTTTGGTCGGGGGGGTGAGGTGGGGTTGTCAGGTTTGCTCTCTGCCCCCTGCCCCCTCCAACAGACCCCGCACTCGCTCAGCTCTCAGCCCCCTTCCCACCTCCAATGGACCCGAGCAACGCCGGGTATTTTTGCTAGTATATCTATAAAAGTCAAATGGTGTATGCGTGCATGCGTGCGTGTATGTACGTTCCCTTACTCCTTCCACACCGTTTGAGATAGAGACTTGAAATTTGGTACAGTTATAGGCTTTAGGGTCCTAATCAGGGTAAGAATTGAAAATTTTTCAAATCTCACCTCTGACGACCCCTAGGGGTGAAATTCTTTAAAGTCCATTAACATCAGCTGGGCAGCTGCTGTTCTCTGTGACATAGTTATGATGTAATAATACCCCCCTCCAACAGACCCCACACTCGCTCAGCTCTCTCCCCCTCCTCCCTCCAATGTACCCCAGACTCGCTCAGCTCTCTGCCCCCTCCCCCCTCCAGCGCCCCCCCCCCCCACTCGCTCAGTTCTCTCCCCCCTCAGGTAAGAATTGAAAATTTTTAAAATCTCACCCCCTCCCCCACTCCAACGGCCCCCGCACTCAGTCAGCTCTCTCCCCCCTCAGGTAAGAATAATTTTTTTAAAAAATTTCCCTCCCTCCCCCCACTCCAACGCCACCCCCACTCGCTCAGCTCTCTCCTCCCTCCCCCCTCCAACGCCCCCCCCAACTCGCTCAGCTCTCTCCTCCCTCCCGCCCTCCCACGGACCCCACACTCGCTCAGCTCTCTCCCCCCTCCCCCCTCCAATGGACCCGAGCAATGCCGGGTATTTGTGCTAGTATATATATAAGATATAAAGATGCAGGACACTGAGATTTGACAGAATAGCAGTGATTCATTAGAGCGAGTCATTCTCTTTGAAGTTTGACAGTTCTCCAAAGTGAGCTAAAAAGGGAAGGTGGGTTCTGGAATGGATGAAAGTCCCTCAGTTTTGAAAATGGATGTCTTACTTTCCATGGAGGTTTCTCTCCCATTCACAAATCAACAGCCAATTTGCCTGATTTCTTCAAGCTGGTGAGAAATGTTTTGATAAAGTGAATGAGTTTGAGTCATGAGTTCTAAAAGATGTTTGAGTAGGGTTTTGCTTTGAGGCACCTGCCCATGGACCCTCTGTTGGTCATTTGTTGATGTCCGGGACAGACATTTTGCTTTGAATGCAGCTTTAATTTTTTTTCTTCCAATTGCTGACCAGTTCTTTTGAAGCCAAATTCATTACTGGGAAGTTCAAACAAAAGTCCTTCATAAATCATTTAATATCTATAGCTATATTGACTCACACACCTGCTAACTACCACAACTTTTTGAATAGCGCTCAATGCTTCTAATTTTATAATGGCAAAACTCCCATTGACTTCAGTAGTTCCAACATTTCTCCCTCAGAACTTGGTCCTATAAACATGGTTGCCAATGTCTGTTCTCTTGGACTTTTTGTTACAGGTTCTACTGAAAAGTCCTGCTGGTGCCTCTGCTCTGGAGCTGTACAGAATTTCCATTGAGTGCTCTTCGTTACCAAGTTTTAGTCAAGATGGCCCTGAACCAGAACTCTAGAAAAACTGGTTAGAACCAATGTATGCAGTGATCCCCAGGGGGTGGCACCTCTCTGGAGGTGTTATAGCCTGAGTGATTCACTGTAATCATCCCCTACTGTTCTCAGCAGAGCTGTGGCAATCCTCCCCTAGACCTGCACATAATCCCTGGCTCACAGTGATACATGAACCATTCATATGCTTTACACAACATGGTCTCCAAAGATGTTGTGCGCAGCTACAATATCTGTCATATCAAAAGCATCCAAATCTAGCATTTGGATCTGAATTTTATAGCATGGTTTCCATTCTAAGCTTAGATTGTCCCATAATCATCATGCTTTCTGGGTCACTTCTGACTAGAACTGCATGAAACCTGGTGGGGTTGGTTCACAGATGACTGATGCAAATCTTTTATTTAATTTAATTTTATGGGAGGTTGTTTAAGGAACCCCAAACATTAAAGTGAAACTCCACTGAAACATGGGGGTTCTGTCTAGTTTTAGATTTAGAAACAATGAAAAAACAGATTCTCCCAAGATTTCTCTGTGAAATATTAAATTAACCCTGGCTCCCTAATACAACAAAACTGTACCTCACTTTTGCAGAGGTTGATTTCTGGTAAGATCAACTGCAGGGAATTTGCATAGAATCATGGAAATAGAGTTCTAGAACTGGAAAAGACCTTGATAGACCATCTAGTTCAGTCCCCTGCACTGAGGCAGAACTAACTATTATCTAGAACATCCCGGGCAGATGTTGATCTAAACCCAAGTGCAGTCAATAAGCAGACTGCAGGCCAAATCCAGACTAACAGATGCTTTTGAATGGACTGCAAAAAAATCATTTACTTATTATTGCAGTGTGAAAAATGTTTCTCTGGACTCCTGGAGCTTGGACCTTGATTATAGCTTGACCAATAAATATGGACCTTGACCAAAAACAAAATTAACTACTCCTGATCTAACCTCTTCTTAAAAACCTCCATTGATGGAGGTTCTACAATCTCCCTAGGTAATTTGTTTCCAGGTTTAATTACCCTTGTAGTTGTGAAATTTTTCCTAATGTCTAACCTAAATCCCTCTTGCTGTAATTTAATCCAATTAATTTATTGTCCTGTCCTCAGAGTTTAAGGAGAACAATTTATCACCCTCCTCTTTATAACAACCTTTTGCATGACTGAAGACTGTTATATTACCCCTCCCCATCAGTCTTCTCTTCTCCAGGCTAAACAAACCCAATATTTTTATTCTTTCCTCATAACTATTGTTTTCTAGACCTTTAATAGTTTTTGTTGCTCTCCTCTGGACTTTCTCCAATTTGTCCACAGCTTTCCTGAAGTGTGGTGCTCAGAACTGGGCCTGTCTGAGGGACACACTTTCCATAATTAATGTCTCTGGTGGGTAGCTGGCAACAGTCCTGCTTTCATTCTAATGTAAAAACGGGTTTAAAAGTATTTTCTGGCCTATCAAAACCAAACTGAGGAGAACCTGATGAACCAGGCACTGCACAACTTAAAGAGATCATTTTTTTCTTAAGTGATCCGACCTCAGTTTGTTATTACCTTCCACATAGTGTTTTTTAATTTAATTCATGTCATTAGTTGGCAAATGTACCAATTATCCAATAACTGATTTGCATTGTGGGAAGTCACATACTTTTCATCTGCACATAAAGCACAGTAAGTGGTTTGAGATCTACTGATGAAAAGCACTAAATATGAGCAAGGTATTATTAATTACCATTATGTTGTGACCTAGAGTCACAACATTACAGATTTTTGGATTATCTGGAATTTATATAACCAGGCAAGGTTTCTACGTGTCATTTGATCTTTCATCTACATTCCAGGGGATTGCTTTGGAAGTGCTGGTCATAAAAGCACTTACCAGTACAAATATATTTTTTAGTAAAAGATACAGAACAATTCACCTCTAGATTCATGGTATACTGGGATGCATTAGTAGGAGCATTGCCAGCAGATCGAGGGAAGTGATTATTCTCCACTATTCAGCACTGGTGAGGCCACATCTGGAGTACTGCATCCAGTTTTGGGACCCCCCACTACAGAAAGGATGTGGACAAATTGGAGAGAGTCCAGCAGAGGGCAATGAAAATGATTAGGGGGCTGGGGCACATGACTTATGAGAAGAGGCTGAAGGAACTGGTCTTATTTAGTCTGCGGAAGAGGGGGGGGGGGGAAGGATTTGATAGCAGCCTTCAACTACCTGAAGGAGGGTTCTATATATACATATCCACATTTTAGAAAAACATTTGCAATATGCCCTTTTACCAAAGTTACAATACAAAGGTGACAATAATAATTGCAAGAAATATTAGGGAGAGTACATACTGTTGGTAGAACAATCACCCAGAGACACCATGGACAAGTGATGATAAACAGATCTTAATTCACAATACAGTAAACCCTCGATTTAACGGACCTCGATTTAACGGACTTCGGATGCAACGGACAAAATTTCTGAGCAAGTCTGATGCATTCCTGATCCATTTCTGGCGGGCTGGTTGCCGGCTGCCGGCTGCCACCTGGGTCACAGCAGCGGGCGGGCTGGCTGCCGGCTCCCACCCGGGTCCAGGCAGCGGGTGGGCTGGCTGCCGGCTCCCGGCTGCCGCCCGCATCCAGGCAGCGGGCGGGCTGGCTGGCGGGTCCCGGGAGCCGGGACCCGGGCGGGCTGGCTGCCGGCTCCCGGCTGCTGCTGGGGTCCCAGCTGCGGGTGGGCTGGCTGCCGGCTCCCGGCTGCTGCCCGGGTCATGGCAGCGGAAGGGTTGGTTGCCGGCTCCCGGCTCCCGCCCGAGTCCCGCCAGTGAGCAGGCTGCCGGTTCCTGGCTCTCTCCCGAGTCCCGTCAGCGGGCGGACTGCTGGCTCCCGGCTCCCGCCCGAGTCCCGCCAGCAGGCGGGCTGGCTGATGGCTCCCGGCAGCCGGGACCCAGGCGGGCTGGCTGACGGTTCCCGGCTGCCACCCGGGTCCCGGCAGCGGGCAGGCTGCGGAGCTGCCGCCCCGACCCTGTGGCAGGCGGGCTGCTGCTCCGACAGCTCATTTTTTTTTATTATTAAATAACGGACTTTTTGATTTAATGGACACCCCCTCGCCCGAATTAGTCCGTTAAATGGAGGTTTTACTGTAGGGTTAAACCAAGGCAACTATCAGTTCTGTGGATTTCTTCACCCTTTTGGATAGTTTTTGCATTTATTTTTTCACGTGTGAATTTAGTGCTTATGAAGAGACCTGGTAGGACAGTCCTGGCGACCAACATGCTCAGTTTAATCACAGACAAAAGACAGCTGAAGAAGTGGCAGTACAAGCAGCATCTTCTTTTAAGATACAGACACTCTTGCACCTTAAGTCCTCAAGGCACAGTAATCATTAAAAAACAATAGCTTGTCAAGAGGGTACTCCATTGACCAAGGGATACTCAACAGAGTTGCGTTGTATGCCTTCCCTGTCTGGGATACCTTCTTGGGAGGGTTGGGTGGTTACTGGCTCCAGGGTGATGAACAGCTCCTGGCTTTCAGGGAGATGGTGTCTCCGCTTGCCTGTTCCATAGACTCCTCGCCGTCATAATCCTCCTCCACCTCAACTTCCTAATCCAGCAAATCCTCTTCTATGCCGACAATCACCCTATCAGTGGAGTCCACAGACACGGGTGGGGTAGTTGTGGCACCCCCCCCCCAGAATGGCATGCAGCTCACTGTAGAAGCGACATGTCTTGGGTTGTGACCCGGAGCGTCCGTTGGCTTCTTTGGTTTTCTGATAGTCTTGCCTCAACTCCTTAATTTTAACACAGCACTGTTGTGCGTTCCTGCGGTGGCCTCTGTCCATCAGGCCCTTGGAGACTGACATATGTACTGGCATTTCTTTTTTTTGGATCGCAGTTCTCCCAGCATGGATTCGTCTCCCCATACAGCGATCAGATCCAGCACCTCCCTTGTGGTCCATGCTGGGGCTCATTTTCAATTCTGGGACTGAATGGTCTCCTCTGACGGTGGCGTCTGCATGGTGACCTGTGTAGGAGATCTTGCCATGCTGACCACAGAGGAAATGAGATTCAAAAGTTCTCGGGGCTTTTCCTGTCTAACTGCCCAGTGCATCTGCGTTCAGAGCGCTGTCCAGAGCGGTCACACTGGAGCACTCTGGGATAGCTCCCAGAGGCCTGTAATGTTGAATTGCATCCTCACTAATGCTAGTTTGACCTGAGAACGTCGATTTCAGCGCTACTCCCCTTGTCGGGCAGGAGTTTGGAAATTTATCTAAAGACCCTTTTATGGCATTGTAGTGAGGATTGCAAAGTGGAAGGATCGATTTAACGCGAATTAATTCGACTTTACAGCGTAGTGTAGACCAGACCCTAGAAATAAAAATAGTTGTTTCCAACTACCAACCCTGAAACCCAACCCAATATCTGAGAATCAAGTCAGGATGTTCTGTCCTTAAACACGAACTCTAGTGATAAAGGTTTGCAAGCCAAATGAGTAGCATTACACTTGTGAAACCCCAAGATATTTACAAGATTGTGACCTGTGTATGACCTGTGCCACACAACTAGCCTCAATGGTGATTGAACAAGTGTCACTGAAAAGACGTTAGTACATAACTGATGCAGAAAAAGAAAGAATCTAGCTTGCTCGCTCCCTCTCAGCTGTATTCATTTTGTAGTGCTGAAGCAATAAAAACAAAAATTATTTTTGTCATTGATATGAGAAGAATCTGAATACACACAGAGAACAGAACTGAGGTTTTTACAAAGTCACTTTTCAGACCAGAACTGCACTTTAACACTGAATTTCCTGACTTTTGAGCATTTTAATTAGCACTTTAATGTTACATAAATGTAGAGGGCTTATATTTTTTTTTTTGGTGCATTCAATTTGCAGAATAGATAGCTGGTGACTGGTGTGAAACTCAGCCTGTGGTCTCAGTATTCTTTATCTCATTATTACAAGCACACTTACACACAATCACAACTGTGCCGTTTAATGGAATAATCATATCCATGCAATCTATTTAAAATACAGTGGTTTAATACCCATTAGCATAAAATTTTAGGCCAAAAAATGTATTGCTCGTGAAAGATTCTACATAAAGAAATTGAAATTGTAATCAAGTAATTATCTAATGAAGTGTTACATAATACATTCTAGCCTGCAGTAAAAGGGGGGGAAAAGATAAGCAAAATCTTCAAAGTGCTATAAAGCTTGATCTATTCAAATAGTAGAACTGGATTTAGGAATAGCAAACTCTAATAGCTGTCCCAGGCTTAGATTTTTTACAAAATAAGATTCATGGCGTGGTATTGGAGGGGATGAGACTTTTCCCCATGATTACTTGTTTTGTTTTCATACCATGTTTAATCTGACGATCTCAAAAATTCTTTACAAGCACCAAGTTGGCCTTACAACTCCCCTGGGAGTTTGGTAATAACATTTATGTTTTAGGCTAAGTTTGAGGGACACAGAGGTTGTCAGGACTGGATTTTTCAGAGCTGCTGAAGACCTGCTGCTCCCATTGACTTCAAGTATAACTAGAGGAATTCCGTACCTTTTAGAACATTGGTCCTTTCATGGCCAGATTTTCAGGAGGTCAGGGCCTTCACGTGGGCCCAGATTTTCAAAAGGGCTCAGCTCTTTTTCAGACAGAGAAATAAACGGTCAAATGTTCAAAAGAGCTCATTGCCCAGTGTGGTAAGTGGTTGGGAAAACCTGTCTGCAAGTGTCAGAATGGGAGCTGGGTACTTTTGAAAGTCCAGACATTACCAAGGTATCCAAGTGGAAGCCAAACTTTTTTGAAAGTCTGGTTCCAATGGGGAGCACTAAACACTTGAAAATCTAGCCCTGCACTTTTAAAAAAATGTTTAAATCTGAACCCAAGTGACTTGCCCATGGTGATGCATTTAGGACTAGATTTACAAAGCTTCCTGAAGATGCAAATAGGCTTCTAAATCTGCCTCTTAGTCTAAGCCTATGTCTGCACTGGACCTAGGTAGACACACCTGTGCTAGCTGTGACTGAGCTAAAAACAGCATGCTAGCTTGATCATAGCTAGTGTGGATATATGTACACCTGAGCTGGAAATTATGACCTCCTGCTCCAGTGTAGAGACACCCTCAGATGCTGAAAATGCTTACACAACCACTTCACTTTACGCATGTGAGTAGTTGCATTCTGCATACCTGCATAAGCCTTTGCAGAATTGTGCCCATAGGAACAGAGATAAGAATAGTACCCAGGGCCAAGTTCTGCTATTAGCTACTCATGCACAACTTCTGTTGATGTCAGGAGGAATTGTGTGCATGGGCAAATAATAAAGTATGCATGAATGACTTACTGAAACAAAATAATATTCATTTCTATAAAATGTATGGATTATGGAAATATACCACCAAATAATGTATTCAAAATGTGTTATGAATTTCTTCAAATAAATTACACAGCACATAGCATTGAATTATACATAAGTATTACTAGGTGGAATTTTGCTTCAGGAGTTCTGACTCCCAGTCATCTGCTCCAACCATTACTCTAGACTATCTTCTGCAGGGCAAATAAGAGATCCACTGAAATAAATATCTAACTGTAAACACAAAAGTCTATAACAACTATTTATAAACAGAGATATGTACAATATAACATGTACATTCGCAGCTAAATCCTGTATTTAATGTCTTTGTTACATCACATCCAGTCCAGGCATCAAGTAAACTAGAACAAAGCTGTAAAGTCAGGATAATCCAATAGAAAGCAGGAGAAACTGCCTGAACTATATTTAGTCTATGATTTGAAGATTAACTGCTCTTATTTCTGTAAAGAAATCTAATCCTTGAAGAAAACTTTTAATATGCGCACTTCCAGAGAGAGAGACCAATAAAGAATAAATCCCACATCCAGATAGAATATTTCACCCATGAAGGGTGAGTATTATGTTTCTTTCATGAGTGTAAAAGGCCCATAAGTTACAACTGCACAGGCATGAATGAATTATGAAGGTCCTTTGCGCTAGTGAAAGGAGCAGGATTAGCCTTCATATGTGAGACACTATTTATTCTATATTTTATCCATCTCTTGATTTGTTTTAATTTAAAAATGTTTAAGACTCTCATCACCCACTGTCAAAGGGGGATAATAGGGAAGAACCACTCAAATTTACTAAAAAAATAACAATGAGGAGTCCTTGTGGCACCTTAGAGACTAACAAATTTATTTGGACATAAGCTTTCATGGGCTAAAACCCACTTCACCAGATGCTTGAAGCAGAAAATAGAGTAAGCAGGTATAAATACACAGCACATCAAAAGGTGGAAGTTGCCTTACCAAGTGGGAGGTCAGTCTAAGGAGACCATTCAATTTAATTTCATTTCATTTAATGAATTGAATTGTCTTGGTAGACTGACCTCCCCAAAACATAAGCTTGTCAGCTGCCTGCTGATTCAGCATCAGTGGAATGTTTCAAAGAGATGAATATGTTGAGGCCTTGCTTGGTGCCTGTAGCTCCTGGGCAGAATTGACACGACTCTTCCACCTCATGCAAAGACATATCATGAGGAAAAAAGTGAGCATACGCTGACTGCAGGTGGTCTTGTCTCTCTCTTCCTCCTCAGTGCCAGTGTCCGGTTCTAAGAGGGTTTCATTAAGAAGAGTATATTTTCAGGAACATCAAGGAGGGCAAAATAATCTAGTGAAGACATAACAGCTCTTTTGGTACCACCAGGGCCATCAGTAACTGCAATAAAAAGTGCTAGTGAGTCTTCATCTCTAGCATTACAGCCAGTGTTTGAGCATGTGGCTAGATAAAGCTTCTTGTCACACTGGAAAGATGCAGGATTATCCCAACTGGGGCAGGGGAGGTTAGAGACGCAGGTGTATGTGCCTGTTCATGCAGACTGGGGAAAAATACCCACCTCTACCACTGGAGAAGTTGGAAAAGCAGATGCTGCTACCGTTGGCAATGGAAAAAGAAGCGGCCAGAGCATCATGCCATGGTCACTGGCCTATGGACTCACAAGGAGGAAAGGTAATGATGGCCCATTAATCATGAAGGCCGCTATGCTAAGACCACCTCAAACTACATTAGCAACATAAAGGGGCCAGGGAACACTCCTCTGTGTAAGTGGGCTTCCCTGTTGGCAGAGAGCTGCTGGAATAGCTGTAACCTTCCCTGGACCTTTGCCCTGCTGTAGAGGTTGTGTTTGGTGTTGTTCAGGAGATGGGAAATGAGGAAGGAAATAGGAGGGGACATGGCCCATGCTCCACCTAGTCTCTGCTTCCCTGGGCCCATAAGGGGCTATGGAAAGCAGAGCATGGGCTAGAACACCACTGAGGCTGCTTGAACTGATGCCAGCGTTTATCATACCTCCAAAAAGTTCCAGAACAAAGGTGCTTTAAAGCTACTTTTACCCAGTTGTGCCTTTTCCTGCAAAAACAGTAACAAAGCCTTAGGCCTCAGGTGTCCAAATATATTTTCCAGTCCATAGGCCAGTGCAGGAAAAGGCACAACTGGGTAAAAGTAGCTTTAAAGCACCTTAGTTGCACCTTTGTTCTGGAACTTTTTGGAGGTATGATAAACGCTGGCATCAGTTCAAGCAGCCTCAGTGGTGTTCTAGCCCATGCTCTGCTTTCCATAGCCCCTTATGGGCCCAGGGAAGCAGAGACTAGCTGGAGCATGGGCCATGTCCCCTCCTATTTCCTTCCTCATTTCCCATCTCCTGAACAACACCAAACACAACCTCTACAGCAGGGCAAAGGTCCAGGGAAGGTTACAGCTATTCCAGCAGCTCTCTGCCAACAGGAAAGCCCACTTACACAGAGGAGTGTTCCCTGGCCCCTTTATGTTGCTAATGTAGTTTGAGGTGGTCTTAGCATAGCGGCCTTCATGATTAATGGGCCATCATTACCTTTCCTCCTAGTGAGTCCATAGGCCAGTGACCATGGCATGATGCTCTGGACGCTTCTTTTTCCATTGCCGACGGTAGCAGCATCTGCCTTTCCAACTTCTCCAGTGGTAGAGATGGGTATTTTTCCCCAGTCTGCATGGACAGTCACATCTAGTCAAAGGGGGAGAGGAGAGGAGAGTTGCTAACCTTCGTCAGCAGTGGGAAGGATGGGGGTCAGCAAAGGGCGAGGCTCTTTGTCTGGAGCAAGAGAGGTGAAAGAGGACAGGTTTTTTTTAAAAAAAAAAATCCCACAAACACACATAGAAGAAGGGAAAAGTGGAAGCAACAAAATTAAATGTACTGTATCTGCTCAATCACCTTGCTTTTATGTAATAACCCTCTCCCTCACACTACCCCTGTGGTTTTGTCTATTCAGACACAGCAGTGGGGCTCTGCTTGGATGGAACATTCCACACGTACACTGTCATTTACAGGAGGGAGCCTTAGACTATAAGCTTTTTGGGGTAGGGATCTTGTTTTCATATCTATCTGTAAAGCTCTGCATACCACAATTTTTGCTCTAGCTAACTATAATAATGAATAATTAACAGAGGCAGAGATATAGTCAGTGTTATTATTTAGGCTGAATAATTAAACTGTCCAATCCCTACAACAATTCCACCCTTTGATCACGTTGTGCATTATCTATGTGTATTGAAAGGAAAGGAAGTTAAACAGTATTTTTTCTGCTCAATTTCTCTTTAGATTAACCCCTGGCTGATCTTAAAATGTAGAAGAAGATAAAGGAGGCAGTCACATGGGGTCAGTGTGTTAACATCAATGAGGGCTGCAAGCTAAATCCAGGCACAACTCTTGGAAAGGGGGCTATTAATGCTGCTTCCATCCCTCTATTATGGTCCCGATGCCACCTCCTGGGAGGTGAGGGTACTCAGTACCTTGTAGAGCCATGATGTGTAACTGCAACACAGTAATGCTGAACACTTGTCATGTCCTAGCTATTCATGTTCAAGTGTTAAATGATGGCATCATACACCTGACCTATATAAGTTACCAGGCTGGTTGAGTTACACAGAAATCCACGGGGATATTTTTAAATAGTTTCTATAGGCTCCTCATGCAACCCTCTCCCTCCCAGTACTGCAGTGGCCAGGCCGCAGCCTCTACAGGGCAGATAGTGCAGAGGCAGTTCCTGCTCTGTAGTGGGCTGATGTGTGTGGGGTTCTTTGCTTTGTAAAGGTACGTCTCCACAGAGAGTCTCGGAGCCTGGGCTTGCCCTGTGCAGGCATTCTGGCTCAGACTCAAAACTCAGACTCTGAAGCCCACCCCCTCTCTTGACTTCAGAGCCTGCACTCTAGCGTCTACATAGCAGTTTCTAGCATGGTAGCCTGAGCCCTGCAAATCGGAGTCTGTCAACCTGGACTTGGAGACTCACTTCCACAGGCTGCTGCTCTCTGTGTAGATGTACCCTGATGGACAAGGAGAGTGCGTTATGTTCTCGGGAATTCTCTGGCATGCTGCAGTGCATGAGACGACCGTTGGTTTGAAATGGAAAGGTTTTTAATTTTTTTTAACAAGGTTCTGGATAACCATTTCCAACAAGCACATGTACCACCACTGGTACATGTACTACGGTTTGGTAACCCCTAGGACTAGATAGAGAGAAGCATGTTGGATCCTTTGCAGAATAAGAATTAATTAAAATGAATTATATGACTTCAAAAATGTTTAGAATGATTAATTCTCAATGCGGTATTGGATATTTGCATAATATCTTGTCAGACATTAATTAAATTCACAACTCGGAAATTGTACCCAACTGTAGCAAAATGGCCTTTATCATTAATTCTGTTGCAAATGGGAAAAGATTATGTACACTGGTTATAGCATGGATTATTGAACAGGGCATGAGCTGTTAGTAAGGAAATATAGTGTGTCTTCTACAAGGTCTGGAGTAAAGTGGATTATAATTCCAGTAGGAACAATGATAATGAGAGAAACTAGTTTAGAACCACAACTTGAACGAGAACTGGAATCTAGAATGAAACAGGAGAACCATCCTGGATCAGACTGTTAACTAACCCAAAGCCATCTTTCAATATCTGTCAGACTCTTAATAACAATAGCTAATACCAAGTTAGAGTTACAAATTAATTGTCAGGAAAAGCCCCACAATTATAACTATTCTGCTACAACCCACTGAAACCCCCTCTATCGTACTGCATCCAAACTAGTGCCATTTCTAATCTTCCAGAGCCAAATGTCACTTCAACTGTGCAGTTGCTCCCGGGCTCATATGAGATCCTGCATTGTGGCAACATCAAAATACTATCACAGAATTCTATTCAGGTAGTGCATGCTCCTCAGATCAGAAAAATTTAAGGTGAATTGCCCTGATAAAATAAACAGCATGTGCCACAGTGTTTCTGTTTATAGCTCCCCTCCTCCAACACACTCAGAACAAATCTTTGTGGAGTCACCATTTGAGAATGCTCTCTGCCAGTGTACAACTTTGACTTGTTTGTTTATAAAAAAAAAATTAACCATTGGCATCTGAGCCAGAACCTGCTCTCTACATTCACTGTAGGCCAGATGACACCACTAACCTTCAACCTGTGCCTTTTTTCACCTCCTCAGCATGAGGATCACACAAATACAGATTCTCCTACAAACCAGAAGATTTGATGTATGTAAATTTAAGGGCATCTAACTGGGTGAAAGGGAGTGAGTTAGTAATAGAGAGTCTAATTTACATCAAAGTTAGCATGTCCTGTGAATTTGACCCAGATGGTCAAGTGGATTAAGCAGAGAGCCTGACTTACACATTTTTAAAAAAAAGAGTATTAAATCGTTTGCTTTGCTGTAGTCATAGGATTCATTTTTGACATGCCTGTAAAAAACAATGTTAGTGAGTTTATCTTATCCTAGTGGTTTCAGCTTCTGTAATGCTAATCCCCTTTGCCATTGTGCAGATGCAGCTCTCTATCCTCATGTAATCCATCATTTTGGTTATACTCATTAATCTCTGCCTCTTCTTTGAAAGAGGGTGTCCATTTAATGTCTGACTTACGTAACATGCTTTTGGCTCAGGGTAGCTTAAAAATTCCAGAAGGACAATAGAATAATGTTACAGCAAATTTAACTAGTCATCTACAGCCTTCTTCTGCTCCCATGAAAGTTTTGCCATTGACTTTAATGGACCTTGGTGGTATCAGGATCAGGCCTCCATTGCAAGATGTCATAAGTCTGAGCAGTTTCCAGGTTTGGGAGTTTAACAGTTCACTCTGCAGTGTCCCCATAGTTGAGCAAGGGGGGCTTGTTGAAAGAAAGAATATGCCTGATCAGCTAGATTTCCACCTAATATCTACTGTCTCCTATGAAAATTAGCTTAAATATTTGAAAACATTTACATAAAAAATACTGTTACACTGTAAAATTATCCTCCTTGACTATCAGCTTGATCAGATAATTGTGCATAATGAGAGGGCCTGAGAATGAATGAATCAATCAAATCATGTTCTTGGGTTCTGCATTAGAAATTTGATGCCTTTGCCTTGAACTTCACCTGCATATTAAATACACGAAAGGACTTTTAGTTCCTGAAACTTATTTCATTGGAAATGGTGCACAGATAGGCACTGTAAGGAGCATGTGTAATAGGCTGGATCACAGAAACCCTTTCAGGGTTGCCAACAGATGTGCCAAGACTACATCTGCTCCTGCTTTCCTGCCCTGCCAGCTTGGGACTCCAGAGCCCTGCCTGGTTTGAGCCAGACCCACTAGCCTGCTGCAAACACAGACCCAGGTCTGAACCACATCCCCTAACAACTGTAGTGCCTTGAGCACTCAGATTATTAACTCCCAATGGGGGTCCAATGAGGTCCAAACTCTAAATAAATCTGTTTTATTCTGTATAAAGATTGTTCGCCCTCTATAACACAGAGAGAGAGAGATACACAGTGGCTTGCCCTCCAGGTATTAATACATACTCCAGGTTCATTAATAAGTAAAAAGTGATTTTATTAAATACATAAAGTAGGATTTAAGTGGTTCAAAGTAGTAACAGGCAGAACAAAGTGAATTACCAAGTAAAATAAAACAAAACATGCTAATCTATCTCTAATACAGTGATAAAACTGAATACAGATAAAACTTCACTCATTAGTGTTCCATTAAGCTTCCTTTTATAGACTAGTCTCCCTCTAGTCTGGGTTCAGCAATCACTCATGCCCACTGTAGTTACTGTCCTTTGTTTCAGTTTCTTTCAGAAATCCTTCGGGGTGGAGAGGCTCTCTCTTCAGCCAGCTGAGTACAAAATTGAGGGGTGCCACAGAGATTTAAATAGACTTTCTCTTGTGGGTGGACACCCTTCCCTCCCCCATGTGTAGAGTCCAGCTCCAAGATGGAGTTTTGGAGTCACATGGGCAAGTCACATGTCCATACATCACTGAGTTCCTTACCAGCCAAGCCACATTCCTGGGAAATCTCAGATGTAGACTGGCATCTCCATGTTCATTGTTGGCTTAAGTGGTTCTTGATTGGGCACTTACTGAGAATAGTCTTTTCTCAGGAAGCTGACCAAAAGCTTTTACTAAGGTTACTTAGAAATCAAGCAAGTACACAGCCAGTATTCATAATTTCAACTACAAAAATGATACATGCTTACAAATAGGAGGAATAGATTCAGTAGCTCATAGCCTTTACAGAGATGTGTTACATGGCATACGTAGCATAAAACATATTCCAGTTGTATCATGTATACATTTATATGCATAATTCCCGAAAGCCTTATGGGGTGTACTGTCAGAGCATGGTCCAGCAGTCCATATATAGGAGGGAGTATATGGCTTAACTTTTGGCTTTAGACATACTTGGGAACAGTGTGGTGGGCTATAGAGCAAAAAATTTCAGGAGTCTACGGAAGTGAGGAATAATGGAGTGTGTTAGTTTGGTTACTGCTAGGTTAACTATTGGATATAGTGAGAGTCTTTTTGCATTGGTGATATGAGGTAAGTATAGCCCACAGACCTGTATAGTCAGTGGTCAGGCCTGGCACACTCATATAAGGCCTACCTGAACAGCACATGCCAAACTTCCTCTCGCCACCCTCCAGTCCTCTTTATCGTCTCCCTGCCCACGTAACAGCAGCTGCCAATGTCCAATGTCAGAGGTGCCGACTTCCCAAGTTCCAGGGGGCAGGGACTGTGCTCAACCCCTGCTCTGCCAGTAGGTTGTGAGGAGATTGGGTTCCCTTTCCATGAGTACAAAAGGGTCTGTAAACATTTCATTTTTTGGTCCTTTTTGCAGTAGTCAGATGTCGTATGTGTGGCAGTAACAATGTCCACCAAAGCAAGAGAAAGAGAAACCAGATTAGCACCAACAGTAGCATAAATTTCTGAAATGGAACCTCTGTCTTTTAGGATGACATCCTTCTTGCTGGCATGTTTCAATCTTCTATCAATTGGTAGATGAGGAATCAGAATGAGTGAAGATCATGTAGGTGGAGACTGCATAATGATTTACTGTGGTGGAAAGTGAGTTTAATATGTAGCCAGTGACAAAACGTATGAGGCAGCAAAACTGACCCATCTTCATTGCAGCAGATGGTCATACAGGACTAGGCTGTACTGGTTTTACTTATATTAGTGGTACTTCCTAACATGAGGAGTCTCATTGACTTTAGTGGGTCTGCTCATGAGAGTGTATGCACACCAACGGAGCAAGGGTGCATAATTTAGTTCATAATTTGTATGCTTATAGCTTTGGAATATGACACAGTCAATACACTCAAACATAAAAATCTGGTGATTAAAGAGAGACATGCATTTAAGTAAAAATAATCAGAAGAGAATCCTTAATTGGAATTTTATATGACTATCTGCAAATCGTTCTGAGATCCTTTGTCAATGAAAGGTGCTATATAAATGCAAATTTCTTTCATATTATTCATTTCATGTATCCATGTAATTGAAAAATCAGGATTTGTATTGTACTTTGGTCGGTACAATACTAAATATGAAGGGCTAAATTCATCATTCTTGTAACCTACTGACTTTAATAGAGTTACACCACAAATGAATTTGACCCCAAATATCTATTGTACACTACTGAAAATAGAGTAGAAATTATGTTATTAAAAGAAAAGCAATACACTTTTAGATTCAGTATGTACACAATACTTTTGCACTATATTTCTCTATAAACTGTGCCTTTATCATGGTTTTAGACCCTGTGTCACTTTATAAAACTGATTAACAAGTGTGGTTTTGATAATTTAAACATAAATGAGGTGTAAGAAAATTGTGGCCTGCCCATTGACATCATTTGAGTCTATACCTAGAAAGGTTGAATGCATTCTTCTACAAGGCATAGAAAGGGTTAATTAGAAAAATACGCAAATATTTTGTTATGAGGTGTTTCCTGTTGGAAGATCCTAATGTCCTGTTTAAACAGGGGGAAATTCACAAGAGAAACATTTTAAAGAAAAGTCAATGTATGTAATAAGAAGCAGAGAAAATAATTTGCATATGCAAAAGAGGAGGTAGGTGGAACAAAAATATTATATGTATTTTTGCAGAATAGGTCTGCTTTGGAATTGTAACACCTCCACATAAATGACAGGGCTACATCTTCTGTTCCGCACACAGAAAACCCATGGAAGGGCCAGAACGAGTTTCTTCAGCACTTATTGCTACTGTGAAAACTTTCTACCAGGAGTTACTAATATGGATCTCCTCCCGCCTGTGCCCATCACTACAACCACTCCTTTATGTAGTGGGCAAGACTACAGTATGGTCCTCCAGACCAGCAGATGTCCCACTATCTACAGGAATACTAGGACATTTAGCTTCCGAGATCAGACGGGATCGGGCGTGTTCAGGGTGGTTTAGCCATATTATTCATTCTGTAGGGCCACTTAATGGACCATTTCCTAGAGTCCATTCTCACACGTGTAATATTTGATTATCTTTTATATTCTGTTGTCTCACTGGCCTGGAAGATTTCAATTTTTTTTTTTCATTTTTGCTGATTTGGGTTTTGACTCTTGTAGGCGATGGTCCCTTCTGTTGCTACTTTGCTCAGGCCAGGAATGAGGAAAAGTTTGTTTAGTAACCGTAAGCAGCATAGGCTCTGGTAGTCACCCTGAAGCTAGAGTCAGAGGGAACTCCAGCAGTTTCCTGTAATACAACCAACTCCAGTCTCTTCTTTAGCATAAGGACCATTACAACTCTGTGTCCTAGGGACTTTTCTTGCTACGGAGCTCTCAAAGGGAATAGACATGTATCCTGAAAGGTGGAAGTGACAGTCCTTGTATGGCATAAGATGTAAAGACACTACAATATTGACACCTACATGACCCAAAATTGGGTGGTCCAATTGGAGGTTGGCAGTCTCACCACAGTGCAGATTGTTTCAATTTTTCCCTCGCTCTCTCACTTTCATTGGTAGATTATCATTCAAATGCTCCACAGAAAAGTGTGTTGCAAGGAGGGATTTGAATGACAAGAGATGATTTGAGGTCTGGGGTGCAGCATTAAAGAAGGCATGAGTAGGAATGTGGATGGAGATTACGAAGTGTGCAGTTAGAAAACTGACTTGAGTGGTATGGAGGGAGCAAGGCAGGAACATGTACTGTATATTTACAAGTGGCCAGTACGGTTAATGAACACATGAGCATGCACATGCACCAGACATCATCATAAAGCTGTCAGAGATGGCTGTGCTAAATTAGGGTGACCAGATGTCCCAGTTATATAGGGACAATCCCAATATTTGGGACTGTGTCTTATAGAGGCGACTATTACCCCTCTCCCCCTGTTCTGATTTTTCACATTTGCTGTCTGGTCACCCTAGTTCTAAATTAGAACACTAGACTTCATTCTGACATCAGATACACACAACTAGAAGTCAAGTAGGGATTAAGGCAGAATTTTGCATACCTTTTTTTAAAATTAAGAATTCAACCACCTTTTGTGAAAACTAAAACTATGCGTCTTCTCTAGTGCGCATCACAAAGGTGAGTCACTGTTTAGACAGATGGAGTGATGTTACCAAACGCACATGTATAGATGGCACAGAGCTTTTATGGTTGTGGTCAGGTGGAGAGAGGCGGGAACAAATTTTTCTATACAGCTTGCTTCGTCCTGTTTATAGCAAAGAAAACAACCATTTAAATGCAAACGATTCCATCTTCTGCTAGGAAAGATTATCCACAGGGCACTGAATAATAATCCCCAAAGACATTCAGCCATGTACATTAAAACTGGATTGACAGCAAATTACCACTGGCGCTTTGAAAAGAATGACCAAAGCATTTAAGGATGAGTCTACTGAATTCAATAAACAATTTCCAGGTGATTTGATTAGATAATTAGATCCTCTCAAACACTGAATTATTAGAAGGTCCCTGCAGAAAAGACAAATCGTGACATGCAGTAATGCCACTCTTTAACAGCAGCATTTGTCTCCAATTCTAAAACTAGTTAGAGAATCCCTAAGGTTTAGTAGAGATGCTGTGGAACAATATTCTATTAGGGAGTCTTATATGTTGCTCTTGATTTTATAAACTGGATATTTTTCAAACCTTTTAACTTCATTGGGAGACTCCTCCTTACTCCATATTCTTCATTCACTACCATGATGCCCTTTCCCAGTACCTTGCTCTGAATTAAGACAGTGGAGCTATTGTTCTATCCTGAAGGTCAAATGTAGTCCACAGCTTTGCAAGTATAACAACAAGACACTCCCTTCCCTCAAACCCCCCCCCCCAAAACAAAATGGTTTTGATGGAAAATTTTTTAACCAACACTAGTTAAAAGTCTGAGAAAGTAAAGTCTTAACTGTGTGGACTGTCACAAAACATTTTCCTATTAGGGCAACACTAAGGCAGTTCAGGTGTATTGGTGCTCGGATCAGTGGGAGCCATATATCCCAGGCAGCTTATGATATTTTAACCCTAAGGAGAGTTAACTCTCCTTAGCTAACATAATGGTAAAAATTGATCCAGTCATCAAAACCAGCAGGTACTGATAGTAACATTGGTGCAGAGGAACTGAGAATAACATTGTAGAGAATATTTTGTAATATTCCATCATGAAGACAAGGTTTCTGGCTAAGGATCTAAGGGGAAATTTTTCAAACGCTCTTAGGCTCCTATGTGACTTAAGTCCCATTTCAGTAGAGACTTAGGCACTAAGGTGTTAAAATCTCATTGAAAGTCATGGGAATTAGGCTCTTAATTCTCTTTCAAAATTTTTAGCCCTAACCTAAAGCAAGATTTGTCATCATCAAGGAAATTTGTAATGAATTTATTTGCCAGACTTGCTAACTGTTGAAGAGATAGATACATGTTAAACTAGTTTATCTACAGATCAAAGGTTATTTCTTTACCCCAATCCTGCACAGAAATAAGTGGCATTGCCTAGATCAATATACAAGAGAGCAGCTCTGGTTTTGGAGGATAAAACCTTCCCAAACCCATGCAACTTCCTTCTTATGCTTAAGGGGAAGAACGGCTTCCCTTATACCTTTTCCATGGCTGCACCAAAAAATAGTAAAGGGAAACGTGACCATTTGGACTACAGATTCCCTGATCTGTCTTGCACCAGCTGGAGAAGAGGTTGGTCATAGGTCTTTTTAGAAGAAATTTTGCCTTAACACTTATATTGTTGAAACGTAGATTTTTGTAGAACGTTCCCCATGGAGGAAAATGTTGTGTCTGTGTCAAAAAAAAAGTTATATGCTTTGGTATCTTGAGCTGCTGGTCCTGAGCAGCAACTGAACCCTGGGGAGAATGAGACCACCACCACCACCACCACAGGAAACAGCAAGAGAACCCTCAAAACTTGAAAGATCCTTAATTAGAACCAGTTCTCTAACAGCTGAAAAACCTGGGTAGGAGGAGGACAGGAAATACCATGAAACCAGGTGAGAGTTTGAACTTTTCAACTTCTAGGCCTTCCAAACAGCTTTCTCTCTAAACCTCAGACCATGGGGAAAACCTTTACAGATCTCCCAAAGGGTATGATTAGACTACAGATTGTAGCACATTTTTTTATAGCGCTTCCCAATTTAGCGCAATAGGTTTTACGCTAGAGCCTGGACACATTTGCAGCACTTCTGACGGCAGTGACAGTATCGGGATAGGGCAGGTATCCCAGCATTCAGCTGGGTGCAACGTGCTTTGCAAAGGGGGGGGGGGTTGAGGGGGAACTGGGAACATGTTTGCAGGGAGAGGAGATCAGGCTGTCAGTGAGTTTTCATTAGCGAAAACTGACAGGCTGTCTATTTAAGACACAAACACTGAAAATGCTTGCGGACAGAGCTGTATTTGCTCTGAATTGTTGTAGAGAAACTGAAGAGGGACTTCCGCATTTTCCTTCCATTTACAAAACAACACTTAACACGTCATTTCCCTTAAATGGCTTGTTGATGGTCTTACATGGTTCGGAGGTGTGCCAGAGATCCCTTATCGTGTTAGGAGTGATTACACTGTCCCTCTCACGCTACAGGGAATACGCTAAAAGCCTTCTGACTCTCGGAGAGGTGGTTTTATACTTGCGCTTTGAAGGGTGATTAAGTGAGCAAAATGTCACTTGCAAGTGTGTAGGGTCAGATAATTATAGCGCTAATTGAGGGTTTTAGCGCTGCAAAGTGCCAGTCTAACCATGCCCCAAAACTAATATTACTGAGGACCAGCTCTCTTTTGGAAAGGACTATAGGATCCTGTGTAAATCTGGGGAAAAAGGACAATACAGGCAGCAACATCTGTGTGAGATCCATGGGTAAGCAGAGAACTAAAAAAGAAAAGAAAAGGAAAGCAGCAGGAGGCATTAGCTGTAAAGGCAATACAATCCCACTCTTTTTATAACTAAGGGAGATGGGCTTTAAGGCTTTTTACACATGCAAAGCTGCAGTGAATTTATTCACATAAGAAAGCAGAGGCAGAGGAACAAATGGCTGTTTCCTGTAGCGCTCTTTCCCCCCCAAGGGTGACAATGAGTCTTGTCTGCATTTTTGGTGAACAGTAATGAGTATGCAAACGTGAAGCATTTTGTTTCCTCAGTGTCTCAGAAAAAAACGGATTTTGTCTACATGAAGCAGCAGTGAGCACTAGAGAGCTGTGATTTTTCAAGTGCACCAGTGTGTTGCACAATAACTGGCCCATCTAGACCCTCCTGGCACAAACTAAAAGATCCCTAGTGTGTGTTAGTGTAGTACTGTTTGAAACAGCACTTTGTTAATGTGCATGAGGGATCCTTTAGTTTATGCCAGCAGGGACTATACAGGGCAGTCAGTTTGCAACACATTAGTGCACTTTAGAAATCACACTGCTCATTGCTGCTTCATGTGGACAAGCTTTAGCATCATATGTCGCCTCTAGGCATTATGGGATATTATTTTAAAATGTTAGGTTTTTTACGTTTGTTTTCAAAGGTCCCTCTCCGCCTCTAATGGTGGGTGATGTCATAATTTTCTATAGTTAGAATTTCCCCTCCGCTATCTTGAATCTTAATTTTACAGATTTAGCTCCCAATTCAGCAAAGTACTTCAGCATAAAAGTCTAATGTTAAATATAAAATAGTCCCATTGACTTCAATAGGTCTACTCATGGGATTAAGTACCTTGTCAAACCTTAATTAGGAGCATCTTCATATTCCAATGAAAATAGGTGCAAAAAATATCACCAGTTAAATTTAAATCAAGATAAGTGCCCAGTTTATTGAAATGTTTTATTCTATTACATTATACTTGAATTTTGTTAAACTAAAGCCACCACTTCTATAATTAACAGAATGATGGATCATGAACTTTGGGTGTGTTCTCTTACTTTTGTTTCTTTTTATTAGAATTTTAAAATTATTTTAATTTAATATTTGTATTACAGCAATGCCTAGGTTGTCTAATCAGGAACAAGACCCCACTGGGATAAATTTTATATTACACTTTCCCCTAATCTCGGTGTAAAAATCAATTCCAATAAAATAAATTAGAGTCATGCATGCACAGTGGACATTAGCCCATAATACTGAATCTGTGCTGTGGGGTTCATCTGCATGACCAGAAGCTGATATTGCAAATCCAGGTCATGACTAGACTGCAGGAAGAATTGAGGGAGAGGCTCTGTCTGTGAGGGAATATTTTATTCAAACATCTACTGCAGCTGAAATAATAGCAAAGGGAATATGGAGAAATAGCAAGCCAAGGAAATTGCTTTTTTTTTTTTAATGTTTGCTTCTTTTGACATTACTCCATTAAGAAATATCCCTCCTTAAACTCACAACAGCAAGATCTAATTTGAAGCTTGTCACGCCATCTATGACTTACACTACTCCTCTAGCTTTCAGAGCACACACATTACCCAAGACCACAGGCTGACCACATACCCTCTGGCAACCAATCGTATAGTTTATAGGATACAGAAGGGAATCAATCTGGATTTTTCTTTTCTTCTGCCTCTCAATCACACATAACATTACCACTATGCAAACAATGGTAATAAAACAAAAGGAAAAAGTTACATCAGGCAATTAAGACTTCAGTGGAAGTATTAGGAAATGCTCTTGCTATCCACAAATCGATGGCATGGAAGTACTGGCTCCAAAAGAGCTGTCACTATCTGCCAAGCAAATGTTTACAGAGGGGACTTCATTCAGATGGATCTGCATATGCAAATTAACAGTGTTTGCTGAAGGGTGTTTTGAAATTTCTGATGAGAAGTTCAACACATGCTCAATAACCTTTAAAATGCTGGCATTTTCCAGGCTACCAGTTTACTTAATCATTAGGAGAATGAAGATTATTATTTATTTTATCCATTAGCTTATCATAACTAGACCTCAGCAAGTCATCTGATTTTACAAACAATTGCAGTGTGTTGAAGTCCATGAATTTAGGATTATTTCTGACTGTGAATTTTCTCCCAGTGCAATTGAATTTCCCAGACTGGTTATCTTTTAGATATCTTGGTTATTATTCCACTTCAAACTTGGGGCCAGGTGTTGTAGCCCTTACTCCTGGTCAGTAGTACATACGCATGGGAATATAAGTGGAATTACTTAGGTCAGTGAGTGGGGTTGTAGAATATTGTCAAAACTCAAGAAACTGAACCACCAAAAAGATCTACGACTTAGTGCAGTCAATGGCAAACCTCCCATTGACTTCAAAGGCAACAAAACTGGGCCTTCATTTACTCTAAATCTTTTTGTGAAACCAATATCCAGCCAGAAAGAACAGCACAATTCAACAATAGATATAAAATTGGGGTCTGTTTCACTCTTCATAAGTAGATACATAGATCAAAGAGGAACAGTGGAGAAAGAGATATATATAAATAAATAAAAGAGTCACTTACAGGTGTAGAATGAAATTTCTCTTCTCAGTAGCTCTGGCTGGCATATAGAGATTCCGGTTTCTGTCTTATAAAATGGCTTTGAAGAAGAAAGGAATGCCATGTTATTGCAAAGCAGTATTAGTTAAATGCAGAATATGAAAGATCTACTTTTCATAACTGCTCAGATTTACCAGATTTGATTGCACAAATAACTAAATTATCACTCTTAACAATAGTATTTACATGTACAAGTTCGAGAGACTGGGTGGATGAGGTAATATCTTTTATGGGATCAGCTTCTGTTGGTGAGAGAGACAAGCTTTAGAGCTACACAGAACTACATAGAGCAGTTTTTCAAAGCTAAAGTGGAGCTCTATGTAGCTTGAAAGCTTGTCTATTTCACCAATGGAAGCTGTTCCAATAAAAGATATTATCTCACCCCAGGGGTGAAAGTAGATTTACTGACTTAATAGTACAGGGGCTGACTCTGGCCCCTGGAAGGGGCGGGACTGGGGGTCCCACTGCCTCGACTGCCCCAACCCTTTAAATAGCCCCAGAGCCCCACTGACGCTAGCCCAGGGCTCTGGGGGCTCTCCTGCTTCTACCGCCCTGGTCCTTTAAATAGCTGCTGGAGCCCTGGGGATTTTCTCCTTTACCTGACTATAAATTATAAAATCACTGATCTTGGAAATATAAAATTTGTTTTTATGACATGCTTATTATACACTATTATTAATTATCATTACAATATTTTTATTACATTATGCAAATGGCAACACTATTCCAAGATCTCACTTTCGTAGCTTGTATCACTTTAAATAAGCCTGTTATAAGACAAGGATCCTATGTTTCATCAAGGAGTATCAGATGTGAAGCAGCAGGAAGGTATTTAAGAAGTCAGCTCAAAGAGTTCCTCCTACACAAGCATTCAGGTCTTGAGTACTCCAGGCAAACAAACAACGCACGTTACAATAAAGGTTAAATTTGTTCTTCATAATAATTTACAAACAATACTAGCTGCCTATTTAATTTTAAAAACAGCAAAAAATATCCCCCTCCCTCTCCATTTCTTATAAGAAGTTTTGAAGTTCAAATCTCCTCAGTGTGATAGATATGCTTGCTTTGATCTGCTTAGCTCTTGGAAATCCAGGGGCTCTGGGCTGCTGGCCCTGTACTGCTCAGGATTTCTAGGGACAGCTCTGTCCATCATTAGAGAATTCCCCCCTCCCCCCCCAAAAACCCTCTAACATTTTGTGAAACCCCAGGGGGTCACAAACCTAGTTCGGGAACCACTGCTTTAAGGAAATAATATGCACACAACTTGTTGCCCCATGTGGAATTACCCAGACTCTTCAATTTGGACACACTGGATTAGATAAAACAATAAAACAGGTTTATTAACCACAAAGAGATTTTAAGTGGGTACAAGTAATCAGGCACAAAAATCAGAAATGGTTACAAGAAAAATAAAGATAAAATGCGTATTGGTTTCTAACAAACTACATTAGATTCAAAGCAAAGTTTTCTTACTATGTGCTTTCAGCAGTCTTACTGACCAAACCCTTTAGGTCAGGACCCCGCCCCCAGAATCCAATGGCTATTTCCTTTGTCTCTTCAGGTAAAGTGAATGTGACGGGCAGGCAGACAGAGGGTTGCATGGGGGTGTTTGTCCCTTCGTTTTATAATTGCAGTCCCCCTCTTCAAAAATATTTTCCAGTTGAGAACCAGGAGCCAAAGGATTTATGTGGAAGGATATTCCCTCCTGGTTTTGTCACCTGTTTGAACTACAGTAAAACCTCCATTTAACGGACTAATTGGGTGAGGGGGTGTCCGTTAAATCAAAAAGTCCATTATTTAATAATTTAAAAAAGAGCTGTCAGAGCAGCAGCCCGCCCGCCACAGGATCGGGGCGACAGCTCCGCAGCCCGCCTGCTGCCTGGACCCGGGCGGCAGCCGGGAGCAGACAGCCAGCCCGCCCGCTGCCCGGACCTGGGCGGCAGCCGGGAGCCGGCAGCCAGCCCGCCCGCTGCCTGGACCCAGGTGGCAGCCGGGAGCCGGCAGCCAGCCCGCCCGCTGCCGTGACCCGGGCGGCAGCCGGGAGCCGGCAGCCAGCCCGCCAGAAATGGATCAGGAATGCATCAGACTTGCTCAGAAATTTTGTCCGTTGCATCCGAAGTCCGTTAAATCGAGGGTTTACTGTACCTTTGTCTTCCCTTCCTGCTTGATGATTCTGTATACTGCTTAAATGAAAGCTGAGCAGAGCACATGTTCCTTTGGTTAGGACAGACCTGTTTGCAAATTCTGTTTGGGCAGGGCTGTGGGATTTGGAATTTTATAGCAGGGGAATCTTATAACTTCACATACAAAGTTGTCACACATTTTACCAGGACAACACTGACCAGAAAATGATGAGTTTTCAAATGATCCTTACAAGGCATACATCGTACAAAGATTATTGCAATAGTGCATAGGGCGTGAATACAAGGGTGTATTCGGTCACTATCTTATAGTAAACTTAGCTTGAAGACATTGAGGCTGAGGTTAGACTACAGGGGGAAGCGCTACTGTTTATAGCGCTTCCCGATTTAGCGCTACAGCTGTTGCGCTAGAGGGTGTCCAGATTGAAGCCCTCTAGTGGCAGACAGCGAACACATTTGTCCCGCTTTTGGCGGCAGAAGGAGTTGCGGAATAGGGCAGGTATCCCAGCATTCAGCTGGGTGCAGCCCTCTTTGAAAAGGAGTGGGGTGAGGGGGGACTGCGAAGGGAGGGAACTTCTGGCTGTCAGTTTCATTTCCGAAACTGACAGCCTCTGCACCTCCCTTCCCTAAGCATTTATTTGGGGGCGGGGACCGGGGCAGGGGCTGGGAGCACCTCCGGGCTGCCGCCCGCAGCGGCAGGGGACCCCGCAGCCCTGCCGCCCGGCGCGGCAGGGGACCCCACAGCCCTGCCGCCCGAGTGGCAGGGGACCCCACAGCCCTGCCGCCCAGAGCGGCAGGGGACCCCACAGCCCTGCCGCCCAGAGCGGCAGGGGACCCCACAGCCCTGCCGCCCGGAGCGGCAGGGGACCCCACAGCCCTGCCGCCCGGAGCGGCACAGTTTCAAAATTTTATATGACTTTGGGGGAGGGTTCTGACGTGGGGGTCACCTGAGGATGGGACAGAAGAGTTTTAAATGGTGGCCAGAGAGGATGCAATGGGGATTCTGGGCCAGGATGCCGGAGGCTGGAGACGTGCATGGGTTATTGTTTATTCTCTTAGGTGTAATCTTATAACAGGCCCAATTCTACCCTCAAATATTCACATAAATGTCTTATATGGGAGGGGTGAGAACAAAAACGGAATCCTTTCTATATCTTAAGGTTACTATGAGAATCTTAAGTTTTGTATTTCCAGACCTGCAAGAGCAAAACTTGATAGAGTAACTTATCTATGGTAGATAACGTGTAATATTTATCAAGCATAAAACTGAACAAAGTTTATTTGCTAAAAAATGCAGCTTTGGCTGACTGAAACTATTCATGTCATTTTGCTGAATAACTTAGACCGAACCAAAAAACTCAGAATATTTTGGTAACATTGAAATGAAATATTTTGTCCCCACCTGGAGTTTTTCCATTTGTATTTCAGAAAAGCAAAGAACTAGATTCACAAAATGCTGGGTGGGGGACGGAGACACAGGTTCAATTGACCTCACTGCCCGATGTGAAGAAGGGAGTTGGACTTAGGTCTCCCACATTCCCAGAGAGCACCCCAAGCATTGGTCTGATAGCCCAGTGGTTAGGCTGACTGTGCAAATCTCCTGTTGAAGCTGTTACACCACATATAAATTGTCAATGGAGCAGCAATTAGAACTTGGTTCTCTCACATCCCAGATGACTGTCCTAAACAACCAGCAGGCTATAGAGAAAATCTCACTCTCCTTCCCTGGCCCAGTGACTATTCATTGACATGACTGACCATGAATTGCCACTACAAATGACATTATTTGCCCAGCTGTAATCTAGTGATGGAGTTAATGAATTTTAAGAGCGAGTGAAGCTCATGTCCTAGAAAGCCACTGTTTTTTAAAAATTATTAGTGTGTTACAGCTCTTTGGAGAAAGAAACATGAATACCTTGATTAGGAGTATTGCAAACAACCAATTACTTTTTATTACATCAACTCACTGAAGGCACACTAAGTTAATGTTCCGAGATGAGAGACTAGAGAGAGTGGACGAGGGAGGGACAGGGCTGTGAAGGACTTTCAAGCTGGAGACAGGACATACAATGAAAAAACAGGAAACTGTAGCACAGCAATTAAAAGATGAAGAGAAAGGGGTCGTGTGATATGAGCAACAGGCAAAACTGAAGATTTTAGCTGCTGCATTTTGACAGGATAGGGTATCAAGTCCCAGCTTCCTTAGTAAGATGGAGTAGTCTCTACTCATGGGGTGTGAGGCTAGTATCCAGGTAATCCCTGTATTTGCACATCTGTACTTGCTTATCAGTAAAGAACAAGGTCAACAGATTAGCCTCCTCAGGGAGATTCTACGGCTAAAATATAACTACTCCTCATTCTCTGAGAAGTGATGCACCATATGCTACAAACGCAAAATATCCAGTTTCCCCCGGCCTGCTCGTTTGGAATTTTGCCAGCAAGCAGTCCAGAGTCGACGTGGGCCTCCATGACAGGACTTTTAGTTGTGTTGGTGCTCAGAACAAATAAATAAGACCTCTTTCCGAAAAGGGGTTTCTTTTTATTTCATTCATAAATTCATCCCTACCCAGGAAAGCGCCTTGCTTAATTTAAGCCTGTGCTTTAGTCCTATTGGCTTAAAGTTAAATATATCCTCTACTGCCCTTCCTGAATAGGGGTGCTTTCCTGATGGTAAAAGCTTCCAGGCGGGGAGCAATCTTTACCTCTATTGTACAATGTCATGCACATCTACATATGAATTAAATAATAATAGTAGTGACTAGAGGTGAAATATTGATGAAAATTGGGGACAAAAGTTGCTAAAATGTTCATTAAATAGTTGTCTCTTTTTAGCAGTAGTAACTCTTAGCAGTATGCTGAATCTACTAAACCACACTGCTTTCACAAATGCTCAGGATCTCATGTTTTGTCTGAGAGAGGACTCTTATAACACCTCAGTGGCCCTTACACCCTGTTAGGGTCCAGTTTTAACACTGGATCACAGAAAAGCATGCGATATAACATGGTGCAGGTTTACCCAGATCTCTCTCATCCACATAGTGGCCTGACCCTATACAGCTCAGCTTGTGAGATGTGTTTAAATCATAGCACAATGTGATTTAGTGCCTCTCACTGAAGAAGAAAAAAAATAAATCTAGTGGCCTGGACCATGTTCTGAAACATGGACCAATGGCTACAGTTCTGAGTTACTAAAATCATAGAATGTTGGGTTCCTGTAGGAAAGGAAACCTGTGATTTTCTTGTCTTGTGACTATTGCAACACTTTCAAACTTCCTTTCCTTTTGCTGTTTTCTTTATGGAGACTGAGACTGCATCTTTTGGCTGTAATTCTTTGGATTTAGATCTGCTGCTATTTTGCACTGAATTTGAAAAAAATCTTCTTTCAGATGTAGATCAGAGAAACAAGCAAGCAGGTGGATAAGGAAGAACAAAGGAAAATCTGACTTGCTTTCAAGTCTGCTTTCATGATCATCAGTGAGGGCTCAACTCAGACAAAAGATGGATTTCTGCAGTTTGGTCCAGGAAACATCCTGGGGCTTGAACTTCTTGAGCACCAAGGATCTTAAACTTGATTCTGGAGGGGAAAAAAGTTCTTTTTGCTGCTCTCAGGGTGCTGAGATTTAAATTCTGACAACATCCTCCTAACCCTCCTGGTGCTGGGTCAGACTCCCCGCTTTGAAAGATGGTATATATAGAAAGTATTTAAATAACAACACCCCCTACACAATGTTTGCCCCAATCTCAAATTGAACTCAAACCAAAACTCTGAAATTGACTAATGTTTGGTTAATTCTTTCTTTTAAAATTTTCTTTGTCATTTGTCTTTGCACTTCCACGCAGAGTCCTTATGCTACTTCCTTCTGGACTGGAAGAAGAAAACAGATTTCTCAGTTCTCTGTTCTTGTCAGACTGGTTTTGCCTCTTGCTTACTGTTATTCCAAACATATTTCTCCAGGGAGCAGTAAATTAAATATTTGGGACTGAGTGTGTGTTCTCAAGGTTCGTGGGTGCAACTCTCAATGGGAGCTGGCCTCCAACATTGCTTGTGCAGTGGTTTGGTATAAACTCAGAGGTCACCATGGCACTTACTAAACCAAAATCACATCTCACATTCCTGCAAAAATACTTTATTCATCCCCAAATTTCATCCTTAAGATATGTCAAGGGAAAGAGGAGAATTCCTGGATTAACATGACTGAAGTCAAATTGACCCTTATTTTGCTAGCTTGATCAGTTTCCTCTGAAGTCATCACTGTTGGTCTCCACAGAGAACTATGCAGCTTCCTTCTTTGCACATTTCCTTGGCTTGTCCATTAAGTGTCTATAGATATGTATTAAAATATAGCAGGCAATGTTTCCTTATAATCACATGCAGTAATGAGAGATTTACAGCACGAGATGGTAATGGTATGCATTCCAAATCTATCTTTGTCAGGCAAATAAAGTTTAATGGCCCTGCTTGCTGCACCTGTGAGTGAATATAATGCCTTCCAAGCAGATGGGCATGACTGTTGCAAGGTGAGACACCATGTATGTGCTTCAAGTACAGGTATATGCTAACCCGTCAGAAATGCCCAGTGTGCTAAATTTATTCACCCATAGTTTCGCATTGGCCTGCTAAACCCAGGGTTGTGAGTTCAACCCTTGAGGGGGCCATTTAGGGACCTGGGGCAAAAAAATCTGTCAGGGGACAGTACTTGGACCTGCTAGTGTAGGCAGGGGACTGGACTCGATGAACTTTCACGGTCTTTCCAGTTCTATGAGATCGGTATATCTCCATATATTAGCACATATACTAGTGGCGTCCCAGTGCTATGCTGGATTAATCTGAAATGGCCCTGGTTCCTTGGGTGCACAAAGAGAGCTTTGGTCTGTGTTGAATTAGGTGAAGTTGTGCATAACAGTGAAATGTTTATTTAAATAAGAACATAAGAAAGGACATACTGGGTCAGACCAACGGTCCATCCAGCCCAGTATCCTGTCTACCGACAGTGGCCAATGCCAGGTGCCCCGGAGTGAATGAACCTAACAGGTAATGATCAAGTGATCTTTCTCCTGCCATCCATCACCCCCCTCTGACAAACAGAGGCTAGGGACACCATTCCTTACCCATCCTGGCTAACAGCCATTAATGGAATTAACCTTCATGAATTTATCCAGTTCTCTTTTAAATCCTGTTATAGTCCTAGCCTTCTTTTGTTCTTCTTCTATTTGCCTTGTTTTGAAAATTCCGGTGGAATGTATCATAAAATGGCAACCTTTAGCAACCTTTAGCCCACTGTTTCACAGACTTTCATGCAGGTGGGGTGCAGAATAGAACTGAATATAGCCCTAAATGATTAGTCAAAGGAAATGGGCAATGATCTTTCATAAGCAGAACAAGTAAGCTCTCTGCAGAGGTCTTATGAATAATAGAGTACACAGTGATTTGATTGAGAAATCAGTGTGCTGAAAGAATTCTGAAAATTTCTTTCAGAACATTAAGTATCTTGCAATCAACTTCTTTTCTAAATATTGAGCCAGACTCTCAAATGGTGTAAATCAACACAGTCACATTAACTTCAATGATGCTACACCAGTTCACATCAACTGAGAAGCTGGCCAAAAAAATTCAAGCACCATCTTCCACACTACTATACTAACGCCATATAATTATCTCATTCATATAAATTATAACAAATGTATGCCAATAAAATAAGTAACGACAGCTCCTAGAAACCAGTTCGGTGGGTACTACCCCTTTGTGTATCCACACAAACATGTTAAAGCAAGGAAAGAGAAGCATATTCCTCATCAATAGTATTTTCACCTTGCTATTCAGTTTTAGTAACAATTTAGTAACAATTGTGCGATGTAAAAAGAATCCAAAGCAACTGTGGCTGAAAAGGAACCATTTTCAGTGGGTATAATGTTGCAAGAAATGATTAACAAAACAAGTCTTTGCTTGTTTCCAGAAAAAGACTATAAATCTTTTTAAATGAAAAGCTCAACACCTTAATTTATTTACATATCAAAACTACTCAGTCTTCCTGTGATATCATTTACACTGATTTTATATTGGTGAACCCCATTGACTTCAATGGAGTTAATCTTGATCTACATCCACAAAACTGAGGGCAGGATTAGGTGCAATGTAGATTTTTCTTAAATATTCAATGTCGCTTTTATATGAGATATCAAAAAACATACTTGGCCAATAGTGTTTTATATTTCAACAGTGACTAACTGTTCAGCCTTTTGTACTGAGAGAAAACCAAGATTTGAAACTCAGACACAGATGAACAAAGTTTATCATTAAGTGTCACAGAAGTTGTGGTGTGGTGTCTTTTCCCCCCAAGAATCTGGAACACTCAGTCCTGGCTAACAAGAGAAAAGAAACTAGTTTTGACTGAGAATATTTGCCAACCATAGTCATATGTCATTTTTTTTTAAAAAAAACACCATTGCAGAGTCTCCATTTAGAATAAAAAATACTTATATCCTTATTTTAGAAGAAGGAATCCTTATTTAGAAACAGGAATGTGTATGTTTTAAATGGAGAAGAATCTGTATTTGGAAGATTTCATACCTTCAGACTCTGCTACTTGGCCACTGAAAACCCAGCTACTTGTCATATTGGCAAATCAACTAAGCAAATCACTGTGAAATAGCAATTGTTTTGACTGGATAATTGACTACAGGTGCAATGACTTATGTGAGAGTGCTGTTCCTGGTGGGATCCAACTGAGAGTGCCAAGTCAGGACAACTTGCTTCCAAAAGGGCAACTAAAGCCCAAAGCTGGGGTTTTTCCACTCTAAGGTGAACCAAACCAGTCAAACAGAAAAGACTTTGGTTTCGCCCCACTGGCTAGCCACAAGTCACACAAGCAATCCAATACCCCAATAAAAGAAAACGGTTCTCCCCAATTCCAAAGAATCAGGCCCCAGACCCAGCTCAATATACAAATCAGATCTTACTCACAAATCACGCTGTTGCCAATCCTTTAGAATTTAAAATCTAAAGGTTATTATACAAGGAAAAAGGTATAGGTGAGGGTTAGAAATGGTTAAAAGAAATCAATTACATGCAGTAATGGCAAATCTCTTGGTTCAGGCTTGCAGTGGTAAAATAAACTGCAGGTTCAAACCAAAGTCTCTGGAATGCATCCCCTCCAGAGATGGGTCATCAGTCCTTTGGCCAGAGCTTCCACGTGTAGCAAAGTCCCATCCAGAAATAGGAGGAAGGCTGAAAACTGGAGACTGAAGATGTAGGTGGGGTACCACCCTTTTATCCTTTCCAGGTGCAGGAATTTTCTTTGTCCCTTGCTGTGGAAACTTACAGCAAAATGGAGTTTGAGCCATTTGGGCATATCACATAACTGTGCATTATGACTCAGAATGCGCAGGTGGCAGCCATTATTCACGGGCTGCCTTGCATGTCCTCTGCTAGACTTCTTATGTGGATTGGAGCTTTCCAAACTCCCAGAGTCCATTGTATCGCTGATAGTCCTTAATGGGCCATTAAGCAGCTCAAGCGAAGCTGACACCCAGTGTTCTGGAATGTCTTCACCAGCATAGCACAATATTTGGAAAGACAGACAGTACAGAGCCAATATTCATAACTTCAACTACAAAACTGATACACACATACCAATGGCATATTCATAATCAGCAATCCATAACCTGGTCGTAGACATGTTATATGACCCCCTCTACTCAAGATTTGGTGCCCCTGCAGGACCTTGGTTGCACCAACGATCTATATGATCCCAGATTATTTCAGTAACATGACAATTTAAGTATCCATTTTGGAGTCAGAGAGATAAAAAGAAGGGGATTTAAAAAACAATACAAAAAATATACCACCTTCCTAAGGCAATGGTCATTTGGAAACTGGGGTTGCTAGAACATCCCTGCAGCACTACTTTAGAAGAGATGTTCTACCTCTGCAATGCTGCTGGGAAATGCATCTGTTTCACTGACACGATTTCAAAGAAAAAGGACAAACTGAAACCTGTGAAGGAAAGTGAATGCTGTGGGATCCAGTGACAGTTTGTGGTAACTCGGTTGATCACCTTTCTAAAAACCACAACCATATTGCACAGCGTTCCGGATGACAAAAAAGTGTTTTATATTACAGGGGCACTCAACGGCCCCTATCAGGATCAGGGGCCCCTTTGTGCAGTACAAACACAGATGAAGAGATAGTATCTCTTTTCAAGAAGGATCCTAGAGTTGCTTTCCAAACCAAAGTAGAACCTCAGAGTTATGAACTCTGAGTCATTTGGAAGTGGAAGTACACAATCGGGTAAGAGCAGAGAAAGAAAAATGCAACTACAGTACAGTACGGTCTTAAACTACTAAAAAGAAATAAAAGGGGAAAGGAGGCTTTGACCAGCACGCACCCCAAGCAGCTCCCAGAAGCAGTGGCATGTCCCTTCTCTTGCTCCTACACATGGAGCGGCCCCCCAACCCTTGGAGCAGGGCGATTCTGAGGCTTCCGGGAGCTGCATGGTGCCGCCCCCAACCTGTTGCCCTGGCTGGAGCTCGCAGGCTGTCCCTGGCTTGTGGTCTGTAGTTTGCTCAACCCTGGTCTAAAACAACATCTTCCGTCCACTTGCTTGCAGGAATGTTCAGTTGGAATTTATTCAGACCTTTCCTCTGCTGAAATCACTTCTAGCTAGTCAGCTAAATGATTAACCTCTCAGTTAAGTGTATAAAGAAAACCCTATTACAAGAAAACACAAAATGGAGAACAGCAGAATATAAATTACTCTTTCCCCATTACTACATTTAAAGAAAAGTTGGTGAATCAAACGGGTTGAGACAATTTAACTAGAACAGTTTGGCTCAAATCAAAATAACATTCCAAGCATACAATTAAAATAGAAGTTATTTTCCCCTCCCAATTTCCCCTTGCTATAGAGTTACCATATTTGAACATTCAAAAAATGAGGACACTCCATGTGGGGATGGAGGTGGTATTTGACCAGTATCTACCAACTCACGTTGTATTAATGTATTATACTATTATATATGCTGTGTGCTACATGTCGTCTATATTGAGTATATAGAAGAAAAAGTGATATCGCCTCAAAAGTGAATTTAAAACGTTTACTGTACTTCTTTACATGTAGTGAGTCCTTTCCTTTCACCAGTTCTTCAGTTTTCTTTCTCCTCATGTGCCCACACATACTTCTCTGTAGAGCACATTTTTCTCAGCAGTGGTTGATTGCTCTTTCAGAAGGCATGAAAGTCTTTACAAGAAGTTGTACTGTACAAGTAGACTGTTGAGTCACTGAAAGGAATTCATGTTGTTCCTTTCCTTTCTCCACTGGCTTTGCATCAGTGAAAAAATTCCCTCTACATTTGCACTGTGAGAAGGAATAGCAAAGAAGAACTGTGCTGCCCCCTCCCCTGCCTGCCTCCTTCCCCCCGGCTCCCATGGCTGAAGCTTCCCCACAGCATCTCCAATAGTAGCTGCTGTGGCACATGCGCCTGGGCAGAGTCAGAAATGCTCTGGCAGCCCTTGTATTCAGCTGACACTAAGGCCAAGCCAGGAACCGAGCTCCTGGTTCCGCCTTCGAGCTGCAGGGCCAATCCATGCGCTCCACCCTGGAATATGTCACCGCAGTGCACCCGCGCTATGGAAGGCCTCCCAGGCTTTGTGGAATGTAGGTGCTGCCTGATCAAAAAGCTGCTGTATTGGGGCCATCCAGGTGGAATTTTTACATATCTAATAATAATGGCAAAATCCTGGATATTTTTAGATATTTTAAAATTCTTCCCGGACAGCAATTTAAGAACCAAAAAGCTGAACATGTCTGGGACAATACGGCCATATGGTAACCCTACCTTGCTATAATTAGCATTGCCCGGGCTTCCCTATTAGTGGGTTAACTAATGCTGCAAAATGCTTCAGAATTAGGGACAACAGCCTACTTTCTCTGCCTGGGCTCAGCTTCTCCCAACGCACACAGCTGCCCTGACTGAGCCTGACCCAAACAACAGGGAACCTATTGAAGCAGACCCAAAATTACCACACCCAATTCTAGAAGCCTTTGGATGTGGAGTGCTTAATCTAGAACATAAGAAAGGCCATACTGGGTCAGACCAACGGTCCATCTAGTTCAGTATCCTCTCTACCGACAGTGGCCAATGCCAGGTGCCCTGGAGTGAGTGAACCTAACAGGTAATGATCAAGTGATCTCCCTCCTGCCATCCATCACCCCCCTCTGACAAACAGAGGCTAGGGACACCATTCCTTACCCATCCTGGCTAATAGCCATTAATGGACTTAACCTCCATGAATTTATCCAGTTCTCTTTTAAACCCTGTTATAGTCCTAGCCTTCACAGCCTCCTCAGGAAAGGAGTTCCACAGGTGAAGAAGAACTTCCTTTTATTTGTTTTAAACCTGCTGCCCACTAATTTCATTGGGTGACCCCTAGTTCTTATATTATGGGAGCAAGTAAATAACTTTTCCTTATTCACTTTCTCTTTACCACTCATAATTGTATATACCTCTATCATATCCCCCCTTAGTCTCCTCTTTTTCAAGCTGAGAAGTCCTAGCCTCTTTAATCTCTCCTCAGATGAGACCCGTTCCAAGCCCCTAATCATTTTAGTTGCCCTTCTCTGAACCTTTTCTAATGCCAATATACCCTTTTTGAGATGAGGAGACCACATTTGTACACAGTATTCAAGATGTGGGCTCACCACAGATTTGTATAAGGGGAATAAGATATTCTCCATCTTATTCTCTATCCCTTTTTTAATGATTCCTAACATCCTGTTTGCTTTTTTGACTTCCCACTACACACTGCATGGACGTCTTTAGAGAACTATCCACAATGACTCCAAGATCTTTTTCCTGATTAGTTGTAGCTAAATTAGCCCCCCATCATACTGTATATATAGTTGGGATTATTTTTTCCAATGTGCATTACTTTACATTTATCCACATTAAATTTCATTTGCCATTTTGTTGCCCAGTCACTTAGTTTTCTGAGATTTTTTTGAAGTTCTTAATAGTCTGCTTGGGTCTTAACTATTTTGAGCAGTTTAGTATCATCTGCAAACTTTGACACCTCACTGTTTCCCCTTCCTCCAAATCATTTATGAATAAGTTGAATAGGATTGGTCCTAGGACCGACCCTTGGGGAACACCACTAGTTACCCCTCTCCATTCAGAAAATTTACCATTTATTCCTACTCTTTGTTCCCTGTCTTTTAACCAGTTCTCAATCCATGAAAGGATCTTCCTTCTTATCCCATTGCAACTTAATTTACGTAAGAGCCTTTGGTGAGGGACCTTGTCAAAGGCTCTCTGGAAATCTAAGTACACTATGTCCACTGGATCCCCCTTGTCCACATGTTTGTTGACCCCTTCAAAGAACTCTAATAGATTAGTAAGACATGATTTCCCTTTACAGAAACCATGTTGACTTTTGCCCAACAATTTATGTTCTTCTATGTGCCTGACAATTTTATTCTTTACTATTGTTTCAACTAATTTGCCTGGTACAGACGTTAGACTTACCGGTCTGTAATTGCTGGGATCACCTCTAGAGCCATTTTTAAATATTGGTGTTACATTCGCTATCTTTCAGTCATTAGGCACAGAAGCCGATTTAAAGGACAGGTTACAAACCCTTGTTACTAGTTCCGCAATTTCACATTTGAGTTCTTTCAGAACTCTTGGGTGAATGCCGTCTGGTCCCAGTGATTTGTTACAGTTATGTTTATCAATTAGTTCCAATCTGTGACAATTCCTCAGATTTGTCACCTACGAAAGACGGTTCCGGTTTGTCACCTACAAAAGACGGCTGTGCCCACCAACAATGACCCAGACACAACTCACTCCTACCTCCCCACAGTGGGTCTCAAAGTCCCTCTTAAGCACATGGTTTACAATGAGAACAAGGAAATAGACAAATGGCATCAGAAGGTCTACAAACTATTGGCCAGATCCTCCACTAGTATAAATCAGCGTAGTTAATGAAGCAATGCTGATTTAAAACAGCTGAGAAGTTGGCCCTATTTTTTTTTTTTTAGCAAAGGCAAATGTTGAAAAGGGAGAAGAAAATAGAAGGCAAGAGTAGGATGAGGAAAAAAAGGACGTAGCAAGGGAGAGAGCGTCCTTGCTGCTGGAGAGGACTGCGTATGCCATATTAATGTATTTTGTATTGACTGTTTCTATTGACTTCCTTTAGTGTTATTAAAGTGAACCATGAATTTCATTCATAGTCTTATTTTCCACACTTCAAGGGGGCTTACTCTCCCATCAATGTGCAAGACATTTGCATGCATGCCTCCCGTTAATGCTAATGGGAGTTAGACATGCACATTTTCTCTGCAAATCCCCACTGAATATTGTGCATAAATCCCACATGCATGGATAGTTTAATAGGCCCAGAGATATGCACACATCTTAACCCTTTGTTTGTTTCTTGACTGTAACTCTAATGACTGCTGTCTTTTTCTAGGATCAAGGGGACAGATTATGTGCTGAATTAGTCCCAATGCAGTTGCACTGAAATCAATGCTCAAAATCCTGTAAAGCAGACAACACAGAATTTAGTCCACTTTTCTCCTTTTCCATCTCAGATTAGTTAGAGTTGGCTGAATAACATTCACCAAATAATTTACTTGATGAACTTGGTGATTTTTTTTCCTATTAATATTTTCAAGTATTTTCCCCATAATTTGCCCATCTCTACTTACATTGAATATGTATTCAATACTTGAAAATAATAATTTGAGTCAGTGTGCCACTTTAATGTACATAATTTATGCAACTTAAATGGTTCACTAACTTTTTTTTGGATGGCTTAATAATTGGCCAAATCCTCTGCTGATGTAAATCAGTGATGCTCCATTGACTGCTGTGGATCGATGCCAGCTGAGGATCTTTTCTAGTGTATCTAGTAGGAGCTACACTATAGCACCAGAAGATTATTCAGCTTGTTCTGCACTGTGGGTCGCAAATAGACTGTACCCTCTAAATAGCATATTGTTATATTATAAATGGAAATGATACTTTGCTCTCCTATACCAACTTTTGTCGGAGTTCAGAATGCTTGACATAGTTATTTCATTTTGTCTCAGAAATTCTTGTGACGTATGAAAATCACTCAGATTTTATGACTGAAATTCAGAGAGGTTAAGTGACTTGCCCAAGGTCAGACAGTTCATTGGCACAGCCAGGAAGAGACCACATGAGTATCAGTCTAAGTTTAATGCGATCACCAGCATATGGTTTTATATCCCTATCAGTTATGGGTCGGGCTAGTAATGACCTCTGATATTTTTACTCATTTTCTGGTGGATACTTAGCCAAGTCTGTTGTGTGCTACAAGCAACCCAGGGATCAAAGGAGAATCATTCCATCACCTTTCTGGTTGATTTCTGCTCAAGTTATTTAGGGTGGCAGCAATATAAGAGCAATAGCTCAGTGTTTCACTTGTGCTAGAGAGGAAAAGTATTCAGCAACTGGAAAGCAAGTCTGGAGGGACTGGCTTAAGATACAGAGAACCCAGTGAGCAAAGTTCTGTCCTGATTTACCCCCTTGGGCATCTGGTAAATTTGAATTTGACCCCAGGTGTCATACAGAGTGGCCAAATGGTGACACAGTCTCTCTCACTTGATTAATTTGAATGGTGTGAACACTAAATGGCAAAGGAATTATTTGGATTGGTGTCAAGGGGCCAGAAGTGGGAGCAAGGGGATAAAATGAAGTTTGGGACAATTGAGGATGAATATCATTTAAAAAAATTACTAACAGTAAAATATATCAGATCTTTCCCATCTCTGATTACTATCCTATTTGGAACAATTGCATAGATAGAAAGAGGGATTTTTAAAAAAAAGAATGTGGAATGGTCAGTATATCCTGTGTATTCCTGTAATGTCGGATGGAAATCCTTGTAAATTAGTCACACTGAAAACTAAAGTCCCGGTGCAAGAACTTAGATACGCAGAATATTAATTCTAGCTACAGTGTAACAGTTACCACACAGCAGTATTTATATTTCTATATAATCATATTGCCAGTCACTATGGCATCTAGGTACTATCCTAAAGCCTTGTCTACACTACCGGCTGGAACGATGCATAGAATTCGATCTATTGGGGATCGATTTATTGCATCTTGTCAGGACACGATAAATCGATCCCCAGAGGCACTCCCGTCAACTCCGGAACTCCAGCTCACCAAAAGGCGCAAGGCAGAGCCCACTGTCAACCGCTGCTGCCGTGAGGTAGGCAGGTAAGTTGACCTAAGATGCGTCGACTTCAGCTACACTATTCACATAGCTGAAGTTGCGTATCTTAGGTCGACCCTCCCCGCTAGTGTAGACCAGGCCTAAGTACATTAAATTTCTGCAGAATCTCCAATGTCAGTTACTTGAAGCAAATGTTGCCCTTTTAACATTAATATTTTTGTCCCTACAGTACAATAGGGACAAAAATAATTCCCTTTGACTGGGGTTCACCCATAAGAATCCCATGCCCTGAAGACTGTATTCAAATACATGGCTATAGTTGCTGATCATTGGGTCTGCATTTTAGCCATCTAAACTGATCTCATTTTGCAAGCAGCTGCTCTGACTTTGGGGTTCACTAGTGTTGGAAGAATAGTTCTCATCAAGCTGGTGTGCTTGTCAGTACCTTGTCTGATCACAGTTGAGTTGTTTAGGAGCCAAGTGCCAATCAGAGATCTGTGCTGCCTTTATTTGCAATCAGCTTTAATGCAGAAAACATCATTTTGATTCATTATCCCCAGCAATGTTGGGGCTTTGTTGTGATTTAACATGCTTGTAGTTCACAGTACCACAATTTACAGCTTCTCTCTGAGTAACCTCATGCTCCTCTCCACTGTCCGGACATGCTAAATGAAAGGCATTCTACAGCAAGCAAACATGTTTTCTTCAAGGGGTGGGATTTGAATTTTAAATGGCACATTAAACCACATCCATAAATTATAGAGGATCATACTGAAAAAAAAATAGCTAGGTGTCACAACCATCTGTAAAACTGCTAATTACTAATGAGCGAGATGTAGCAATAAAAGCGCAGCATGCTTTCTTTGAGTAGCCTTATTAACTAAGGGGATCACACAACTCGAAAATTAACCATCTGACAAATGACAGACATTTGCATCCAAACAAAGAAATCCAAAAGAGAGACTTGCCCAATTTACAAAGCCTGAAGACACTTTACCTGGAGACAGGTTGGCTTCTGCATGAAGTTACCATTCTGGCACCATCACATTTGGCCTGAGAAGAGAGGTAAGGCTACAGTATCCATTCAAGTTGGGATTTTCAGAGGAGCCTTAAATGACTTAGTGTCCAACTCCCAATGAACTTCTATTCTTATGAGGCACTCACCCCGCTCTGGTGAGACTGGGATAAATGCCTTTGTGGACTGTTATAATCGTGACATTCATTTATGTTTTCCACCAGTACCATAGGTGAGATTTCATCAATTAATTTTATGCACTCCACCAATTTTATATATAGTTTTTTAAAAGGCTTATGCAGCAGAATCTGATTTCTGCAACTGCAGAAGCAGCAGCTGTATATAGGAAAAGATGAGTGAAGCAGAAAATGGAGACAGGCTATTTTATTTAAAGGAATAAATAGAACGTTGTGGAAACAACGGACTGGAATTGAAGACAATGGCAGGTAAGTTACAGCATCCAAAACCTCAGGGTTATTATCGTCACCCCACATACATCCGCTGAGCTAAAGAACACAAAAATTGTCTAGTATAGGTATTCATATGGATGGTTTGAGGGATACATAACAAGCTTCAGTACATGAAAATATCCTTCTCTCTGGTCTGTGTAGGAGGCCCCAGGAATTTTTTTCCTATTTAATCAGCACATTCACTTAAAATTTGCTGACGGTTCTTGGACTCATAAGTAATAGCAGTGTACCAGTTTCATCAAATCAAAATGAAACATGCAATTTAGAAAGCTAAATAGAGCAATAAAGTATGTGATTATTTAATAGAAAATTGTGATTTAAGATCCTTCACGGCATCAGTCTGCCCCTGCATTTTGTTTGTAACATAGTCAAGCCTTCAATTTCTAACCATGTTTTGCATATAAATATGTTTATGTGTGATACTGTACTAACTGTACTGCACATCCATTTCACCTGCAGTAATAGTGTGTTATAATATACACAGACAGGGGCTTGTGTTGGTGATGTGGAAAGAACAACTCCAGGACCCTCTCAGAGCTCACTGCACTGCCCCTTATGACACTAACGTGTGTTCCCTTCCATGGCTGGCCATTTCCATTGGCCTGTAGTAATTAAGCTGGAAACATGGACAAGAACACACAACACTACCCAAAAGTTTGTTGTAATTGATGGGAGGTGATTTTTTTTTAACCTCAGTTACAGTGTAAACTAAAGGAATAAAATAAAACATGGACAATCAGCTACTAGAAAGCTCTCCCGTCGACTTAACGACTCCAGCCCCCACAAGAGGCAGTAGCTGTGTCAATGGGAGCTCTCCCACCAACATACCACTGTTCACACTGGCGCTTAGGTTGGTGTTACTTACATCACTAGGGAGTAGAGCATAGGCTATATCTACATTACTGCCTTTGCTGGCAAAACTCAGGGGTGTAAATATTCCACCCTATTGAGGAAATAAATTATACCAGCACAAATGTTTGTATGCACAGCATTCAGTCAGTGGAAGAGCTTCTCTCACCGACACAGCTTACGCTGCTCAAGGAGGTAGTTTTTTTAATGCTGACAGGGGAGAATTCTTCACCAGATGCATTACAGCAGCACAGCTGTATGTATAGACATGACCTTATTCCCATTTCTGAGCAACATAAGTTATACTGACATAAGTGGAAGTGTATACATAGCTTTAGCATCGGGAAGATTCTCGATGAATGGAGAGAAGCTGAAACAATATCCCTTTATTCTCTAGCACGGAAATAGAGATGATGCAGTGAATTACAGTCATGAAGGTGCTGAGGACCATGTAAGTACTGTGCCTAGTTTAATAGATCTGTTTTTGTCCAAAAAAAGATTTGAGAGTCTTTCTAAAGGAACAAGACTAGTTAGCTCATTATAAAGGAAGACTGTCGCTGAGGGGTTCACAAAAAAAGAGGCCTTGTCAGAAAAATCTGATAGAGTTAGTTGATGAGGTGACCAAGAAAATAAAGGAGGGTCATGAGGCTGCTGTAATTTAACCTGGGCTTCAGAAAGTCTTTTGACGAGGCTTTGCATGAGAAGTTAATGAGTGAAATGCTAGTTTCTGGATTCAGAGTCAGAATAATAACCTGAATAGAAAACTGATAACTGAACAGAGAGTAGAGGAGCACTGTAAATGGTGGCAAGTCTTTTGCATAGTTAAAAAAAGATTTCTGACAATATTCAGTGCTGGACCTATTTGTATTTAACTCTTATTGCACATACCTGGAAAGTGGAATGAGTTGGCACTTTGTTATATACACAACAGATACTTTACAAGTACCTTAGTTAAGTAGACGAACCTTAATTGTGTCCTATAGTTACACCACAGGACAATAATTATATAATAAATGTTAAAGCATTTAGACAGAATGAATGGATGATATGATATTTTCTCTTGATAGTCTGAGCCTGTTCTTATGCTCTGGAAGGAAAAAAGTTCTGAGGCTGAAAGTTTTAGCGGACCTCTTGGCATGATTAGTTAGCAACACATGCCTGACTTTTCCCTTGGATTTTCAGAGATCTGCATTCATCAATCTGGCTGTGAGAGCTATTTGTCTGAACTTCTGACACACATGTCCAGTGTTCAATCTATAGCTAGCCCTGCATCTGCAAGCTGGGTTTAAGCATTTAAAAGAAAGTTATTTTAAGGTGCCATGTTCTGACTTCAGATCAGAAAATCAACTCCTTGATATTCTGTTTACCTGAGAGGAGACAGCTGTATTATTGCCCTTACTCATGTTGTGAGAGACTACGGCTGGGCCTTATATGCCTGCACAGTGAAGTAACAGACATTAAGACCCCACCCTGTCGAGTGCTATTGTGATGCAGAGATTGCCCTCTGGGTCATAATTTCTCCCCTGCTCCTGGGGGCTAGTTATTTCCTGCAGGGCTATACCAGTAGATAATTATTAATGCTCCCCATCTCAACACACACACACACACACACACACACACACACACACACACACAAATCCCCTCTGGCCAGTGAACGAGTAGCTAAAGCTCTGGCCAATACCCACCCACCTAGTGCACGGAGGACCCAGTTACTCCTGTGCACTTTGGCCCCAGGTTGAGATAGCCTTCACTGCAGCTGGTAGGTGCGATTCCCAGATCAAGCAGACAGACAAGCCAGCCACGCTGGAGCTAGTATGCTAAAAATAGCAACGTGGCCACAGTGACATGGGCAGTGGCTCAAGCTATCCGTCTGAGTATGAGCCTGTCCCTCCTCCCCCCGCCCCTCATGCTAGCACAAGCCAAGCTATACGCCCAAGTAAAGCCATTCACTGTGAACGGTTCATTCAGCCCTGTACAGCAATTAAAAGGAAATGGTGATGTTTCAAAAGATGTCCAATGAAAGTTCAGACACATTTTCTGATAATTTAATTCCTATTCCAGGTAATTCCTATTAAGGTATTTTTCACCACTGGGAATTTCAGAGTGACACTTTGAGGCAAAATTGACATGCCCTTCCTTTATGTAGGTTATTTTTGCCAGTTTAGAAAATACTGTCTTTCATTGTAAATCTATACACAGGTTTATGGTCCCAAAGCCTTTCAGGCAGCGTTACTCAGCCACGTGGAGCCTCACGGTGCTGGATCTTGCCCTTGGATCTATGGATTTGTAAGCAGATGTGAGTGATCTCATGTGCAGCCAGATGGCTCCTGAGCGAATGTTTGCATTGGTTGAAAATTCTAAGCTAACCTAGGTAAGGGGAGCAATTACAAACGCTCAACATTTTTATTCGGGATCATCTTGCTTTTATAGTATCACAACGAAACAAGTGGGGTTATTTAAATAAAATTCCACCTATTTTGGGCCAAACCACAGTCCTTTTGGGTGCCAAATCAATGGAAATAAAGAACTTGGGGCAAATAGGTAAGCTAACAGACACAGGGTCCTGGTTTGACACTGAGGAAGGATAGAATAAGGGGGTATCTAAATTACGGATATTTTGAGATACTGGCTGTTCTCCATTTTTGCAGACCATTTTTGTTAAGGGATTAGCAATAGGAAGTTGAAGCCTAGTTCTTCTAGATCACAGATTCAAAAGGTAGGCCAAATGAGTAGCAGCCAAAAGCTGCTCCCCTTTGAAAGAGGTTTACTGTGGCATGAGTTTGGTGGTCTCAGCCCAGTTCCAAGTGGAGAGATGTCCACATTGCAAAGAAACTACGACAATAACCAGGTCTAATTGGTCCTTGCTGTTGGACCTCTCATCAGAATCTCCAAGGCCTGGTTGAACATGGAGATGCAGCTACTCTCTCATCACTAGATGAAGTCTCTATGGAACAGGGCTCTTGTAAGACACATATGATATGATACTCGATAGTTTTCTGTAGTTTCAGTTTTTCCTGTTAAATTTTTTTTAAATCAGAACAAAAACTGTAATTGGGAAAGAGGGTAGATTGTTATCTAGCTGCTCAGGGAAGCAGTTTTGCTAGCTGAGTTATTGATATTGAAGCAAAGTTACAACACATTTTTTTCATTAATACCACAATAGAATCAATTGTGGAGCAATTAATTTTGTGGTCCACAAATAAAAAGTTGACACCTGACTCTCAGCAGAAAGGGGAGCACATCTTCATCTCGCCTTGCAAAATTACTCACACCCACTCAAGCCAGGGAGTTTGTTTCTTGGCAGATGAGTAGCAGATCATCAGTTTTCAGTTATCAGTGGAAGTGGCAGATAAGTAGAGTTAGAGCTTGGGACAGTCCATTTTCTTGTCAGTTTTGCAAGGCCATTTCAATCTGTTTTGTATGTCATTTCTACACACAGTTCCAAAGGGAAAGCCCCCCAAAAGTGGGGTTCAAAGGATGTAAGTGATAGATACATTTGTTAAAGTCCTAGGATGAAATATTGGCCCCAATGAAGCCAACTGGAGTTTTGCTGCGGACTTTGAGGAGGTCGGGAGAGAGAGTGACGGCTTACTATACTTACAGTACTGCAGTGGCACAGTTGCTCCAGTGCAGCTTGGCTATGTCTACACAGCACACCTTGCAAGGGCGCAGCTATGCCACCATAGCCAGGCCATTGTAGGGTGTGCCGTGCAGCCCCTTTTTGTTGCGGGGAGAGAGCTCTTCCAATGAGGGGCACTAGACTCATGGCCGGGACCGTGGCTCCCACCAACGAAGCGCTTTTCATCGTTAAACCTTTTGTCATTCAGGGGGGTGTTTTTTCATATCCCCTAGAGACAAAAGTTTTAATGACAAAAGTGCCAGTGTAGGCAAAGCGCTAGTGAAGATGCCAGCTATGCTGATTGGAGAGCTTTCCCCATCAGCATAGATGTTTCATCTCCCTAAGATGTGGTACATATGTCAATGAGAGAAGCTAGCATAGCGCTGTCTACACTGGCCACTTGTTCAGTATCACTGCACTTTCAGGGATGTGGATTTTTCAACCCTGAATGATACAGTTATACCCTAATCAATTCTGGGGTGTAGACCAAGGCCGAATGACTCAAGTAACCCCCCCCCCCCAAACACACACCCCAAGTGAATGCCCTAACCACCAGGCTATTCTGAGTGGGTTGGTTTTTATTCTCATTCATTTTCTCTCTCTCTCTCTCTCTCTCTCTCTCTCTCTCTCTCTCTCTCTCTCTCTCTCTCTCTCTCTCATTTTTCATGTGAATTGTCAGAATATCTAAATTTCATTGTGATGTAACCCTTCTGCCAGACAGTTGGCAGCAACAAGAGCCGGGTTAGTATTTAGGGGTTCCTTTTCAACAATACAACACAGCCCCCTCCCAGTGACCTGGGACAATTATACGCCACCCCCAGGGTGCCTCTAAGAAGCAATGCATCTCCTCTCACAAGCACAGTATCTGAGTAGCAAAAACTGTTAATAAAAGGTGGGAAGTAACTCAGCATTAATTTGGGAAAACACTGCAACTAGGGTTTATAAACAAACAACTCACCCCAGCTGTTAGTGGGGGAGCCTCACTGCTGATGCATACTGGTCAGTCTCTTAAATCAGAGAGACTGTCCCAAAGTAGTCTAATGCTTAGACCTAGGTATCAGTGATTTCAGTTGAGTCTAAATTCAGCTCTTTTATTATACCACAGAGACTAAGGCTCAAATTTTGAGTAGGACCCTTAAACAGGGCACGCACCACCTAACACAAGTACCTGTCCCCACCCTCTCTCAGCTCGGTGGGCTTTAGAACCCATGTCCCCTGCCTAGTAAGTGCCGTTCAGTTGAAGGTACCATCAGGGTATGCCAGGTATAGTTCTTCTGCCCTCAGTTCAGACAAGGATAACAACCCTTTATTACTCCTGCCTCAATAACAAGGAGACTGGGGATCCAACACCAGCCACAAGTGATTATTTGGGCAAGCAATCCCATCATGCTGAGCACCTAGGCAGCATGGGTGTGTCTATGCCAATCAGATCATCTCCTGAAGTCCTTGTCCACAGCTCAGGGGAGAGCTCATTCAGACTCCACTTACAGGGACGGAACAAACAAATGCCGAAACCTCAACCTTTCTGCAGATCAGAATTCTTGTTTTCTGCCTAGCCCTACTGTTTAAGGCGACTGAAGGTGTACTTCTTAGAAACCCTCTTAGTTTGGCATAATAAAGTGGTTCTGGTACAATAAAGAATAGCCTATTTCTCTAATTTAAAATGGAATCCATGCTCAGGTGCTTATAAAACTAATATTTTTGTCATTGTGCTTCATTTTCACAAATATCTGCTCTTCTACATGGCAGCCCAACCCAGAAATGCCAACACGAAGTGGGTAGGAAACAGTGCATGATCATTCAGCTCACCTCTATACAAGCTGTTTTTATTTCAAGTTATTAATTATTATTATTATAATTCAACTTACACCCTTGACTAAAAATAGCAATGCTGGGGCAGAACTAATGGTATAACAAAAAATCATTTAGTCTAGCACTGCTTAAAAGTATTGATTTCAACGACCAATTAAATTCTTATTTTCGTCTGCTCTCCCAAGGTAACATTGGTTCAAAGTATCAAATAGTAATAGCATGAAGCAAAAAAATCTCCTGAAAAATCCAAAGCTTTCTGTTAGAGAATGAACAAGACTCTCTCTCTCTCTAAGGAGAAGAGAACAACAGCTCAATAAGCTACAGCAATTTGTAGTAGTGGGGTTTTTGTGGGGAGGGAGAAGAGGGGGAACAGCAGCAAATGTAGCTACCGTATTTTTCGCCCTATAAGACGCACTTTTTCTTCCTCAAAACGGGGGGAAAAAGTTGGTGCGTCTTATAGGGCGAATGCAAAAAAAAAAAAAAAAAAAAAGCGCCTCGCTCTCCCCTCCCCGCCGCGCGGGCGGGCTGCCGAGGTTCCCCCCTCCCCGCCGGACCAAAAAAAAAAAAAAAAAAAAAAAGCGCCTCGCTCTCACGTCCCCGCTGCGCGGGCGGGCTGCCGGGAGCGTCCTATAAGACGAAAAATACGGTACTTAATTTCCAAGAGGACAAAGGAAACAAGGCTTTTTCTGACAGATGTTAGGTTTGGGCATTAGTGCTTGAATGGGAAGACAATGGGAGCTATCAACAACTGGGTGGGTAAATTCTGAAAGGGTGGTATTGCTGGAAGCTTAGATTGTGACAGCTAAGAAGTGGGGTTGGAAACACTCAAGGGAGGGGACAGCAACTGAAAGAGATCCAACAGCTCCCAGAGAGACCCTCGTCTGGAAGATGGGTCAGCTAGTTAACCTAAATATTTCTGTATAGGTAGATTTAGGCACTCATGGACCCTGTTACTGTAGTACCTGAGCACTTCACAATCTTTATCCTCACAACACCCCTGTGAGGTTAGGAAGTGCTATTAAACCCATTTTACATATGGATCACTGAAGCACAGTTGGACTAAATGACTTGCCCAGGTCACACACAGGACATCTGTGGCAAAGGAAACAATAGAACCCAGGTCTCCTGAGTCCAAAGCTTGCATCCAGACTACTGGATCATCCCTTTTCTCATTTGGTAGCAGGTATTGAAGGATGGGTTGTCAGTAGCTGAAGTTGAAAAGACAAGCCTGTGCATATCTTCTGGCAGCTGCTCAATGTGAACTAAAAAGAACACCCTGGTATATCAGAGTGAAGAAGCAGTTCAGAGGACCAGATACATTTGACTGGATTTAAAATAAAAATAAACCCTCCCAGTAGGTTAGATAAGTGTGAAGGGATAATGTTTATATTCTGAAACTTGCAGCAAACCAACATTTGTCTTTTTCTGGTTGGTTGTGGATGAGATCTTCACTCCGGACTGGCCAGTATATTCTAGTTTGTTATCTTGTTTAAAAAAAGCAAAACGCCAAATGCATAGGTAGCATAAATGGTGAAAGTCAGTTGAAGGGTGTGGAAGTTATACAGAGGGGAAACACAAGGGTGGGGCTGAAGCAGCAAAAGCACCCAGACAGGGGTGTAAGATAAAGTAAAGAGGAGACTTGTATTAAAACAGTGGCTGAGCCTCACCAACATCCAGCACCAATTCTATCCCATCTGATTTTGACTCCAAGTGTGTAAGAAATGGACAGCTCCTGCTTAAATATTTGCCACTCTGCTGATTCCCCAGCAAAATAAGCCCCTATATTTAGTGAAATGCATGAGGGATACAGAGATGTCATCACAGCAATACAAATTCCACAAGCAGGGCGAAACTGAAGTGCGACAGTGGTCATTTTCGAGTCTGAAAAAAAATGAACTCCCCCGCCTTCCCTCTGAAGGCCGGGGTAATTAATTGAGAAGGAAATATCTTAACCGCTCCAGTTCTTGTCGAACACTAGGTGGCACTGGTGATCTACACAAACCGTTCCTGCTGCTTTTCCAAAATAGGCATCGGCTGATACTTCAACTTTCAGCAGGCAGGAGTTAGGGTGGAAAACAAACCCTGAGAGAGCTCTGTGTTTTATGAGACAGAGTTTAGAAATACCTGCTGCCATATTGCGGGGGTATGACGAAGGATGACTCCTTCTGTCTCGTAGCAATGGCTGACCAGGCCTTGAGCTTGTTAACCTCACTTTCATGTGCCTAGTGATTACAAACTAGCTGATAGAAATACTATGGTATGAATAATACTTCCTTTATAAGCCATTACTTCTGCTGTTTTGTTACACGAGAGAGTTGCCAAAGGGCTGAGTGTCTGGCATACTGAGCTAGCAGTGCAGATGGATGGCATTAATATCCTTATCTTAAGGTGTAATTAGATGGGTTTGAAAGAGTTAACACCGAACAGGGATTAGCGGCATCACAAATAACCCTCCACTCAACTGACTTTAAAAACTCCCCAAAGATCACTTGTTTGCTTGCTCACTAATTCAGAGAAAGCCAAATAAAGCACGTAACATTAAAAAGAAAAACCACCATTCTGTGGAGCTGATGCATTGAAGTAAATGAAGTCACAAATTTCAAAAGTGCAGAAGATAAATCAGTTGGGTGTGACCGAGATAATCAAAGCAGCAGCAACATGTGTAGAATTTACAAGCACTGTAATTAGCATCACCAGATGGTCGCCTCGGTTTACAATTAACTCCTTGCAGCAGCACAGAATCAGGGTGCCTCAAAGATGGGGAGTTTATTTAACCTAAGGACTGAAAGTAACTCAGCCTCTTTTAATATAAATATGGCAGTACTGACTATTTTATTTCCAGATGAATTAGGGTGACCAGGCAGCTAGTACAAAAAATCAGGATGGAGGGGTGGGCGAAGTAATAGGAGCCTATATAAGAAAAAGTCCGAAAAATCGGGACTGCCCCTATAAAATTGGGACATCTGGTCACCCTAAGGTGAATACACTTCTTCAGAGCACCATGCTTATGTCTCAGATCCTTTTCTTGGGATGGCAATTTGTGTCCAGGCTCTTGTCTGTGGCACACACAAGACAGCCACTCTGTGCTGGCTTTTTATGCTTCTCTGCCTCTTCTCATAGACTGCGCAGCACCATCTCAGACTCTCCCATGCTGCTGCCAGGAACTCGGGGCAGACAGTTTTTAGTCTCATTTTCTAGAAATGGGATGTACAGGCTGAGGAAAGGGAGTGGGATGGGGAGAGAAATACCACGCCGACTTCACGCACCTGCTGAGCAAATTCATGCTGTGATGCTTAATTCACTTTACTGTAAAAGCTGAACTGGGGCTGCTGACAAGTAGCAGTCCTACAGCTCTCTGGTTTGTTTCTATTTTACAGCCCTGACACCTTCTCAAGTTCCAATCAGACTAAAACCATTCTTGAGGTAATTTTTTTCCCCTCAATATTGCAATTCTGTATCTTTATTTTCAAACCCCCACCGCTCTCCACGCAGGGCGTCTTTTATTCATTGCACATATTTTTGTAACAAATGTATATTTCTGGAAAAAGACAAAATATCACATATGTATTTCAGATGATGTCCAGTGTTTTCAGATCTAGGGCCCCAATCCTCAATGGTATTTAGGATCCTAACTCCCATTGATTTCATTGGCTCCCAAATTCATGTTTACCTGGCTAGCCAAAAGGTGCTGATTACCGGCAGATTGAAATCAATGAGATTTGTGGTTGCTCAGCTCTCTTGAAAAATCAAGCTGCTTATATAGGAGTCTAATCCATGACTTTATTTTCTCACATGCAGAACACTAATATTTCCCATTGACTTTCAGAGATGCTGAGCACATGCAGCCTCAATTGAAAATGAGGCTACCATGTTGGCTAACTTTACACTATGGCATTTCTAGAGTCAGTGTTATCAATCAAGTTTATCAACACAGAGCTTAACTGAAACAGAAACATTCATGCACTGTTGAACTTTCGATGCCCATGCATCTGTCTCACACCTCACAAGTCTTTTTCTTTATCCTCTCACACCCTCAGCTGCACAGGGCTTCCACCATTTATTTCGGTTCTGTGCTGGTCTGTTCAGACTTTTAAGGAAGGGTCTGACTATATTGCAAATAGACACCCGCCGCTGGTCCATGCCAGTTGACTAGGGCTCAGGCCATGCTGCTGTTTCACGACTATGTCGATATCCGGGCTCAGGCGGGAGCCTAGGTTCTAGGTCACTGCGAGGTGCAGTGACTTGACAGGAAAAGTTCTATTGCAGGCAAATCTCTCTCTCAGAGAGAGAGACATTATAATCTGTTTATCACCCCTAGGAAGATATTGATGCAATATTATGTAGCCTTCTCAACATACCACGGTACTGTAGACATAGCCTGAGGTAAGTCGATCTATGCGATACAAGTCTAGCTATGTGAATAACATAGTTGGAATCAAAATACCTTAGGTCCAGTGACCACAGGGTCTACACCATGGGTGGTCGACGGGAGAAACTCTCCTGTCGACCTACCTTACTCTTCTCATCGGGTGTAGGTTACAGGAGTTGACCGGAGAGTGATCTGCTGCGATTTGGCAGGTCTTCGCTAGACCCGTTAAATCGACCGCCGGTGGATCGATCTCAGAGCATCGATCCTGGCTGTAGTGTAGACATAGCCTAAGATTCTTTGATTTTTCTTCAGAGCCTCTGCATGGAGGGAGGCAGGGTTATCCTGTCAGATTTTTTCCCCCATAAATTGCTTCACTGGCCCTAACTGGGCTTTACAGAGGCTGCCTCTGTAAAGGCCTGGGGCCCAAAGTGTCTGTAGAGTAATGATGAACAGTTTATTTATATATTCTGGTTTTTTTTAAAAACCAAGTAGCTGAAAAATAGTCAGGGCAGAGTCTCTCAGCTCAGCTCCTTGAAAGTGCATTTTGAAAGATTGTTCTTCCTTCCAGAGTCTTTTCTTCATAGTGCTGCTGCATCCAGTGTTGTAGGTTGCTCTGCCTTATCTTATGTAACATGATGGAAATGGAATTGGCACCTGACTCTAAGAAACTGTGTTGAATTTTCTGAAAAAAAAAAAGCTTCAGCTGATGGATTTATTATTATAGATCATGCAAATTTACTGATTACTGCAAACAAGGATAGTAAAGTAAACTCCCAAAGAAGAGATACTGTGCATAGAGACAGACAAGCACAATCCTACATCCCCCTCCCCCGTCTTGCCATTTAAAATGCACTGGAGCAAGGAAGAAATAAAAGGGACTGATAATGGAGTACAAAACTAAACATATTTGCCAGATTATGATGGGGCATTTGAGGATATTTTCAAGTTTCAGTTTGTCATGTACTGAAATATTTATATATGTTCTGGTAGAGGAGTTGATGTACAGCCTCAACTGGGGGAAAACCCCCACATATTTAAAGATTAAATTAATCACAAATACCACAGCAATTGTTTTCCGAAGTATAGCAATAAAACGATAATACCTTCTTTCCTGGGAAACAAGGTAGTAAACGCTCAATAATTATCTACCGTAATGAGAACAGTCACTTTTTCTGAATGCCTCTAAAACCAGCCCTGGGACCAAGTCTGAGACATAGATCAACCAGTACTAGAAGAACTTCTGCAAAAACAACAAAAAATAAATAAGATACGTAATGCGACTTGGGGATTTTCAGGAGGTGGGGAGAAATGGACGTTTCCTTTAGCTCTATACAGACAAAGGTGTTTATGATAACAAAACTCTCCCCTTTTCTAGTCCCCTGTGATCTCTAGGTAGCAAAAGTGCCTGTCAGGAAAGGGGAATAGGTTGCCTGTGGTTAGACAATTCAGATTTTCATGCTTCACCAACTACAGAAGATAATCTACTCAATGTCTGATTTTTTTGGCTGATTCTCTCAAGTTGCAGCCAGTTCTGTACCAGAGGGGGAAAAAAGTTGAGGGAAAAACCACTTTTAAAAATCCACATTTTTAAAGAGTGTCTGTTTTCCCAAAGGCCTTCAGAGAGCTGTGAAAGTTGGTGGAAAGTCCAAACAGCTCAAAGCAGCACAACTTGCACAAGAAACAGAGTGCATTTGGAGATGGGGCTAGGAGCACAGCTGATGCTGAGTCAAATTCTCTGCTGGTGTAAATTGGCACAGTTATACTCAAGCCATGCCACTGCAGAGAATTGAGCCTCGTGTGTGGGCTGGGTGAAACTGAGAGGGAGTGTCCAAGTGCATAACTTTTCCTGCTTTTAGTAAACGGGAAGACATCCCCCGCTCAACAATCCTGCACCCTAGTGACGAGGACGAAACTCTCCTAGAGCTCCCCCGCCTCCTGATTGGCAAGGAAAGGACTCATGGGATTTTGCAGCTGAAAGAGGAGGCGCCTGGCTGAGAAGATTCTAGGGCTCCCCCAGCCATCCTGGAAACAGCTAGAGCAGCAACCACATCTGACAAGTGTTATCCCTGCTGGGAGTCGTCCTCTTTTCTAAAATATGATCTCTGTTCTTTAATTTCCCCCTTCCCTCCAGCAGACCAGGAGGAGACCTATTCCCTTCCAATGCCAGGTAAGTCATACATAATTGATTCTGTTCAAAAATCCCTTTGTAACAGTCTTTAAATCTTCCGAAATGTAGAAACTTGCACTAGGTATTTCAGATTTTTCCATGGAAGAAGAAAGACGTGGTTTCCCCATTTTTCTTTGTTTTTAACAGCAACACATTCTCCATCCTAAAGAAGCATAACAGTCCAGGTCTAGGGAAATCAGGACCACTGTAGAGGTGCATCATACAGACACTTTTGCTTGGCTGGTACAAACCAACTGTTTGGAGACATGAACTCCCTTTCGGGCAGAACCCTTTCCCCCCGTTCGCCTCCTCTTTCTGTATCTCACTACAACAATTGTCACCACATGACAATGAGATCGGTGAGGATAGCTCGCTAAAACGGATGAGCTCCCCATCATATTGTGTTCTCCTTCACCCATTGCTTGAGAGGTATTCGAGTGTGACTTTGCTCACCACTGGAATGTGGCCAGCCAGTGTTTAATAGTTCCCAAAATAACAGTAATTAGCTATTAAGGACTGGAAGTTAAGAAGGATAACATATCTGAATGAAAGCTACAATCCCCTTGCAAAAAGTCACATTTGCTTAAAGTCAGAAAGGCAGAAAGTGAAGAAATGTCCCTCAGTGAGGGAGCAAGCAATGAAGGCGACCATTAAAGGGCATATTGTACAGGTGGATTCTGTTGGGGGAGGATGGGAGAGAAAGATAATAAAATGCTAGGCAACTGAATTCCCTGTAGGTAGGGAAAGATGGGAGCTGGAGACCTTTCATATGTGACCAGGGCTTCCCAATGAAACAGCAAGTCACTCCCTGGGCATTAACACCCTGGCGTAAGGGAAGTTCTTCCTCTTATTTGAGGATTTTTCCTCAATGGAACCCTGACAAGGCAGGTGGAATTTTCAGCTATGGGTCAGAAAAAGGGCTGAAAGAACAAAAAACTCAAGTCTAATAACTAGATTTCTTCAATAGTCTAAGGAAACTCAGAGTTGCTGCAGCCTTTTGCAAGAGTTTACCCCTGGTGTAGTTAAGAGACATCTCCTTTCTCCCTGTCTATGAATTAAGAATCATATTACATGAATATCAAGCATTAATATTATGTGATGTGCCAGATACAGTAGTAAAATGAAGAACTTGATGGAATTTAATATTATAATTAAAATGTGCAAAGAGAAGCCAGCTATAAGGGATACAGCTTTGGGCAAAATATTGTAAGCTTTAATGACAGGGTTCACCTCATGAGCAATCCTGTTAGGAAAGAAAGGGTTTGCATTCATATTGATTTCTTTTAGTTTAAGTGATAAATTGAAGCAGCAAGGCTAATGTTGGCAATCAAGTATGCTTATGCTTTCAAGTTAGTGAAATGCATCTGTGCTGAAAGAGGTAGTAAATTAAAGGAACTGAAACCCAATAGTGTGTTTATAAGGACACTTGACCGCAGAGTGGAATTAATCAGAAGTGTAACGGTTTGATTAATGATGCACAGACTCAGCTCAGTCATACGTACGAAGGTTCTTCTATTGTTGTCAAAACAAGCAAAACAGAAATGAAAGATTTATTCAGCTGTTCCAGTCTGGTGAGAACAATAGTTCTTGAAGTGACTTTGCATTGTATGATGGGCTATTAAAACAAGTGTAAAGAGCATCAAAGAATATGGAGGGACTTCATATAAGTTATATGAACTTGAAACTGGACATTTCAACAGTTAGAGAAGTGTTGAAGGAGAAATTGCAAAACTGGCCAAGGGATGAAATGTATAGGGCCCTATGGAAAGTGACTTGCTGCAGTAAGTTGCTGACTGGAGTAACCCAGCTGGTGTTCAAAATATGTCCCAAATTGTTTGCAGCAACTGTTCTAGTCAATATATCTTATAAAAGCTAGAGTGACAAGATGTGTTAAACAAAGAGACTGGAAAATTCCAGTCCCAGCTGCAAGAACTCAAAAGTGGATGTCTCATTCCCTGATTGGACAGTGAGAGAGGAGGACCATTTTTATTGGACATTTCATATCTTTGGTCCACACCAACACCTTAAAAGGGGAACCAAGATGGATCACTCAACAGAAATAGGATAAAATGGCAGCACATCACTTCCCTTAAAAAAGCCAAAGACACCTGGAAGGGAAAAGGCTTAGCTTCTGGGCTGGCCACCTGGGATTCCTCCTGGTGACATGAAGTACCTACCTCAGATAGGAACCTTCATCAATCTTTAAATTTTCCACCAATTTGGGTTGCTTGCTAGCACACTAGGAAAACATGGGCAAAGCATAGGAGGGCATGCCAGGGGCCTTGGCCCCCCTGATCCCCAAACCACAAGCTTCTGTCAGGCATGGAATCCCCATGCACGGCCCCCTTGGCCTGGTTGGAGCTGCACCCCGTTTCCTCCCAAACATAGAAGTCATACTACGCCTATGTAGGAAAAGACTTTAGCTGTGTCTGTCCTGTGCCCCACCTGAGTTTTCAGGGCTCACTTCTGCTGTGAATGATAACTGAGATGAAAACCGATGGCTGAACAAAGATCTGTAGGGCAGTGTCCAATGCGGGTCTGGATACAAGCAGGAGACACTGCAGTGGTGAGTCCCTACCCTGTCACACATATACAGACATAAAATGAGATCCAGTGTGCAAACTTCTTATACCACACCTGGTCTATACAGTCTCAAACACAGAGGTTTATTTTAGATAGTTAGGGTTCTTAGTCAGTTCCTCGGGCTAATGTTCATTGGGAAATAGGGTAAAATGGTTGACTACTCTAGATCTATTGGTTAATAGGCATGTAAGCAATTCACCAATCTATTTTTTGATCTAGTTTGGAATTGTTTTCCATCTGTTGTGTTAATAATGAAGTTGATAAATTGACACGAGCAAGACCATCCCGAGGGACTCAGTCAAAATCTAAACAAAAGTCATCATCCCAAGATAATGGGGTATAAGTGTTATTGTCTATTGTGGTTGTATAATTTGATTCTGAAAAATCTAAATGATTATATTGACCAACTTTCTAATGTATGGACTAAATATAATTTTTGCCTTCTTATAGCCTATAGTAGTTGCTATTGTGAAGGATATTTAATAAACTCTATAAAACTAATTCCAACCCTTGAGTCCATTTTCTTTAGTTAAGCAATCAAAATTAAAAGGACCCCAAGAAAGGTGGTCTGGGTTATCAAGTGCTTAAAGTTGCTTAACAAAAGCTTGCTTTATACCCTAACTTTCTTATAAAGACTGCACAAGGCACCGTCGTCATAATTCTGGATGCCCTCGGGCAACTGAGTCCACATAGAGTTTGTTTGCATTTATTCTTCTCCCCTGCTATCAGGCTGATGCTCAGGGGGTAACTATGATGTATGATCTCAGAGCACATGGGAGATTGGGAACCATGCACACGCTGAAAGCTAAGTACAGTTCCATATCTGTGTAGATGCATCTATTATGCCAGAAGCAAAGTGGATTATTTCACATGGCATTACTGACAAACAGGGCACTGTGCTCGCTGCCTTGCATATGAGCATCTTTCTCTCTCTCTTGCTAGGTCTGTACTACCACTGACACTACCCAGTTGAGTTTGTGGCAGTCAAGGGGCTGTACTGTAATAATTCATGAATACTGTATGTGGCTTGGTTATTGGGATCTTTCCTGTATTAATATATTGGTTTAGTTTAATAGGAGGTTGTTGTTTAAAAAAAAACAAAAAAAACAGGCAGGAAGCAAAATAATGGCTCTAAAGAAGCCACTCCCCCAGGGAAACGTTCCAGAGTTGCTAACTGGCAATGCTCAAGCTATTAGTGGTGAGAATTATACCTCCTGATTCCACCAAATTATAGAACTTGTTTTGCCAAGCAGGGGCAAAAATCTGGGAACTGAGAAGTTAAAGGAACTCTAGATGGATTTTTTGTTTTTAAAGGAAAGACTTTCCCCACCTGCAGGGATGAGGTTATTACAAAGTTGTTTAAGATTGTTGGGCTTTAGGTAATAGAGCCACATGTGAGGACTGTTTAGGGTTTTAAAATCCTCTCTCATGTTAGTCTTTATTCTGTGGCAAAGCTTTGGCCTTGTCCCTGTGGGTACTGCACTTCCAGGAGGTTTGTGCTAGCCTCAGAGGCTCACTGTGATTAGTTTGGGGAGGTAGAACGGGGAGGAGCCCGGGCCCACCCTCTACTCCGGGCTCCTGCCCAGGGACCCTAATAGTATCAGCTAAGATGGCTGATCTTTTAGGCACCAAACACAATACAATTCCCTGGGCTACTTCCCCACAGCAGTCCCCGCTTCTTCAAACTTCTCTTCACCTTTACCTCGGAGTCTCCTTCCGTGCGTATATGTTGTCTACCACTCAGTCTCACCAACAGCACAACCTCCTCTCATAGCTCCTGACATCCACACCCACCTGACTAACTAGGAGGGTTTTTAACTAGTTTCAGCCAGTCCCTAATTGGCTTCAGGTGTCCCAATCAGGCTAGCTATTTCTACTGCCTTCTAGAATCTTATTAACTGGCCCCAGGTGTCTTGATTGGCCTGGAGTAGCCTTTGTTTGGCTATCCAGGGAACAGAGACCAGCACATCCTGAGGCTGATATACCTGCCTTCTAGCACTCTCCTATACCCTTCTGGTCTGACTCCGTCACAGTTCCTACTATTGAGATTAAATGGGGGTCCTTAGACAAGGCTGTCTGGTCACTCTATTCACTACAAAATCAGACTCCTTTAGGGAAGAACTGCAAGTGCCAAACCTATTTGGACCTGCTGGGTAAGCACAATTGGCACCCAGAGTACTGTAGTCCAGGACCCAGTCCAAGAGTGGAGAATTGTGGACTTTCACAGCAGAAAAGGTGAGGGAATAAGGCCTGACACCTGAAAGGATGCACTCGGAGAATCCAGATAAGGGACAGATGTGCAGCTTGATCTGTAACTATGGCAAAGTTAATCTCAAAGGGCTGCTATAAGGAAAATTCTAAAGAACCACACGGGCCCTACTCACCCAAGGCCTGAGAGCCCATGGTTGAGCCTAAATAAGTATAATGAAGGACAGGGCTAGGGACTATGGTTGATTAAATAGGATTGTCTATGGCAGTTCTCTGGAATGGTTGATCACGGATACCACACCAGATGGCTTCCCTCCAGTGATCAACTTACTTATAACTAGTAGAGGAAGGTCTTGTGGCCAGGGGAAAGAGAAGAGTCTTATCACAGATGGCTGGATGAGTCAGACATATCATTCTGTGCCCCACACAGCCTGCAGCTGCCTTAAGCAGAAATAATCTACTGCAATTTTGTGACACCACCATTGTGCTTCTGTGAAGCACCCCTCAAGCAATATAGAGAAAACAATTCACCTAGAGCACATCTTCAGGATTCATGAGCATCTAAAATCTGCTACAATATTCAGGTAGCCCCTGTGTGTGTGATATGCATGCCGTAGCTAAGATATGGTCCAACTTAGTTTTAAGATTCTATCGGATGACCCACATTTTTTTTAAAAAGAGAGAGAAGCATCTTGTAATATTGGAAAAAAGCTGATCAGCAAGAGGAAAGAAAGTTAATGGTGATCACAAAAGAGAGAAAAAATTCAGGCCAAAGAGACATGTCAGTAGGAAATAAAAAGGATGGAGATGAGATATAGACATAAGTGAAGGTGGAAAGTTCCAGATATATTTATTGCCTTTGATACAGATGTTTTATCTCAGCGTTCCAATTCAGCTAAACATTTACGCGTACACTTCAACCCATCCCTGTTTAGCAAAGCACTTAAGCAAAGGCTTAAATGCTTTGCTAAAGACGGATGGAACGCTGAATCAAGGCTGAACTGAGCAAGAAGTTCCCAAAAGGTTGAATAGTTTAAATGGATTTATATGACAGAAAGAAATATACAGCCAATGCACCAGAGGAAATTTACCAAAGACATACTTAGATCAGAATGATGATTATTGCCACAATAAAAGAATTACCTAGTTTGAATGTGTATATAATAGGTTGGCCTTCAGTGACGTGCTCTTTTCAGAGCAGTAGATAAATGGGAGTCACAAATCAAGGTAATTGTATGTCATTTTCAGACTTGGTGATTCCCCACTCCCAGCGTTTTGCAAACCTGTATGGCTGACTCATTATTTAAGACCAACTTCATAATAGCTCAGTTGTCCCTCTAAAACCCGTAAATTTTTCAATGCGAAAGGACCCCAAATCAATTTAATCAAAATGTCTTATGAAAACAAATCACATTTTACCACAAAACATTTTGAAATAAACAAGAATTTTCCTTTTGTTTCAAATTGTGCTTTTCATTTAATCAGTTTTCAAAAATTGAAAACATTATGTTTTTTTCAATTTTCAGGTCGCAAACATGGCAAAAGTGAAACCATTTTCAAATTCAAGTGCATACGTGTGGAATTTATGGTATTCCCCCTGCTTGGGTTCAGACTATTCAATGTTTAAGAGAGAAACCCAAAACACTGGCTTTGCAGCATGCGCCTTACTGGGTTAAGTTCTGCCTTGTCATACATAAGTTACATCGCAAATATTGCACAACCTACTATGGCATAAAACCAACAATGTCAATGCACTAGGAACTGGAAAAGTGATTTTCAGACATATTCTCTCCCATAGCAAATATAAAGAAAATGGTACATTATGTAGAGATGCTGGGTAAAAAATATAGATTCAAGTCCACATAAAATTAGATGCTTCAGTACAATTGGATAAGGTCAACTTTTCAAACTTGGATGCCTAACTTTAGGCACCTAAGTAAGTGGTCTGATTTTTGAGAGGTTCGCCATATCTAAAAGATCCTGGTGGACTTTAATGGGAGCTGCAGGTGTCTGCCTGTAGGGAAAAAAATCTGGCTAATATTTACGTACTTAACTTGGAATGTCCAAAGTATGACAAAATGTCCATAGTTGTGATATACGGAGGAACTATTCTTGTAATAGGTGGTTGAATAAAAGACCTCTGTATCATGCCCTATTGGTTTGGGATGCATGCCGTAGCAAGAATGGACCACTGTAAAAATTGATTGAGATAATCTGACAACTTCATTAATATCTGTAACGCACTTAGAGATCCTCTGCGGACTTCAATGGGCTTGGGACCTGATCCAATGTGCTATTAATAACTAATCCCCTTATCTGTTAGCGACAAATCCATGAAAACACTAGGTCAGAAATCGCAAGCCCTGAATTTATGTATAATTTCAAGGATCTGGATAACTGGGTTTCTTAAGACCAAACTCAGCATTCATTTTGCTTTTAAATGTTCCCCACTGCATTTGGTTTATCTGTGGGCCTTTATTTTTATTTACAATGGATTTTCAACAGATGCTATTTACTGCTGTTTCCCCCTGCATTCCAGAGGATTTCTCATCGAGATATATTTTTAGTTGGGGGCACGAATACACTAAATCCAGGCATGAAGCCTGATCAAAACATCTGGAAAGTGACACTGGAATTAAGGCTGTGGAGCTGCCCCTCTAATCTGCTGAGCAGTTTATATAAATACTGTTTAAATAAAATGAGTCTGAGAACAGAAAAACTTAAAGATATTAAATCCTGGCTTTATAAAGGATGGGCAAGCTTGAGAGCCACCCCTAGCGGGTAAGCTTTTTCCTTTCATGTAACAAGGTTATCTAGCCTCACAAGCTTCTTAGGGTAAGCTTAATTAAAGCCCACAGAGAGAAAATGTAAGAATGGGAAAGGATAACTGTTTTGGCTTGGAAAATGGAATATTACCAAGGACACAAAGTAGTGGCCATGAGAAGGGCTGTGTCCTCCTAGATCTGAATGGAGGGATGGAGTGGGGGAGGGTAAGCGTTGAGTGCAGAGCGGGGAAATGAGGCTGGCCTACAAGATGCTCGTTGTGGCAAACAGGAATCTGTTCCCCATGCCTGTTGACACATGTTGTAGATGAGAGCTCGCTGAACAACAAGTGGCAGATGAAACTGAACAGATGAGACTGGCACTGAACAAGGGTTTCCCCCAAGGACAGAACATGCTATGGTTGCTTGTAATGGGTTTCAGTATTGCTAACATTTCTACGCTGCTGAAATTCACAGGATTAATAAATTATTGATAACCATTCTATGATTCTACCACACAGCAAAACTGCCCCATCTTTTTGTGCTGTAAATTAAACATGTCTGCAGCAGACAGGAGAAGGAACGCAGGTTCGTGTCCCAGTGGAAATAGCTCAGTGCCACCCCATCTGCCATTCCAAATGCCAAGTCACAGAAATGCCACGCGTGGGGGAGGAGGCTTGTTTGTGATGATTTGTTTACTAGTTTTCTCGGATTTCTTTTTAGCCTAGTAAAATATTTCTCTATTGGTTTGTATTATTGAGCTGTTGCTGAGTTCAGGCCTGAGTCTAATCTCAGACTGATGAAACGTATCAGGCATGACAGTCTGACTCAATCTGCTCATAAATAATAACGTTTTATGTGTGTATAGAATACTTTTCAGCGAGAGGTATCCCAGAGTGCTTTATCAACCTCAGATTTAGCTGTTGCATAAATGGGTGCAACTCCCAATGAATCACAGGGAAGTGTAAAATTAGTTACTTGCCATCACCTGTGTAGTGGCGCTAGCCAGGAGATAAATTGCCTGCATGGTGACGTTTTGACCACTTCATCTGCACTAAGATCACTAATCTCTCTACTGAGATTACCTGCTACATTACTAACATAGCAGCAGCTCAGATAGCTGTCAGTCTTGTAAAAATCCTCCGGTCAGATACATATTTCCACCAAATGCAGAATCCCCACCCCTCAAAATTACAGTAGTCCGAGGACCATGATTGGCAATAGTTAGCTGTGGAAAGTGAGGGTTATAAACTCCAATATTTTATAACCCATGATTACTACAAACAGGCGTTTAATGGAGCTGGCAAGTGGAGATGCCCAGCTTCCTAACAGGGGAACACAGCACTTGTTTCTACTATAACTAAGGAGTGTGCCAAGATATTGGACTATACTACTCTGACATTTTTTTTTAGTATAAGCATTAGTGTAACAGCAGTATGTTCGAATAGTTTTTAAAACCACCTAAGTTAAAACATTGCCCCACCTCTTGATTTTTTATAGTCAGTTTTGCAGGTATTGATCTGCCTATTTTGGTGCTTAACAACCTTTGCAAATCAGACTGTCATGGGGTCCCCTACTCACTGCCAGAGCACATCTTACTGGCTAATCTGGGGGTTGACTCTTTCAGCCTGATGCCTTCTTCCTGCCTCTGCCTCACATCTTGCTCTCTGTCTGCAGCCCTTTTCTTGCTCTTCAGGAGCTGCAGCACCTTGCCTTTGTGGCTTAGCCTCCAGATCCATGGTAATAACTCCTTCCCTCGCTGTCCCAGAAAATCCTTAATCACACTGCCTTGGCTGGGTCACACCCTTAGTGGCTAGAATGCATGGTCCCAGCATTCAAGTTCACTTCCCAGATTGTGCCAGTGGCTGGTAGGGGAACCAGGCTAACCCTATACTCTGGATTCCAGGCCATGGCCCTGTATACAGCAGCAAAGGTCTGAGTAACCACAAACCTTCCTGATACTCCCCTGTACTACTTCCTGCCTTACCCATTCCAGGCTCACATTCTCTATCCTTCCAACCAATCCCCTTTCCTCTGGGTTTGTTAGACAAACTCTTCCTCTTGGTTCTAAGTTTCTCTTTCTTGCCCCGCTCCCAGGGAGAGGGACTGTAGTCCTCCTCCCTGCAACCAGCCCCCTGGCTTTACAGAAGCCCTGTCTCTTCCTGCACAGGTGAACCTCCCTTAATTGGGGATCTCCTCTCAGCCAAAATACCCCCCAACCTGCAGGCTAAAAGGTTACTTGGCCCATCTGGCATACATTAACCCCTTCAGAGCAAGTGTAGGAAGCGCACCCCATTACACCAGCCCACAGTAACTAATGGAGGCTGATGTTACCAGGGAAAGGATGCCCAAATAGTTTAAACAAAAATATTTTAAATGTCTCTGAAACAACTAGCCTAGGTATGAGTTCAGTGTTAGCCCAACTCTGCCGCCATTGAAGTCACTGGTCAAAATCCTATTCCAGTGCTGAGCACTTTTGAATGTAGATATCCCAAACTCGTGCCAAGAAGCAATTATACAATAAACAGTCCCACCTGCTCTTTAATTATTGTAAGTAATGAGGAATTTGGTTTTATGTCTCATTAAAAGACAGCACAGAGATTCCTTAATGCCATTCTGAGGCCTTGATACAATATTGATTCAGAGGAAAGACTCATTTATTGAATCCTTCTCTAGATTTCTGCGAAGGCTTCCCATTCAGATTCTGGGCATGCCCACTCTTTTCCTATTTCTCCTTCCTTCCTGCCCTCCCCCACCCCACTTCGACCCTCCAGTATTTCTAACTTTCACCTATTGTCCACACATACTAAGTATTGCTTCTTTAAGAATCAGGAATTCACTTGATGCACAAAGATGGACAAAGATAGTGGCTTTCATATCTGGACTTGGGGTTCAGATTAGAGTACTTTGGGGTTGAAGTCTCACCTATTTTCTCTTTAAATAATATCACAGCTAAAAATAGTGGAAGCCCCACAATGTCAGGTGATCTTATTAGATTTGTATCAGCATGAGCCAAAGTTTGATCCAGTCTACAAAACATGCCTAGCTTTGGATCTGACTCCAATCCAAACCCAACAGAATTGATTTCAAAAGGTTCAGATCTGGGATCTAAATCTGATCCTCTCTCCCCTCACCCTACACACACTAAGGGCAGGTCTACACTACCCACCTGATCGGCAGATAGCAATCAATCCTTAGGGGGTCGATTTATTGCCTTTAGTCTAGATGTGATAAATCGATCCCTGAGTGCTCTCCCATTGACTCCGGAACTCCACTGCCATGAGAGGCGCAGACGGAGTCGACAGGGGAGTGGCAGCAGTTAACTCAGCACCTTGACAACGCTGCGGTAAATCGACCTACATACGTAGACTTCAGCTATGCTATTCCCACAGCTGAAGTTGCATATCTTAGGTTGATTCTCCCCCCTTCCAGTGTAGACCAGGGCTAAAATAGAGTGTTCAGATTAGGTAATGAGGTCCCAAGTAGAATTCCTTTTCCTATCATGAAATTAAGCATTCAGACTTCCATTCTAGATAGAAGGTGTTTTGGTATTTCTGATTTTAAGGATCACAGGCGGGGGTGCAAAAGTATGGCTCCGCTGATTTTCTTATGCTGGATAAAGTGAAATAAAAAGCAGATAGATCTGCCCTGGCAGTGAACCATTGGATACAATACTTTGCTTCACTGAGGATCCAGATTATTTTCAGGTAGTTTGGCATATATGTAATTTATGTGCTTCGTTCTCTGCTTAGTACTGAGAAGCGGTTTCTCTAGTAAGTATTGTTCTTTGAACTATTCACCTTTGCATGCACTATTTCACTCCTAAACTCCTCTAATATTCCTTTTAAGGTTAACTTAGTAAAGTGAATTCAATATGCTTTTTTATATTTGGAGACTGTTTGCAATTGGGGTCAAAATGAAAACAGAATGAGGGCTCTTGGGTCAGTATTTCCTTGGTGATGGCATGCATCATGCAACAGAGACTGTCTCAGCTAAGATACTTTTACAGTCATTGGTCAGAAGAAGGTATAGGCACATAGAGAGTCATTGAAAAGGGCAAATGTCATCCAGGGCATTTTCGGCCCAAATGTTCACATCGTCTTTTCAGACCTCAAATATTAAACAGAATTTGAGACACAGCGGCTCTCCTCAGAGCCCTTTGGTAAAGAACAGCTTAATTCACATACAAGTCATTTGTTTGGAGATGAATCATAAGTCCCAGTATATACAATCTAGAACTTTCCAGGAACAGAGCTATTCAAGAAATAGATTTGGAGGCTGAGAATACTCATCAACTCCCAGGAGGTACTCAGATAGCCCCTGCTGTTTCTATCTTAGGACCATATAAGTAAATACCTAGCATGGCACAATAGTTTTATGTATTTATCCGTACAACACTCCTGTGAGGTAGTGAAATGCTATTAGCCTCACTGTACAAATGTGGAACTGAGACACGCAGAGGCTAAGTGAATTGATCCTGGTCACTCAGGAAGTCTGTAGCAATGCAGGGAAGAAAATTCTGGATTTCTAAGCTAGTGCCCTAATTACTGAGCATTCCTCTTCCAACAATATTACTTTTCAAGCCCTTAGTGGGCAGAGTGTCGAGTAAGTTAGCGGAGGTGTGCAATAAATGCAGTTTATTACATGGTTTCATAATTTACCTCACGGACACCACCACCACCAACAACCACACCTATCTGGACATAGATACAAACATCTTTCCTCCACCTTTGGTGATTTCCTAAAGTATCTGAACGTCAGCATTCTGTTTAATTATTAGACATGGTTTGGGTTTTTTTTTCCTGGAACCATGCTACAGAGCTGAACCAAGTATATTTATTAAGAAATATTGGCAAAAATACTGCACAGCAGTTCTATAAACCTGCTTCAGGGAGACTTAATTTAATTGCTGAAATGCAATCACTTCTACTAAGGGGATTAGGTTTGATACTAACCTCATTATCTGTCGGTAAATGTGTCTTTACCAGATGTTTCTTTTAGACAACTAAATAAAATTTATAGCCAACCATTTAAATAGCAAAATATTCATCATACTATAACTTGTAAAACAGCTAGTCCAAGCCCAATAACTAATTTTATAACAGACTGGGGAGAATAAAAAAAAGTTCCAGTATATACAATCTAGAACTTAAAAAAAAAAAAAAAATCCCCTTTCAAAGTTTGGCATGTTGCTGTTTTTGTTTTTATGATTCCCCTGCCACAATGCTGAACTTAATTACTCTGTGGTCACCATCTTGCCAAGCAGCTTCTGTGCACTACTTACTCTAGGATTAAATGGAGAACACCACCTCATCTTGGCTCCATTAAAATTAGCTATCCCAAAAAGAAATCTTTGAAGGTGTTGAAAAAATAGCTTTTCTAAACATTGTCCTATATCATTTGACCAGTGTTATACATGAAAACACCAACTATTTCTGTTTTCATTTACACTAATGCCATGTTACACCATTCTAGATGTATAAGAGAACTTTAAAGAGGCTACAAATATAGTTTACTTCCATTTTAAAGCCATCTTTGCTGCCTGGGTAGTGACTGATATAAATGACAGGTTTCAGAGTAGCAACCGTTTTAGTCTGTATCCGCAAAAAGAAGGAGGATACTCGTGGCACCTTAGAGATCTTGGGGGACAGACCAGTCCTCGCTTACAGACAGCCCCTCAACCTGAAGCAAACACTCACCAGCAATCACACACCACACAACAAAAACACTAACCCAGGAACCTATCCTTGCAACAAAGCCAGATACCAACTCTGTTCACATATGTATTCAAGTGACACCATCATAGGACCTAATCACATCAGCCACACCATCAGTGACTCGTTCACCTGCACATCTACCAATGTGGTATGTGCCAGCAATGCCCCTCTGCCCTGTACATTTTGGTCAAACCACACAGTCGCTACGCATAAAAATAAATGGACAGAAAGCTGACATCAGGAATCATAACATTCAAAAACCAGTAGGAGAACACTTCAACCTCTCTGGTCACTCAGTAACAGATTTAAAGGTGACAATTATGCAACAGAAAAGCTTCAGAACCAGACTCCAACAAGAAACTGCTGAACTGGAATTAATTTGCAAACTGGATACCATCAATTTGGGCTTGATTAGAGACTGGGAGTGGCTGGGTCATTACACAAATTGAATCTCTTTCCCTATGTTAAGTATCCCCATACTGTTATTCACACTTTCTTATCAACTCTCTGAAATGGGCCATCGATTATCACTACAAAAGTTTCTTTCCTGCTGATAATAGCTCATCTCATTTAATTGGCCTCTTAGCGTTGGTATGGCAACTTCCACCTTTTCATGTTTAGTGTGTGTGTATATAATTTATATTTCTTACTGTATGTTCCATTCTATGCATCTGATGAAATGGGCTGTAGTGCACAATAGCTTATGCTCAACTAAATGTTAGTCTCTAAATTGCCACAAGTGCTCCTCATTCTTTTTGATATGAATGAGAACAGGACCAGTTGACTCATCTCCCACAACCTTTTGCACTCAACATCACTTTTCTAATCAGATGGTCAGTAGTAAAACACTACCAGTACATTTGTATTCTTATATCTTGGGATTTGTAACCAACAAGCCCTACTTTATGGTTCTCACCACTCAATTATATTCATTTGATCAGACTGTCTTCTGAGCTTGGTCAAGTTTCCTACTGGGTCTAAGCAGAGTGTGTGTAGTGGTTATGGGATTGTTTCCCAGTTTATTAGTCTCATTCTCAAGGTATTACCATCAGTCAATTCTAGCCCTTTATTCATTGTCACACAGGCAATAGATGAGAAGTGCCAAAATTTTACAGCTAAGTGACCAATCCTTTGAGGGAGTGGGGTACATATTGTGAAGAGTTGAACATGGGAATACAACAGGGTCCTACATAAGGGCTCTAGACACTTCTGTGATACAAATAATGAGCAATAAATAGAAATGATTTGACAGGAATTAAACTCCATGGTAGACATGAGAGTTGTTCTGATGGTCTTAACATCCACAGGGATACTCCCACTATAGTGAATGTAACTATTGTTAGCACCTTCATTTATATAGATTTAAAAAAAAAAACAAAAAAACCCTAGAGAAACTTACATATGTAACTTTGAGGTGAAAAAAATCCCCTAACTATTGGGACTGAAGTTTCTGAGTTTTGTTAAAGCAAAAACTTACTATAAAATCTTGTGCAGAGGCAAAATTTAGCAAGACTAGTTACTTTAGAACTGTTCCCTCTAAGGTAACTTGTTAAGCTTACAAATCTTCATAAATAATGAGAGCCAGACCTCAGTAAATGAGAAAAGGTGATAAAAGCATGTACATTTTAACTGATTGTAGGTGTAATGTCTAAAGCTCTTGTGAAACAAGTTTGTTATGCTAGGTATTAATAGAAATTAGCATGGTCTCTTTTCTGAAAAGCTAAATAGATTTGCTGTGACATTCGTGTAAAAATCTCCAGAGATGCTCAGTGGATAATGATGAATATTGAATTTACTTCCATAGTATTAAACTGAACTGAAACATTTGATTCATTCTAGCTGTATTACTACTCTGTTCTTGCAACCCTGGCAGCACAGCTTATCAACACATACTTTTTCTCCAAATTCAACAATTCTCATTATGACACTCAGTAGTAGCTATTAAAGAATCGGTGTTTGCAATTGTGACAGTCTGTGTTCCTATGTTCACACTTTTTATAAAACTATAATGGATTTTGTAAAAAAGGTACACCTTCTGAGGTGTCACTTGAAAACTCATAACATGCTGATCATTATTGTTCTGGTAAAATATGTGTGGCAACATTGTATGTGAAGTTATAAGTTTCCACTGTATAATATTACTGAGATGTATTCCAAGTTTAGAAAAACAGGCGCAAACCAGTTCCTTGAAGACAAAAGGCAAACAGGCACCTTCACTAGGTGTCAATAAAAGCAAACAGCCGAACACTAGGTTAAATGGCCATTCTTTGGCAGAAAGCAGGTATGAGCGAGACATTTCATTCTTAGCAAAAAAGCAGCAGGAAGTTCCCATCTCTCCCGACTTTTTGTCTCCTGAACCTCATCTGGAAAGGATTCTCAAAGAAAAGGATAAAAATGAGGAACAGAGGCCCCCTGATCATCTCTCCTTCATCTCTACTCATGGCATCAACACCACCTGAAGGACAAGGAAATTAACACTGAACTGGGAGGAAGAGTCCCAGCTGAAAGGATTCCAGTCAGTAAAATTGCTAAAGCATGTGGTGAGAAAAAACTTTGCTTTCAATTCACTTAGCTTGTTAAGTTAGGTATTAGTTTGCATTTTTATTTGTAACCAATTATGACTTTTATGCCTCATTACTTGTAGTCACTTAAAATATATCTTTCTGTAGTTAATAAACTTATTTTATCTAACCACTGTGTATTTTGACTGAGGTCTTTGGGAAACTTCATTTGGGATAACAAGATTTATGTATATCATTTTTGATTAATGAAATAATGGACTTTACATGAGCTTGTCTTGTCTCGAAGATAGTGGGCAGTAAAAGGCAGGTTTCTGGGATAAAGCCTGGGATTGGTAATTTTCTGGTGTTGCTCTAATGTAAATCATGGATGGCTGGCTGACTAGAAGGATATAGAACTCATACAGTGTAGCTGGGAGTGATTTACATGCTGGAAGCTGTGTGGAAGCAGACCAGAAGTAATTGCTATCACAGAAAAGAAGTGATAAAGGCACCTCAGGTTGGAGAATTGAGGGGCTACAACTATCAGTCCAGACTGTACCCTCAGTAATGTCACAGCAATATATTGGCACAACGGTATTTTCTAATTTAAGGAAGGCCCATGGAATCTTAGATAACTGTTCCTGCACAGTACTGAAACTTACAACCATGGTACAGTCTTCTTGGACACAAAATGAAATTTCATATGCCTCAGAATAATCAACATTATTTGAGCTGACAACAGATGAGAACAACTCTCTGTAGAACAGTCTGTAGCTCAACGCTCTCATTCTTACTATGAGGCAAATGCATAAAGTGCTCTCTAGATGAATGGGCAGTTGTGTTCACAGAGCCAGATTGTGGTCAGCTCTCACAAGCAGCAAAAGGTTAAAGGAGGCCTCCCAATTTGAGTTCCTGTGGCACAGGCTGGCCACAATCCCAATTCTCATACTCCCTTAGTGCACAGTGTCTAGTACCATGCTAAAGGGCCATGGAAACAAAGGGTGGCTACAAGGACAAGGCTCTGTCCTTTCCAAAACATCCAGTAGACCATAGGTGGCTCATGCTGTTCCTTTCAAAAGAGAAAGCAATAGGTAATGCTGCAGGCTGTCCCTTGCATTCCTGGAGATTCTACCTGCCATAGGTAGACTTCCTTTAGCAGTTGCCACTTGTGCAGAGCCTCCCTTCACCCTACACCACTGCAAACCATAGTTTAGCACCGTAATATGAGCCCCCAATCCCTAAAATCTCACTGATTTCAATGGGAATAAGAAACCTAAATATTCTTGGGAATCTAGGTGAGAGTCCATAATCTGAAGACCAAATGACCAACAAACTTAACTCCAGCTTTATGTTACCAGCTGCATTCTTTCCACCATATCTCACTCATTAGTCATTTTCCTTTATGCTGCAGGGATATTTTGAGCATAATTCTTGTCTGCTTTTATCAGGTAGGGCTCAATAGCTGCAGTCATGTCAAATTGGATCTTGACCAGGACCTATTTTGAAGCAGCTTCTGTACAGTGATTTTTGACTATACTCCCCAGAAGTGACTCTATGGTAGAATGAAGGGTGTCCATTCCAGCAGGAGGGCAGGCTTAATGCCCTTTCAAAGCAGCCTAGCATCCTTCCAGTCTATAAACAGGGAGGGTAGATTAGAAGGTACTACTCTCAGGACTGCGAACTGCTCCCACCTGGAAGCCGATATCAGATTCCCTAAGGGTGCAACCTTTAAAACTTTAGATCTGTTTTGGTAAGGGAAAGTGGGGATAGGGTGTTGTCATAAGTATGAAGTAGCTTAGAATTACTGTTTTACCTGTGAAGGGTTAACCTGAAGCAACCGAGAGAGGGTGATGGTGTAATGAACCTTAAGAACAAAGGAAAGGGCTTTTACTTTCAGTTTCTCCTGGGCTCACTTGGGGTCTGTCTGTGCCATTCCCCTGGCTATGGGAGGAACCACACCTATGTTTCTATTCTACATTTCTATAATCTTCTAAGAAAGCCGAGTCCAGCAGTAAGTGATTTGTAATCTTGAACTGTATCACTTGATAATTGATCCATGGTGTTTCTTTGCTGTTAAGTTAAGTTAAGCTGAGAAATTCCAAGGGAGGGGGTCAATGAGGGCTGTGTGGTGCAAGGAGTTTTTATTCTCTATTGATTTCTGTACAAGTACTTTTTTTTCTTTTATTAAACTCTTCCTTTTAAGATTCCGTCTGCTTGTTTCTATTGGATAGATCCTGGTTTGGATTGGGCACGTCTCATAGAAAGTGAGGGTTTGGGTGCTTGTTTTTCAATCTCTGCCAGGTAAAGGGAGGAGATTTGAGAGGTGTTACAGAGGGGTTCCAATTTACCCTAACCCATGGTTTTGGGGGCTTAAATTGGCGGTGGCAACATTTTCTAAGCCCAGACATAGGGGAAGTTTATGTTCTGGGGGAAGTTTTAACCTAAGCTGGTAAAATAAGCTTGGGGGTGATTTCTTCTTTCATGTGGGGTCCCCACATCTTTACCTTAGAGTTCAGAGTGGGGAGACACACCTTGATAGGTGTAGTGAAGAATAAGGGTATATGAAGGGCTAAGCCAGCATGGTTTGATAACGGTTATGCTGTCACTTTCTAAAATAAACCCTTTAGTTTGGATAATAGCTACTGAGCATCACAGTTCAGGGCAACTGCACCTATATTTGCCCTTCATGGTCCAGCAAGGGCATCCGGCTGTCACCTCTCTTGGGCAGAGACACGCGTCTCTCTTGCTTTCTCTTCTCCCCCCCCACCCCCAGCAGGGTATTCCTAGGTTGCACAGTTCCCTGCATACACTATGAATTCCCCAGCACAGCTGGTCTGCCTAAGCAGACCTACTCTGCTTTACTTTCTCTTTGAAGGCTATAAATAGTGCAGTTGACACAATTAAAAATTACCACATGGCTCTTTCCAAGCAAGCACATTTATCCTTAAAATAAAAGCATTGCAGGGGGGGGGGAGCATGAAAAACAGCAAAAGTACCTACATGCATACTAATAAGGATACCAGAAATCACCCTAATGCCAGTAAGGGCTTCAGCCAGTGAGCAGACCTTCAAACCCGACCAAGGGGGTTTTCTGTGGTTACAAGTTCATAACCCAGGACTTAGAGAGTCACTCTTTTATCCAGTTTGGACCTCTGATTTTGCCCTCCGGTAACAAGTGATGAACAGACAATGGGTTTTTTCCTTAGCATGGCTTCAAAAGGATGGGTCCAGAGGTGGATCATTTGCATTCCCCTACTCCCAAATATTTCCTAGGAAACCCACTCAACTAAAAAATCAATCTTGTCTGGCTCATTGAGTCCTTTGAAACTCATGACACTTCCCAAGGTTTTCTTCAGTCCTCCCTCCCTCTTCAAGAGGTTACATTCAGTCCCCCAAACATCTGCATTTTTAATACACTGAACTGTTAAGGGAGAAATTCCCAAGATACTTAAGCTTAATTCAATAAGGTTTGTCCAAGATATTGTAATAAATCGCTTTATCTGTCACCATGAAATATCTTTTTCCTTTAGCTTTGCCGCCAACGGAAGGTTCAATCTTTCAGTCTAGGCCTTAAAGTGGCAGGACATGGTGATTGTTTTCTGTTAACCACTGTAACTTGTAGGTGCTTCAGTTCCATCTTATCTGTGTATCTGTGCAAAAGCTACCACTGTCTTGATTAGCTGCTACAGGTGTCACCTACCAGTCATGGTCAGCACTAGACTGAGGCCAACCTCAAGTACTTTCTATATATTCTATTTAGTTTTACACAGTGTCCAACAGGGTAATGTCTGAATGCCTAAGGTACTTGTTAGAACCACTTTATCCTAGTTATTTATGTCTTCAAGCTCTCACTGGGTCTCCTTGTTTAGGGCTAATCTGAAAATACCTTGAAAACAGGCTTTCAGCTATTTTTGCTACCCAGTTTTGGCTAAAACCAAGGAATGAAGCAGGGGGAGGATGTTTTTTTAGGTTTTTTCTTAAACTAACAACAAAATAACTTAGTTTAAGATTTGAACAAAAATTGTTCATTTTTATTCTGAGTCTGTGTCATTTTGCCTGTCTTTCATCTGAAAATGATTGTGCATAGGACATAATGAAAATAGTGCTATCAGTTAAATGCCACTAGGTGTGTGTATTTGAAGGTCAGCTAAATTAAATGTCCTGCAATTCAGTTACTTATTTTTAACTGCAAAAAGAGAGAGAGATTTTTAAAATGACAGTTAATTTAGTAGTTCCATCCATAATCCCACTCAGGGCAGATTTATTTTTTAAAAAACACAGAAAGATTAGCCACAATGCTCCTTTTCTGTTCAACTTTTAAAGTACAGCTTTGCTCTGAAAAGGGACAATGTAAAGAAGCCCCCTCCAAGTCCCTGTGTGGATAGGGAATCATACCTTCAGAGGCAAAGTAACCTTTCACTGTTGTTTAATCCTGTTAACGCCACAGAGCCAATCCAACTAGGAGGATAAACTGGGGCCTCTACCTTTTTGTGCCCCATCATGAGAATGGGTGATTGTTTCAATCTATTGCATGTGTGTAAGTGCAAGCTCGCTGATGATGATAAGGTTAGGCTGGTGTTTCTGCAAGCCTTGTTGGGCTGCAGGATGTTTACTATTGACCCTGATTTTTGAGAAGGAAAATATGCTGCTTGAACTGGTAATCAGTGAAACACATTTTACAGTCACCTTTCAAAGCAAAACCACTCTACTTTGTATTAGAAAGATATGTTTCATTATTAGCATGAAAAGGTTACCCAGATCCAGACTTTAAATTCCCAGCAAAGAAAAGCATTAGACATTTGTTTCATCTTAATTCTGTATCAATTGTCTTAACATCCAGGATAGAGCAAAGCCTCATAAGAGACAATCCCTTTCTTTACACTAAAAATGCATGAAAGAGCAGTTGGCTTGGTGGGTTCTCAAATTTCCTATCAATTACTACACTGGATATTTTCCTCACAAACTTAATCTCACCTCATCATGACTGAACATGTTGGTACCATAATTGTGCCCTTTGATACTATATATAGCCTGGCAATGGACAAAGATTCAGTGAGGCTGACCACCAAGCCAGTCATGGTGTTCATTTTCATCGCATTATCCCATGGACTAATTATGGGTCAGGTAGAGCTGGGCTGAGCACAGAAATAGAGGGAGAGGCAAAAGGATGCTTGATGGCAGCTTTGCAGCTCCTCTAGGGACAGCTAGGAATAGTTTTGACACCCCCCCCCAGCATAAAGTTAGAGCAGTCCTGAGGCTATCCTGAGGGCTACTCTAAATTATATCTGGCTGCCAATAGCTCCAACACACTAAAAGAGTATAGCCTCTTTCCCCCCAGCTGTGCCATCTACACTGAGGGAGGTGAGGCGGGGAAAGGGTGGCAATATAGTTGTTATACTGGCTCTATACCATCTGGGTATTCAGTTGGCCAGATCTGCTAGCTTTACAGCTCCTCATTGAATTGGTACAGAAGTTCCACAGCAGACCCAAGAACTAAACCTTGTGCACACAACACAGTCTGAAAGTAACATGCTGGTCTCATTGAAATCAGTGACAAAACTCCCATAGATTTTTAATGTGAGCAATATGGGATCATTTCATTCTCCATCCCCTGCTCCCCCAAAGCCACGGGATAGCTAGGTAGAAAGTAACACAAAATACAACTTGGAAAAAATGTGAGACATGCTGCATTCAGTTAGGGGAGGAGCTCGTGAGCAATCTACAGAGTTTGCCATATGCCAGGGATGTGATGGAGGTGAGGGAGATTACAGTACAGCATTTTACTTATCATTGTTCTTTTCCTTATCTCCTATTTTACTGGCACTTCTCCTGGATTCCATCCAGCCCTTCTCTTCTTCCTACGGCATTAAAGATGAATTCAGATAACAGACGGATCCAAACCCAAATATTCATTGTTTGGTATTTCCTGAGGGTACTAAAGACTTGATTACCCCAGTCCCTTCCTTCAGAGGGTTAGAAGGCAGGTTGAGTTGCCAGAGTACTGAAAGGCATTTTAAAAGTATTTTTTAGTATTCTGAACATCTATGTTGTGGGTATTTGCGAACCTCTTGGCCTAGGTTACCACTCAGTGAGCCAACCACCAAGCAATATTAACATTCTGGAGTTGGCAGCATGACGGTGCTTTGGTTTTTCTCCAGAGGAACACTATCCAAGCAAAAGGTTGGCCCTGGGCCCCACTACTGCCTTTTGAATTGCCCCCAGATACCTCCCTATTTGCGTCAGAAAGAACACAGTGGAGAAAGTGTAGCCCCTTTTCTTCTTTTCATAACTCTGATTGTGTTGGTACAAACGGCTGAAGCCTGTGTTCTGCACTGGTGATCTCATCAGTAGTGAATGCCTGTAGTCCCCTGTAAAAAACGATAGTAAAAAGCCTGAACATTGGATGAACTCCTCTTGATACAAACTTAAAAAGTAAAACTTCTGCTCCCCTCCCCCCTTTAGAGCTTTTTTGCCCTTATTCCCAATGGACTCTAAACATAAGCAGGAACTGCTTGTGAGTACTGCAGATCAAAGGTGCCAGCCTTATTTCCTGCAGGTTTTACCCACACTGATCCTGAACAAAGCTGAAAAACCTTTACTGTAGCTCTTGTGCTTCTATCATTTATTAATAGACCATTGAAATCTGATTCATTCAGCAGGCCAGTTGGTGTGTTCTACCCAGACATACTTGTAAAAAACATATAATAGCACTGGTTACTGTAACAAGTGATTAGCTCAGCACTCAGATACTGTGGTAATGGAGTCCATACAACTATGTTTATGGAAAGATGGTTACTTTCTGCTGTGTGAGCACAGTTTCCGCTAGCTTTCTTCAACGATGACACCACCCCACAATTGACACTGCTTGGCACACATATCCTAGTATAGGGGAATTTTTTGGTGTTTAACGTCAGGGGCGTATTAAGACCTATAGAGGCCCTAAGCACTGAAAAAATGATGGTGCCCCCCCCCATATGTAATTCAAAATAAAAACAATACTATGTCAGAAAATAAAATTTTATTGTTCAAAATGACACAAAACTTGCATGTATGCTGAAATTAAAATAGTTTCTTTCTAGGTTTTCTGATTGCAAAATTCTGGATAAGTTCATTGAAGCTGACTCTACGAAGCATGTCCACTTCCATACACAATAGGGAAAGTGAATCAAATCTGTCCTGACACATTGTTGTTCTCTGAGGGTTTTATATTCTTTTCAGCTAAAAAAAAGAGCATTTTGCAGACCAGTTAGCAATTATCAATGTTAGAAAAATATGTAGTGCAATCTCTACATTTGGAAATACACATTGTAGTCCATCTTTCAATATTGTGTCATGAAGATCAATGTGGCTGAATTTCATTTTTCCTGTTTCATTAAACTTTGCGTGCATATAACAGTGGAACTGCTGTACTTCTCCATAGAGATTCATGTTCATGTCAACAGAGTATGAGTCAACTATTGCAATACATGACAGGATCTGATTTCCTTGCATTATTTTGATCTAAATTAGTAGGACACCCCCCCCTGGTTTAGGTGGGGATAACTAATAAAAAGAAAACAGAAAAAGGAGGGAAGAGTGTGTAGTGGAGTGTAAGGAAGTCTAACAAAGTTCTTATTTTTCCCATGATGATGATGTCGATGCTTTTTTTGAAATATCAATTTAAAAAAAAATCATTTTTTTGGTGCTCCCTGCTTTGCTGATGCCCTAAGCACATGCTTAGCCTGCCTAGTGAGTGACCCAGCCCTGCTTAACGTCTTAGGTGCGCCATCTTGAAATGCCCAAACAACAACTGGGAAACCATCTTGGTTGTCCTTCTTCCCCGCTTCTTGGGTGTAGCTTCCCACACTTTCTGCCGAAAAGCGGGAAACCAAGCGAATCATATGATTTGTGAGCTGCCCAGTAACAGCAAGGCATATAAGGGCCAGCACAGCAGAGGGAGGGGGATGCCCTTCTGAGTGGCAGAGTCTGGACGGGCTGCTGCTGCAATCACCAGAAAGCACAGCAGACACCTCAGCTCTCTAGATTGTCTCACAGGAATATGCTGAGCACCTTGCTCTTTCATCTGGTTGCAATAGGGTAATTCTCATTTGCATGCATTCCACCTACCCTGGACGGAGTCTGGGGTGGTCCTGTCACTATGAGGATCCTCAGAGTTGCAAGACATGGTAGTGGTCCATTGATTCTCCATTCTCTTACCTGGATCCTGTCCTAGGGGAAGAAAACTATCCTCAGTCACAGTCGGCATCCTATCGGTCCTTTATTTACCTTCATATCACCTGTTGTGGGGTCCTTGCTTCACCTATGTGCCTATTCATTTGATTTACCTCTGGTTTACCTTGTTTAGAACTGTTAATGATTTAATAAATACCTTGGCTGTTTACACTCACACATCCTAGTTCATTATTTTTTAAGGGGCTAACAACAAACCCTGGTGATAGCTGCGGCTATGGGAAAGTTCCTCTGGATTGGTTTCAACACTAGCAGTCTCAAGGAGGCCAAGGATGTGGGTGTGAAAACTGAATTCCTCTCTGAAGCCCGACAGGCAGCCCCGGAGGGATGCTGTGAAGAAGATTGCACTGCTGAGACCTGTGTGGCAGCTGTTCTGTGGCTGAATGGAAGTGTTCGGTCTCCAAAGCTGTGAATCTGCCAACACTGGCTAGATTAAAAACCAAAAGCCTGGCACCTCTTTGGAAAATGTGTCTATGCTACGAGTGGGAGGGGGGAGTTAAACTGTACATTTGGGGAGTTTTTAATTAATGTATTGTTTTTAGTAATATAATTTAGTAACTACTGAATTGGAGTGGTAGCAGCAGACACTGAGCTGCCATGCATGAAGCTTAACTTCAGGAGATCCTGGGCTGCCCTGCAACAATGGAAATTCTGCATGCTGCTGCGGTAATGTACTCTGTGTCAACAAAGGCAGGTGGCAGGGGAGGTGCTCTGTGTCAGAATCTTAATCTCTTCATTAATGATCCAGGACACTGAGCAAACTGCAAATGAATGAAATTTTGCAGCTGACACTAAACCAAGAGGAGTACAAAAGCACCCGGAGAGATTAAAAGCATGGGCACAGAAATAACCAGATGAGATCCAGGTTTGAAAAATGCAGCCTAAATCCTCCTGGGGGAAGAAACTGAGCACAAAGATACTCGGTGGGAGCAAGAACCCTAGAAAGCAACAATCCTCAATCAAATGTTCACAGGAAGCAATAGATGAATTGCCTAGTGGAAAAAGAAGCCAGTGCAATTGCTGTCTACATATGCAAGGTATGTTTTTTCTGGGAAAAAAATAATGTTCTTAATGCATGGTAGCTAACCCATGTTACTTGGGGTTAAACTAGAACTGAGGACAGGGCAATTCATCTTTCCACTTGGGTAAGCAGCTTGAGTTAAAGATCAGAGCGAAGGGTCCAGCATCTACACTGCATTATGTGGGCCCAAGCCCAACCACCCATATACCAGAATTCCTAATGCCATCCCAAAATGTGGTTGTTCTAGCACTTAGTTTGTGGTGCAGTGTGGAAAACTTGACTGTCCACCAAGCTTAACTGTCCAGAGAACAAAGAACATTGGCCTCGGGGATTGTGGGATACTTGTGGTGGACTCCCAGAGCAGAAGTCCAGTGGATCTGCGTCTATACTGCAAAGCAATAGGGCTTGAATCCGGGTGCTGGCTTGACGCAAGCTAAACCTCTCATGGGTTCTGAGACCTTGGGTCAAGCCCCAAGTTAGTACAATTTGTGTATAGACAGAAGGCAGGTTAAATTTGAGCCTGAGTTTGAACCCTGGGCTAAAAGTGTAGTGTAGACATGCCCTCAGAGCCCCTTTGCATTCCTTTCATCCCTTTTCCTGGCATACAGAGGGGAGAACATACACATTTGGCATATACCGTTGGTCTTCCAGAGCCAGAATTTGTTATCCCTCCATTTATGCTGTGAAGACCAACATTTCTCCTTGGCACTTGGAGATCAGATGGATGGAAGATCATAAAGTTAGCATGGGAGCTTATGTTTACCACTCTGGCAGTTAGCAATACATTTATATTTTCATATTGTGCATCTTAATGTATTGTAAATACATCCAGACAATGGTGGGTGTTTATTTTTTGCTTATAAGCTGAAAGAACAAAACAATGAAAAAGTGGATGATGTTACAGGGATTTGGGAGATAGGAAGAGGGGGAGAGGATGTTTCCACGATACAAAGTAAAATACAATCAATTCAGCGGTCTGATTTTAAGTTCTGAGAAAGAGTCAGAAAAGTTTAGAAGAAAGAACATGATTAGCTGAGTGAAGATTTTATTGAGTGCATGCTGTCTTATAATGGTCCCCTACGAGACTCCCAACAGGCATTTGGCAGTGTGTGGAGATAAAGTAGAGACAATCCCAAAGAGTCCACTCCAGCTTTTACCTAGGATTCACTGCTTGTCGAGAAGGGACATTTCAGAGTAAGGGGGGGGGGGGAGGAGGGGGAGATTTTTTGTACTAGATACACATCCATCCTGACAGAATGTAATGACAGCAATAAAATTCCTAATTCTTTACCTCACTACCTTATATAACAAATGAAAGCTCTCTGAAACCTAAGAGGCTGCTTTATGCTATTTTGATTCACCTCTCATTTGAGGGAACTTTTTTTGTCTAAAATATAGAGAATCCTCTGACTACAACCATGTAACACATTGTAACTAGCAAGACTATGACCTCTCCACAGCTTGTAATGGACTTCAGCTGCAGACTTCAATACTACTTCTATGACAGGAAGTTCAAGATCTATTTCAAAAGGCAGCCGAGGGCCTGATCTAGCTCTCATTGAAGTCAATTGGAGCCAGTTCAGGTCCTTGACAGCAAGTAAAGACATACTTCACAAGCCACTGACAAACTGAAGCCAGGCATGAAAGGTATGTTGGAGTCTCGGGCTGATCAGTGAAAATGGTTCTACACAAAAGCAGCATTTGCAGAGAACTGAACTCACAGAGAATTCCCAAATGTGGACATCATTGAACATCATTATCTGCATTTCTAATGTAAAGGCAATGGATTTCAAGGCGCAACTAGAGAGCCTCCTGAAATGAAGGGCAGTGAGGGATTACACACAGGAGGCCATGCAAGGATCACAAGGGATGGCACAACAGAGGCAATGGAACCCTCAGTGATCACCCCATGGCAGGTGCCACAATTTCAGGATAACTACCCCTTTGACCTCCTCCATGGTCTGCTCTCGGGAATGTCCAGTCAGGTTTCTGCCATCTAGCTCTGGGAAGGAATGTACCTCTTTCTGGAAAGGGATCTCCAGACTGGGGTTTTAAGCCGCAATTGCCTGGCTGTAGTTCCTTGTGCTATCCCCAGCAAGCTAGTCTGCCTAAAGGCCAGCACCTGTAGGGCATTGCTTTCCCCCTGAGGACTATGAACAGTGTATGGCCAACAGGTACAAGATACCACAGACCTTTCTTAGCACAGTACATTCTAGTAGGCTAAAAGCATGCAGAGAAAAGCAAACAGCCAAACAACACCCCACCTCTCCCCCCCACACCTGCCCAGTCACTAAACATACCAGAAATCATGCAGGAGTCCTGTGGGGCTCTGGTAGGCTGAAGTCCTTCCAAACCTTTTGTGAAGGGTACCCCGCCCCCCACCCCAGAACTAAATATCCCTTCCATTTGCTGAACCAAAAGAAAACCTGAGTGTTTAAACTCAGCCTTTATAGCCCATTTGTTCTTTATCTCTTGCCTCTACTTTGGGACTGCCCTAAATGAGTCTATGCAACCCACCCCCGGGATAGTACTTCTCAGGAACTCGTCACAGTCTCTGGGACTGTAGTAATCTCTCTCTCACGTACACACTTTTTAGTTCCTTAAGCAGCTGTGGTAACCCTCACCATGTGGAGTTGCAGACAACCCCTGACCCACCATGATACACAAAACAACCATAAACTTAATACACTAGGATCCCCCAAGGTACTGCACTGAGTTGCAATGTGTGTCACCCGGGGACTGCGAGAGATTGTGCGGTGGTGATCGGTGGAGGCGGTGGAAGAGCTACAAGGGATGGTGCAACAGTAGAAGGGCCACAAAAGATGGTGCAGCCACAACAGTAGGGGTAGGACCAACTGGGCCTGCATAGTGTGGGCAGGAAGAGGCATGATGTGGTAGCAGCAATGGGCGAGGGGCACAAGGGATGGCATGGTGCCAGCCATGGAGGCACAAGACAACTCGGCATGGTGCAGTGCAGCTGTGCAGTGATGGGACCACAATGGGTGGCATGATGGCAGCAATGGGGAGACCAAGACCCTGAGGGATGGTGCAGCAGCAGCAGCGCAGGGGCGACCCATGAGGCAGCGGCAGGATCATGACAGATTGCACAATACAGAGCTTACAACACCAAGAGTGCATATCGGACAAGTGAGCAATGAAGTATGAAAGGAAGGAGCAGAGAGCAGGATGACTCATTTTTCACAGGTTGGGGAGGGAACTGAGCAGCCCTAAGGTGCTAGGTTCTTTCTCCTGCCCTCTTTGAACCTGGTGTCAAGTTCCCCTGTTCCCCCTTCCCCTACAGAAAAATGTCTCTTGCCCTTGAGGGAAGGTGAGAGGGAGCTCTACCTGGCTCCTATAGCTGTCCTGATTGGCTGTTTTTCCCCAGGTGGCGAGCAAGAGGGAAGATGTAGGGCATATGCACAACTGTAACACACCCACAGGCTAAGTCAGTTATTTGAGGGTTAAGCAGCCCAGGAGCTGATATTTGAAATGTAGCAGATCTGGAAGATTGACAGAGATTTACTTTGAAATGATGCCTTTCTTAAACAACCACTCAAGGGACCAGCAAAATCAGTTACCTCACAGAGGAGGCCTATAAAGGTCAAACAGAACTGTGGTGGAACCCTTGGGGATACTTTAAAATGGTTGCCTATGGCAGGAGTTACTTACTGAAGATTGTTCTCAGTGTTGGAATCACAGTGTATGCTAATAGTGTCGCATTTACAAAGTGTCTTTCATCCAGAAGAGCAGTTTATGCATGGTGTCATTAGAGAGGGTTTAAAACAAACAAACAAACAACCTGTTTTTGTTAAATATTTCAAAGCTGTTTTAGTTTCAATGTGTCAGAAATGGATCCATTTTTCTATTTGTTCAGTTCTTTTAAAACTCAAAATGGTTACTGACATTGCTTACTAAAACCTCAATTTTAACTAAAGAACAATTTTCATAACATTTTAATTTTTTTAAAAAAGAGAAAACACCATATTGAAAAGAGGATTCCCTCTCCCCAAAATGTATGGGCTAGGTTTGTCCCATACATGCCCTGATGAGGTGTGAACTGCCAGTCTGCTCCTGGAGAGAGTTTTGCCTGGACTTGCTTTAAGCCATGGGGACATATTATTATGATGATGTTGACCATTTTTCATGAATATATTTTTCAAAAATACAATGTTTTAACTAGAAACTTCTCATTTGAAAATATTACAACTAGCTTTGTTTACAATATATGGAAATCAGTTTGCCCAGTACTGCAGAGGAAGAAGAAAGTATCAGACTGAAGCTGGAGGAGGAATTTTAGGTGAAGAGAAGATGGAAGGGATTTGGCAGGACACCAGATGTTAACACTTCTACTGTTAAGAAAAGTGCCATAGGATCTCTAATGACCACAAACATTGAACACTTCGGTTTAAACAGGTAATTGAAAGATGATACCTACAAACCCCAAATGCTATCCCCTAACGCAATAGTGGTATCATTGGTTCAGTGCTTAGTAGGAGGAAGCGCCACATAATGAATTTCTAATGACATTTCTTGTGGCACTTGGATAGGAAACCTCCATGAAAAATCCATCTACTGGCCAGACTCAACACTGTTTATCTTACAATAGCTGATGAGGTCAGTCAGAGATGACATGCAGAGAGGGATGAAGTACAGACCTTTAATCCACAGTAATTTCCCAAAAAGTTTTCTGTACTGCAAGACAAACCATTGTGTCCATGGGCGAGGATAACTCTCCTCACATTATGAGGTACCATATTTTGTCATTTCAGACTTCCCAAAACATACGTTGAAAAGGATTTCAAGAGGCCTTAATAAAGATAATAGATAATACCAAGTAGCATCTCAAAATACAAAAACCTGCAATAAATGTTTCAGAATACTATCAATTCTATACTTCAATACCAAGTCATGCTATCACTTGACCCTTGGAAAGGTCATTAAATAGTAGTCTCAAAATAGAGCCACAAGGCCATAAGTAGTTTCTAGGAAGAGCTGATCTGACGGACAACTTTCAGCTGCTGGTTGTGTTCTTTCCAATTGATACTATAACTACAGGGAATTTTCAACAAATGTTGGACTAAGGAAACACACAGTAATAGGAAGAGGATGAAAGTGGTGAGGAGGGGGATTCTAGCAGCAGAAAAAGGGAACCATACAATGTGGGGAAGAAAATTGCAGAGAATTTGGGCAAAGAATATTCCATCTGCAATTATATAAGAAGAGATTTACTGACTCCTGTTGTGGAAAAGGGTTAATTAGCAGATAAGGGAAGAATCTGCAGAACCCAGTGGACCGAGGAATGGAAAATTTCAGCAGAAGCAAAAGAGATAAACACACCATGGCCTAATGTGAAAGGTTAAAAATAGACTAAAGTCTCTGGACATTTCAGACTGTCTGGAGTACGGCTGATGTCACCCTTGGCTATACCAGTTCTCTGCGTAAAGATGTAATTTTCAAAGATCTGTCTCATTGGCATGGAATGTTGAGTTGGTTTTAGCATATTGCATATTTCATTGGAGAGGTATGATAAACTCTATTGACAAATTTAGATTCTTCTGACTTTTAAAGAGGTGTTTCCCAATATACACAAGTGTGTATGATTATAAGTGATCATTACACTGGCAGAAGGGCACTATGATTGGGTGCATCCCAGACTGTGAAACTGCTGATCCCTCTGATCCCACCAACTTGGGCTGCCTCTCACACGAATATCAAGCTACAAACCTCTTACAGGCACTGCACTTAGACATCCACAGGCAGGGACAAACCCAACTGTGTTACATAAATGATCTCCCAGCCACTCATGAACCGTCCATAGGGAGGTTCCAGCCAGTTCTCTCCATCTCCCCAGCTTTACACCCCAGAATTGAACCAATCTTGCACTGATCAGAAGCCTGGCCAGTATGAATTCATTATCCAGTTCACCACTCCCTCAGTATGGAATGGACACACACTAGCCTTTGCAACCTGAGGTGAGATTTCCCACACACTTCAACCAAAACCACACTGTTCTAGGTAAAATATCAAACAGATTTATTAACTACAGAAAGATAGATTTTAAGTGATAATAAACAGCAGAGATCAGAGTTGGTTACTTAAGAAACAAAGAAACAAATTTGCAGTCTAAGTTCTACAAACTAAACAGGATGTGAATCAAGAGTGCCTCACCCTGACAGGTGGTATAAGCAGGTTACAAATCCTCAATACAGAGACTGGACTCCCTTTTCCAGCCTGGGATCACCCTTCCCCAGTTGAAAATCTTTGTCCTCCAGACATTCTTCCAGGTGTTGAATTGGGGGCCGGAGAGGAGGGAAGATAGGCCAAGTGATGATGTCACTTCCCTTCTTTTATATTTTCTTCCTGCTTGCTGAAGAGATCTTTGCCATGATGCATGGATCTGGCAGTTCCCCATTGATCAAGCAGTCTCCACTCAAGCATATGTACTCTCTCTGAGAAGTCTCTGAGATAATAGTGGATTCTTTCCTTGATGGGTGTGGATGAGCCACTAATGCTGGCTGGCTGATCCTTTGTTGCAATTGAAAAGCGTCTTTCAACCTCACAATACAACACACATATAGTGAAACTTCATAATTTCACATACAATAATATCACATACAATCCAACAGGATATTAATGTTCAACAGATCAATATTTTTAAAATGATACCCCACAAGGCCTTGCATTGTACAAAACATAATCAGCATTATAGGACAGTGGTAAATGTGGGGGTTCCAGGGTGCTACTTTGTGGTACAGTGTCGCAGGCACATTGGGGAAATCTATGCACTAACCCAGTTGCATTCTAGTGCTAAAAATCTGGGCGCCTGACTAGAACAACTGACAGGCATTCGTGACTCAATCCTCCGATCCACCAGTCCTCTCCACAGTATTATTTTCAATCTTTTAAACATTCTTGACTGTTAATCTGTTGTTAAAGTAAAGTGAAACAGGAGGGGGAGCTCTCACCACACCAGCCAAGAGGGAGGAAGAGCTGTGTGGGAGAGAAGTTTAACCAAGCTTGGAAAAGGAAGGGGGGGGGGGAGGGGATGACAAATTCCCTTTTGATTTTACCATGAGGGAGGGGAAGAGAGGCATGTTGTTTCCTCCTCTAATTTACTTTAAATCCCCTTGTTAAGTGTTAATTTGCAGGGTAACTACGCAGCAAAATTAGCCATTGTGATACAACTCTCCCACCAAACAATTATAAAACTCGAATCCTGTCACTCCAATACGCTACGGGTTTTTTTAAATAATCAAAGAGTTCTTGAACCTGCTACTAAAATATTATTAGGCTATGCTCTCCCGATTTATTCCCAGATGTTGAAAGATCAGGCAACACAGACTGCTGTGAAATCTTTCCAGAAGTTGGTGTGTTATTGAGTTTTTACATTCTTTAAAAATAAATCCATCGGAATACGTTTCGACACATTCAGTTACTCACCACAAGTTATTCTACTTTAAAGAGGCAAGTGTCTTTGTTCTTATATGATGGACTTGCTCCAGAAAACAATTCCACCCCAGTATCATATGCAATTTACATTTACAGTCATGTCTGTAACAGTAGCCACCTGAATCGGTGAATTCTGGCCCCTGAACCATATTAGATGTCTGTGGCCAGGAAACAATTTTTCAATCTCTTCTTGTGTATCACACCTTTATTACAATGTTGTCTTGGTGCCTAATAATCAGAGTTCTCCTATCTTAACTGCCCCCTCGCTATGATTATTGGAGCAACTAAAAGTGAAAAGCCTACTTAATATAACACATGAATAAGAGAAGAACTGGAAACTTCTCTTACTTGCCTCGGTTATCTTTTTCTCTTTCTTTAATACATGCTCTTGGAGGCTCTCCAAATATGTGAGAATGTTTAAGGTTATTACACGCTAATCTCAAATCAACCTTCGTTGCCGGTCTCCCAGGATTGAATGGACACTGAGTGACCTGCACTCTTGGCATTATAGATTGTCCTTCAAGGGTAAGGCTATAGTAATTTGATGTGGCAGAGGAAGGCACTGACACTGCTAGTGTAAAATGCAGTGTTACCTAGTGGATAGAGAAGTGGCCAGGGACTCAGGGGTTCTGGGGTCTCTTTCCAGCTCTGATGGGTGACCTTAGACAGTCATTTTCCTCCCTGTGCCTTAGTTTCCCTACTTGTAAAATGGGGATAATAAGACTGTGAAGTGTTACTGATAAAAAGCTCTACATAAGAGCTAGATATTATTAAAGCTGACGTCACACCTCTTTTTGGAGAGAAAATTCCAATCTCTGCTACTTTTCATGAGCATTACATTTGCTTAAATATATAATATCTAGCACAGTAATTCACTTATCATATAAATTAACTTACTGAAATGCTGTTCTTTTTATGTCTGCATCTGAAATGGATTTTCACCTTGACAGAAATGACTATTACTCTACAGTCAGTTCTCTTATAATGCTGTAGTTTCATTTTGTTACACCGTGTTTTTAAGGAAAGGGCTGCTTATAAAAGCTGATTAAAGTAAATTTCCTTTATTTCTTGTTGCATTTTTCAATCTGTATCTTTCTTATATAACTTTTATTATATAAGAAAGATCCAGATTAGAAAAATGCAACAAGAAATAAAGGAAATTTCATGGGACATGGGTTTATATTTCAGTTTTTAAACATGTATAAATGGTCTATGATCTCCATGCCAAGAGTACACATTTTGACATAGAGTTTAAAAAAAACAGTTCGGTAGCACTAGGTTTAGGTGGGATGGAAGTAAATTGGGAGTGAAGTAAATGACATACCACAGAGAGACAACAGAGAGGGACTAATGCTGAACAGAAATGGATGAACAAGTATCAAAATGTAAAGAGTTATTGTGCCTTGATCTTGCTTTGTGCCACATGGAACAGTAATATGACCCAATATGTATCGGAAATCAGTTAGACCGGGACCTGTGCAAGTCTCTGCAGTGTGTCTTCAGAGTGCTCTAAGATGAAGCATAAGTAATGGTAGGCGTTTCTGGAACTATTCTAAATCACTTGGAACATCAGAAAGCTAAGCATTGCCTCCTAAATCTATTTCCCGGACAGGGTCTCAAGTTATTTCCAGCTAAACCAAAACAAAATAAGAGCCGCCTCTTCTGCTTTAAATTGCAGTTCTCTCACATGTGTCTTCATTTAAAAACATGAAACACTTTTAGACCATCTGCGTTTTTCTACATAGCAAACAGCCTTACGTAATCCTGTGTCATTGACCTCTCTCCTGTTGCAAGGCTGATCCTCGTAGTAGTTGCGTTAGGGGAAAATGGCAAGAGGCCTTTCCGAATAATCTCCTCTCTAGCACAGTAATAAATCATCAGCCTTGCAACTCCCACACTTTTGGGCACTGCATACATTGTTATGTCTGACATATGGCCCTTCCCTGAATTTTATAACACATGCCCTGCTTTTGACTCCTCAGCTGAGGATTTGTGGGAAAGGCTGAGAAATTCCGAGATCCAGATTCCCTCAGGAATCTACGTCATTTGATCTGGGAGATGTGTCGGTGACTTATCTGAGTAGGAGCCAGTGGCACCATCAGGCTAACCCTTACCACAGTTAGTCATGAAGCTAAGACACAAGTAGTCGGAAAAGGGCTGTGGCTGCATTGTTTAAAGGCTGCCTAAATAAGAACACATGTGCTATTATGAATAACTGGTGTCTTTTGATGCAAACTATGTTTTGAAAGAAATTGAGATGGCCTAGAAGCTATCATTAATTTTCTCCCTATTGACAAACTATAGTACCATACTGAGCAAGTGTGCAGTTACACATCTCTACCCTCAACTGTCTTTAAAATAATCTGTAGCCTATTTAATCTTATCTTTTTGGTATATATATTTCATTATATGCTGATCTATTTATATCTATTATGTTATTTTGTTTGCAGTTTTTAAATATGTTTGATCTAAGTATTGGATCAAACTACTTGGTTCTATTCCTGGATTGCTGAATGACCTTAGACAAATACCTTTCTTTTCTCATCTGTAAAACTGGTACAATAAGGAGATTGGTAATGAGAAATAGCACCTTTCACCTCCAGTTTACCAGCTCAGATTCAGTCTAGCGACTGAAAATTTACCATCTGATGGCTGTTTGGTGTCAGATGTGACAAGAATTAATTGGTCTCAGTTTACAGTGCAAGACTCCGTGTCACAAATGACACATTTGTTGTCAATCTTAGCAAAGGTGGCCTCTTCAGGAAAAGGTTTAACGTTTGATCTGGATGGAAAGGCATATTCCTCTGCTGTATTTGTACTGAGGATTCTGTAAACCTCAACTCTTGCCAATAACGCAGCTTTCATCAGGACCAACACACACTCATGGCATTGAAAATGGTCATAAGAAATGTTGGTGCTTACCTCAGGAGAGTCATGAGACTTGATTAGTGTTTGTAATATGATTTGATATCCTCAGATGGAGGAAGATATAAGCATAAAGGATCATTAATATGACATTTTTGGGTTATTTTATTGGTAAAGGGATTGTAAATCAGGCATTTTAGATGATTGGCCATTTGCTACATTTGGAGATTTTACAAGCAGTTTCAAAATGACAGGGTTTTGCATATTTAATAATTAACTATTGCACACCTACAGAGAGCAGAATGGTATATGGCCTATTCACAGTATTTTCCTTCAATGACTCGGGGTTTGTTCCCAGGAAAAGGTGTTTGTAAGTTTCAGATGCTTGACATTGGTTTTTGGCCAGTTCTCCGCATTTAACGAATAAGTGTTCTTAAGACTTAAAGCATCACTTCTTAAACATACCAGCATGTCTGACAAGACTCCAATATATAGCAACAAGATTGATGAAAATATGTCCAGTATTTTTGTTTTGCTAAATAAGGTTTTCCTTCTCCCAGAAAAAAAAAATACAGTCAAAGCGGTGTTTTGGACTATTATCTTTGCATTATGCTGTCATCAGATCTCACAAGATTCATCAGCATAGGATGTGAGACCATCAATGAAAATACAATTGCTGGAAGTGAGATGAATAAGTTAGTAGGTAGATAGCACTCTTTTCTCTGAGTTAGTATTGAACTAATTTCCTGGCATGCCACTGGGGTGCTCTCTTCTTCCAAAAGGGCTGTGTTTAGCATCACACATAAACAGAATCCATTGACAATCCGATGATGCCTTTCTCAAGGGAAAGGCTAAATCTTGCCAAACACCATGTCCATTGATTACAATCTACCAACCTAAAAAGTAAAGCAAATTGGCAATAAAATCTCTCCCTGTACTTTCTTCTGTTTTTCATTTTCAGAAATTATTCTTCACTTTAGCATAAACTAGTTGCCATCTTCCATCCCAGAAGTGACTGCATTTCAGTGGTATTTTACAAAACAACAAGGAGTCCAGTGGCACCTTAAAGACTAACAAATTTATTTGGGCATAGAAGTGAGTTTTTTACCCATGAAACTTAGGCCAAAATAAATTTGTTAGTCTTTAAGGTGCCTCGTTTTTGTGGATACAAACTAACACGACTACCCCTCTGATACTTGCCAGTGGTAGTTTAGTGATTCCAGTGGATGTCTGGCTGTGTACTGGGGTATGCTTAGGAATAAAGATTTGGTGTGTGTATATATTTACTTTCTCTGGAACTCCCTTTCTTCCATTCATATGTGACATTCTCCCTACACCTGGGAGGATGGAGCACATCTCCTCTCCTGAAGTGGTCAGGAGATCTGCTGATCTACTACTCTCTGAGGTTTACATTGTGGCTCAAGGAGCAGGAGTTGTTCTGAGAGTAGGAAGTAAAGGAAGTGGGTGCAATGCCTGAGACATGGTCCCTGAAGGCTGTGTGCTTTGACAACTACAGGCATAAGGCCATCATTATACAGGATAATCTTGCCACTCCTTCAGTACAATTTCCTGGAGCTGATACATGGGGGGAAAGCTATGGCCACTTCCCCACCCCAACTAGACATTCCCTCTTGGGTGCATTCAGGAAAAATAGAAGCACTAGCTGGTACTGTCAGGCAGCAGGGTCAGATTAAAAAATAACCCAGGATGCTTGGCACATCCCGACATAAGGGCTCTCTACTGGTGCCAGACCTTCTTGGATGACAGTAGCAACCCACACAAGTCATCTGGTGGGTTTGTAGGGCCATTTATTTTGGGGCAGACTAAGCCAACCCCACTCTTGAGCCACTACTCCCTGTTGTCAAAGGACTTGGACTCTAAATCAGAAGAGGGAAGATTGGGTCCTCATCCATCTGAGTTGAGCCATGATGCGCCACCGATGAGCCGGTGGCAGTAAGACCTCTCCATCCTTTTCACTGCTGGAGTAGCATCAATAGGGATGATACTAGAGCAGTAGATTTTATAGAATAGAGCACTTTACACTGAACTGCAAGCTTAACTTTGATATTTTCTGACTGTTGTGTGCTTAGCTGCAATATTAACTCCTGTAACAGATTTTTGCTGGAATATAGGTTTTTTTCCACCTCAGAATACAGCTTTGGACTCAGTATCCAATTCCTGCAACCTTTTAGGTGGTCATTGAATTGAATTATCCTTTGAGAAATGGGGTAATTTTTTCCTATCCTTAGGCAGGTAAAATGAATAATACTTTAATCCCTTGACTGCTTCATTTGTAACTGCCTGGTAATTGTGAAATGGTGCATTGCTGCTGAAGGATTCATTTAGTTCCTGCCTGAGAATGCTTTGCACATACGGTATCTGCAACATCCCCTCTCCAAAAGAAGGAGATTTAATTTCATCTGACACATTGGGATCCAACCTTCTTTGATTCTGATTCATCTTCAAGAGCCTAGGGTACAAATAGTTAGCATTTCCACTGTGCTGGATGATTCACATCCTATGTGCCGCTTTACCCATGAAAATATGATGAAGGCATGTTCATTATTAGACGTTATACACAATAGTGGAGATGAACAAGATAATATATTCAAACATAAACAGACCAGTGTTGTTGTTTTTCCTGAACTGAAACACACAAAAAGGAAATTGCTACCTCTGCATGAATATCAAGACAAGTTTTCTTTTTAATTTGACACACTGAGCACAAATATGGAGGATAAAAATGGCAAATTGATGCTTTTTCACTTCATGTTAGAATGAAAATGGAGTTATTTAGGAATAGGCAGATTGTAACAATTCATTCCTTTCAGCAAGGAGTAAAAAGGTTGCAATCCCATAACCTACCTTGGTCAATTCAGCAGAAGCACAACTTCATGTATGTGCAGGTATGCAGCAGACACAGCAAATTTTAAGTGATCAGAGCACATTCAGTGCACCAAAATGGAAGGTGGAACAGAGTAAAGTCTATACAAAAGTGCAAAACAACAACAGAAAACATCTTGTGTTAAAGAACAACGTCACTCTTTTATGCATTTGGATGTTGTTCTTTAACACAAAATTTTTGCATTTCTCAAGCACCTTTCATCAAAGGATATCAAAGCATCTTACAAAACATTAGTTAATAAAGTCTCACAGAGCCCTTGCAAGGTAGGTAAGATAAGTACTCCCGAGCTCTGTCTCTGGTCCCCACAGGCTTCTTGAACTTACAGAAACCGATACTGGGGTTACAGTTAATATGGCAATCTCTTCTAGACTAGTCACAGTCTTCGAATAGCACGGACTTCAGGGCCCATCAAGGCTGGATGGGAGATGAGATTCTATTATTCCCCTGACAAGGAAACCTGATAATTCATGACATACAAGCCCAGCAGAGACATTTCACGGCAGAGCTTGATGGTCAGGGATAAAAAGAGCAATTTGGGAAGGTGGTTAGGATGATTGAAGGATTAAATGGAGCTGGGAAAGGAAAATCTGAATGGGTTAAAAGGAGAATAACAAGCAAAGAGCTGGAGAAGGACAGATGGAAGATGAAAGAGAGTGCATTTAGAATATAAATTGTAAAAAAAAAAAAAAAAGATTTGAATATTTATCTAAAGATTTAAAAACACCAGACAGGGATCAAGAAATAAGAAATAAGAAAGAAATAAATGGAGATATACCAATCTCCTAGAACTGGAAAGACCTTGAAGGTCATCGAGTCCAGTCCCCTGCCTACACTAGCAGGATCCGCCTGCCTACACTAGCAGGATTGAGTACTGTCCCCGACAGATTTTTTGCCCCAGATCCCTAAATGGCCCCCTCAAGGATTGAACTCACAACCCTGGGTTTAGCAGGCCAATGCTCAAACCACTGAGCTATCTCCCCACCTCCCCATCAGCTCTTCATATGTGTTTGTACAGCACCTGGCACAATGACATCCTAATCTTGACTTGGGCCTTGGACATTTATTAACAGTAATAATGTTTTGAGGCTTATTGAAACTCGGCTTCTCGGTCATTTAAATGTCACCCATCGTTAATACGAATGCAGCCTCAATGGTGACTGCAGGCTTTATGACGTGGATTTTTGTTCACCCTTAACTAGACTGAAAACTGGGGACACACTTCATTTCAAATACTATTCTAAAACACTGGTCCAATTTAGTGGTCCAAATAAATTAGCTTATTTTAAGAAAATGCTGACTAGATATTTGCATTTGTGCTCATTACATTCCTTCTTCTTTTGGACTCTGGGTGTTCACATTACACTACTTAAGATGCATTTAAGACCCTATTCTGTACCACTGAAGTCAATGGGAATTTTGCCATTGAATTGTAAGGAACCAGGATGAGACCCTTATACTCTGGGAGATAAATTCTGAGGTGATATGTAAAGCAAGGCACACATTGGTGAGCAGATGTGAATCCACATCTAAGAGCAGGTAGACAGTCTAAGTTTTTGTAATGTTAATGAACATTGGAGAGGATACGGAAGATGATTCAAGTAGCACCAACTAATATCTCTCTAGAAATACCTCTTAATTTAGATTTAAACTTACCTCTGAATTTAGATCCATAAGTTTGTTACTGGTGATTATGGGTTCTAGAGGGAAGATGATTTCTTCCGGTAAATAACTTTATCTCTTCGGTCATCAATGTGGTTCCAAGTAATACTTATGATCACTGAGAGTTCAAAGCCAACTGAAGCTCAAGGAGCTCAATACCTCCTGAAGTTGCATATCACCTTGCAGAATTCAGCCCTAGCATCTTCTAGGTTTAGTGGAAGCAAAGGTAGAACTAGTTACCTAAATATCTGTCATGGGATAGGTACATCCTGTCATGGGGTGTCGGGTCACATGGACCAAAAGAAAGCTCAGAGGGTGTTCGACAGCCGTTTGGGTCCTATGCTGATGACCCTTCTATAAACTGTGGTAGTATTGCCTAGTGACTGGAGTCCATATGGCTGCACTGCCCAATGGCTAGAGTCAACTGAGCGGCCCTTCAACTCATGGCAGCATGGCCTACTGGCTGGAGTCAACGAAGATGCCTTTTCCACTAAGGGCATCGTGGCCTAAAGGTCAGAGTCAATGAAGGTTCCCACTTCTGAGGTGCCATGTGGCCTAGTGGCTCATTGGGGAAATGAGATGCCACCTAAGGGTGTGTGGCACCCATGGTAGGGTGACTCGGGCCTTCTCTACTCCTCCAAGTCCTAACCCAAGGCCCTAGCAGTGGTGATGGTACTCACCAAGTCAGCGGGGATCCTCCTGAAACACGCTGACTGGTTCCCTAGTTCACTCGCCGGAGAGGAGTCTAAGTCCCCTGGACTGCTTCCTACCCATTCTCCTTAACGATGCTCCACAGCTCCCCAAGTTCTCTGGGGGAGATGGCATAGCTCCTGCCAGCACTGTCTCTTCTCTGGGCTCATCAGGCAACCTGGAGTCTGTCTGGGACCCTGAATGCTGTGGCTCTGCAGTCAGGGCCTAGAGAGAGCCCTGCTCCCTGGAGAGAGCCTGCAGTCTGCGTCCTCCCCTTTCAGCAGCCTGCCCTAACTGAGTTGGGCTGCTTCCTTTTATATTCTGCCTCCAGGCTGAGCATGCCCAGCAGTGTTGGAGGGGCGGGGCTTCCTCAGCCTGCAATGCACAGTTAACTTTTTCAGGACTGGGTAAGTACACCCCGTCACAGTATCTTAGAGCAGGTTTAGTCAGCCATCCAGACTGTGAAAGTTTCTGGTAAAAAGATGCTTAGTAATATCTCACGGGGAAAAGTGTCAAGTTCCAGTAATTTTCAGATATTAGTACTCAAAAACTGATAATATGTTGCTTTAAAGATCCAGCATAAATGTAGTACCAATAGCAGTATTTCCTCATTTGGAGATTTAGGATAATTTGTGCCTGGTACATAAATCTGGAGGTATTAACATCCTTGAGCCTGTAATTAATTAGCTTAAGTAGCTCTGATGATGTTTATAGAAGGAAAAGCAGCAGAGGCTGCCTGCAAGGCTCAACAATCTTAGTAGGACAGGGCTTCTCTAATAGGCAGGAATTTAACATTAATATTCTTTACAAAGCAACTAAATCAGCTATGAATTTCGATTACTGATGGCCTGTTGAGGAGAGGAGGGACTTCACTGAACTCAAGTATCTGAACATTTGATTAATAATTGTAAATTAAAGGACACAGCAGGGAAGACATTTGGCAAGATACAGCTAAGAATAAGTTTTGTCACAATGGCATGAGCCATGTTTTCAGTTCCATGTTTTCAGGCTTGACATTTTAATACGAGTTTTTTGGGTATTTAGCTTACATGCTATAGCTGCAGAGACCAGCAGAGCGGAGCAAATACTGGGAATGGAGAAGGGAATGTGGGGGAGGAAGATAACTTTGAGTCGGAAGAGATTAAAGAAAGGAGACAGAAAGAGGGAGATGGGAATAGAGGGAAACCTCACAAGGCACCAGAGACAGATACAGAAAATGAATTTGAAGAAAAGATTCTGTATAATCAGACATAGCAATGGCTTGCCCTCCACCTGGGACAATGCATAGATGTTGTTAGGATTGTGCTTTGTGCGGATTACAGAATCATAGAAATGTAGGACTAGAAGGGAACATGAGAAGTCACCAAATCCAGCACCTTGCTCTGTGGCAAGATAAAATAAAGGTGTTTGTCCAACCTGTTTTTCAAAGCCTGCAACGATGGTGATTCCATAACTTCCTTTGGAAGCCAATTCCAGAATTAACTACCCTTATAGTTAGAAAGCTTTTCCTAATATCTAACCTAAATCTCACTTGCTGTAGATTATGCCCATTACTTCTTGTCCTCACTTCAGTGGACATGGAGAACAACTGATCACAGTCTTCTTCGTAACCACCCTTAACATATTTGAAGACTGTTATCAGGTCCCTCCTCAGTCTTCTTTTTTCAAGACTAAATATGTCCAGTTTTTTTAACCTTTCTTCACAGGTCAGGTTTTCTAAACATCTTATCATTGTTGTTGCTCTTGTCTGAACTCTCTCCAATTTGTCTCCATCTTTCCTAAAGTGTGGTACCTAGAATTCGACACGGTACTCCAGCTGATGCATAAAGTGGGACAAGTACCTCCCATGTCTTACATATTACACTCCTCTTAATATGCCTCAGAATTATATTATCCTTTCTCATTATTACATCACATTGTTGACTCATATTCAGTTTGTGATCCACTTTAGTCCCCAGAATCTTTCCAGACGTACTACCATCTAGCTAGCTTTTCCATTTTTAGTTGTGCATTTAAATTTTCTTTTCTAAGTGAACTACTTTGCACTTGTCTTTATTGAATTTCATTGTGTTGAATTCAGAACAATTCCCCAATTTGTCAAGGTCATTTTGAATTCTAATCCTGTCCTCCAAATGCTTACAACCCCTCCCAGCTTGGAGTCATCTACAAATTTTGTAAGCATACTCTCCACTCCATTATTCAAGTCATTCATGAAAATATAGAATAGTACCAGACCAAGGACCAACCCTTGCAGGTCCCTATGAGATACACCAGGGGTGGGCAAACTGTTTGGCTCAAGGGCCACATCAGGGTTCAAAATTGTATGGAGGGCTGGGTAGGGAAGACTGTGCCTCTCTAAACAGCCTGGTGCCACCCCCCCATCTGACCCCCTCCCACTTCCCACCTCCTGACTACCCCCCTTAGAAACTCTGACCCATCCCACCCCCCAGTCCTTATCCCCTGACTACTTCCCACAGAGACCCCTGCCCCAACCACCCCCACCAAGACCCAACCCCCTATCTAAGCCCTCCTGTTCCTTGTCCCCTGACCACCCCCTTCAGAGACCCCCCCTGCCCCATATCACCCCCCAGGATCCCACCCCCATCCAACCCCCCTACTCCCTGTCCTCTGACTGCCCCACCTCCTAACCACACCGCCACCCCCTGACATGCCCCCTGGGACTCCCACGCCCTATCCAACCCCCCATTCCCCATCCTCTGACCCTCCCAGTTGACAGCAAACCATTGATAACTACTTTTTGGGTACAATCTTTTAACCAGTTGGTTGCCCATCTTGTAGTAATTTCAACTAAATCACATTTCCCTAGTTTATTTGTCAGAATGTCATGTGGGATTGTGTCAAAAGCCTTAAAAATCAAGATATAGCACATCTACAGCTTCCCCCTAGTTTCCTTGTTTCACAGTAAACCTGTCAAACAAGGAAACTAGGTTGGCTTGGCAGAATTTGTTCTTGACAAATCCATGCTGGCTATTCCTTATAACCCTATTATTCTACAGGTCGATTGTTTAATAATTTGTACTAGTATCTTTCTAGGTTTCAAAGGCTGACTGGTCTATAATTCCTCATGTCCTCTTTGCTCTCCCTTTTCAAGATAGGTACTGTTTCCCCTTGTCCAGTCTTCTGGAACCACACCTGTCCTCCAGGAGCTCTCAAAGCTAATTGCTAATGATTCCTATATTGCATGAGCTACTTCCTTAAGTACTTTAGGATGAATTTTATCAGACTCAGCTGACTTGAATACATCTAACTTATCTAAATAGTCCTTAACCTATTCTTTCTCTATTTTGGCTTGCATTCCTTCCCCCCTCATTGTTAATATTGATTGTGTTGAGCATTTGGTCATCTTACCCTTTTAAATGAAGACAGAAGCAAAATAAGCATTAAACACATCAGCTTTCTTGACATCAATTATTAGATCTACTTCCCTGCTAAGCAGAGTACCTCAATTTGCATTAGTCTTTCTCTTTTTCTTCATATATTTAAAGAACCGCTCCTTATTCCCTTTTATGTTCCTTGCTAGGAGTAACCCCATTTTGTGCCCTAGCCTTTCTGATTTTGTTTCTATATGCTTGTGCTATCCTTTTGTTCCCCTTAGCAATCTATTCATGGTTCCACTTTTTATAGAATTCCTTTTTGATTTTCAGATCATTAAAGAACTCCTGGTGGAGCCATATTGGCCTTTTACTATTATTCCTCTCTTCCCTTTGCTTAGGGATAATTTGCAGTTGTGACTTTACTATGCTATCCTTGGGAAAATGGTCTCCTAAAGATCCCTTTGCCCTTAGATTTTCTTCCCACTTCTGAGTTTGTTAAAGTCTGCTTTTTTGAAATCCATTGTCCTTATTCTGTTTCTCTCATTCCACCCTTTCCTCAGAATCATGAAATCAATCATTTCATGGTCACTTTCACCCAAATTGCCTTCCACCTTCAGATTTGCTACTGATTTCTCCCTGTTGCTCAGAATCAAGACTAAAATGGCTGTCCCCTTCATTACTTCCTCCACTGTCTGAAACAAAAAGTTCCAAGAACTTAGAAATTTTGTGTTTTGCCATATTATTTTTCCAACAAATGTCTGGGTCGTTAAAGTCCCCGATTATTACCAGATCTTGTGTTTTGGATATGTATGTGATTTGTTATAGAAATGCCACATTCGCCTCCTCTTTATGATTTGGTGGTATACAATAGACTCTCTAGCATGATGTCACCCCTATTTTTTACCCATTATATCTTTACTCAGAGACTTTCAGCTGGTCTGCCTCTCACCTCCTTCTGAACTTCTGGACTGTCTGATTCAGCAAGAGGAGGTACCCAACTGTTTGGGTCAGTTCTACAGTTAATCATCAGTTTGCATACTAAGAAAGCCAAATAAGTTTTAAAAAACCCATCTACATGATTTCTAACATTGGTATGTTTCAGATACTGTACTTGCTGCTGCTGCTGCTTGTTGCTGTTATGAAGTGGTTGAGATTGTTGTGTAGAAAACTCTCTTTCTTCTATTCTACATAGCCTTGCTAGCTCCAGGACCAATTTCTCCCTGCATAATCCCTGGACAATATGTTATTTATTTTTGGACATTGTTGAGGTAGAATACTTCACATGTGGGTAGGACAGTCTAATGGGACTCGGGAGACCTGAGTTCTATTCCCAGCTGTGTCACTGACCTGCTCAGTGAATTTGGACAAATTATTTTCCTTCTCTGTGCCTGATGCCCTTATTCTTGGTCCTGTGTATTAAGGGCTCTAACCTCTCTGACACAAGCATTGACTCTCACTATGGATATGCACAGTGCCTAGCCCATTGGAGCCCCAGTCTGACTGGTGGTGTTAGGAGCTTCTGTAATATATATTATATAATACTATAAAGAATATAAATTAACATCCTACAGCAAGTTCCTCATATTTCTACTACTTCCTTCTAAATGGCATTTCAAATCAGTACCTTCCTGCTCCTTTTCTGTATTTTCTTGAGTAACTGGTGTTGCAGCAACATCCAAATGGCTCAGCTGTATCATTTCTAGATTCACTCCTCTTCCCCAGATGTGTGTATACTGTTATCACATCCATCAGCCTCTACCTAGGCAAACTGCACCACCATACCCTTTAGAATTAAATGATAGCACCCTACCCCAACTTCCTGCTAGGTTAAACAGTGAGTGGAGCAGAACAATATTTTAATATTTTCAGCAGCTCTTTGTGGAATTTCCCTATGGCCTATGACTAGCAGAAGGACCAGGCTGCTGGGATGAAACTATGCAGTGCCATTGTTAGGACTGGTCCCTTGTGTCTTTAAAGAGCTTAAACCTGTGTTTTTGGCAGACAGATTGCTCCATCCTCTCTTTCCTCCTCACTGGGGCTGGTGACCAGTGAAGGCAGACAGGACATTTTTAAGGGACATAATTGAGCATAGTAAATGCACAAACTCCCTTGACAAAAGCATAGCCCATTCACACAGAGGCATGCAATTGATCATTTATGCCTCTGACCATGCACAGCCCTTACTTTGTATGAATGCCATAGGGAAGACTATATTTAAATGCTGTACCCAGCCAATAATTCTTATAGTAGCCTATTTTTTCCAGGAGTGATGCCTCAGGAAAAGTCTATTGTGGCCCAGAGAGGAAATCTTCTCCTCAGTCTCCCTCACCATGTTTACCTATTATATCTCCCTAAATGGATACCTCTGCCTAAGATTCAAAACTGCAGTTACTTCTTTAAAAAGTTTCTGTTATCTTGAAACAGAAAACATACGCTTATAAAATAAAAGCCCTTCCGATTTATATAAGCAATCACAACTAACCCACATGACAATGTATTGAGCACTGAATGCTCTAATGAATCACAGTCAATGCAGACATTTAAAAAATGCTGTCTAGTGAATTTGATTAACAAGTAGATTTGTGGAAACTGGTCTGCTTTGGGGCATTCCACAAGCATAGAAAGAGGTTAAACTAGTTCATCTAGTACATTACTTAATGTAAACAATTCATTTCTCTCTAATTATTATACTCAATTTGTATTCCATCCAGACCTTAGTCCAGCCGTAATCTCTCCCTCTCCCAGAAGATGTTTATCCTAGTTATAATCCCAGGCAACATTAGATTCACACTGGAGCCTGTTCCAGCAGGGCTTTAATCCCAGTTGTCCCATACCTAAAATCTGATCCTGTACCATTATAGTTAATGGGATCTTTGCCACTGAATTCAAATTTGGCACAGATTGAGATCTGTAATGAAAATCCAGCATGCACGTGCCATCCCTAACCTCAACTCTCAATGACTCCTCCCTCCCACCATCCGAAACCTCCACCTGGAGCTCTCATCAGTCAGTTTTGTGACATTCTATGACATGGAGCTTTCAGAACTTCTGTGAACAGCTCTGACTACAAAAGAGCACAGAATAAGGGGAGGTAGAGGGATATACAAACTACAGCAAGTCTGTGTGTGTATGTGTGTGAAACATACCGGTTAGTCAATCATCTCAGTCAGGGATGTCTAGAGTTGTGCCACATGACTTGTGTTCAGCTCATTCCTTTTCATGGTGTTATAAATTCTCATCTCAGACTGATATAACAGCCTATTTATCATGATCAATGTCAGAAGCCAGATCATTTTCAGTAGGTAGCATCTTCTAGATAAAATACCCCAATATCTCTCTGTTTGCAGTACCATTAATGGTATTGATTGCTTCACATTCTCCAAATTGAAGACACCTGACAGACACCTTACTGCGAAGAAAGGCATCCTCAGCAGCACTAAATGCGTTCTGAATAACACTTCAAGGAGATTATATTAAGTAAAGAGTTACAGTTAAGGCAGACTGCCATTTTCATTTCGGGAATTTGAGCACAAGGAGATGTGAGTCTCTTTGTTGCGGAGGTTTTATTGTTGTTCAAATCGGCTCCATCACAGAAGAAATGGGAGATTGTTTTTTTTTTAATATAACAGTTAAAAAATTCTACTGAGGAGCTGATAGAAGTAGTGAAGTGATCAAAAGACATATAAGCATAGTTGGAAATTCATGGCTCCTTCTTGTCCCCGTAAGACTGCATGCAGAGGTACTGGGAAAATTGTAATGACTTCAATTGGCACCTAAAGTATTATTTCAGTTAATCATTTAGCTGTAATATAGGAATGCTGTTATTCTTTTACCAGGGGTGAGTGGGAGGGAAGTGTGGTCTGGCTATCAGCCCAAGGAACTGGGGGTCAGGAATCCTAACTATTTCATGCTCTGTAACTGACTTGTTCCATGACCTTAGCTGAGTCACATCAGTAGGAGAACTACCACTGGGGAGGAAGGGGGGATGGGGATGGAGAAATCAGGGCACTTATTTAGGTTCCTGCATCAAGTTGCCTATTATTCTTTCTGCCAATCTGCCAGTCATGTAACAGGAAAATTACTGACACTTCCTACATTACTGTCAAATTTGTTACCTGAAGCGTCCACAACTTCCTAACAAAACTACTATTTATTATGCCTTTTTCTTATCACTAAGTAGATTTACTCAATTGCTTTGTGCACTGGCAAAATGTGTATCTTTCTATTTCCTGCAACGACACTCATTTGAGACATGAAAAGGTTCTGTAACACAAACCACGTTAGCAGTGCTGCAGGCAAGAAGAGAAACCGTGTTCGATACACCCTGGCTTCAGAACCCAGACAGTCTATTAGCTGAACTTGCTTCCTAACAGCTGAGAACAACCCCATTAATAGAAAGAACATGAAATCAGTTTGAAAAAGTCAGAGCAGAAATGTAGGGGTGGGTGAAGTGACAATAAAGAAAAACAGGGAGGAGGTTGCATTTAGGCCTGAGGGGCAAAATTCCTATCCTGAGCTGCAAACTGGAGTTTGGATGCTGTGTTCTGTTTTGGGATCATGTCTAGTTTGGAGGCCACTTATCTGTAGTCCCAGTGAAGTATATGTACCTGGATTAAACTGGGCCAGAAATATGGTGATCAAGAATAATTTCTCTCATGATGTTTTGGTATTTCTACTTCCAGCTACAACCATGAAGTGGAGACAAATGAAATTAAATAAAATATCAATACCTATTTTGCTCTTTTTTAATGATATGGGATCATTTCTTATTTTATGTGAACTCATGTACTGTATGGCCAGAGAATAATCCTGTTCTCAAGCCTTAACCTTACTCCCAAGGACTAAGGACCTGTTTCTCCCATATGTGTCACTGATAGATTTAGGAAGTAGTGTAGAGACACCTAACACCCTGCCTGGAGCATCCTAATATGAAGTCCCTTTTTAGCTGGAGGGCAAGGATGAAGTTGAGAGGCTGCAGGTTTTTATAATTGGTGATCTCAAGCACCAAACAGTTCATCCATCTCATGGTCAAATTCTGCTCATTTGCACAGATGCACCCATGCGAACACAAGAAGAGTTAGGCTCTAAGCAAATATTATGTCCGTGTTCAGTTATTAGCATTAACAAATAATGTAAACTTAGATATGAACATTAGCTCAGTCTGTTAGACTGCTGGCTTTTTGCCAGCACAGCCCTGCTGGAGTTTTGACACCCCTCAGGTGGTGTCGCCAATGTTTGGGTTAAAATCTCTCTCTCTCACTGCTTCAGAGAAAATTGGCCCTATATTGTATGACAGAAATACCAGGAGCAAGAGCTTTAAAATACAGCTGTACATTTTCCACTTTGGCTTTATGCAGTCTGCTCTGTGACCTTTGTGAACCTCAGAGCTAGAGAACCACAGCTTGTTTTTAAGGAACTAAAACCGACGCCTTATTTTGTGAGCAATGTTCATTTTTGACACCTGCTATGTGGACATGTTTACTTTCACTGAGCCAAATTCTATGTTCAGCTAGATGTTAGCAAATCATTGACTTTAACTGAGGACAGGTTCACAGGTCCTGGTTCTCACGGGGGACTTCAATCACCCTGACATCTGCTGGGAGATCAATAGAGCGGTGCACAGACATGTCAGGAAGTTTTTGGAGAGTGTTAGGAAAAATTTCCTAACGGAAGTGCTGGAGGAACCAACTAGGGGCCATGCTCCTCTTGACCTGCTGCTCAGAAACAGGGAAGAATTGGTAGGGGGAAAAAAGTGGGTTGCAACTGGGCAGCAGTGACCATGAGATGGTCACGTTCAGGATCCTGACAAAGGGAAGAAAGGGGAGCATTATAATACGGAACCTGGACTTCAGAAAATCAGACTTTGACACCCTCAGGGAACTGATGGGCAAGATCCCATGGGAGGCTAATATGAGGGGGAAAGGAGTCCAGGAGAGCTGGCTGTATTTTAAAGAAGCCTTATTGAGGGGGCAGGAACAAACCATCCTGATGTGCAGAAAGAATAGCAAATATGGCAGACAACCAGCTTGGCTTCACACAGAAGTCTTCGGTGAGTTTAAACACAAAAAGGAAGCTTTCAAGAAGTGGAAACTTGATCAGACGAAGAGGGAGGAGTATAAAAATATTGCTCGAGCATTCAGGGGTGTAATCAGGAAGGCCAAAGCCCAACTGGAGATGCAGCTAGCAAGGAATGTGAAGGGCAACAAGAAGGGTTTATTTAGGTATGTTAGCAACAAGAAGACAGTCAAGGAAAGTCTGGAATCCTTACAGAATGGGTGAGGCTATCTAGTGACAGATGATGTGGAAAAATCTGAAGTAATCAATGCTTTTTTTGCCTTAGTCTTCACAGACAAGGTCAGCTCCCAGACTGCTTCACTGGGCGTCACAGTATGGGGAGGAAGTGAGCAGCTCTCAGTGGTGAAAGAAGAGGTTAAGGACTATTTAGAAAAGCTGGACATCACAAGTCCATGGGTCCAGATGCAATGCATCCGAGGGTGCTGAGGGCGTTGGCTTATGTGATTGTAGAGCCATTGGCCTACATCTCTGAAAATGCATGGCGATTGGGAGAGATCCCGGATGACTGGAAAAGGGCAAATATAGTGACCATCTTTAAAAAGGGGAAGAAGGAGAATCCAGGGAACTACAGACTGGTCAACCTCACCTCAGACCCTGGAAAAATCATGGAGCTGGTCCCCAAGGAATCCATTTTGAAGCACTTGAAGGAGAGGAAGGTGATCAGGATCAGGACATGGATTTACCAATGGCAAGTCATGCCTGACTAAGCTGATTGCCTTCCATGATGAGATAACTGGCTCTGTGGATAGGGGGAAAGCGGTGGACCGGATATATCTTGACTTTAGCAAAGCTTTTGATACAGTCTCCCACAGTATTCTTGCCAGCAAGTTAAAGAACTATGGATTGGATTAATAGACTATAAAGTGGATAGAAAGCTGGCTAGCTCGTTGGGCTCAATGGGTAGTTTTCAAAGGCTAGATGTCTAGTTGGCAGCCAGTATCAAGTGGAGTACCCCAGGGAGAAGTCCTGGGGCCAGTTTTATTCAACATCTTCATAAGTGATATGGATGTTGAGATGGATTTCACCCTTATGAAGTTCACAGATGATATTAAGATGGTGGGAGGTAGATAAGCTGGAGCATAGGGATAGGGTCCAGAGTGACCTAGACAAATTGGAGGATTTGGCCAAAAGAAAACTGATTAATTCAACAAGGACAAGTACAGAGTCCTACACTCAGGACAGAAGAATCCCATGCACTGCTACAGGCTGGGGGCCAACTGGCTATGCTGAAGTTCTGCAGAAAAGGACCTGGGGAATTGCAGTGGATGGGAAGCTGGATATGAGTCAGTATGCCCTTGTTGCCAAGAAGGCCAACAGCACATTGGGCTGCATTAGAAGGAGTATTGCCAGTAGATTGAGGTAACTGATTAATCCCCTCTATTTGGCACTGTTGAGGCCATATCTGGAGTATTGTGTTCAGTTTTGGGGGGCCCCCACTACATAAAGGATGTGGACAAATAGAAGAGATTCCAGCAGAGGGCAATAAAAATGATTAGGGACTTGGGGCACATGATGTTCAAGGAGCAACTGAGGAAACTGGGCTTATTTAGTCTGCAGAAGAGAAGAGTGAGGGGGGCGGGATATGACAGCTGCTTTCAACTACCTGAAAGGGGGTTCCAAAGAGGATGGAGCTCGGCTGTTCTCTGTGGTGGTAGATGGCAGAAGAAGGAGCAGTGGTCTCAAGTTGCAGTTGCGGAGGTCTAGGTTGGATATTAGGAAAAATAATTTCACTAGAGGGTGGAGAAGCATTGGAATGGGTTACCTAGGGAGGTGGTGGAATCTCCATCCTTAGAGGTTTTTAAGGCCTGTCTTGACAAAGCCCTGGCTGGATGATTTAGTTCGTGTTGGACCTGCTTTGAGCAGGGGGTTGGACTCAATGAGCTCCTGAGGTCTCTTCCAACCCTGATATTCTATGATTCTATGACAGAATCTGCCCCACTCAGTCTTGTTACACTTTTTTTTTTTTTTTTTTTGGCTAGCTCTGTGCAGATAGCAAAATGCATCCAGGATACTAACTAACTTTATAAGCAACACAAAGAAGGCGACAATATCTGTTCATCTGTTATGCTAGATGGATCACAGTATTATGGTAATGGAAAATGCAAAATATTGGGCAGGCTGTACTATCTCAATCCAACACTAGCAACCCCTAACTGAAACAGGAGCAATGAAAAAGAGACCCAAAGGGGGATTTACATTTGAGGTACATGCCAGAGTCTGCTTCTGGCACCTAAATACATTGGTGTTGTATCTTAGAAATATCACAAATAGATTCCTCTGAACATAGTTGGTTTTGTTCAGGGGACAACTGCCAAGTTTAGCTTTGAGTCTCATGGCTTGTGGGTTACCCAGGATAACCAGAAATGCATTTGGACTTGCATAAGAAATGACTCTATATGTGCTTACACAACTCGCTGCCCACGCTCATACCTTTTCGGCCCCTGATAAGTCTCAATTCTTCTCCTATTCAGCCACACCTTATGCCCCTCCAAAAAAAAAAAAAAGGACAGAAGAAGAAACACCACACTTTTGTGTTTGTTCTGGGTTTTCTTATTCAACTCCTTTCCCTTCCTCTTTTGTACTAGAACTCATCTTTTCCATGTATCTCTCCTAGTGCATGATGGGAGGTCTAGAGGGAAAGGGGCGTTTGAAAGTAATCCAGGTATTCAATTAGTTGCAGAATTTTTTTTAAAAAAATCTTCCTTTGAAACATTTAGACCCAAAGTTATGCCCCCTCATAGTCCCTCATCTTCTGAAGTCCCGATGACACCCTGTAAGGGAACACTATCCTGACGATACACTTAAAACATTTCTACCAGTTTCAAGATTTTCTATCTGTATTCCCCATAGTATGGATTGAAAAATCTCTCTCAAGCCACTGGGAACTTTCAAAGTAGTAGCAATAGTGAGTATCTAAGGTACTTATATAGCCCCTATCTCTACAGAATGAGTGCCTTACCATTCTTAACATATTAATCTTCATATTCCTGCCTCTCCTTTGATGTAAGGAAGCGCTGTTACTTCCATTTTACAGATGGGGAGCTGAGGCATAGAAGGCAAAGTGACTTGCAAAGGTTACACAGGAAATCTGTGGAAAAACAGGGAATTTAACCTACGTCTCCTAAGTCTCAGGCTAGTGCCCTAACCACTGGATTGTCCTTCCTCTTAGTGTGTACCATTCCACTGCAGTTGTCTTTGGCCCAGTCCTGTGAGAGGCTGAGTATCTGCTGAGAGATGCAGAGATTCCTCAGTTTCTCTTTGGAACGGAGGATGGTCAGTCCCTGGCAGAATAGGGCCCATCAGAACTGCTGAGAATATTTCTGTTTGTTCACTGCTTTGCAGTAGCCTGCATGCATTTCATCTGGAGGACGGAAGTGACTCAGCTGTGGTTTGCCTTTAAAAAAAACAACCATCCTCCAAACCTAAGACATAATAGGGAGTTAACTTTAAAGGTCCCCCCCCACACACACCTCTCTCCTGTAGCTGAACATCAAATTACAATCATCCATCATAGCACATGCAAAGTAAATATGTCAGCAAAATTAAACATCTCCCACGAGCAAAAATGACATCCTATTAGATTCTAGGGACAAGATCACGCCCGACAGGCCCAGGTCTCTGACAAGGCAGCGAAGAGCTGCACCAAGAATTGTCCTACCCTCAGCTTCCTGCTGTCCAGACGGAATGTGCACACTGAACTTCCTGTGGATGCTGCAGTCTGCTGCTCTTTGCCTACCATGGAAGCTCGGGAGGGACAATTGAAGCAATAATGAGAACCAGGGTTCTTCATGGGTCAACATTGAAGGGGAAAGCGTGTGTCCCCCTTGCCGTTCTGCCCAGAGCATGACTGCTAATGTATTTGGTTCTTGCACGAGGTACAGAGGAGGGGAATGTGATTTGTGCCCTCTCTAGCCCTATCCCCACTCCCTTTGTGCGACTTGCACCTTGAGGCGCTGGGAAGAAGCAGAGGCAGACCTTCTTTTGCCCAAAGTGAAAGGGCTGCCATTGTACAGTATGTGTGAAAAGAAGGTTCCTGGTGCATTCTCGCTTGTTCCTGCAAGCTCTGGATCTCAAGGTAGGTAGCCCCAATTTCTTACACCCACCGAGAATGTAAGATATACACAAAATCCTGTTTTCTGTACCATTCTCCTTGGGTTCTGTGTGTGTGCCTAGGCTTTAAAACAAATCGCAAACTGATCACTGTTGAAATTGTACCTTAGACAATAACAATTGCACTTGTCAGGAAAATAAATGGACCGGTATTTCTTTCAAATTTCTTCCCCTCAAGGAATGAAAATAAGACCTGTTGACAAAACCCTATGAGAAACATTTCATGTTCTATTCTTTTATAGAAGTGTCCAGGACTTCAAAGGGCTAGAATGGAAGAAATGGTGTAAAATAGGGTTGCTTCTTTGACTTTAATGGAGCTAGACCAATTTACAGGAGCTGAGAAACTGGTCCCTCCATAATATAGAATAATCTTTATACACAATCCTTTCCTAAAGCATCAAATGGGGGGTTAGGCTCTTTAAATGATAGCTGGACAGTCATTCCAGAGCAAACACATGGATTGAGCATCTCAACAATTCTGTATTAAATTGCCAAAAGAAAAGTATTGTCCATTTAAAAAATGCATGTGCCTACAGCAGGAAGTTCATTTGCACGCCTATTGAAATGAAGGGGAATGAGCGCAGGGTGTGTTTGATCTCCGTCACTTACACTGTAAGTAATGTAAGAGATCCGCTCTTCCCCCACGTCACAAACAAGCAGGAGACTCTTTCGTGGCTTCCAACAGTGCTCTTTTATTTATACAGTGCAAACCCCGCCACTTACTATATACAACTCTACACAGTTCAGCTGAGCCCCAGCCCTCAACCTGGCTGGTCTCTGGAAGCAGTCAGCTCTTCAGGCTCCTAGCCTCAGCTCTACTTCCCTGCTCTGTCTCTCCATCCATCCATCTATCTATCTATCTATCTATCTATATTATTATTATTCCACCACCACCACCACCCTGGGCTTCTTCCCCGGAAGGCTTTTATCCTCTGGAGAGGCTGCCAGGTGCAGCACATAACCCTGAGCCCTCTGCAGCCCAGGTGGCTGATTAGCCTTCCCTGCAAGGGGAGGCTTTCAGAGGTTTTTCTCCTCTTAAAGGGCCAGCAGGGCTGGCTCAGGCACTCCTGGCCAGCACCCTGCCACAGTAAGCAGTCATGAAAAATGACCTTAAGTGGCAAGACTTAGCAACAAACGAAGCTGGCCATTTAAAATAGTTTCAGGTTCTGTGAATTTGTGTGTCACTGAAAACATTTCACATAAATGAAAAATAGATAAATCAGAAAAGGATTAGTTCAGCTGAATAAGTATGCGATATTTGGGCTTGACCCAGCTCCCACTGAAGTCACTAGGAATTTTGCCATGGACTTCAGTGGCATCAGGATTAGGCCCTTCAGGAGGAGGAGAAAAGCCAAATGAGAGTTGATTGGAAAAGTTAAGCAACATTTTGGACTGAATCCTGCATTCCTTCTGCACCCAAAGTTCCCAGTGCAGTGAATGGAAGATTTGGCTGTGCAAAGAAAGCAGGGTTTACCATCCTTGATTAAGTGAGACACAATATTGGCCCCAGTATTTGTAAACTTACACAAGAGCTCTGCAGTGGAAAGGGGATGAAGTTAAGATGCAGTTGGTCCTATTTAATTTGATGAGCAGTTTACATGATCTTTTTCTGACATGGCTGTGTTTTCTTTTTCCAGCTTGGCTTTCTTGAACCCCAGTGTGAAATGTTTTGGTTCATATTTTCTTCCCAGTCAAGTGAGTTGCCAGAGATTCACATTTATGCAAATCCAGTGTCAACATGTTGTGTAATTGGCCCAGAGGAGCTACAGCTGGATTGGAAGAGCAGCCCCACACCCTGGCCTGGAGTTTCAGGGGTGAGTTTCACCAAGTGTTCCATACACCGTATACCTGGAGCCTAAATGCTCAGGCATACAATGACACTCCAGTAAGGGGTTGCTGACTCACCACCGTGGCATCTCCTGCTGGTTGCTCTGGGAATTAGCTCTGTTCTAGCCATGGACGCCCTCTGCAGGTGGTGTCCCATCTGTTGCCTGCTCTACTGTTCTGTTTGGGACTCGCATTACAGCCTGCCTTGCAGTGTCCTCTTCTGGACATAGACCTCGGCTGTGCCTCACTTGGTTCTCTCTCCTTCCGGGAGTATTCACAGTCCTCAGTTTGCACCTGCTCTTGTGGCCAACTGCAGTCCCAAGGTCTAGCCCCTTGCCTCAGGACACACCATAGTCTGTATCAGGCCACACTCCTCCACAGCCAGGTACAAGGTAAGGGGATCGGGGGACCCCAGCCCACCCACTACTCTGGGTTCTAGCCCAGGCACCCTCTGACGGCAGCCATGTCCCGCCCTCCTTCTCTCCCTCTACTGCATGCGATCCCTGGGCCACTTCCCCTTTGGCCCTTGCACCTTCTCAGCCCTTTTTTTCAGGGGTCTTAGCTGGCAGGTATCAGGCTGGAGCTTTCCCTCCACTCCCCTGAGCCTGCCCAGTGCTACTCTATCTAAGGTGCTATCCCTCAGAGTTAGTCCTCCTCCCTTGCTTGTCAGGGAGAGACTGATGTCTTGTCTGCTTTGCAACCTTTATATAGGGCCCAGCCTGGCCCTGACTGGCTGCCTTTCTGCCCGTCTCTTATTGGCCGGGTTCTGTGCAGCCGCTTTTAACCCTTTGTTTGACAAAGTGGGGCAACTGCACCACTACATAGGTACAGTCAAAATCTGCATCCTGGAGTTCGTGGAGCTCTAGTTAGTGAGCTGGCTCCTCTGAGGTTCCAGGTGCCCTCATGTCTCTGAAGTTAAAAGGGGTCAGTAGCACTTGGTTCCTATCAGGAAAAGCCGCATCTATTAGCTGGGTAATTTCTGAACAGAAATTTTGTTGACAGCCTCCATTCAGGCTGGGCAAGTTTGGATGAATGACAACATAAGAAAAGAGACATTTCATGAAAATCTATACTAACGGGGACAGCCCTAATTACCCCCGTTAGCTGCTAAGAGGCCTCTGGAGAGATGTCTTAGATGAAGGCCCTTTAGCAAGATCAAGAAACAATTTCCCACAGGACAAACTGATAAATAGAAATATGGTAGCTATTCCTTTTTTTTAAGCTCACAGAGTAACAAGCCTTAGACAAATAGACCATATTGGATCATTAAGGAGACATGAAACGTCAAGGATACTGGCATGATTAAGTCTGTGCTTTACTTCAAATAACAAAAAACTTACATCTTCTGTAGCCTTTTGAGCAGCAGATTTTTGTGGTCATATGATCAAGCACGTTAATTTACAGGAACCATTCTATGGGGGACTGATCTGTTTTAACTTTTGAAACATGTATACAGGGCCAGCCCACAACATTTTGGCACCTGAGACGGGAAGCTCAAATGATGCCCCCATGGCCCATTGCTCAGGTCAAAACTTTGAAAGGTCTCAATTCTGCCTTCTTCCTGTTGTACTCCTCGCATGCTACTGCTCTACTACCTACCTCAATGAAGGAGAAATAACACCTTAAAATGCCTTGTTCAAAATTTTTAAGTAACATTTAATTTACAGCAAATGTAACTTTTTTTGTCTGCATAGTAAACACTGGCATTTTTATCTGTTTGAATAATCAAAGTGGTGCTTTACGTGCCTTCTTGGTTCCAAAGATTTGAACTGCTTCCTGAAGGTCCACAGACTGCGCCAGTTCATGCTCTACTGAGATAGTTGCAAGGCCAACCAGCCTCTCCTGTGTCATTCTGGAGCGTAGATGTGTTTTTGCTAACTTCACCTTAGAGAAGCTACGTCCTCCACTGACAACTGTTAACAGGAAGTGTTAGAAGTATGCACAGAGCAACAAAAGCATTTGGAAAGAGGGTGGTCATCTTATATGTACACATATATTCCAGAACAGACTTTGGAGTTAATCCTGCTGAAATGTATCTTGAAAGGGCTTTCAGTTTATCACCTAAATCACTCACATCAATATTGTGCATGTCATCATGTGTCAACACTGATTCTGGTGCCCTGCATTGCTGGTGTAGGTCTTCTTCAGGTATAGTAAGGAGTATGGGAATACAGTAGACTCCCGATTATCCGGGCATGAGTTAACCAGGCTGCGGATTAACCGGGATGTCTAAACGGGTCGGTAGGGGAAGCCCCAAAGCGGCGGCGGGCTCAGCCTTAGCCTGCCACTGCTTTGGGGCTTCTCCCACTGGCCCCTTACGAGCTGGGGTCTCAGCCTGCTTCCAGCCTGGGTGTAGGAAACCCAGGCTAGCAGCGGGCTGAGACCCCAGCTGGCAGGAGCCTGGGGGGAAAGCCCAAAGCGGAAGCAGGCTAAGTGCTGAGCCCGCCGCCGCTTTTGGCTCTCTCCCCAGGCTCCTGCCACCTGCCCCACTCAGCTCCTGCTGACAGCCTGGGTGCAGGGAACCCAGGCTGACAGTGGGAGCAGACTGGGGCAGGAGGCAAGCCCCCGGCTGGCAAGGTGCCAGTGGGGGGAAACCCCAAAGTGGCGGCGGGCTGAGCGCTCAGCCTGCCGCTGCTTTGGGGTTTCCCCCGCTGGCCCCTTGCCAGTGGGGGGTCTCAGCTCCCGCTGCCAGCCTGGGTTCCCTACACCCAGGCTGGCAGAGGGAGCTGACTGGGGCAGGCAGCAGGAGCCTGGGGAGAGAGCCCAAAGAGGCGTCGGGCTGAGCACTCAGCCTGCCGCCACTTTGGGGTTTTCCCCCAGGCTCCTGCCAGCCGGGGTCTCAGCCCGCTGCCAACCTGGGCTTCCTACACCCAGGCTAGCAGGGGAGCTGACTGGGGCAGGTGGTGGGACTACCACCATCCCCCCCCCCCCCCCAAGGCGGCCGGCGACCCCCTCCCCAGTAGATGCTTGTTTATCTGGGATTTTATTAACCGGGATTAAGGTTTTCCTGATCATCCCGGATAATCGAGAGTCTACTGTATCATACAACATCCCAAATATACTGCTGTGTTCCCTGAGCTGCATGAAACATTCTTCAGCTGATTATATTGTGCAATCTAGAACCTGGTTAAAGAATTCAACTTTGAATTGTTGTTTGGGGTCTCTTTTGGGATTATCCCGTGCCTTGTAATCAAAATGTTTTCTTCGGTGACTCTTATATTCTTGAATGGGTGGGAAAATAGCTTCAGTGGGAAGTTCCTCAGACAACTTCTGTGCACTCTTCAGAATGTTTTGAAATACCTAATCTGTCCAGGAAGACTGGAGGTATGACTTTTTGCTTTGTCCAGACCCAGATATATAAAGGTCAACACCTTGCAGTCTCTTGATTACAACATTTATTTCAAACAGTATGTCATGCCACAACACTAAGACACATAGAAATCTGAAGTTATGTATGTTTCTGGTGATTCTATTTCCCTCTGTCACTGTTCTCCCATGAACAGTTCCTGTCAAAGCATTATCTCCATAATGGCAACTATGGCACCATCTATCTTCCCAATTTGGTGTTTCATAGGCTTTATCACCTTGTAGCGGGGTGACCACCCGCTCCCCCCCTGAAAAGGGCTGAAGCAGCCCGGGGAAGGGGCTATGGCTGGGAGCCTGCAAACTCCCAGGCTGATTGGGAGTTTGGCTCAGCTGGGTGGCCATGCCCCAAACTCTCAGGATGCATAAAAGCCTGGGAGGCAGAAAGAGTTAGTCAGTCTCCTCTGTACTCAGAGGGAGACAGGGCCTGGCTGCAGAGAGCAGAGTACCCGGACTGGGACAGGGAGTGGGCGAGGCAGCTGGGAGCTAAGGAGCAATTAAGCTCCAGGGAGAGGGCCCCAGCCTGCTGAGCCTAGGGCAGGCCTGACCCACGGGGTACTGGGGGTTGCAAGGGGGTGGCCCTGGGCTGGTTAGGAGCAGCAGGCCCAGCCCCTTCTTGCCGGTGATGAGTAGCCATGAGACTGCAGTCAGCCTCAGTGAACTGAGGCAAATGATGACAGGCAGTGGCGGTATCTGAGGCGAGTTGGGGATAGTGGGTGGTGGGTTCCCCCAGGGAGGGGAGACCCTAAGACTAGGGGGGTACTGCAGGGGTGCAGCACCCTCAGCAAGGGGCTCCGGGAGGGGCACGGGGCCAGAGTGGAGAAGCGGACGTCGGCCAGCAGAGGGCGCTCCGGGGTCAAAAGAGCTGATTCCCCAGACGACCAGATGGGGGCACCGCCGGGTGAGTGGTCGACGCGTTTGCACACCTCCATTAGACTTTCCCATCATGTGGCACTCAGTGGTTTCAGTGTCAGAGAGGATGTTTCCAGATGTTGCTTCAAAATTTGCCAGAGATGAGTTGATGCAGAGAAAAGTACATAGATGTTTTGAATTACATTAAAAAATTCAGCAGCCTCACTAGAAGCCGATGCTGCATCACTGACTACCAAGTTCAATGAATGAGAACTGCATGGGACAAAAAGAGCTCAAGGGTTTAACTCTCGGATCCATGTCTGCACTCCTCTGTTCTTTCCTCTCATGTTGGCACCATTATCGTAGCCCTGACCTCTCATGTTAGCTATCACAATTCCCGTATCTTCCAGCTTTTTAAGAAGCACATTTGTCATACCAGCTCCTGTAGTATCATCAATATCAATACATTTTAGAAAATGTTCTCTGACCATCACCATTGCAGGGACATTTTCACTAAGTTCTGTGTCATTAAAATAATTTGTTCTGTATGGCTGATGTCAGGTGTGCAGTTCAGAATAACAGAGTAATATCTTGCTGACTTCAGATCTGCCACAATCTTCTGTTTGACTTTTGTTGCTAGTAACTGTATGATCTCATTTTGAAATGTTTTTCCAACGTAGTGGTGTGTGTACATTTCTTGGGTGGTGACTCTTCTTAGATGCTCCTGGAGAACAGAATCAAACTCAGCCTCAGCTCAACAAGTTTAAGAAAGTTTCCATGGTTTGGCACATCCAGCCAATCTGAAGTGTCACACAGTGCTAGGTTTTAGGTAGTAAGCATTCTCACGATGGTAATGAACCTTTTCAGAACATTTTGCCAGTAAAGAGACTTTGATGCAATCTTCTCGTGATGCTGATCATCTGTGTCAAGAATCAGAGAGGTAGCTGTGTTAGTCTGGATCACTTCTGCTGATCATCTATGGTGGCCTTAGTCTCATCTCAAGTTCTTTCCACCTATGAAATGCTCTCTGGTGATTTGCTGCCTTCTCATTGCATGCCAGACTTCTAGCCAGATTTTTCCAGTCCTTTGTTCCTGTTGAACCCAATGTGGCTGGAACAGTAGGCTGGAAGAGTTTGCAACAAAAACAGTATGGAGCATTCTGGGTTTTTGAGTACATAACCCATGGCCTCTCCACTTTGTCACCGTTGGGGATTTCACACCAGTAATGTATTGGATGGAAACTTCTATTTTCATTGTCTTGGGGAACGTGAAGTTTTTCACTTGCTGTGGCCCATGCAGTATAAGAAGTCCTTCAGGCTACTGCTCAAGTCGGACCACAGTCCTGAATCATCTAGACTTAAGGAACTAAACTCAGCAGCAGCTGTTTCTTGCACACCTCTACCACACTCTTCTCTAATCTACACTTTTCTTCAGGAATGTGCATGGTTACATCCATTTGAGATGGAGACATGGATGCTGCAGTAGCTGCCAGGTCACCTGCACTGGAAGATCGGGCATTTCCTCACTACTCACATCCTCACTTGGGCTGGAAGGCTCACCGTGAACATTTGGGTCTATGTATCTCAGGAGAGTTCCTTCCTGCTTGGATAGAAAAGCTTCCTTTGCTTTCTTTTTTTTTTCTGAATGCTGCCCCAGAGGGGTATTTTCCTCTTTCACTCATGACTGCTGTTCTGTGCCAGCTATAGTGGCTCTCAACACTCACTTGAAGGGGACAAATAAGCAGGCTGGTAGCAGGGCCTGAGTGAGGGAAGATACCAGTGTCTTAAGGGCCTAACTGGCTCCTACTACTTCAGTTGCCTGCCTGTTCTCCTCAAGTGGGTTCAGAGAAGCAGCAGGAAACAGGAAGCTCCCTGAGAAGCTGGTGTTAATTAATCCAGGCTCCTGGGGGTGCTAGAGAGGTACATAAAAGGCTCCTCCTCCTCTCTCTCCCTGCAGTTCCTGCTGCTTTCTGTTATTCCCTCTCACCTTTTTTCCTGCCTGTGTTATGTCTCTTGTGCCCTCCTTCCTCCAGCACAGCACTCCACCATATCTGTGCATCTAGAGTAGAGAGAATACATATATGCCAGCAGTAGACACAATTTTCTACACTCTGGGTCCTAGTGGCCTCCTCTCCACAGTCTGGCACCTGAAGCAGCCACCTCAGTTCACCTCGTGGTAAGGCCAGCACGGCATGTATATACAGGTGTAATAGCAAACCATGCATGCTTTTAATAAGATGCATTCTATGAGTTCTCAGCATTTTCACAATGAATCCATATCAAGTTCGGCCTCAAAATGATAAATGTTGCCAAGATTTGAATATAATTTTATTCCTTACAAGTGAAAAGGAGTGATTTATAATGCTGTGCTTTGGATGTAAAGCCAGGACATCTCTCATCCATCACCCCAAATAAAACTGTTATTTTTGAACTATTTGAAGGCAGTCATGCTGGAAACTTTGGCTAACCTTTTTAAACTCTAAATCTAGGCACCTAAATCCATATTTAGGCACATATAAGAAGCCTAATTTTTCAGAACTGCTAAGAACCCAAAATCCTATCAAAATCATTGAGAGGGAATGAAATTGGCAGTCAGTGTTGAAAAGTTTGGCCTAAAAACTCCACACAGCAGCTTATAGTTACTCATAAACATCTACATTCCCTTTTACAAAAGCACATGTTGTCTGTTTTCATATCTAGGATCATTTATTTTGAAATACGACACTAACATTTAGCAAACATTGCAAAATCCTATAGGAAGAGAAAGCTTACTAGACAATTTCTGATTTAAGCAATTTCTGAATAAATAAGATCCAAACACTTGTCCAAGACTCCAAGGAAACCCAAACCTTTCTGCTAGTCAAAGGTCAATATTTTATTTAATGTTGCTTTTGCTTGCACATCCTGGGGTTTCAGTCTTTAATAGGTTCAAATAGGAATAAATGATGAAAATAGTAGGCAAAGTTATAAGAAACCTGGCTTTTTAAAAATATACTGCTTCTCTCCCTATAATACTGAGGAACAATTCCAAGACTTAGTGTACGTCTATACTGCAATTAGACACCCCCAGGTGGTCCATGCCAGCTGACTCGGGCTGTAAGGCTGTGTAATTGCAGAACAGACATTCTGGTTCGGGCTGGAGCCTGAGCTCTGGGACTGACCCACCTTGCAAGTCGTAGTTCCCTGGCTCCAAACCAACCCCAATTAAGCAATTAAGCAGCCCGAGCCCTGCAAAACTGAGTCAGCTGGCACAGGCCTGCTGCTGGTTTTTAATTGCAGTTTAGACATACCCTTAAGCTCCCAGGACTTTCGTCCCACCCCAATAGCCATCCCTCCAGAAACTTCATTATCTTTCTCCATTTCCACTCTCTTACTGCAGGGTTTATCCATATATACTCCATATATTAGACAATCTATTATGACATCCACCTCGGGCCTGATGCAGGTGAAACTTGCATTGTGACCAACAGGAAAATTGCATGAACACCTACTGCAGGATTGAGTCTTAATTTTCTATGTGGATACACATGATATAAGAACAATTGAAGTGGTTTTATTGCCCTCTAACATTTGTGAACCATAGGATGTTATAATCTACTGTGGCAAAAAATTAGTACATTCACAGATTATAAGGCCAGAATGGACCAGAGTGATCATCTAGTCTAACCTACTGTATAACACGGACCATAGGGCTTCCCTGACTCAAGGGGCTACATTCAGTTGGTTTATATGGGCTTCCATCATCAGAAGCAAGGATGCATGGCTGCCAGCAGCAGAAAGTCTGCCAAAGAGGGTTGTTTCACTGAGCAGTAATTATAACCTCCTCTTTCACCAGGGGAGTGGGTGGAAAGAACTGCCCAAACAATGGACTACTGATGGCTAGTGAGGGGAGTGGTCAGTTAAGGTGCTGATTCACTGCTGCCTGCTGGATTCCTGTGAGAGCTGCGTGGAAGATGACAGTTCTGCTTCACAGCAACTTTGGAGGATGGCATTTGTTTTTGTTCCACAGTGGAACCAAACCATCCAGATAAAACATTCCAAACGCTGTGTGTCAAAATGGCAGTTTGCGCATTGAGAACCTGAGCTTTTAAATTCAGCAATCTCTCTCTCACTACCCCAGGGATGTGATTCCCCTGCTCATGCACACAAACTGGCAGTAACTCTTATCTAGCTAGTGTAAGTATAAATGGTAGAGTAGCCATGGAAGCATGGGCACTGGCAGCTATGCTGTGTACAAATCTGCTTGAAACTGAAGGTACACCGCTATGTATACTTATGCTCGCTTGATGAGAGCTAACATGAGTAAGTATCCATGAGCAGAGCAAATCACACTCTTCACCCCTAGCCTAAGACCAGAGAGCCCTGGACCCAAAAAACCATTCCCAAAGAAAACTTTGCTGAAACAAATACATCTCCACAAAATCTTTCAGCTTTTCCGAAACACAATATTTTGACATCATTTTATTTAGTTGGAAATATTCTGACCAGCTCTAGTTTTGTGACGCTCTCAGCAGACATTAAAGCTGCTGCCGGCACAATCTCTGAGTGAGGGCAGCAGTGAAAACACCATGTGTCATCCTGCAAAAGTACCTCCCACATCTGGCCTCCTTCATGCAAGGAGGCTCATGTATCTCCCTCTGCCAGCCAGGTTTAATCTAATCCAGATCCTTTTTCCTTTAACCCTTTCATAAAATAGGTAGCACAGCAACTATAGATTCCCAATTGAGCAGCACAATTGTCATGCAAATGTGCAAACTTTGCTTTGGAGAAAAAAATCACTGAAGATGTTAGCTCAGTAGCTTCAAAAAACAAAAACAAAAGAAAATCCTTGAGATTTAGCATGCTAAGAGATGGCATCTAAATTATGAGTGGGAGCTGGAAAAGATCTGACTGGACATATGGCATGAAGAAGGTGTTAAATGACACAACTTAAAAATGATTCACAATATGTTCAATGGATCTTACAACCCAAAATCTAATCTGCTTACCGACAGGTCCTTAGCATAAGTACCTGTGAACAAAAAGAGAGACCCAGCTCTGATCGAACATCACTTCTACACCAGTAACTCCACCGAGCTCAAGAGTGTTAGATCTCTGATCTATGAAATCTAAATCAGACCATATGCAACTTCACAAGACAAAGCCACTGTCTTCGTTTTAATCAACAGTGGACAATATTCAGTAACAATGATAGCTTACATTTATATAATATACTAGCAAAAATAGCCGGTGTTGCTTGGGTCCATTGGAGGGGGGGGTGGGGAGAGAGAGCTGAGCGAGTGCGGGGTCCGTTGGAGGGGGGAGAGAGCTGAGCGAGTGGGGGGGCCGTTGGAGGGGGGAGAGAGCTGAGCGAGTGAGGGGGCTGTTGGAGTGGGGGGAGGGGGAGGAGATTTAAAAAATTTTCTATTCTTACCTGAGGGGGGAGAGAGCTGAGTGAGTACGGGGGCCATTGGAGGAGGGGAGGGGGGAGAGAGCTGAGTGAGTGGGGGGGGGAGGGGGGCTGTTGGAGTGGGGGGACCGGGGGGAGATTTTAAAAATTTTCTATTCTTACCTGAGGGGCGAGAGAGCTGAGTGAGTGCGGGGGCCATTGGAGGGGGGAGGGGGGAGAGAGCTGAGCGAGTGCAGGGGCCATTGGAGGGGGGAAGGGGGAAGAGAGCTGAGCGAGTGCGGGGGCCGTTGGAGGGGGGAGAGAGTTGAGCGAGTGTGGGTGCCGTTGGAGGGGGGTATTATTACATCATAACTATGTCACAGAGAACAGCAGCTGTTAAGCTGCTGCCCAGCTGCTGTTAATGGGCTTTAAAGAATTTCACCTCTAGGGGGTGTAAGAGGTGAGATTTGAAAAAATTTCAATTCTTACCCTGATTAGGACCCTAAAGCCTATAACTGTACCAAATTTCAAGTCTCTAGCTCAAACGGTGTGGTAGGAGTAAGGGAACGTACATACACGCATACACCATTTGACTTTTATATATATAGATTTCAACCTAAACATATTCTGATAGGATCACAATCTAATGTACCTACATTTGTAGACCTTCAAGACACAGTGTAAAATCCATTTGCTGCAGATTTCCAGAGGTGCTAAGCCCAAGCTGCAAATTTATTCAGTTATTCAGCAATTCTGAAAATCATGCCCTTAGGCTTTTACCTGACAGAGTGGTGGTGAAGTATTTCTGTGTAGTTGGTTATGAGATTGTGTTTTAGTTGATATTAGTCAGTTGAGGTTGGTATTGTGCTTTTTAGTAATTTAAGTCCATATGCCCTCCAAAAACAAATAAACAAAAACAAAAACAATGGGTGACCATTTAAAAATCTAACAATAAAACTCTTACAGTATTGCTGAAATGCAACTACCTCTGAGGATGAGGGAGTCAACCAACTGGCTCACAACACCTTGCAGAATGCTGCCAAGACAGGGCATTTTGACAGAATACTTTGGGGCAAACTCCTACTTCGGAGACATATCACCAAAATGTATTTAGGCAGGACTTCAGGTTTGAAGGTCTCACTTAACAGACGAGTTCCTTTTTGTAAGTGAAGTGATTATGGAAGGACTGCACAGAAAGCTTGACAAACTGAAACCACAGCACAGAAAAGTATTAGAAGTTAAGCTGGTCAAAGGGCTGGTCTCCACTGGGGGGAGGGGGGGGAATCGACTGTAGATACGCAATTTCAGCTACGTTAGTAACGTAGCTGAAATCGACGTCTCTACAGCCGACTTACCTCCCATCCTCACGGCGGTGGCGGTCGGTGGCGCAGTCGCCTGTCGACTCCAGCTTGCGCCTCTTCACGAGCTGGACTTCCAGAGTCGACAGGGGAGCCATTGGTGTTTGATTTATCACGTCCTAACGAGACGCGATAAATCGATCACCAAAAGATCGATCCCTGCTGGCTCAAGTCTTTCAAGATCGGGTCTTGAAAGAAATCTTCCCTAGCTGATTCCCTGTGTTTGGACCTGACTCTGCATGGTGCTGTTCAAATCAGCATGTCACAGGCACGGGCCTTCCTGAAATGAAAACTGTTTATCCGTTGGATGTAATGTAGCCATTTTTATTGGGTTCCTTTTGTTTTAGATCTTGCCAGGCCATTCCCCAAGTGTTAGGATTTCAGGGAAGAGGGGGGAGATAGTAATTTGCCTCCTGTCATTTTGCTTTCAGCTGCTTGGGATGCTGATAACTCCCTGCAGGAATGCCACAGCCTTCCTCTCTCATGATTGCCTAACGTTTCCCTAACTTCAAATCCCTTTGTGCCATTCAGAACAGCCGAAAGAAAGAGGATTTGCACAGAAGCGTCCTGGCAAGGACTCAGACAACCGAGGCCATGACTGATCGCTGCACTCCCTCTCCTCAGAATCTCATCATGCATGGACACATTTGCTTGGGGAAAACAACAGGATTTACCAGCATCATTTCCCTAGGCCACTGCTGTGACCTACGTCGAAAATACATAATGTAGACTCCAGTTTGTTTTAATGAGAAATGGTGCCTCAGGAGAACTACTGGATTTGAGTACAGTTATTCTACTGTGTAGGCATAAAGGGCTGTATTTACCAGTAATTGCTAACACTAGCTGTTAATGTTGGTGGACATCCCTGAGGAGAAAAATTGCTTGAAGACCAGAATTCCTGGGCAGAAAATGGCTGTAACCATACCTGCAAGGAGAGGGAAGGAGTGAAAAGGGATGGGCAGAGCTGCAAAAAATGAATAGAGATTCAGCCAAAAGGTTTAAGGCAGATAGGATGCTACTGCAGAAGTGCAAATTCTCAAGTGGTTTATGCCCATGCCAGGAAAGAAGAATCCCTGGGTAAATTAAAAATCCCTGCCCAGTGTAAACCCAGCCTGCTCTCCACCCCAAGAAACTTCTGCTTCAATGCAATGGATTTGACTGGTAGGTTACACCCTGGAGGCTGCATATTTATCACTAGTTCTCACATATAGAGCCAAATTCTTCTTAGTCTAAATCCCTTTGTTAATAGATGTAAGAGTTAATTGGATAGTAAAAATCCAAAGAAGGAGTCACCATGTTCAGAATATTTTCCTGAGATCATGTAACTGATAGTCACAAAAGTGCAGTGCACCAATAGCTATTCATGTAAATATTCACAATTCTAAAATAGCAGTGTCCGAAAATTTGCCCAATTCAGAATTATCCTGTTCTTAGAAGTTTCAGCCATCAAATCTTGAAGGAGATATAACTGCATCCAACTTAGGTTACTGGCCAACTAGTAAAAAATGCAGAGCTTCCAAATAAACAACAGGATAAAATCATTTGCTTACTACTTCTAATGTATTCGCTTAAATTGGAATCAGCTGATTAATGTTTCACAAATAGACCAGGAAAGGGAAAAAATAAAAATATATGTATTGCCTAAAATATATAGGCCACACAGCTCTAACAGAATTAAACCAGGGATTAATCTGAGCCGCTATCTTCTTTTTGGAGAGTGGGGGAGTGTTTTATTTTATAAGAATTACCATCATCTTCTACCTCTGAAAGTAATCAGGAAAGACAGTCCTCTGACCATACTCTCAATTCTTCCACACTCCAGCCACCAGTGGTTTAAAGAAGAGCTGCCTATCAAGGGTTTGGAGTGACGTGCTTGTGATGGCATATTCTGAGGAGTGGTGAGAGCAGAGATAGTGTATTAGACACCTAGGAAATTCATTAGAAAGTGCAGACTCCTCTCTAAATGAAGAAATGGAATTTAGCTTCTAAAACAGTTTCCTTGGTGACTGATTTATTGACCTTTTCTCCTTTCACTTTGCACAGTGGTGCCATTACCATGACTGAGCCTAGATTCTCATCACCTCTGCTGTTTGCTTAACTAGTCTCCCTTCAGCTGTTAGTGATTATGGTTTGCAGAGAATTGTAGGGTTATTTCCTTTAAAACAAACCACTCTGAGGTGAAAAATGAATTCTGGGGCAGATCTTAAGCTCAAATCAATAAGAATTTGCACCAGCTGAGGATCTTTTCTGGAGTTTGAGTGGAAAAAGCACTCTGTGCAAATGTATGTCTCTAATTTAACAAAAACATACAGGTCCCAAAACGAAGCCGCAGTTGCAGGTGTCATACATTCTTCAGGTCAACACACGTGCAACAGATTTTCTTACCATCTCCGCTTGAAAAAACATATCTTATAGGCCTGGAGAAAAGTACAACTCTCTCCTGATATTTACCTGGTACAGCGTCTGTGAGACACTGCCAGGTTGCTGTTGCAGGCCAACCAAAAAAGAGTGAGTTCTTGGACTATATTAACACAAAGATCTCCTTTTATAGATAACTTTATTTTCATGGCCTGAAAAGAGATCAAAACTACACAACATTTCATTGGTTGTTGCAGATGTTTTTGGAGGTGTCCACCCTGATGTCATCACAAAGAAAACTCCTACAATGTAAAACATAAGGAAATGGGGTTACTTGTCCTTGTCTTCCAGGAAAGACAGCTCACATATCCAAAGTCTTCCATATCACTCCTGGGTCTGTGGGATATGTGCTGTTTATTTATACTCTTGATATCCTGTCAGGCCTTGCCAGAAGCTCGGAGTCTGGATATGACAAATCCTAGCCTTCGCTGGATTTCAGAGAGATAGGCTAAGAACTACCATGGGCCAATGTTATCCCTCACCACTGAAGACAGAGGAGAATTCCATCCAACAATGCTCATGGAATTCCAGCCTCAGGCCATAAAGTCAGGGGCAGTAAAACAGATTCTTATATAAACCCTACACTGTTTCCTGAAGATCACCATCTGCCCCTCCTCCAGTGACAGTGGCACCATTCCTTGTCCTGTACATATTCTAAGGCCTGGGCTACACTAGCGGGGGGTGGGGTGGGGTGGGGTGGGGTGGTGAGGTGAGGAGTTTGAACTAAGGTACACAACTTCAGTTACGCTATTCGCTGAATAGCAGCAGTGGGTTGACCGTGGCAGCAATCCTGTTGACTCTCTTACGGAGCTGGAATTCCGGAGTCAACAGGAGCCCTTTCCGGGATCGATTTATCACGTCTAGGAGAGACGCAATAAATCGATCCCCGATACATCAAACACTACCCGCCGATCTGACGGATAGTGTAGCCCTATTCTTAATAGTAAACCTGGGATAGGCTGAGATTAGCCCCTCACAAACTCATAAGAGTTACAGATTTGTGCGTGTAAACAGAAAATAGGTACATTTCTCCTGAATTCTGTACATTGCTTGCAGCCTTGCTCCATGACTTTGCTGTTCAAGACTATTCAGTTCAATGCGAAGACTCAGTTCAGAATTTTTCACTTGTCTGATTATAGTTACCATTGCCATCTTCAGATGAATGCTGCCAGTGAACCAGAGCTAAAAAATATACAAGGGAAACAGAGACTCATACTTTGTGGTGTAAACTCATAACCTACAGACAAGAATCTCTTCCTCAGGCCTAGTAATGGGATTGAGGCCTTGTGTAGGGTAGGGGCATGAGTCTTTCACTCAGAATCCAGCATTAACCCACACTCAGGAGGTAGGATACTGAAGTTATGGTCCAATGGCCTGATCTGGTGTGGAAAACCGTATGTTTCTAAATAAGCGTTCTAGGGATAGCAGCTTAATTTTAATGGAACTGCTTCACTAGCTTCTCTATTGCTTCTCTATTGCTCTATTGCTTCAGTAAGACATTACACATCCATCTTAAACCCTGCATAGCCCTAGAGCTGTACAGTTGGATATACAGCACAGCTTGTGGTGCCCTGAATTAAAATTGCATTGAAAGTCACATCTTTGTGCTGCTATGGCAGAAGAGCATAGCACTCTAGGAGTTAAGGCTCAGCTGGAACACCGGAGAGCTTTTAGACAGGAATCCTGTTGAAAGTTCTCCTCTCACCTATTATTTGTACATGAATTAGGATTAATTATAATCCCTGAGTGATAGAAAATCAGTCATAAGCCGTTAGAAAAATATCACATTTGTTTGCTGTGTGCTAAAGCCACTGACTCAAAATAATTCATGCTGCTCCAGCCAGATGGCAGAAAGAGGGTGCATTGTTGTTCTTTTTTTTTCCCTAGTGGGCATCCTAAATCCAGCAAGAAAATCTCCAGATGGATGAATGCTCTGCATCCAATAAGCCTGGGCTCCTCAGCTGGAGAACTGCTTTGTAATTTTGGTGGCAGGTTGCACATCTTCATGCTCTGGATGAGCAATGAAACCCCCTAGCAATTGTACTTGAACCTGTTTGAAAACAGAGCTCAATTGCATTCTCACACTGGTGAGAACTGGAAAGAAACCAGTTGAAGTCAAAGGAGTTATACTCTCATACAACCGGTGTAGGCGAGATCAGACAAAGGCTTACAAAAATGCAGCAAAATGAGAAATGTTTAATAGTTTTTAACTGACCTAGCTTGCAGTGAAGAATAAAGGATAATATCAAACATTAGGAAAATTCACTTTCCTGGGTTGCTAGCTGGATAAAGTTTCTCTATATTAACACATGGCCTTTTAAAGCATCTGTTAGTACTTCCTGGGGAAATGATCCTGTAGAGCCTACTTAGACAAAAATCATTGAAGTTAATGGAAGTTTTGCCTGAATTAAAACTGAAGGATCAAAATTAATAGAGCTGTGAGAGGATGGAAGATCCACTTCATAAAGGATTTTGAGATGTCTACATTTGGTTTTGTTCTGACTTAGAATTTTCCATGAAGAAAATTCTAAACTAATAGTTTGGGATCAACTGAAATATTTTTTTCAATTTCTATTTTGAATTTTGAATTCTCTATCATAGAAAACAAAATTAAAAATACTCAAAGTGAAAAGTCACTTCAAAACAAAAAACCAGGACATTTCCACATTGTTGGAATCTTTCTGATTTTCTCCCAAAATGAAAGTCCAGCAAAAAATAACCAGATTTCCCAAAATGCTTCAAAGAGAAATGCAGATTCTGATGGAATATAGTTCTGTCAAAGTTCTCTGACCAGCTCTTTTGTTAATTACTTGTTTACAGAAAGGCAACATGCTAAGACTGTGCAAGTTTTGTGCAAGAGAACACAAAGACATTTTATATAAATGGTGAAACAGATGTTATATGTATTATTACCAAATAACAGGAGTTAATAATTTACTCAATATGAATACTGGGATGTAGGGGCATGACAGATAGACACAGAAAGTTATTGCTTATTATATGAACAGAACATCCATAGTTATATTAGATAAGTAATAAGAGACAAACTCAGGTTTCAGGTAAGAAGACAACCACTAAATGAGAGGGGTTAAGAAGAAATGTCTTATATACCATAATTGTCAGTCTTTGAGATTAATGTACCTTCCTCTGCAGTAGCTGGTACTAGCTACTGTAAGATATTATACTGGAATAGAATTAACTGTACAGATCGAAGTGGTAGTCCATCTGTGTTTCTAGTGGGACTGGGTGATAGGTTGGGAACCAGGAAGGTATGTACTAGGCCTAGGGGGTATTGGCCACCAGCAGAAATGAGGTAAGGAAAATGAAAATGGCTGGTAGGACAGGGTTTAACAGCAAGCAGGAACAAGAAGGAGATTCCTGGAACTGGAATGGGGTAATGGAACCAAGATTAGGTGGTTGGAACTTCACTAAAGAATCCTGACTAGCATGGAGATGTCCCAGACTCAGTTCCCTTTAACGGAGGCTGTTTGTTAAGGAGTGTGCCAGTCGGAAAGACAGAAAAGGTCTCAACTCAGTATCATGGGTACTAATTTAAAGGAGGTTTTATATACATATACGTGGACACTTGATCTTCAGCTACCTTTCCACTAGACAAGTCGTGTCAGTATAGAGACAAATTGTCAGTGTGTTAATGGGCACTGTTTTCTTTATGTTTCTATTAAGAGGGGATGCAAATATCACAAATTGCATTGCTCCTCTGCCTGTGTTCAGCAAAGCAACACAAACCAGTTTTGAATTTTAACAAGGTTAAGTTTTTACAGTTGAGTGAAAGAAGCAGTCTTCTCAATATGTTATTATTTCTTTGAATTTTAAATACAGCTATGAGCACCCATCCTATGCTTTAGACACTGATCATATAGGTTTGCATCAGCAGCAGTTTCACGTTGCTGTGATGTAGCCATGGTACGTTTTCCCCAATTTTGTCATTAACCTGCAGACACTGTGAGAATGGATGTCCAGTTAGGACCTTCAAAGTCTCAAATATATTTCTGGGCTTGCCTTTTAGAGGCTTCTTCAATACACTGCACTATACTATTCCACCACAGATTACGATCATTCCAACCTGTTAGACTGCTTGCTCAAGGCATTCCTTTTCCTCTGTTCCACATGTATTCCTCTCTTCACTGACTTAACTCTGACTTTCCAGTGCATCCATTCTGCACCATGCCTTTTTTTTCTCTCCCATCATTTGATTGTATCATCTGTACTCCAACATTGCTTTTTCATTCTCCTTAGTGACACTTGTTTTCCAGAAATCTGTGTGATTGATAGAATCTTGAAATAAAGTCCACTTTTCCATCATGGTAGACATCTGGTGATCCAATATAGAATATGTTTGTTGGAAGTTACTAGCATGTAACTATTAGTGATGGTTTCATTATGAAGCTTGTCAAAACTGCAGTGTTTTGATGCAAAATGTACCCACTTCTGGAACTTTATTAAACAGAACATCATGGTTGCTCTGAGGCATTCATGATCAGATTTCTGTGCAAGATCAGCATTCCTAAATATACATACATCCCAAATGAGTTTAATCAAGGTTTTCTGAACTAGAATGTGATCCAAGTTTGCACTGTGAGCTGATGGATATCAAAATGTATTCTAACGGCAACTTTTATGTTGAAATCAGGTAGCCATTAAAAATAGTCCACATGAAAGCAAATTCTCCTTTCCTGTAGTCCTTCTTATTCCTTCATAGTTAAAAATCTCAATACTCTTTTTAGATAAAAATCATTGTCTCCCGTGTGTGATGGGTCACAACAGGAAAATGGAAAAAATGGATATTGGCCATTAAGCACTGAGACCTAATTATTAGCTCTATTACCCAGTTGAAAATAAGACCAATAGTTCTGACATACACTGTAAGGTGGATACAGACAAGTGAAGCAATAAAGTGGAAGGATGAATATAAGAGGCTAGGAAAAAAATGGCAGTGCCAGTGTAACTTTATATTAAGCAAAAGGTCAAGATCTCATAAAAAGCAATTATTCTCTCTACAGTTAACATGCTAGGATTGGAGATTACTTCTATGCAGACTACAGAGTATTTATAAAAGGAAGGTCTGAAATCCCACAGGGTAAAAAGACATTTGCATGATTCACAGAGACATGACAAATATGCTCAGCAAGATGATTTTCTTGAAAACCTGATTTTTAAAGGATAAGCCATATGCAAGCTAAAAGTCTCTAAATATCTCTGTTTCTAATTAAACATTGCTGGCATTTACAGTCTACTTATGTGCAGTCCTTTTACATTTTAGGACAGGAAGTGAAAAATATTGTATTCATCATCAACTGTTGTGCAGCATAGCCGTGCACTGTTGAACTGCTGCTGTGCTCATGCCTCTCGGCCCTCAAGCATGCCAATTTTGAGAAGCAAAATGTGACAAATAACCAAAATGAGGAACATCTGTGTTTTGTAGCACCTCATGCCATCATTGACAGATGTCATTTAAAAGAATAAACCTTGCTTTTAAGGAAGTTTGCTCCCTGTGTGAATTTTGCAAAAGAAAACTGGGAAAGCAGATTGCATGATGCACAAACATAAGGAGCAAACTACAAGTATCATTAAGAAAAGGTGAACCCTGGACTTTCAGATTTCCAGCACAGGTTGCTACCTCTTGAACTCAAAAGACTAACTGCTCTGCTGCAAACCAGTCACTAGAGGAGGATTTGATACACAGTGTGCTGTGCAAAGGAATATTAGAGATCAGGAATCCTGAGTTCTGTTTCTGGCTGTGGGAAGGGTTCTAGTCAGGAGAACCAAAGCCAGAGATTTAGAACTAACATTGTAATGTGGTGTAGCTGCGTGGATAAAACTTAGGTCTGCTGTATTAGACAACTGGCATGAAATTATATTTCAACTGAAGTCAGTAAAAATCTTGCCAGTGACTTCAGTGAGGCCAGAATTGCACCCTGGATTCAACTCTCCCTGCCCACCACAAAAGTGGTGAGATAAAAAGGACAAAGAGACAGGCTATTAAAACCAAGGTATCATGCCATTTAGAGATGGATTATACAGGCCAGTTCCCTAACGTACTCAGTGACACATTTCATCAGCAATAAGTGCAGCAGGGTTGTAGGAAAGGGATCTTTATTAGTCTACTGAGTGGCAAGTGAAGTTCTGGAATTTATGAGCAAGGGGCCTGAGCTGGGTTTGTATTTCTGAGCTACTAGTGCTGCAATGAACAAAGTCCCTCATGGCACCAGACCTTGATTCTCCTGTTCTAGTCATCATACTAAAAATAACTTCCTAGAATTATTTAAATATATGTCCAAAGAGGGAGGAGGAAAGTTTTTTGATCAGGAAAACCACTGACTCCCCCCTACCTGTACTCTCGAGTTTACTTCCTAGGGCCTTTTTCAGCCCAGACATTATGTTTTCCCATATTATTGCTCTCTGTAGCATTGTCTGAGAAGAAGAGGAGACTTAATTATGAAGATCCCAGATTTTACCCCTTTTCCCAGCATGCTTTGCCAAGCGGTGTATGATAACTGGGCTTTCCTTCCCCTACACTTTAATAAGAGTGGCCTCTCTGCTCTCTTTTCTATTGAAGAAGCCTGATGTGCACCATCTCTTGAAACCAGGGTGGAGCATTCCCAGGATTTGCACTGCCTAGTATTTCCTCTCCTCATAGAACTAGGGAACAACCTTCTGTTCTGTCAGAGCTCCATTCTCAGGGCTAGCACATAAAGATGGGGGAAAATAAGTCCAAGTTGCTATGCATTGCAATCTGACTTGACTGGATTATGGGAATTCAAAAAGTGCTTGGTACACATTTCTTGAATACAATAGTGTCAGTATTAATAGTACCAAACCCAAACATTCAAAAATCATGAGACAGACCACACACACCGAAATTGAAAATTTCCAAGCTAGATTTTTTTTAAAAGAATTTCCATTATGGTTTGTGAGCTTTAGGATGCATTTGGGACACATTTTCAAAATTTTCTCTGCTACCAGGAGGGATAAGAATGTCCTCTTTTAAGAATGAAAGAAGAAATCCTCATATATTCACATGACCCCAGTAGCTGGGGCTTTAAATAAAACGTCAAAAGTTACAAGACTCAAATTTGCAAGAGCTGGCACACTGCTTATGTTATTTTCTCTTTTGGTGTTTCAGATGGTGTCTTTCTTTGTTTCAGTAAAAATAAAGGCTTTAAAAACAACTGCTCCTCTTAAGTTACATGCATTGTAACATGTTCTTAATAAAATTGTGGTACACTGCTACCTTCCCACTGAGAAACTGGTAACATTTGTGCTGTCTGTTTGGCGTTATTTTAATTAAATCTGGGATATCCACCAGAAATATTTGTCTTGTTTAATAACAATAAACTCCTTTTTTTCCTTAGCAGACTTGCAGTCATCATCTTCTCCAGCACAGTAAACTGTACCCAGCAGGCCCAATCCAGTAGAAATTAGGGAGACTTCACACTCCTGTGGGACAGCACAGCTGCATTGTATTGAACCGGTGCCAGCTTGCATTGAAGTTAACAGCAAAACTTCTACTGATTTCTGTGGAACTGGATCAGGTCCCAAGATACTAAGGCCACATAGCTGACCACTTTCAGTCATCTACATGCCCTTGCCATGCCTTCTTACTAGCTACATTCATCTACTTCCTTCCCCATGTGGTTTGCAAACACAGCAATGTGCTCAGACAGAAGCGGTCCCATGGGTTTGAACTTGTATATGGAACTGAGGCATGTGTGATAGAGAGGGCAAAATAAGGCCTCCTAGCCAGCCACGTGTTCCGAGGATCATTCAGCTAAAACCTGGGGAATACATAACAAGGTTAAGCTGCAAGAGAAGCAGACATGAGGAATGTGCTGTAAAACATGCAGCAGATGAGTTTATGGATCTGGAAGAAATTCCCATCTTCCTTCCCAAGTAGTTCCAGCTTCTCCCTTCATATTAAGGATAATTCTGAACTGTGCTCCAGACAGCACTGCTAAAACAAATGGCTTCACGGGGCAGACATCCACTCTCCCAACCTATGTCTAATGATTTGCAGTGAATAAATAGTGCAGTGCCACTGTCAGCTTAGAAGAACCAGTGTCAAACAAGAAATTAACTTGAAAGGGAGAATAATGAAAAAATTGAATCCCCTAAGCATCTGGTTTTTCGAACGTTCTTTATATTTTAAATATAAACTGCAGAAAATGGTCTGGAGCTGTAGTTTTTATCCCCCTGATCTCGCCAGGGCCTTCTCATTAAACTCACACAGAAATTGACTTTACTGCATTCTCTGAACATCAGCTCCCTCACCCCCACCCACATATATACCTTAATACACTGCCACAAATGGCAACAGACAGACTTCTGCTCAGCTGAAAGCCTTTTGTCAGAGGGGTGAGCCAGGTTTGCTAATGAAATTGTGGTGCAGACTTCCATGTGCCAATTTCAAAAACTAAATAAAACTGTCTGGATTAAAAAAGTCACTTAGCATGCTCTCTATATCGCCAAATGACTATGAGGAATGAACTTCCAAAAGGCTAAATGAAAAATATGGCTCTGGTGCAATCGCACTGGAATGTTCTGTTTGGTTCTGGGCACCTCCGTTACCAGAAGGCTATTAACAAACTGGAGGGAGTTCAGAGAAAAACAACAAAACTGATTAAAAAGCTGGAGGATAATCTTATAAGGGATAATCAAAAGAGCTAACAGGCACTTGGCTAAGTGACCACTAAAAAGGGGCATGTGGTTTACCTTAAAGCCCTCCATGGAATTGGCTCAAGCTACCTAAGAGACCCTTAAAAAGCAATGCTTGTGAGGATGGGAGGTTGAGCTTTTTCAGCAGTTGGCTCTCTATGTATGGAACACACTTCCAAAGAAGATTAGAATGCCCCAAATCTCACCACATTCCAAACAAAGAATGAAGCTAATTTCTTCTTCATTGATTTCCCTCTAGAGCAACAAGAGGAAGGAATAGATACCCAAGGGGAAATTTTCAGAAGCACCTAACTGATTTTGGAGCCCAAGTTCTATTTTCCAAATGGACTTAGGCATTTAAGAGCTTACCTATTGACTTTCAATGAGACCTATACTCCTACCTCATTTAGATGCTTTTGAAAATATTATCCCCAGCTATTTTGAGCAGAAATGAAAGAAGCTAAACTAGATGATATGTCTTTATAAGCCAAGTTTTATTATCAAGTGTTCAGATACTAGGAATCATTTAGAGTGTAAGAAAGTACTAAAGGGGGATGTAATTATGAAAAGAAAAGCTTAGAGCAAATTTCTTGACAATGAAACTTTCTAAGCTGTTGAAGAATGGTCCTTATAGAAATGGGGGGACTGTTCCTGGGGGCGGGAATAGTCCTGCACTAGCAGAGGAATAGACTGGCTCACCTAAAGGGTTGCTTCCGCAGGAGTTAGAACTAAGAAGCATCACAAATCTGAGCTCCAAGTTTGAACCAGCCCACTTTAGAATCTAAATTGAAAGTTAAGGGAACACACTAAGGCAATATAATTTTTGGAAATCATTGTGCTTTTTTATTTTGCCTGGAAGGACCAAGGGATCATAACAGAAGCTTTACTTTCAGCATTATTGCTCAGAGGAAGTGTTGAAAATCTTGCAAGAAAGCTTGATCAACAGGAGTTTTTAGATCAGTTACTCATAAACAAGATGTTTAGGTAATGTGGTAAACCCACAGCAGGCAGCTAGGAGAGGGAGTGGTGGTAAGAGAGGTAACTACTGGACAATTGGGTTCAGCTGAGTAAGATTGCCAGAGACCCAAGCAAGATCAGCTGAGGCCAATTAAAAGGCTGTCAGAGACCTTTTTAAGTCCTCTAGGGCTAGAAAGAGGGGCGAGTGGGGCTGGGGGCGGGGGCAGCAGGACAGGGAGCCTCTCCAAGAAGGGAGACCGCTTTCCCCAGACAGAGGGGAAAAGCCCCAGCCAAAAAAGGAGTGATGAGGGGAAGGGAAATCCTGCCCTTTGGCTTTCTAGGTGGTTTTCCTGGACAGCACTTGCCTCACCAGAGCAGAAAGGACTTGAGCCTGATAAGCCAGAGAAGGCATTTTGCCACAGTAAGCATCCAGATTTTGGGTACTTAGGCCCTGATTCAGTAAAGTACTTAAGCAAAGGCCTACCTTACTGAATGAAGACATTATTCACTGTCAAAATCATGCACAATTTTGTTCCTCCTTTTCTATTCCTTGTTTTTTTCTTATGCATTGTGCCCTCTCATTTTGCCTCATCACAAATACTTGGCCTGACCACTATGACATTCGAGGGTGCAATGCAGACAAATGAGGGACTGTCATGCTATCCTGCAACCTGGGGTGCCTCATGATGCTTCACTGTTGTAGCTTCCAACTGGGGTTGCTTGCAATCAGCCTTCCAGCATGCAGGTCACATCCTGAGTCAGCCACGGCCTTCTCCAGGAGCTCTGACCTCAGGAGCCTGTCAGCAAACACCAGCCACAGTCTTGCTTCCAGAAGCTTTGGTTATTGTTTGCAAGGTGACCCCAACACACTCCCAGTCCCAAATGTTCCCCCAAACACAAGTATTGCACTGTCCAGCTCTCTCCTGGACAGTCCAGATATACTAGGTCCATTGCACCTCTAAGGGGATCAATACACAACAGTTTGCTACCCCCAATGGAGTTACCCACACAGTTCACAACACTGGATTAGTTTTGATTAGAGCAAAAAGGAATTAAAGTCAGAGATGATTACAAGAGAAATAAAGATAAAACACTTTATAAACTTAATAAACTAGACTTGGTTCAAGTGAAATTCCACCATGTGTTTTTAGTACATTGCTGACCAATCTCTTAGGCCAGGATCTGCTCCCAAAGTCCAACAACTGTTTCTCTTGTGTACTTTGGTGAAAAGAGATCAATGGATAGGGAGAGAGAAATTAGGGTGTTTTTTCCCCTTCTATTTATAGTTCAGTCACCATTTGGAAAGCATTTTACTGTGGCCTGACCCCTAGTTAAAGTTCTCTCCAGCTGAGAGTAGGGAGACTTGGAATTTGGTGGAGGAAGGAGGCGTCATGCTGTTTCTTTTCATGTGTATGCTGAAATGCAGATTTTCTTTGTCTTCATTATCTCCGCATTATCTGAGGACTCTGTTCACAGCTTTTATGCAAATTGAGGTAAACACACATCTCTTTGTTTAAGATAGCCCTGCTTAACCAGTTCGTCCCAATCGGGGCTGTGTGAGTTTGAACATGCGCATTCAACATTTTATAACTTCACACATAATGTTGCTACATATGTTACACCATGATATTATTGACTAGTGAGTTATTAGCTTTCAGATGATTTTCAGAAGGCATATGCTGTATAAAGTTTATTACAACAGTGTGTAGGGTCTGAATAGAGGGGTGCATTCCATCACAACCACTCAGTTGTCCACTTCTCCCACTACTGTATTTATGTCTTCTTCTATATTGTCCTTATAACTAGAAAACTCTCCTGAAAGTGCTCCATGAGACGTTCCCTCTTTCAAATCAAGGCATGTTTTTCATAACGCCTACAAGAAAGGCTAGACTGAGGAGAAGTCAAGCAATTGGATGGCTTTTTTAAGGTATAAGTAGTACATATAAATATTTTATATATTTTATTGTATCCATCAGATCGTTTCAGCCCTCCATAAGCTTGTTGATAATGGTAAGCAGGTCTTGTTCCTCCACAGTTGTTCTTTCTGGGAGTATTTTAATTCTGCATGTTCCACTAGCATTGTTATTGTCAGACACGCTTGTATCAAAATAGTCCCATCCGTGGACTCACCAACATCAAAGAAGCCTTCTGGAGAGCATTCTTCTTTGTGGCCAACCTCCATAAAATAACAATACTCTTTTCCATAGGGACTTCCATATGGGTAGACTCATCCTTAGCTGGGGCCAAATCACTCAGAGAAATCCACCCCTGGACAGAGGGCCAGCACAAGACTTATCCATCACTTAAGTCCCACTCTGATCTGCGACTGCAAATACCAGGGTGCACACTATTCATAACTGAATGGTTATTATATGGTATCACTACACATATAAGTGATTGTGGGTCTTCTTCATTCCAAGGAACCTGTTTGTTAGAGTTTGATTGACGTGATCTCGGTATCGTTATCCCACACCTATTGCCATGAGAGCTGCTTTATACATATTACTCACACAGTTCGCTCAGTGGCCAGTCTGTTTAAAAAACAAAAAATACAAAAAGTTACTTTGCTGTGAAAACTCCGCTTTGCCAGGAACCTTGTGTTCTTCAGGTTTTCTCTATAAACTCATCATATCGATCAGTCTGTTTCAAAACGCATGAGTCAAGGCTCATTAATGCCTTAGCACAAAATGTAACGCAACATCCTGGCTGTTACAGATTGATGGGATGATTCATCCAGAAAAGCAATCACAGGGAGAGTTTTGAAAAATGGTTTATTGAGGACCACAGGGAAGGGAACAGCAGTTTAATGAAAGGTATGTACCAAATCATAATTAACTACTACTGCAGTTTGCTCCTGTTCCCCTCAGTAATTCTATCCACTTGTGACCTGGGGAGCATGATGGGGTGGATAACAAGGGTTGAGGAGCTGCTCTGGGCTCAGCCAGCTCTACCCCACCACACCTGCGAGAGATGCACAGGCTGGAGAAGGAGTTTAAAAGGGAAGTAGAACAACTCTCTTGTGGCCAGACCAGGGAAGAGAATACACCTTCACCCCTCAGCTCCTGAGGAGAGGAGCTGACAGAAGGCAGGAGATTCCTTGACAGCCGCTGCCTGAAGGTCCTTCATTGAGGAAACATCCAGGAGGTCCTCATCCTGATACACCTTGAGAGGGAGGCAGTCCTTGCTGCCCCTTACTAACTCAGTTTATTTGTGTTCATGCCCATCACAGAATATCATGGGCAGAGACTTTGAAGTCACCTGGCTCAAGGGGCAAGTCACAGGAAGAGTCAGGCTACAATATGGGGGAGCAGCCAAGCCAGTACCAGCATGCACCAGTGAAGAGAGAGCTATCATGCAATGTCTGGCCAAAAGGAGGTGCTAGTGGTAACCTGACCCCTTCACAGGAAGATTTGTGCTAACTTCTACTTAATCCAGACCTCTGAAAACAAAAGGCACTATTAGTTCCAAAGGGGAAAGAATTCAAGACTGCTTTAAATAACACATTTCTTGTTCTCTTTATTGTAGTGTGACCTGTCCACTCTTCTCCCTCTTTGTGTAGCTAGATTACAAGCAAAAAAAACCCCACACACATGCTGCAGAGCAGAAGAGAGATGTCAGAACAAAAAGTAACACATTTGCCAAGAACATTACTAAGAGAAAGAGGTCAATGTTTATCTGGATTGTGTGTAATACTGCTACTGCATATAACAGCCTGTAATGTACACTAGTAACTTGTCACAGGAAGTATACATATTGCCTATAATATTTGTATTGGCATCATACACACCCTTTTTGGTGTATTGCTGAAGTCACAAAGACTGTCCAACACATCTCTGAAATTAATTAAGTTAAGCAGTGAAAACTAAAGAAGATACGTAGTGATTGTGGTCTTTCCAGAAGTTCTTGCCACTGTACTGTGGAAAGCAGTGGATGTGTTATTCCTTGACTTTAGCAAAGCTTTTGATATTGTCTCCCATGGTATTCTTGCCAGCAAGTTAAAGAAATATGGGCTGGATGAATGGACCATAAGGTGGATAGAAAGCTGGCTGGATTGTTGGGCTACATGGGTAGTGATCAATGGCTCCATGTCTAGTTAGCAGCCAGTATCAAGCAGATACGGTCCTCAGGCCGGTTTTGTTCAGTATCTTTATCAATGATCTGGAGGACAGCGTAGACAGCATCCTCATCAAGTTTGCAGATGACACTAAACTGGGAGGAGTGGTAGATACACTGGAGTGTAGGAATAGGATACAGAGGGACCTAGACAAATTAGAGGATTGGGCCAAAAGAAATTTGATGTGGATCAACAAGGACAAGTGCAGAGTCCTGCACTTAGGACGGAAGAATCCCATGCACTGCTACAGACTAGGGACTGAATGACTAGGCAGTAGTTCTGCAGAAAAGGACCGAGGGGTCACAGTGGACAAGAAGCTGGACATGAGTCAACACTGTGCCCTTGTTGCCAAGAAGGCTAACAGCATTTTGGCCTGCATAAATAGGGGCATTGCCAGCAGCTTGAGAGATATGATTGTTCCCCTCTTTTCGACATTGGTGAGGCCTCATCTGGAGTACTGCGTCCAGTTTTGGGGCCCACACTACAAGAAAGATATGGAAAAATTGGAAACAGTCCAGAGGAGGGCAACAAAAATGATTAGGGGGCTGGAGCGCATGAGTTATGAGGACAGGCTGAGGGAACTGGGATTGTTTAGTTTACAGAAGAGAAGAATGAAGGGAGATTTGATAGCTGCTTTCAACTACCTGAAAGGGGGTTCCAAAGAGGATCGAGCTAGACTCTCCTCAGTGGTACCAGATGACAGAACAAGGAGTAATGGTCTCAAGTTGCAGTGGGAGAGGTTTAGGTTGGATATTAGGAAAAACTTTTTCACTAGGAGGGTGGTGAAGCAGTGGAATGGGTTACCTAGGGAGGTGGTGGAATCTCCTTCCTCAGAAGTTTTTAAGGTCACGCTTGACAAAGCCCTGGCTGGGATGATTTCGTTGGGGATTGGTCCTGCTTTGAGCAGGGGGTTGGACTAGATGACCTCCCGAGATCCCTTCCAACCCTGATATTCTATGATTCTACTGTTGCCTCTTTAGCTGAGTGGTAGGTAAAACCTGGGACATTTTTGTTTGAAAGAGAAATCTGTGACAATCATTAGTTTATTGGTAAAATAATGTACATACATCCCATTTCCTTAAACAGCAGCAGAAACCAATCAAAATGCAGCCACGTCTTCCTGTGCAGGAGCATGGTTCTTCTGCCTGATCCCAAGAAACAGCGCTCTTGCTTCTGTTTCTCTCCAGGGACCAAAACACCATCCTCTGACACCCCTCCCATGGTTCTGATCTCAGAAACCCAAACTGGATTCAAATATTCTCTCTGTCTGAAGGTTCATGTACACTACAAACCTATATCAATAAATTTAATATGTGAAAAATCCACATCCCTGAATGACAGTTATACCGACCTAACCCCTCATGTAGACAGCTCTATGTGGGCAGGCGGGCTTCTCCCCTTCACATAGCTACAGCCTCTCAGAGTGGATTAACTATGCTGATAGGAGAGTCTTCATTACAACACTACAGCAGTGCAGCTGCACTGTTTTAAATGTAAACATGGCCTGACTCAGAGGAGGGATTTGAATCCACAACTCCCTATGTCACAGCCAAGTGCCTTAATCACCAGGTTATAAAATCATTCTCATATTCTCTTTCGCCTAATTATACAAAGTGGAATGGCTTCAATAGGAGCCTTGAGAGCAGAATAGCCCATCACTCAATAGTTACGGGAGTCACCTAAAAAGGTGAAGGGGAAACCTGAGTTCAACTGTCTGCTTGGGAGTGAGGATTAAAACCTAGGTCTCCCACATCCCAAACACATGCCCTAACCACTGGGTTGAAGATATGGGAGGAGGGCGGGGATGGGGAACGGGGGAAACAACATATTCACTTTTCAGAAGCTGATCTGAAAACTTTTTCCCGGCCAAAACTATTGGATCAAATTTTTGAATAGTTGTAGGCAACCAAAATTGCTTTTTTTAGGGGGGGTGGAGGTGGGGGTGGGGGGGAGATAAATTATTCAAACAAGTAAACAAGTTACACCCAGTCCTATTCCATTATGTAGTGATTTGGGGAGGGGACAGGAGGATGAAACAATGTGGCGGGAAGGTTTTCGCTAGAACCTGAAGTACTTTTGCACAGCATTTCAACAGTAAATTCACAGACACAGATACTTCCTGGAAGCTTCCTGGTGGAAGATGCTTTTGGCAAGAACAGCATCAAATGAGACATTTGTTCTTCTAGTGAGCAACTACTGATATGGCTTGTCTAGGAATGAACTCTTTGATTTCCTAGGTATATCTTGGTCTGGCTTAATTTATTCCTTTTATTTTTTTTAACCAGAGAGCATATCCATTCACTAGTAAAAAAAAAAATTCCCCATGGAAAATTATTCCATAAACTGTCCATTATCAGGGTTGTGCACTTTCTTCTAGAGCATTTATTATTTTATTTATTTGTATTGCATTTGCATCTAGAAGCCCTATGGCCAGTTAAGCCAGACGTAGCGCAGCTTTGATCTGCTGGAGCGGTGAGGGCGGGGGGCTACAGTCAGAATGGACCAGAGATTCTCAATTATTTTTTAAACAGGAAAAAAAAAATCAGTGTTTCACATTAGTAAAAAGTCACTGTCCTGAAAGTGCTGTTAGTGGCCTGCCAGAGAAGAAGGGTTCCGTCCTCCTGTAGTGAGCTGACCCACAGTGTGTCACTCACCCAGAGCACTCCACTTGCATGTGGAGGATGACAGCACCGGGCCTAGGCACTGTTTAATACCTTAGCAGACGGTAAGTGCTGGCGATGGGCTCCTATGCTAAGGGCTGAGTTTAATTCCTGCTCGCAAAGCGGTAGTTCAACCCTAGTCTCCTACAGTCCAGGAAAATGCCCTGGCCAATGGGATAAAAGGAGACCGTGGATGGAGGGTTTGCTGATCTGAAAAGGACTTTTCCAATTTGCTGACTACCAACATAATTGGAACCAAACTAAATATTTTCGGGGGGGAGGGGGGTTCAGTTTGCTGTGTGAATTAAAAAAAAAATCCATTATTCACACAGTTGTAATTTGGGATAGACAGAAACCACCTAAAATCTAAGTGAATACAAATAGGTGCCCTGTGAAAGCAATAACGTATTTAATACATTTTCCGTTTGTACATTTATTCCTATCTACCAACTACACAGAGAGAGAGAGAGTGAGTCTAAGTGGAACATGTACCTAACAATGCTGAAATTAGGAAACACAAATTCACACAGCTTATAGTTAAAATCTCAGGATGGAAGAACTAAAAAATGCATTAGAAGTACAAAAACTAGGCACTGTTATAAATCTGAAAGGGTATAATTGTAGGAATTACAGGAAGAAGAGAAAGTGGCATATCTGAAACGTTAATACAATACTGCAGCAAAGCTCAGGAATAGGACTGTCATTCTATTTAATACATGATAATGGGTAATTTCCTAGGCAAACTAGTTTTGTGAAGTACTCTTAATAACTTTGCCCCATGTAGATGTTTCCAAAGGAAAAAAATAAGGCTAATTTTTATGATGTAAAGAGTTGAAGGGAATGTGTTAGCTTTGATTTTATTTTTAGATAAAGGAGAATTTTATGAAAATAGAATATTTTTATTACAGCTGTACCTAGCACTGAAAAAGTCCAACTCTTTAGTTGTCATGGGCATGATTTTGTGCAACTGGGAATGTGATTTGGCACAATGAAAATATGCACCATTTTCAATCCAAGGCCTTGGCCCGGCCAAAATTTAGGCACATGCTTAATTTATGCACTGTGAAGAGTCCTATTATAGTCAGTAACTGGGTTTTTCTTAGTTTTTATCATTTGACCCAGATTATTTTCCATGTTCTCCTGGCACAGCCAGCAAAACATTTCAGACCATTGTGCCCAGAGAGCCTGATCCACCACACCACATGTAAACACAAACATGTGTTTAAGTCTTTGCAGGATCTGGGCCCAAGAACTCGATCTTGCTAAACGAATAGCAATTTTAGTGGGAGCAAGACAGGGCCCCACTCGTGAAGACATGTGTGGAGCTGAGAAAAATTATCTTTACCCCTTGGAAAAAACTGTACTGTGCTAAGTTCAAAACCCATTTGGGCCGCAAAGCGTCACTAATACAATACAAGCAGTTGTGAGAACTACAGAAGCTATGTAGGAGCAACTCTTTTATTCCATGCGCTCATGTATTATTTCCATGCACACTATCACTTGATGATAATGCTACTTTCATTGTTTATGATGATTAATGTTAATTACTTTTGTACTGTAGAATTTCTCACAGAACACTTTAGATTCCAATGAATACATTAGTGTCTTATTGCAGTAAACATTCTCCTTACAACTTGGCCTTTGTTATCACAACACAGAGAACCAGATGCAAAACAGCCTCAGTTAAGTGATGTTTTTATTCTGTGAGATAAGGGGTTTTTTTCTATGAAAAGAATGAGGAAATTATTCAAGGACTTTTCACTTTATTTTAGTCACGTATGGGATTCTTATAATGTGCACATAATTTCAGTTCCTTATTAGATTGGTTTAGTATTAAGCACATGAGCTAAGATAATTTCTTTTGAATTCCCAGGCTTCTTTATTAATCTTGAAGGGGAATAATGTGTGGGGTTTTTTTTGCCCCTTGATGAGTAATACAGGCACTTTAACAGAGGTCCAAGGACCTCAACTATCAAAGATTAATCTTTGGAAACTCTCTCAATATTTTACTAGTCTACCTCTATCTTTTCTCTTTTTGCATCTCCCTTCTGTAAAGCCTCCTGAAAGCCCAACTATTCAGGCTCCAGCAAAATGTTGATGACCAACTTCATATCTATGAAAAAGAAAAAGAAAAGCCACAGCATCCATCTTATTCAGCTATGACTACTGATTCCCTTTTTTAAAGCCTTCCATAGATTAGCACCAGCCTGTTCCATGGACCTTGTCTCACTCTGCTCCTTTTCCTCATATTTGCTGCCTTTGTTCCTCCACCAAGCCTAGCCACAGTTTCTGAGAGCCCACTACAATTCCCATCAGCTGAGATGGCTTTCCTGTCTTTCTTTGCCTCAGTCTCATCTGAAGACAATTTCTCCCTTGCTTGTATGAGGGAAGTCATCTTGCCTGACCTACTGGGGACTGAACTAGGGGACTGACCTAGGGAACTCTACAGCTGAAAGCCTACGTTAAGGCAGCGTGAGCTAAAGACACAGGCTCTGTAGGTGATGTCATGCATAGGATGTCATGACTTACCTCCTCAAAATAGGGTTTCAGTAGGACTTAGTAGTGGTATAGAAGCCTCACACTAATCATCAGCATGGTGGGTGAATATCACCATGAGCGCAGTGGAGAACAGGTATTTAAACAGTAGTGTTTTCTCTTATCCATTTAATATTTCTCCACTAGTGCCTATAAACATAATACTGTTGACAACTAGCGGCAATTCTTTTTTACCCTCAGTTGAGATTGGTTAGCTGAATGTACTACCCCTAAATTCTATTCACCATGCAGCAGAGGGATGTGATTTACAGAAGTCAATGACCAAGATGTATGCACAGGATGTATGCAGCCCCAAAGTTGTTGCACGCTGTGTGTAACTCTATGGAGCATGGTAACCACAGAGAACATCAGAGAAACATTTTTCCTTTTAAGTAACATTTTTCATGCCACAAGTGCTATTTGTGTTCCCATTTTACATCACATCATGCCAGGTAATTTGACTCAATGCAAGTTGACAGAACTGGTTTACACAGCAAAATACCCACCCAGAAATTTCTGCTGCAGGGAGCAGCTGACACAGATACCTGCTGCACACTGTGTAGAAGGCACAGATATCTTCATTTTCTTTTTTAATAAGATCAGTTACGTAAAGACTGGGAATTTTCTGCAACCCTGACTTCAGGTTAAAAAAAAAATATCCATTATGGCACTTTACGTGACACAGCACCTTTCAATCTCAACAATTCCAAATAGAGTGACCAGACAGCAAGTGTGAAACATTGGGACAGGGGGTGAGGGGTAATAGCAGCCTATATACGAAAAAGACCCCAAAATCAGGACTGTCCCTATAAAATCAGGACATCTGGTCACCCTAATCCCAAATGATCATACAGAAACCACCAATGAAATGAGCTATTTCTAGGCAGGGGGAAATGGGAGAACTACTGATACAGCATCCTACTAACCCCCAGGCAACTGAGGAGGGAAATTTGTGCCCAGTGCTATGATGGTGGGAGAGCCTCTCCCACCAATATAGCTTCTGCCGCTCGCAGAGGTGGGGTTTTTTATGCTGACAGGAGAGCTTTTTCCTGCTTGCATCCGACGAAGTGGGTATTAGCCCACGAAAGCTTATGCTTCAATACTTTAGTTAGTCTTTAAGGTGCCACAGGACTCTGTTACCTCTGCTATACCAAACTAACACGGCTACCTCTCTGATTCTTGACATTCCAGCTTTGTTTTCCAATCCCCCTTTACTGTCCCTAACTAATAATGACAGACAAACATTTCCCTTCTTTGGGACCGATCTTTGTTTGGCCATAATCCATGGTGACTCTTTCCTAAGAGTGCTTCCTTTATTTAGTAGAAAATAGGACTTTTAAAACTGAGTCAATTTATAGATCAGAAAAGTAAGAGATCAAGGGCGCTGGCTTGAAGAAGCCTGCTGCTGTGCAAACTGCTCTGTTGCTGCCTCTGAATTATGATCTATAATACACCTGCTGTCACAGTTCTCCAGTCTCTCTTGAGCTGTGCCCGGTAACGTGCTAAATTATGTGCTGCATAAAAGAGGACGTGGAAGAGACCATTCAGACTCAATTGCACCCATGGCTTTATTCAGGATTTGAATCCAACACTCAATACATGAAAAGCCAGTGAATGTAACTCATTTGAGACACTGAATCCTCAATGGGAAGCCGGTTAGTGAATGATCTCAATATGCAGTGATTTTGCATAGGCTGTTTCCTTTAGCAGATGTTCCCTTATGAGGTTGCCAGTGTATTATTCTTTTAAGTGTCTCATTTCTGGGTACATATACATCCAGAAGCTATTTCTTCATGTGACTTTTAAGCAATAACCCACTAATAGTAATAGACAAATATTTTTTGCTTCTATGATGCCTTCTGCCAAGAAGTGCAAAGTACTTACAAACGGTAATGAATTTAGGCACAATATGCCTGTGGGGTAGGTATTATTATCTCTATTTTAAGGTCAGACGAATGGAGGCCGATACCAGGAAGTCCCAAGTTTCTTTTGAGGTGCTGCACACGCTCGAGTCCCAAGAAAGTTTTAATGGCTGTTCAGAGTATTGGGACTTTGCAGGACGTGTCTTAGAAACCTGGGTCCTCCAGAACCATAAAGGTACTTAGTCTCCTAAACCCCAGATTTAGTCATATCTGCGGTTTAGGCATCTAAGTCCCAATTTTGGCTCCACTCTGACCCACAATACTCCCACTGAACCCCATAAGCACCTAAATGAGCTTGGCACTTACAGTTTTAGAGTAAAACTTCCCTCAGGACCCATTTTTCTGCCTCTGAGCATGTGCCCTGCTGCCTGCTACTAAGTGTCCAAATGCTATTTCCCATGAAAGAGCCATTCACGAGGAAGAGGGGGTTGATGGGCATGTGGCCATCTCAGTAACATGTGGCGCCTGATCTAGTAGACAGGCTCTGAGGCAACCTACTGGATCAAGTCCTGTTCAAAATCTGGCTGCTGCTTCTGCAGAAGAAGGAAGAGATCCTACCTTATAACTCGTAGCCAGCTTTTAGCCCATTCTCCTGGGATGTGGGAGAAGCAGGTTCAATTCTCCCCTCTCTGCCGGATGGGGAGGAAGGATCTGAACCATGGTCTCCCACCTCCCAGGAGAGTGCTCCGAGCTCTGGGACATTCTGTTGTGGGGAAAATCCCTCAATCTCTCCTGTTGACACTGTTCCACAGTGAATCAGTAATGAAAGTGATGGAAGCAGGGGGACCAGACCCAAGGTGGGTGTCCTAACTGCCATTCCATAGCATCAACCTCTCTCTGGCCTAACTACAAGTAAATAATTAATTAAATCAATACCTTATGCCAGGAATAATGTTGGTTAGGGGTGTGATTTTTTTTTTTTACATTTTAATAAAAAAGCAAAAGCCCTAATGTAGGTGCAGTTATGCCACCCCCCAAAAAATGCTTTTGGTAGAAAAGTTCATTTTTTTCCAGGGACTGGTATAGCGCAGCTATACTGGCAAAAGCACTCTGCCAGAAGGCTTGCCAGTATTATTATACCAGCACATGTTTTCCAGTGCAGACTATACCTGAAGTGGCCTCCTAAAGTTACACTATGAGTCAGTGGCAGACCTAAGAATAAACTCACGAGTCCTGGCTCTTAGGATCTGTCTACACTTTGAGCTGGAAGGTGTAAATTCCAGCACGAGGAGGAGACATACCCATGCTAGCTCTGATCCACCTCCTGCACTACACACAGAGTGTAGATGTGGGAGGGGCTATCTGCCCTGATTAGGTGAATGTCTCAGACAGGTATGAACTTGGGGGGAGGGGGCTAACCCCTCCTGCCACTCCCACCACTGTGGCTCTACATTATTTGTAGCATGCTAGCTCCATCAGAGCTAGCACAGGTACGTCTCTTTGAATGTATACCTCTAGCTTGAAGTGTAAACATACCCTTAGTCTTCTTCTTGAACCACTTCTACTCATGTTACCAGGCCACAGAACCTTTCCACAGCACCACCGAAGCACTGTTTAAATATTTCAGAATCACTGTAGCTGCCTGATTGACAGAGGGATTGGCTGGCAGCTTGGACACTGAAGATTTTGTGGGAGGGAAATGTGAGCACTGCACTGAATTCCACCATTCGGTGTCAAATACTGAGCTAGTCTAAGTCAATTTAGCTGAAGAACTGGCTCCTGGTTTCTACTGCTACCAAGTCGAAGACAAAGCTGCTCCCTCTCACCAACAGAAGTTGGTCCAATAAAAGAATTACCTCAGCCATCTTGTCAGGCCAACGAGAATGAATTTTTCCTTGCTCAAATACATGGTTAATGTTTTGTTTGATAAAATGTGAAGGAATGGATTGTGAACAAATCTTTGGTAAGGAAGTCAATAAGGTCTACCAATAGCTAGTGAGATGTAAGAAAACTGCAGTGATCAAAAGCTAAGATATTCAAAATTAAAATGCATCCATCCAGATGTGAAGAGGCTAATGCCCTTAAAATCATAGGAGTTAGCATAAGTACAAGTGCTCGGCCTTGAAAATTAAATATGTCAATTAACTTTTGGTTTCGTGCTCCAAGGATCATTAACATTGTGTATTAGCCTGCTCAGGCAGGGGCCCGGTTTTAAGTGACTCAAGAGCTTTCTTAAAGATTTTCAAGTCATTCATTATATTCTCCCTTGGCAACAACAGTTTTAAGCTCCTGCTGCTAAGCACTAACGCAAAATGTATAGGCTTAAGATTGTCTGTTCCAGATCTTTCAAATGTATGATCCTGACAAGGATCTTAATGGAGCAGGGATTTTGCATTTGCCAAGTTGTCCTATCTGCAAATGCAGATAATGCAGCAGTATATCCTGGGCACAAGGAAGGGGCCTAGCTGATTTCAGAGGAGATTGTAATACATGAGGCTTTCGCTTATCATCCTCCACAGCCTGTTGTACTTATTGCTGCTTTTCAGGTCCTAGCATCTGTGAAAGCACAATACTCTGCTGAGATGACAGCACATCATCATGATGTTTGTGTTCAGCAATATAGCATCGCATCTGCTGCAATGATATACCCACTGAATTGAGCTTGAGCCCCAGCCAAGAGCGGCTTTAAGGCAATTTCGCACATAGCCCTCCTGAACTGTGCTGAGTACCGCTTGACAGCAGCTCAGGAGCTGGACTTCAAGTTCTTTTCAGGAGAGGTAGCATTGCTAGCTGCCATCAGCCCTCCCAAGAGTCATTTCAGTTGAATCATCCACCAGGGCATAGGGATATTCTGGCATGGAACCTCTTCTCAGCAGCCACATCCCATTGCCAGGGACTGAGAGAGGAATTGACAGAGCCACTGCATCACCCAAAGATTCCCCTGTGCAGGGGCAAACGGCTGCTTAAACTAGCCCCACAGCAGCTTTGCGGCACCAGAGGCACAAAGCAGGACTAATAACCTGGCAAGCGCTTTTCAGTTGTATGTTTTTGACTCAGGTGCTTGACCTTTCAAGTCTCTCGTCTCTTGCAGCATGTTTTATTATGGATACTAGAGAGAGAAAGAAACTATATCCTATAACTGCTGCATAAATAAGAGAGTTGTAGGATGAGGTCAGGCAGTTAAAAATATTGGCCAAGAGTTTTAGAATTAATTTTGGAAGCCTCCATTTTGGGGTTACCAACTTGATACCACAGAAGGGCCTAATCTTCAGGGAATGTGTGCTCAGTATTTTCTGAAAAGTAGGCCTCTTTCAGGTATATCCAGTTGGACACTCCAGTTGAACCATTCCAATTCACTTTTGAAAATCCTAGCCATTGTACATGAAGATGCTGATCCAGTCGTGGGGCTTGGAACAAATTCTAATTACTACTATTAACTAAAATACACCAATCCTAACAGTAAGGTAACACCTGCTTTTAACAATCCCATGCATCTACCTGTCACTATGCCTGTGCTCAAGAGGGAGACTAAATAGGTCAGAGAGACTGCAAATGGTGTTGTATGTTACATGGGTGAAAAATGGTCAGAAAATGGATGGATGTGGAATTTATATGCCTAAGGGATAGCAAGAGGGAAAGCGACTAATAGGAAGGAGTCAGTGTGACCCTAAGAACCCTGAATTCACACCCTACAGACTGTTGTAATAATTCTGGTGCAAAATATGCCTTATGAGGTATCATTTAAAAATTAACACACTGATCATTAATATTCTTGTCTAATGTATGTACAAAATGTTTATTAAGATTTACAAACATAATTTACGCTTATGACTGAAGTGTGTTTACCAGACAAGGTGGGTGAGGCTATATCTTTTGTTGGACCACGTTCAGTTGGTGAGAGAGACAGAAGTTGGTTCAGTCAAAGATATCGCCTCACCTGCCTTGTCTCTCCAATATCCTGGGATGAACATAGCTACCACACCATTGCAGTTACCAGACGTGTCTGGGGAGTGGGTAAACCTGTTTCTCAAAGACAAAGGACAAACTGACACCTCTAGCCAATGTCACAAAGGTGATTGGCAATCACCCGTAAAGGTGATTCTTTGGCAAATGAGATGGGGGATAGCTCAATCTGCATTTTAGCGGACAACAGCATGGAACCTCTTTCACCACTAGACTCCATGTCCCTGACCTTACAGCTGTAATTAACTTTATCTAGGAATAAACCTCAGGAAAATGTAACAAAGAGTCCTGTGGCACCTTAAAGACTAACTAAAGTACTGAAGCATAAGCTTTCATGGGCTAATACCCACTTCGTCGGATGCAAGCTAACTAAAGTATTGAAGCATAAGCTTTCATGACTAACTAAAGTATTGAAGCATAAGCTTTCATGGGCTAATACCCACTTTGTCGGATGCAAGCCTTGCATCCGACGAAGTGGGTATTAGCCCACGAAAGCTTATGCTTCAATACTTTAGTTAGTCTTTAAAGTGCCACTGGACTCTTTATTACCTCTGCTATTCCAGACTAACATGGCTACCTCTTTGATTCTTGACATCAGGAAAATACATTTCACAGAGTGACTGGACTATAAAAGTGAGGGACAAAACCACCGTAAATTTTCTCTCTCACTTAAGACAAAGGAACAAGCCCTTTTTCAAGGAAGTGGAGCCTGACCTGAGAATTTGGTCAGCCATGTTGCTGAGAACATGTGGTAATGATTTTACCTTGAACCAAGTCTAGCTTGTTAAGTTTTAGCTACTAGAAACCCTTTTATCTTTATTTCTCTTGTAACCATTTCTGACTTTAATGCCTTATATTTCTATTCTACTCACTTAAAACCTCTCTTTGTAGTTAATTAAACTTGTTTTATTTTTAATCTAAACCAATTCAGTGCTGCATTTAAACTGAATGATTTGGTAACTCCGGTTAAAGCAGCAGACTGTTGAATATTGACCCTTTACAGGGGCAATGGACTTTAATATCTGAACTGTCCAGCTGTAGTGACCGGAGGATTATTGTGACGGCAATCAGCAGGGGGCATAGTTACGCTTCTGAGTCAACTCCAGGCGAGGGCATAATGGTGGTATTAATCTGAGAATGGCCTTGTATTTCTGTTATCTTTTGTTTGTGTTTGGGAACAGTTTCCCAGCTGTGTAAGTGTTTACCCCGTCTGCGTGAGAACAAATGTGTGGGAAACTAAATAGGTAAACTGAGGCAGGATGACATAATCAACAAGTGCTAAACAGCTTGTAATCAACCAATTTGCTAGCTGCTTGCTATTCATGAGATTTGAGTATGTATGAGATGCAAATGAGCATGGGTATATCTGTGCTGACACACCCTTGTTTGTTGGGCTCCTCTCCTGGACATCGCTGGGGTGTGCCAGATTCCCCCATCAGTGACAGCCTGCAGTCAGGGGCCCCCAGGCACTGTCATGTCACTACCCTTCAATAAACTCACCACTTTCCATCTAGCCACTGTGTGAGAGCCTCATTTCTACGGGATTCGAGAAAGCACCCTGCAACACCAGGGAAGGACTTGACAGTACAGAACACAGGTTTGGGGAAAATCCAGGATCAGGAGTACATTGAGGTCTGCAAACAGCCTGCAAACAGTAACCCAGGCTGCTGGGAGCCAGAGTGTGACTGGAGTGTTGCTCACAGGCTGATGGGGCCAGGGCTGTAGCTATACACAGACATTCAAAGCATAACCTGCATGCTGTTTGTGAGAGATTGGAAGCTACAATAGCAAATCACTGTGAGGCACCCCAGGCTGCAGGGCAAGTGGTGACATAAGTCCTCACTGGTTTAGACTGCACATGGGAATATGACAATAAGATAAAATAGTATCTCATATATACTATTTTACCCCCTCCTGTTTTACCATCCTCGCCCTTTCAGTCCACCAGCATGTAAATTGTATCCACTTTCTCCCACTCATAGCTATTTTCTGACCAATATACAGTGGGATCCATATTTTCAGCCATGTCCAATATGCTCTGGGCACAGCTGATGAGGTGGGGTTGGGTCTACATCATCCTGATCCCTAATATTGTTTATGTCTCCCCTAGACTCTGTGGTCTGGGAAAGTTTTGCCAAAATACCCTGGGGTGTAGAAAATCCAACTGTGGCTGCTGGGTGGCCGCCCATACATCCTCTTGCTCAAATAGAATGTTTTCGCTGATGTCTTCACCTGTGACCAGCCCTCTGTTTATTTGTGTTTCCTAGCTGGGTTTCCCTTGGGAACCCTGTGGTATACTGTATTGTACATAACCTTTTGCACCAGAACTTAATTCTCTGAAAGCAATGATAGAGACTGAGGAAATGGAAGCCACTGACTCTACAGGCTGTGGCAGATGTCCAGCTGGATTGTCTTAAGCTGTAGGAAATGAATTAGAAGCAACTGTTTCAGCTTCAGCAAGAGAAACAAGGGCAACATGTACATCTAGTGCAGCAGTCCAAGCAGACTCTGGTTTAGCAGCTGGTAATTTTACGTAGGACTAAACAAAAATTGGGGTTGTTTCTATATGGGTGAGCAAGTCTACAATACTGCCCCAAATCTGTGGATCTCTTTAGGCAAGAAAAATAAACCCCTTTTCGGTTCACAAATCTGTATGTCTGCCTTAACGTGACCTACAAAAGAAAACACTGGGGTAGTGCTCTTTACAGTGGCTTTTGACATCTGGAAACACTTCCTTTCTCCAGGAAAGAAACTAGTTAGACTTCTGTTGATCTTTTGTCTTTAAAAATTCAGTCATAGAAAGATTTGTCTTTGCTGTGTTTTTGAAGCTCTTCTTGGGACCATGGAGTAGAGTTCTATGACCCCTTCATTAACAGTGGATGTTGAATATTTATTATACTTGGGGGGGGGAGGCTAAAACTTCCCTAGATACAGGTTAACTAAAATAAAAAATAACAAAGACCCTGATTCTCCACTGTCCTTACACCTTTTTCTGTCATTTGCTGGGCAGAGTGGAACACTACCCAGTCTGAATTTTTCATGCTCGTTACACAGGTGTTTGCATTTTGTGCAGGTATGAAGAACCATGCAAGGTGACAGCATTGGAGAACCAGGCCCAAAGAATAAAAATAAAGTAGAAACCATTTCTTCTCTCAACCAGGTTTCTTTGTATGGTTTCTTTGTCATTCTTCCAGTTCTCTAGCCATCTAATGAATTTTAAGGCTAGATAAGACCTAAATTTTAAATGTAAAAAACAAGTAGGAAAAGCCTGTCAGGGATTCCTTATATTTGTTGTAAAAGAGCAAGAAAGGGCCCAGACTAGGGCTGGACAAAAAATTTACTTGAAACTATTTTTCCAATTATATTTTAAACTCAATGAATATTTTTGTGAAAAAAGTGTCTTCTCAGAAAAAAATAATATTTTTTTTTGTTAAAAAGGGTGCCTGTGAACTAAAATATTATGATGAGGAACTGGTGCCATCATGCTTCATGGAAGTTGTAGTTCAATTGCATCATGTACTCCATTTTCTTCTATGGATCAGACTCTCCATTGGACTACATCCCCCATGAGGAATCAAGGTCAGGGACTCCCAGGGTTCACTGCTTCCCCTTTCTGAGAGAAAAGACCATTAGGCTTCATGAAAAACATAGTCTGACCAGGGAGCCCCTATAGGAGGAGAACAAGAGAACAAGGCACCCAAATAACTATTTCCATGAGGCACCAAAGCCATATTTCCTAGTGGAAATATTTTGGTTTTAAGCCAGTTTTTTAATTCAAATTTCAACTGAAAAATCAAAATGTTCTGTGATTAAATTTGCTTGTGTATTTATTTACTAGTTCTAGCATATTTCCTCCTTTTCGGTCATGGTTCTTTCCATTGCCTTAGAACATTAAGCTTCTCGCCACTCTTGTCTAGAAACAACAGTTGGAGTGACTGCATTCAGAAATGCCATCTTGGTAGTAAGTGGACTAATTGTTGTGTAGTGCTGAAAACGGGAAAGTAGGTTCTACTCTCAGCTCTGCAATATTTGCAAGTCATCTTATGTCCATTTTAAAGCTTAGAAAATTGTGGCAAACTCTTCCTTCTCAGATGTATAATGTGCGGGTTAGGTGATATTATAAACTGCTTTATCATTGCTACTGCCTAAGAGCCACAGAAGTTTAACATCAAATAGATCATCCTTGAATGAAACATGATATGAAAGTACCAAATCCAGTTGCTACAGACGTAGGAGACATTAACCAAAAAGCATGTTGTTACCACACCATTTACCAGTACGCTGAATTTCTTTGGGATAGCATGTCAGCTTTACCTGGTGGTACTATTCATGGACTAAGCCTAGGTTATACTCATTATAGGTATGTCTACACTACAATTAAAAACCGGCAGCTGGCTCCTGCCAAGTGATTCGGGCTAAGGGGGTGTTTAATTGTGGACAGTTGGGATCCAGCTGGAGCACAGGCTCTCGAACTCTGTGAGGTCGGAGGGTCCCAGAGCTCAGGCTGTCTACACCGCAATTAAACAGCCCCTTAGCCCAACCCCCGCAAACCAGAGTCAGCCGGTATGCGGGGGTGTCTAATTGCAGTGTATAAGGGTGGCAAGAGCTGGCCTTTTGTGAATAGAGAGTACAATGTGCAGACTGCTTAGTCATAATGAAACAGTATCTCATTTTCTAAAAGAACAAAAAAATCTTTTAGGGTGAATTAAAGCCCTAATCCCAAGTGAGTATAATCAGAATGCAGCAGAGTGTGGCACTGAGAGAGCTTGCTGAGTTAGATCCAAGAGCAAATGAGAATTGAAATTTAATTACTAATGCCAACTCGCTCCAAAGGATTATTCAAAAACTTTTAGCACATTAAAGAAAAATGGACAAAATTGCCTGCACTTCTGATGCTGCTGAGGAAATATGGAACTGTGGGTTCTGAATTTGCTAAAATTACTGGTCATGTAGCCTGATGTATTTCAGACATCTGCACAGAAGATCACTGCAAAATCCAAATAGCCCCCACCCCCCAGGAAAATGTAGCATTTCTGCTGGCAGTGTTGTCAGTGCATTTTTTGTAATAGGAAGCTTGGAGGCCTGCTACAAATAATTTCCAATGAGTAATTAGCAGCTAAAGCTGGCATATTTCCTGCTATCTGAAATTAAATCAGAGTTAGGTTGAGATGAAAAAGCTCTATTAACTCCCTAAGCTTCCAGTTCCTGTTTGTGGGTGGAAATTGCTGTTTTGAACTTTATCAGCGACTATCTAAAGAAGTCTGGAGTCAGTGGTAATAGCGAGATATGTGAAAGACTCCATTGCAGTAGCTTCTGCCAAAGTACAGAAGGAGTTCTAAATAAATCTCCACAGGAAAACTATACTTGGGGGTTACATAGACTAGTCTAGTCAAAGGGAAGGATAGTCCAATGATTAGAGCGCTTACCTGGTTCTTAGGAGACCCCTCCTCTGCCACAGACTTCCAGTGTGACCAGGGGGCAAGTTACTTTGTCATTATGTACCGTATTTTTCGTCTTATAGGACGCTCCGGCAGCCCGCCCGCGGCGGGGAGGGGGGAACCGGGAGCGCTCCCGGCAGCCCGCCCGCGGCGGGGAGGGGGGAACCGGGACGCTCCCGGCAGCCCGCCCGCGGCGGGGAGGGGGGAACCGGGACGCTCCCGGCAGCCCGCCCGCGGCGGGGAGGGGGGAACCGGGGCGCACATTCGCCCTATAAGACGCACCAACTTTCCCCCCCCCCCCGTTTTGGGGAAGAAAAAGTGCATCTTATAGGGCGAAAAATACGGTACCCTATCTGTAAAGTGGGGATAATAGTATCTACCTTAGAGTTGTATTGTTCAAATAAATATCTTAAAGATTGTGTGGCTCCCAGATATTATATAAAGGGGGGGGGCATATAAGTACCAGAGACAAAAGGATTTAATTCTAAAAATAATGAATGTTTTAAGGGCCAATATCAAGCTCAAATGTTTCCCAGAAGGTGGTGAGAAAAATAACCCCCCAAAAGGCAGTAGAAATCCCACAAGCTTGCATTCAGATTTTTTCCCTTTATCTTTCATCAGGAGATAGGGACTGGCCTTCCTGGAAATGGCAGGAAGTTCAGCATCCCGTGCCCAGAGAGATTACCCAAGTTCTACGGAAGCTAAGGTGGTCTTTCAGAGAGGTTCCCTGCCTCCACACGGCCACCTGCTTCCCCTTAATAGCACAGTACCTGAAGGAGCATTGCTCTCAGCCATCTCCCCTCCTCACCAGACTAAACTGCCTTAGGTTTTGTCCCTTAAGAACTGTGATTTATGTTCTCCCTGCTTTACCTGCGCTATGCAGAGTGATATTAAAAATGCATGATCTTCTTTCAACACCAGAAAAATACTGCTTCAGTATCGTGTCACAAATAATGCAGTGAAGGGGCCAGTGGAAAGAAAAAGCGGAAAGCCAGCTTTCAGAAGAAAGAATTGACATTTAGGGGAAATGGGCTTGAGCTTCTGTTCTTAAAGTTTCTGTTTAGGAACCAAAGGGGTTTCTAAACCAGCTGTCTGGCTAATATAGTTAACTAAATCAAGCATGCTTTAAGATGAAATAGGCAATTTTTGTACCCTGGAACTGATTGCATTAAGACAAAGTCTTCATACTTAGATAACGGAGGGACCGTATCATCAAATCAGGTTATGCTTAGACAGAGAGATGCATAGAGGACTTAGGCTAACCTTTAGCCTTGCTAGTTAACCTGAGCTAAGCAACTTGCTAGTTAACCTGAGCTAAGCAAATTGCTGTCTGTGAGTCTCTATTACCACGGAAATATGACAATTAGATGAGTGCTTCCAAACAAAGTAGTGGTTTTAAAACTGCCAGTTAGCATAGACCATGTGAGAGCTTTGCCTACAATAAGGAACAAACCTGACATCAGCAGATGTGTAGGCTCTAGTCAAGTCTTCATACTATGAGCCAATGTACGTGAATGTTCACAGACCTGAGATTAGGAAATTTGCACACTTCTTTCCCACACCCCTCCTGCCACAAACACATTCCCAGTCAGACTACTCCCATGAGCCCTGGGATCTCCAATGTGAGCTTTGCTTTGTGGGAGTGGTGGCCTCCCTTCACCCACACATTTCTGCTACCTTCTGGGCTGGTAGCCCACTTTTCTAGGCCACACCTCTTATCTTTTCCCTTTCTGGGGCCAGAGAGGGACCAGGTAAGGCTACTACACCCTTAATCATGCATGGGGATTTACAGGGAGCAGAAGCATCTGGGCTTATCTTCATTGCAAAGTCAACTGAAGTTGTAACTCAAGTGTTGCCCCTAACTTGAATCCTGTCCACACCTAAAACCCTTCACTTGAGCACATTGACTGCCTGGCCTGAAGGGAGTATAGAATATAGGCTACAACTCAATTGAGCAGCTGTAACATGGTATGGATGAAGGCTAGGGTCATGCAAGTGCCGCAGGACTTTCAACACCTTCCCACAATTCCCGCCTTGTTCCCAGAAAGTTTTCTCTCAACTCACAGAGTGACTCAGCTTACTGCAGCACTAAGAACCATGGGATGTGCTCCCCAGAAGTCCCCCCACTGGACACAAATGAGTGCAGTGCCAGTGTGGAAACAATGACCTGAAAGTTTTTTTGCAGTGTGGTGCTCTCACTCAAGCTTAGGAAGGGAGTAATTCAAGTGTGGGTAACTCACTTTAACTGCAGTGAAGCCAGGTCTTTGGATATGGTAACAGGAGCAGACCCACATTAAGTGACAGGAGCAATGCAACTCCATTCCAGCAGTGCAGCATCTAAGGAATCCACTAGGATTCCAGCAACTACATGTTCGTTGTTTTATTTGCAGATTGTGACAGTTTGGGGAATATCTCTGTCTCCAATTATGAATTCCATTTGGTTTTATGAACACTATTTGTACTTGAAACAGTCAGTGCTGATTAGATCATCCATTTGTGAGCAGGGAACCTGGCACACAGAGAGAAGCTACGTCTGGCAAACGTGTAATTGAGCAATCCAGGAGCCATCATCAGTGAATGTCTCTCTAACCTGATTGAACAACATGGCTTCTGCCAGCAGAGCCTTTGCCTTTGAATGGACTATTTTGGGACAAACCTGCTTGGGTGAGAAGGGGAGCAGGAATTCTCCCTGGCTTAAGCACATGATTGGAAGAGGCAGTTTCCCCCAGCAGAGTATCTGATCACTGGACAGAGACTATTCAAAAAGGAGAGCTTCCACATGCCATTTACTGCCAGACAAGGAGGAACGGTATAGACAGGAGATACCTTGCCTCCCGCAGGGACTCGGACCAAAACCAGGGACTCACAAAAGGAGGTAAGGTCAGACTGAGGGGGATGGTGTAGAGGAGTTTGTTGTTTTCGATAGATCTGTAACTCGGATGCTTCTGAAGAGTAAAGTGTGTGTATTTAAGATGTTCCTTTGCTGAGTGTGTGTTCCTTGTTTTCCTGCCATATTATCTCTGAAGGGGCATAACCAGAAAAACCAGACCTCCCATAGCCAGGTTGATTCTGGAGAGAATGTGTCTAAATAACTGAACGCTTGGGAGGGCGGAGACAAGTGGTTCTGGAGTCTAGGTGGCCGCACTGTGGGGTCCTACTCCCAAGAGGGGAGTTAAACATTGGGTCTGCACATGGTAATAGGCCTGAAAAACCCAGAGCTATGAACAGTGATCAGTCACTACCCAGGGCCTGGGGAGCTTAGCAGTATGTGGGATTCAGAGGTCGGATTTTATCATAATCTGGTGTCCACTAATGGAGCAGGATATGGCAACACATATCATGTTTTTCCTTAGAAGTGCTTCAGCATTGCAAGCCAGATTTTTGGATGCAACTGATCAGCATTGGGTTCAGCGGTGTTGGGGAGGACACAAAGATGCCCTTTGTGGCTCCCTGCTCCTGAGCATGGTTGTACGTTGGTTCTAGTGTAGGTTAGAGTGGCTTCAGAGGAATCCTTACCTTACCGGACCATCTGTTTATGACCCTTTAGGTTTGACAGAGCAGCGCAAAAGTAACTATGGCAGTGTGGAGAAGCTAGCTCTGTGTTTCCAGAAACTGACCGTACTGAAATAAAATGCAGAGTCCTGAATTCTCAGGGGCATGAGGCAACTTTGCACCATTCCAGTGCTACCTCCTTTGCCACGTCTCGGAGTCTCCATGGATGGGGGGGAAATGGCCAGGGAGAGGGGTGTCCCGGGTGTGCCAGTGAGTTAACTTGCATCCTGCTGATCCCCAGGTGCCAGAGCTTTGGGGTTCTTGGCAACTGACAAAAAACAAACCTTCAGGCTTCTCCAATCTGCACTGGACAACCAGCCCAGCACAAAACAACCCTGGGAGTGCAAAGAGATATTACATCCATTTTTGCCCTCACTCACACCCTATTCTAGTCTACACAAGTTCTTATACTGCCCTTCTCACCCTAGTCTCTGAGTGTCTTCCCTAGTGCATTATGTGACAGAACTATCATCTGTCCTGTGGTTTACTCTCTCCTCCTCCTCTCCAGAGGGGGGAGAATTGTGTGTCCAATGCAGTGTTTTACATTGGTAGGGTTGTTGTTTTTTAAAAATCTACATAATGCTAAGTATCTGTTAAAGAAGGCATGGCCAAAGAAGTACATCTTGCCCTAGGGCGGAAGGTGTTGAGGTTTGTGATGACCCTTAGTTATTGAGTTTCCTCCACAGTCTTCCCCACTCCCTTCCACTTGCCAACTGGTCCTTGGCCACAGCTGAACACTGAAGCTGCCCCAGAAGGTTGCTTAAGTAAAGGTGGCAAGATCAGGGCCTAGAAATGTTGTGGAATAAACAGAATTTTACGGGTGGACAGCGAGTGTCATTTTTTGGTAGTTCCCTACAAATGAACACAACAAAGGATAAAATTAAGCTGAGATTTCAGACCCAGAAACTTCACCCTACACATCACCCTAAGGAGTCATATTTATTACTTTTCCAACTAAACATGAATTTTGCCTTTGGCATTTGGGATATAATCTTCTTCTTTCACTTCCTGTAAGCCTGGAGAGAAAATGCTGCTTGTGTCAACATCCTTGGCCATTGTTCACCAATCCCTAAAGTCATCTCTGAACTGCCTTACTGGACTGTGCTGTCAAAGTGTTTCTGTTCATCATAAAAAATGGAACTGAATAGATCAAGAAAACCAAATTATCATGGACTAGCCTGGCTGAGAAATCTGTTAACTCAAGACAAATCCAAAGAGCAGCTTATAGTCAGAGAAGGAAACAAAAAATCTTTCTGAAGAATTAAAGACTGGTGGGGTGGGGAGAAGTAAGGACCAAAGGCAATTGTTTCTTGCTGCATAGAAGAGCTCAAATACAAGAAAAAAGCAGTGGAGACGAGTCATAATTCGTGGAAGTGATGAACAGGAGGCTATAGAGCATACTCACTGCTTATGCAACTCACCAAACCTTGGCACACAGACACTGGTGGCTGGGTTCTGAAGGATTGTGAGGAATCATGAGAAGCTACAGATGAGGGAGTGGATCAGCCCACTCTATGCAGAAACTAGAACGGGTTCAGGCAGAAAAGAAAACCGTAGTTAATGCTACTTACAGTACCATACTGCACTGTCTACACCCCTGGGAGAGGAATAGGTACATCCGTGGATAGCAAGGAGATGGATAGCTATGTGACTCTGGAATAATCCAGGTCCCAAGGAAGCAAACTGGTTCTCTGCATACTGCAGATGTAACCAGTCTCCTTCCTCAGAAGCCTGGTTTATTCTAGAAACATGTTGCTAGCCATCTCCCTGCGGTCATAGATTCACCTCTCCCTCACCAAGTGGGCAGAAAATGCAGAGCACAAATTAATGCTGGATAGCACCAGTTGTCACACAAAAAAGAATGGCAACATCTATGTCTGCTGAAAAGAACCCCTTCCTACCCACATCTGAGGCAGCACTGGAGTGCATGGAGTGCCATGAAATACGTGGGTAATATGATTACAAGGGACACTTTGTCATAGAATCTCAGAGTTGGAAGGAACCTCAGGAGATCATCTAGTCCAACCCCCTGCTCAAAGCAGAACCAATCCCTATTTTTGTCCCATATCCTTAAATGGCTTCATCAGAGATTGAACTCACAATCCTGGGGTTAGCAGGCCAATGCTCAAACCACTGAGCTACCCCTCCCCACACTTAGGTTCAGCCTGCACAATGAGCAGGGTGTGTGTGATTTCCTCTGCTTGTGCACACATACTCATTGAGCTAGCACACACATAAATAGCAACATCACTGCGTTAGCATGGGTAGTGGAAATGAAGATACGGCTGAGCTGGTTTTAGTGGGTTTGTACTCAGAATGGCCTGAGTCTGCTGCCACTATTCATACTACCACAACAACATGGCTATTTGTACTCAAGCTTGCTCAGTGAGAGCTAGCACGAGTATATGTACATGGGCAGCAGAATCACAGCCCTACCACATAGTGTAGACATAGCCTAAGTCAGTGATGGCGAACCCGTGGCACGCGTGCCGCTGCCGGCACGCCGAGCCGTCTCTGTGGGCACGCCGTCAAAACGCCGGAGCAGAGGGGCGGGGTCAGTAAGAGGCGAGCGGGTGGTGGAGGAGGAAGTGAAAGGACGGCCGGAGCCCGGGAAGGAGAGCGGAGGCGGGGCCGAGGCAGGAGGCGAGGCAAGGCAAGAAGGAGAGCGGAGGCGGGGCCGAGGCGCGAGGCAAGGCAGGAGGCGCGCGAGGCGAGGCGAGGCGAGGCAGGAGGCAGGAGGCGCCGCCGCCGCCGCCGCGCAAGGCGAGGCGAGGCGAGGCGAGGCGAGGCAGGAGGCGAGGCGAGAGGCGAGAGGCGAGAGGCGCCGCGAGGCAAGGCAAGGCAAGGCAAGGCAGGAGGCGGCGCTGCCGCCGCGCGAGGCGAGGGGGGGGGGAAGGCAAGGCAAGGCAAGGCAAGGGGGGGAAGGCAAGACAAGGCAAGGCAAGGGGGGGAGGCAAGGCGGGGGGGAGGGAAGGCAAGGCGGGGGGGAGGGAAGGCAAGGGAAGGCAAGGGGAGGGAAGGCAAGGCGGGGGGGAGGCAAGGCAAGGCAAGGCAAGGGGGGGAGGCAAGGCAAGGGGGGGAGGCAAGGCAAGGCAAGGGGGGGAGGCAAGGCAAGGGGGGGAGGCAAGGCAAGGGGGGGAGGCAAGGCAAGGCAAGGGGGGGAGAGGCAAGGCAAGGCAAGGGGAGGGAAGGCAAGGCAAGGCAAGGGGAGGCGAGGCAAGGCAAGGGGAGGCGAGGCAAGGCAAGGGGAGGCAAGGCAAGGCGAGGGGAGGCAAGGCGAGGGGAGGCAAGGCAAGGCAAGGGGGGGAGAGGCAAGGCAAGGCAAGGCGAGGGGAGGCAAGGCGAGGGGAGGCAAGGCAAGGCAAGGGGAGGGGAGGCAAGGCAAGGGGAGGGGAGGCAAGGCAAGGGGGGGAGGCAAGGCCGGGGGGGGGGGGCGAGCCGCGCTGCTGAGGCCGGGGGGGGGGGGGGTGAGCCGCGCTGCTGAGGCCGGGGGGGAGTCCCGAGTCGAGCGGGGGTGTTGGCACTTTGAAAAAAAACAAGTCATTTTGGTTTGCAGTTTGGGCACTTGGGCTCAAAAAGGTTTGCCATCACTGGCCTAAGTGATGTTTAGCTTCACTTGTTCCTAGCTCATAGTGCAGGCATTGCCTTAGCGATCTGACAAAGAACTGGACTTGAGGCTCCAGCAATGTTCAGTCACATCTGGAGAAGCAAAGGCATTACCGTGAAGTGTTAAATGAAATCGCTGTAGTCTCTTGTCTTCAGCATCTTGCCGTATGCATGTGAGACATGGACCTAAAGGAAATAGGATATTAAGTGGTTCTCTGCCTTCAGATTGAAATGCTGCAGGCTATTGCTGCACATTAGCATATGCACACAACTAATTAGGAAGTAATCATCCAAATTTACAGCATGACCAGAGTGATGCATAATATAATAGAGACGATGCGACAGAGAAAACTTGAGTGCACTGGGCAGGTGGGTTGGATGAGCGGAGGAAGACGCTGCTGTAAGTTTTGAAGGGACTGGTGCTGGGGGCAGGGATGCCTGGTGGGGAGTGTGGTTTGATGATATGGCTGACTGGATGGGGTACTGAAGGCTGTGTGAAAATGGCAAAGTGTGGAGGAAGCCAGCTGGCCAGTGACGCTCAAGTCCTGTGTTTTCTGTGCATTGTGACGCGACCCTCTGGTGCTTTGCGCTAGGAGAGGACGATGTGTTCAGAGAACTTTCTACAGTTTCGCTGTCCTGTGCTGATTAGCTGTTGGCTCCAACTCTCCCTCCCCTGCCTTGCCCCCCTAAACCCTTTCCATGTCCTTTCTCCCTTCATTTTTCTTTCCATTTAGCTGATCCCCTCATAACTAAAATCAAGTCTCCCCACCCTGGAATCATGGACAAACAGTTGTCATCCCATTATTCACTCTGCTTTCAGCTTAAGTATCATACCCCTTTCCTCACTCAGTGTCTCTCCTGTCTCTATAGACTGTAAACTCTTAGAGGCAGGGACTGTCTAAACAGTGCCTACCACAATAGGGCCCTACTCCTGAGGAGCCTTTAGGTACTATCCTAAACATGATTAAAGTAAGTACTGAGATTGGATTTCCCAGTAGATCTGCTAAGTGCCCCTCCACTCAGCAAACTGCTCTTCTGGAGAGGAACTCGATCTGGTTTTCTAGGTTTCCAAAGTCACCGTTCTCAGATTGTTCCTATTGTGTTGGAGGCTAGGTTTTTATTCCCTTCCCCCCCCCCCCACTGAGAAGGGAGAATACAGGACAGTCTCTGTTGCATTCAAGAGTCTAAGAGAAGGGCAGGCAGGGTCTACAGCCATGCATAAGGATGCAGGACTCTTGTTGAACTGCCCTGTTAGGCATTGAAAGTCTAGCTCAAAGCTGTAGGGTAAGTACTGATGGTTTATTGTAATCTCCACCAGGTTGTGATCTCCACCAGGTTATAAAAGACATGGCCGTGACCCACAGGTCAGAGTGAATGAAGGGCGGAGGAGGTGAGGTCCTACAGAGAGCCCTCGGAACAGCCAGGCTTGAGGTGAAAGTTTAGTCTTGTGCTCTGTTTTTATCTAATTTACCAAATAATCCAAACCCCCAAAAGTAGATAATTTTTTTGTCCTTATTTGGAGCCGGTAGGAATGCCATCTGTTCACAGACTGTCTAACGTTAACCTTCCCTACATTTTTTCTTTAATTTCATGTCCCAATACTACTCCCCCAAAACTAGACCAAAACTTTACTAAAATCCTGACATGTCCTCTGAACACCTATAGAAGTTCAGCAGGCTAGACAGCAGCAGTCATGCATGTTCATACCTTGCAACCTCACAAAAACCAAGGAGACTGTGTAGAGAGGCTTGTATTTAAACAGAGTTGGCATCAAGGTTTGTTGCATGGATTGGTTCCTGAGTTGGAGACACCACAGTGCAAATTAATGACGGCCACATCGACACCACCCTATACCGAAAACCTACCGACAGCTATGCCTACCTTCATGCCACCAGCTTCCATCCCGGACATACCACACGATCCATTGTCTACAGCAGGGGTCTCAAACTCAAATGACCATGAGGGCCGCATGAGGACTAGTGCACTGGCCCGAGGGCCGCACCACTGACACACTCCCTGCCCTCGCTGCCCCGGCTCCGCCCCCACTCCACCCCTTCCAAGAGGTCCCACCCCTGCCCCACCTCCTCCTCTGAGCACGCAGCTCCCCATTCCCTCCTGGAAAGCGCTAGGCACCACCAACAGCTGTTTGGCAAACAAAGCAAGAGCAATATAGGAAGTCCAGAGCTAGAAACACGCGCGGCCCAGCCAGGCAGCAGAGAAGCCTCTGCTTCTGGCCCCTCCCTCCTGCAAACTGCTATGGGGGGGGGAACGACAGGAAGCTTGGCGGGCCGCAGGGAAGGGCTTCGCGGGCCACATGCGGCCCCCGGGCCGCATGTTTAAGACCCCTGGTCTACAGCCAAGCACTGAGGTACAATCGGATTTGCTCCAACCCCTCAGACAGAGACCAACACCTACGAGATCTTCACCAAGCTGTCTCAAAACTACAATACCCACACAAGGAAATAAGGACACAGATCAACAGAGCCAGACGTGTACCCAGAAGCCTGCTGCTGCAAGACAAGCCCAAGAAAGAAAACAACAGAACACCACTGCCCATCACCTACAGTCCTCAGTTAAAACCTCTGCAACACATCATCAGTGACCTACAACCCATCCTGGACAATAATCCCTCACTCTCACAGGTCTTGGGAGGAAGGCCAGTCCTGGCACACAGACAACCTGCCAACCTTAAACAGATTCTCACCAGCAACAGCACACTGCACCACAATAACTCCAACTCAGGAACCAATCCATGCAACAAACCTCGATGCCAACTCTGCCCACATATCTACACCAGCAACATCATCACAGGACCTAACCAGATCAACCATACCATCACTGGTTCATTCACCTGCACATCAACCAATGTCATATATGCCATTATATGCCACCAATGTCCCTCTGCTATGTACATCGGCCAAACTGGACAGTCCCTACGAAAAAGGATAAATGGACACAAATCAGATATCAGGAATGGCAATATACAAAAACCTGTAGGAGACACTTCAACCTGCCTGGACACACAATTACAGATTTAAAAGTCACCATACTGCAGCAAAAAAACTTCAAGACCAGACTGCAAAGAGAGACTGCAGAGCTGTAATTCATTTGCAAATTTAACACAATCAATCTGGGACTGAACAAAGACCTTGAGTGGCTTGCTAATTACAAAAACAGCTTCTCCTCCCTCCGAGTTCACACCTTCAATTCAGCTGCTAGAAGAATATCTCACCCTCCCTGATTTGAGATAACAAGCTGGTTCAGCCTGATTGGACTAACCTTGTTACCTCCTACCTGATTCCTGACTATTTATCTATACCTGCCTCTGGACACTTCCACTGCTTGCATCCGACGAAGTGGGTATTAGCCCACGAAAGCTTATGCTTCAAAACTTTATAGTTAGTCTTTAAGGTGCCACAGGACTTTGTTACCTCTGCTATTCCAGACTAACACGGCTACCTCTCTGATTCTTACCATGATATTGATATTCAAAGGGGTTTGACTGCTCCTTACTGGAACAGGCGTATTTTAAAGATTTGAGTAAGTAAGTTAACGTACGATCTAGGCCACTGATGCCTGAGGAAGTGATTCTCGCTCCTTTTCCTCCAAGCATCTAAGATGAACCCGGCTGTCCTTTAGAGCTGGTGGGGGAAAAATATTGATGAAATGGTTTGATTTTGCTGATTTGCTGACATTGACCATTCTGCAGAGAGATTTTTGATGAACTTCCAAACAGAACCCAGACTCACCATGGCTGGTTTCCTGCCTACTCACCTATTCAGTTCTGGGGCAGCCTACCAGGCAGAATGCCCCAGAATTGGGGACCGACCCTAGGCTTCTGGAGTCTGTTGTGACAGCTGGACTGACAAATTTACCCTAATTGTGAGCTCAACAGTAGAAACTGTGATGCTGTCATAATAACCTAGAATAATAAATGCTGATGGGGAAAGGTGCTAAAGGGAGACAGACTGCATTAGTCCAAGCAGAGGCCCGCTGATACAACTCAAGGGCTGTGTTAAGGTCATGGCTAGTAAATAAGCCAAGTATGGGACCAGAAAATAATGGACCAAATTGATGTGTCCGAAATTAGGCCTAGCTGGTGAACAAAATAGTAACAGGGTGAGCTATTTCACCCATCATCATCTTTGCGGGTTCTTAAAAAGAGACTTTAGGGTCTGAGGGGAAAATACAACTGGACAGAAGCAAAGGCAACAGTTGCTAATTGAAATGGGAAGGAGCGAATTTCACCATTATGGATGCCAATCTGCTGTTTCTGGTGCCCCTGGGATCTAGCATGATGCCACTGTGTCTTCTTTGTCCTAATCCTGAAAGATGTCCTGAGCAGAAAGGGCCGGAGAGCATTCAGATGATATCTCCACTGGCTAACTCCCAAACTGCCCTGGGGATGTGAAATTTTGTCATCACTGGCTTCCATGTTCTTTTCCTTCCCCCATCTCTTCTCTTTCCTATCTCTCTTTTTTGCCTTCTATTTAATCAGAGTCTGACTTAGCAGGCCAAGAATGTATATTTTGCAGCACTGCTGTAAACCTGTTACCAGAAAGAGGCAGCTAAATGCAATGTCCTAAACAGCCTGATGCTAGTACAAATCTGCCAGATCTCAGAGTGACTGATAAGACCGTGTGCTGTGCCTGTGTTTTTCCCACACTAAGGCTGCAAGTGAAAGTCAACACCAGAGACAGAAGCTGAATTTTCTATCTTTGCTGTGTTTTTCTGTCCTCTCTTGCATGTGAATCTATCTTGTTTTATCCTTTTAGGAAACAGGATCAGCAGCAGCTCCAGCCCATTTCAACTAACTCCCTCTCTTTTCCCCAAAAGGACAAATTATTACCATATAAAAGATCATCCTATGGGGCTGGGAGTCCTTCTAAAAACTCCCTGTTGCTGAAGGGAAAGAGAACAAGGGATGTGATTAAAATGAAAGCCTTACTTTATACATCTCAAACTCTTAACTGTTTTTGCTTTTCTGTATCTTTAATAAAAGATGTAAAAGGAGTTTTATGGTAGTATACAGGTTGAGTTCCAAACCCTGAACATTGTTTAACAGATTTTAATGCTGGACAGTGACAGGCCATGTTAGACCTTTGACTCTTTGGGCTCATTTATATTCTCTTTAAATTAAAACAACAGGTCCACAGCTCGGTGACAGCCTGCCAGGCAGATTGCCCACAAGCTAGGGCTCTCTTCCCAAGCATGGAGAATTTTGAAATAGCAAAATTATCCACAAAATGTTCTCTCATCTTGTGTCTCAATTCTAAATTCCCATCTGGACTGGATTAGGGCCAGGTCTTTAGGTTCAGAATCCAGGACATTCCCTTCCTGAGGACAGCCTGCCTTTTTGATTCGGTTTGCTTGGACCATTTGGCCTTCTCTTTGCATTAGCTCTTCCTTTTGGGTAACTGTTCTTTCCAACTTTCATGTCTGAATTAAAACTATTTAAATTACACCAGACTTCACTTACTATTCTTTTTTCCTACAGAGCCCTAGAAGAGCATCTGAAGTACAAGTACAGGATACCATGTGACAGAAGAAATTGATAGATTCTTTACCACTACAAAGTATAATATAGTTTTGTCCCTAAAACTTCTCTCTGCTTCACTATAGACCTACAGATGCCACAGGTAAATAAACAGTTTCCCACTGGATTTCAGTTCCTTGCAAAAGACTCACCAAAACATTTGAGATTTACCAAGTATATATATCTTCTTGTGAACATAAGGACCATCAAGAGAAAGTTCTGATTTCCAAATAGTTTAAAATGTGAGAAATGACATTAATATAAGAAGTTTCCGTTACTGCTCATTAAACATTTTAATTATTCTCAAGTTTAGTAGCAAGTTCAAGGTCAAGAACAACTCACATGAATTCCACAAAGCAACACAAGCAGAAAATATGAACGGTAACTCATTGTAACCTAAGTGGAGTTAGGTCTAAATTATGCCTTTGCCTTTGATAAGAGACTCTCCCTAAACTATAACTTTAAGACTTCAGTGTCTTTGAAACAGAGTAGAATGTAGCCTATTTTTTTCCACAGGGGAATAGTTGTGTCAACAGCAACTTACAGTGTGAGTACAGTATATGTCTCACACTGTTTATTACTGTCTGCATGCTCCCCTCCAGGTCTATCCAGAAATTATGCACTTCCACAGCAGGCTGCAGTTACAGCTACCGCTGTATTCTCTCTTTTCCTGATATTGTCTTATTAACTTCAATGAATGTTCAGTATAAAATTGCTGTCAAGATACAAACATGGGTCAATACCAGTAAACTACTTAATGCAAAGAAGAGAGACTGGTATTATTTCTAGTTTAATACCATTGAACATAACCTACTGTCCCCAATCTCCTCCATGTACTGGTCTCATAAGACTGTACAATAATTTTGTTAGTATTAATTTAGAGCTAGTGGGATGTGACAAAATGACGGCTTTGACTGGTGAGTCCTCCACAGGATAGATACAGTCAGCCCCTTCCTTTGCCTCTGCTGAGACTGCTCCAATAAGAGCGCGAAGTAACCATCTACTTGTAATTGCAGATGCAAAAAGTAGGTTTAAAAGAACTTCAGTGTGGAACATGCTGGAGTCAGGATTCCCATGGCTATTCTCATTAATTTAATTAATTGATTAATCTCATACTAGAATAGTGAACCATGAAAACTAAATTCATTCTCCTCGAAGAGCATCTCCAGCAGCATGGGGATTCAGGTGTAATTCTCAGTGGCTCCTCGGGGAAGCTGGCCCGGTTCACAAGACAGTGTCATATCTTTAGCTTTAATTGAGGATTAGGAACAGGTTGTCAGTGCATCAGGGGGTTGGGCAAAAGCTTCTCAAAGGCACCTACAAAGCTCCCTGGTGCTGTCCCCTGTCTGGGCCCCTAACAATTTAGTCCAACTTTAGGGCTGTCCTTAATTGCATATGGCTGCCTATGACTTCAAGGGGCTATTCTGGCAGCTAAGAAGCCATAGAGCACACAGGCACTCTGGCCACACCCCTACACTGGGAAAGCGGGATACACAGAGCAATTAGTGGCTCTACACCACTATTGGATTTCTTGTATACTAGGGAATGCCTACTGAGGCCAGATCCACTGTGTTTCCTGCTATTTTGTGCCTCAAGAGCAACATGAAGCAGTCAGGATGCGGCCAAGACTCTAGTCCAGTCCAGCAGTACAAACTCAGCCTGTGATGTGAAACCCCATCTGGTGCTTTTCTGGCTTATACAGATATTTCAGATTCTGCTGTTGGAACTTGAAATATTATTGCTGTTGCGCAAGCCAAACCAGAACTCCAGATCATGCTCCCAGATCTGGGTTGGCTCCGTTGTGTTCTCAGCAGTGAAAAAACAGTGATTATTTTTGTCAATAAAAGAGGCAGATTGAACTCTGTCAAGTTCTGCTCTATAATCATTCTTCTGAGCATAACCATGCTAACATGACCACTAAAAGCTGCTATACCCCAAAAAATGTAGATACCAATCCATTCTTGTTAATATCACAATTCACATTTATTCCAGAAAAAGTATTCTCGCGTAATTCAGCTAGGCATATTTTAACTGCTTTGTAGCTACAATGTGGTTAGTGTACAGACCTTTGTTGGAGTGCATCTTTCAAGGAGCTTAAGTAAAGTTGGCCCAATTTTACACTGGAGTAAATTCATTGACTTCAGAGGAGCTTAAGACTTCTGCAGGTAGAAATCAATGAAGTTACACAAGTATGAACCAAGTACAAATCAGTGGAGAACCAGCTTTATTGTCTTCTCCTAGACGGGTTCTGAAAAATTTTAAGTGGATTTGAAATTAGGTAAAGCACCCATCTTGCTATTAACTTTAGGCTTGAGCAAACAAAAAGTAGGGACAGACCTACATTTCCACAGACAATGCTTTCCCTGATAGTAGAATAGCTAAAATTGTTCTTAGAACAAGTGAGAGTTTGGGGAGTGACGTTACAAGGTGCTCTATCAGTGGTTTTATAAAGAGGACATTTTATGAAGTTAAAAGACATTTAAAATTAATTATAGGGAATACTTCACATAATGCATAATTAACCGTTGGTACCACTGCCCCAAAATATTGGGGCAAAGAGCTTAGTAGGATCCAAGAACAAATTTGATATTTAAGGTTTGTGAGAACAACTGGAAATATATCTTTTACTGAGGTTACCCAGGAAAAATATGCATCATTAGATGATGATAGATCCTGCTGCTGCAGGCTGGGTAATTACATAGGGAAAGGAAGGACCCAGGGTTTGTTGGGTTGGTAAATTGTGGGGCATCAGTGCCACAGATGGAGGAGGAAGACAGTTCAAGTTTACCACCAGGACATATTCTCAGAGGTATAATCCCCGCCTGACACAAATTTTTGAAGTGAGGGAACCAAAGCTCTGACAAATGATTATTAACAGCCAGCACAGAAGCTTAAACAGGGCATAATGGTGGAGGACAGACCAATGAGTAGCCAGATGCTAAACTAAGGAAATGAAAAAGCTTATATCAGAGGCAGTGTGACAGTAAGGATCAGATTCCTGCTCCACAGGAGCACACAAGGACCATGGCAGAGTGGCACAGGGAGATGCAAAAGCTGCTCTAAGTGAATAGCTGAGGAGATCCCTCAATTTGGTGTAATCATGGCTGGCATAGATCAGCCATGGTATTACCTGCTCTATGGCCTTCCCCTATAATTTAGTGGGCATATCAGAGGTGTAGCCAGAGTATGGGCTGGCTATGATTCACAAGAGCATAACAATGACTCCTCGAGCACCATTACAGCTACCACAAATTAGAGGATCCCTGGGACTACTTTATATTGTGCCATGGACCAAACCATCTCCTGGCAGCCCCAGGGACCGAAGCACAAGGCAACCAAGGGGCCTCAAGTCGGGCAGCCAAAAAAAAAAAAAAAGGAAACCAAACTTAATGGACGCCTCATGTCAGCACACTGCCCCAGGTCAGACTGGGTTAATGGCAAAGCTGGAAATACAGACCCTGTCTCAATGCCCAGTCTTATTCCCTGGCAACTGGAGCATATTTTACCCCACCCCCAAAGCTTGTTTGTGCACAGTTGTGTTTGTTTGCAGAGGATGTTAGCTGCATTACATCCCCGATTTGCGTGTCAATGGTGGAAGAGGGAACTGCCTTTGATGAAAGAGGTAATTAAATATTTCCAAAGGTGTTTACAGTTGCAAGAGTGGCTTTAAAAAGTTACAGGAGAGCTCAGCTATTTAATTGGTTTCTGCATTTGCTGAATTGAGAGGCCCACAAAAGGGAGCAGCCATCAGCGATGTCCTTGAAAGCCAGGTACAGGGTACAGCGGGAATGTTTGGAATGCAGCACGGAACTGCAGCACAGGAGCACACAGCTGTCATACCATTTTGATTGTGAAAGCAGACTAAGATGACAGTATATACTGCACATGGCCTTGAGAATTATCATCACTGATAGCAGGAACTGATGGTTTGTAAAGAAAATGAAGGCCTATAAGCTGTTAGCAGCTGTAGCCAATGGTGATATTGCATCTTTTGGAAATGTGGAAAAGCCTATTTTAAAAATTTCATTATCCTTTTATATGACACATCCATTTTATATGCTTATGATCAACAGATATTTACACTTTTTTAAAAAGCAAGTAAGAGTCCCCCTATCTTATAATCACTTAGGGATTTTGCTATTGATTTTACATGAAAGGTGCTCAGATACTATGGTGATGGGTGGGGATATAAAACCTTAAGATAAGAGACTTAGGGGTTGTCTACAGTACAGACTTCAGCTGGCATAGCGAGGTCAGTCAGGGGTGCGATATCTCTAACTGACATAGTTGTGCCCCAGAAGCACCCAGTGTACATTTACATCAGCAAAGCTGCACTTCTACTGATATAGTTTGTTTCTCTTGTGGAGATGATTTTACTAAATTGGTGCTTTGCTGCTCCAGCTGCATCCACACTAGGAGTTATTTGCAGTATAGCATACTGGCATTCCTATATTGGCAAAGCACTCCTAGCATAGACATGACCTTACTCACAGTAATAAGAACTATGGCTGGCTGTAGTCTCCCTGAAGTCATTTAGAACTAAGTCCTTCAAACACTTAAACATTAAGCTAGGTAGTAAGTGTTTGGAGGAAGGGACCCTTATTGGAATAAGTATTGCTCCTATATCTGTTTCACAATGCACAGCTATTGCAATAAGAAACTGTGCAGCACACCCACATTGTGGGCATAGAGGAATAGCCGGGGACAGACCTCAGTTGTTCTTCAGAGTCTCCGTTTTCATTTAAGAGTTAAGATGTCGTGATTTTAGAGAAAACCTTCAAAAGGTGGAACAAGTGTGACTGACGCAGTGTTGCCTGTTGCAATTTTAAACAGCAGGCTCAGCATGGGTGGTGTTATTCATATAGCCCAAGATTCTGGGGACAGGTAATTAGGAAAGAATTTCAGCTTTCCCTTTTTAAAAGTGTCCATCCCTCATGTTGTGAGAAAAACTTGATAGCCACTAGCTCACCCTAGAAGCTTGGAAGCCAGAGGGCAACACCCCACCCAATATTTATTATTTTGTGTTATCTCATGACCTTTAAGTCTCTCTCATGATTAGTTTCGGGGGGAAACACTTAATCCCATTTGAAACAGGACTATGGTGACATGAACTAGTTAGCTTTTCATTCGCACTAGCATGGTCTACATGAGTCAGTTACAATGCAACACTTCAGGGTGTGCTGCAGTTCACACACCCATATTCCACGCTGTGGGGCTGGGTAGGCAAACCCTTGGTACAGATGAGGGATTGGTGGTTGGCATTTTAAGCTTTATGTAATACTGATATGCTCTGGTTAGAGTTAGATGACTGTGTTCGAAGTGTGGAACCCTGTCTACACTACCTAGTGCTTGTACCGGGGGGAAGCAATAAGGGGTAATAGAACCAGCAACACTTTTTCCCTCTGCATTGAGTTGGGTTGCTGAGAGGCACACTTTATGCATCTTCTTACCAAAGTTGCTGTTTCCAGACGATAGACCCCCTCCACTTTTCTCAGACCATTTTAAGCACTGTCACTATCACTTCCATTGTTGCTATCATTGATGGAGCTAAACCCAGGGTATCCGCACTACGGAAAATTTTGGCCAAAAATTGTCTAGTGCAGACTCAATCTACGGTTCCATTCTGCCCATTTCTGATGAAGTGTTAAGCCAGGAAAGTTCAGCGATTACTCTGAAAACAGTATTCTCAGCTGTGCTTTCCAGCAAAACAGCATCACAAGCAAGGCTCACTCACAATTAGTTAGGCTGGCAGCCAGCCTTACATTGCAGCTAGTAAGACACATCCAGTAACTGAATGTGACATACCACCTTGATGATGGATCAGACTAGGACATTTCAAAAGACAAAATGTTCTGAATGAAGAGGCTTAAAGAGGCACTATAGAATTTATGGAGAAGGAAAAGCAACTTCACAGAGGGTGATGAAATTCTCTCACACCAAGAGCAAAACACTTAGCCAAATGGCAGGGACCCTATAATCTTGTACCACTGACAGACAACCCTGCTGTGATGGCTCTCTTATCACATTCATCCTCTTAATTAAAGAGAAGCTGAATTGATTTAATCTTGTTTAATCAGATAAAACATTCACAGAAAAAAAGGGTTTTGAAGGGTTTTAAGCACCAAGATTTGTCTTTAAAATAAGTAAGACTGGTCAAACTTTTTCCATGGTTTTTTTTAAAATGGAAAATTGGGGTTTTGTCAAAACAGACATTCTTACAGAAAGTATGTGCTTTCCTTGAACATTTCTGGTTTTTTAATCAAAACTCAAAAATCAAAAGGTTTTTTGGTCAAAAAATGTTTGTTGGCAAAACCAGCGTTTCAGTTTTTTTACAAAAAGTCAGTATTTTTAATGGAAAAAACACATTTTACAACCAGCTCAACTGACTAGAAGATTTAGGGCCTGATTCTGTGGTGTCTTGAGCACTGCCAACTTTCACTGAACAGTGAGAGATGAAAACACTCAGCTCCTTACAGGAGTAGCTGAGCACCTTGTAGCACATTTGTGACTATAGATGAGCATTGCCTTTTGTCTAGCTGGCTACCTGTGAATGAAATAAGGAGAAGTACTGCTCATGGGTCTGAATATCAGTCATCACATGTAAGTGTTTGGTTGGGACTCAGAAGACTTGGGATCAATTCCCTGCTCTGCCACAGACTTCCAGATATGACTCTGGACAAGCCACTTAGGGAACTGAAACAGAGAGGCTATCTGTACAATTGAAATCCTACTTCCCTACCTCGCATGAGTGTTGTGAGGAGAACTATTGTAAACATTTTGAGGTGTCCAGATACTACAGAAATGGGGGTCATATAAGTCTGTCTCTATCTAGATATAGAATGATCATTTAAGAATTCCATTTTCAATATGTAAACAGTAGGGGTGCAAATGGTATAACAAGTAGTGAATCTACCATCTCACTATTGTCAAACTAAGATGTATTGCATTGCATTCCAGAAGTTATGCAAACATGAAGAGGAAAAAAGCCCCTGGTCTTCCATAATCTCGTTATAGAAATAGAAGACCAAGAGTGTAAGGTGTTCTGACTACCACCTTGTCTCAACGAAGCACGGCTCTTTGGTATGTGCTAATGTAAGTGACAGTACAGACTACGTGCCTACTGGGAAAGGTAATACTCAAAGAACAGGCAGTAATTTTAGCTAGCGATGACTACAGGTATCATTTCTGTTCTCAATACTGTATATTTGAGCTTTCTTTATACCTGTAAACTTTAATTCATAAGAGAGATAAGTTTACATTGTTGCTGGGATAAAGAGAGCAAAGGATTGATTTAAAAACATAGTAAGAGGTCCAAACAAGTGCCACCATGACTAAACAACAAAGTAAAAGAAGCTGTTAGAGGTGAAAAGGCATCCTTTCAAAAATGGAAGTTAAAGTCTACTGAGGAAAATAGAAAGGAATATAAACTGCGACAAGTCGAGTGTAAAAGTATAATTAGGCAGGCCAAAAAAGAATTTGAAGATCAACTAGCCAATGACTCAAAAACGAACTAAAAAAAATTAATTACATCGGAAGCAGTAAGCCTGCTAAACAATCAGTGGGGCCACTGAACAATAGAGGTGCTAAAAAGTTCATTAAAAGAAAATGAAAAATAGGAATAAATGGTTTTCAGACTGAAAAGAGGTAAATATCTGTCTCCCAGGAAACTGTATTGGGACCAGTAGTGTTCAACCTGTTTATAAATGATCTAGAAAAAAGGGGTAAATAGTGAGGTGGCAAAATTTGTAGATAATACAAAATTGCTCAAGATAGCTAAATCCAAAGCAGACTGTGAAGGGTTACAAATGGATCTCACAAAACTGGGTGACTGGGCAAAAAAGAACAGATGAAATTGAATGTTGGTAAATACAAAATAATGTACATTGGAAAACATAATCCCAACTATACATATACAATAATGGGGTCTAAATTAGTTGTTACCACTCAAGAAACAGATCTTGGAGTCATTGTCAATAGTTCTCTAAAAATATCTGATCAATGTTTAGCAGCAGTCAAAAAAACCCAACAACTAACAATGTTAGGAATCATTAGGAAAGGGATAGGTAACAAGACTGCAGGGGCTTGTTGGAGCTTGGTCCCTGCTATTTTCTGCCTGAGGCACCTAAGGCAAGTCTCCTGTGAACTGTAATACTTCGGGGTCTGAGTTTAGTAGTTGGACTGAGTGTATGGGTGCTGGATGGGGTTGTTGTCCTGTAATGTACAGGAGATCAGACTAGAATGATCTGGTTGTCCCTGCTGGGCTTAAACTCTAGCTGAAAAAAGCACCCACTAGGGTGGAGGTAGAGCAGCCACCTGCTAAATTTGACTAGTCACACACAAGGGCCAGTAGAGCCAAGCGTGGAGCTGTGCAGATGAAGAGGGATTTAAAAGAGCACTTTAACAGTCAGCAACAGTACAGTTCTGTTCTCATGAATGAGTGTCCAGCTTGTGTACTTTAGATTACATATTGGTTGAGTCTTTGCCTCCTGCCATACTTAGTGTGAACGATAAAGTCAGACTGACTTCCCAAAATAGAATTTTTGTTATGTGCAAAACTGCTTAAATTAAACTGCAACAATAGAATTCAAGTGCAAACACACACACACACAGAGAGAGTTTTAAAAGATTCTCCAATGCTTAAGAGTGAACCAAAGTTTATAATCCTATGTGAAAACAAAAATAAAGTGTAGATGTATGCCCATTTTTGTAAACAGCAGCTCAATGCAGTCTGTTTTGGTTATTTGCACACCCACCAACCGATGATTTTCATGGGTCAGTATATGTGTAGCTATGGTTCTTGTCATTCCCTGGTATGGAATGGTAAGGGCAAGGATGTACACCATGGTGCCATGTAGAGAGGTGGGGGACAAGGAGCAACAGCCAGAGACTCCTCCAAGGACTGCAAAGGCTTCTAATCTGGGATTTTGGGATGTGTAGGTCGGCCATGGTCTGCAACATTCACATTTGCTGACTGAGCAAACCCATTAAGTCCATTGTGCCTCCCAGTCTTTCCCTGACCTGCAGCAACTGCTCCCTTCACTCAGTCTTTCCTCAGGGTCACATTCTGAAGGACCCTCCAACCCTTTAGATCACAGTCCAAGGCAATGGGGGCTTGGAGGCTCTCAACAAAGCAGGTCCTATCTACTATTCTTCCTTCTCCTTCTGAAGAAGGTCAGGGCTGGAGGAGGTATCCACTCAAGGCCCTATGCCAAGAGCTGCTGATTAAAAACACCATCAGATTTACAGTCACAACGGACAGAGTAAATTAAGTCTGAAAACCATCTTATATTATGCCCTCATAGACCCATAATATGAAATGTTTGAAACTAGCTTTGGAGCACCTTGTTTACAGTGCTACTCTCCAGCTCAAAGCCATGACGACTATAGCACTGGCCAGTAGAAGGGAGGACACTCCACCAATGTTCCCTCTAATTTTTGACAGGCTGTGTGCACAAAAAAACTTTCCTGTGCAAATTTTTGTGCATGTGGTGTTTCGCCATGTGCGTGGGGTTTAGGATTTGTGTGCATGTGCACAACTTAGTGGGAACAGTGCACTCCCCTGAATGTAGTGGTTTGAGCCCCCTGCCTGGCTATGGGTACTGGGAAATGACAGTAAATATATTGGCACTATGATATCTCACTCCTGAGGGTGACAAAGGTAAAGAGAACCCAACAGTTACTGGATTCTCAAAGCCACACAAGCCCACATTCTGTTACCCTGTTTACTGAAAGGGCACATCAGCGTGCCATGGGAAAGTGTCCCATCACAGTGGAAGGTACAAGGCAGCAAGCCCTAGAAGTCTTCAGGAGAAGACTATGGAGCAGCTCCATGAAAGTTTATTCCCCCATTGCATCTTCCCCCTCCTCCTGGTTGTTTGTGGCAGGGGCCCCTATCGCAAGTTCCCCTCTGAGGTATCCAGAGTGGTCTGTGGGGTCATCGTGAAGTATGGCATGCGGTTTGTTGTAAGAGCAGCAGGCCTGCAGGGCAGCACCAGATCTTGTTGCCCGTCCTTTCTTTGTGGTATGTCCCTTCACTCAGCAGTCTTGCAGATCCTTTGCCTGGACCCCCATGCAACCTGCTCACAGATGTTGGTGTTTCTCTGGCTGGTCTGTAGCTGTATTTGCACAGCCTATTCTCCCCGCTTGAGCCCAGGAAATCCAATACCTCATGTCTACTCCAGGAAGGAGCACATGTAGTAGCTGTGTGCACAGAGTCAGCATGATTGGTTGGCCAGCTGCACACATAGGTAAGCTGCTAGGTGCCAACGTGGGCAATCAAGGAAAGGCATTTCAAAGACATGGAGAGTAGGCAGGGTCAGAATTGTGACTGGAGTGGTCGCTGGAGGACTGATAGGGACAACACTTGCACTGTGTCAACCTCAGTAGATGGACCATGGCTCTGCCCTGCTCAAGTAGGTGGTGTAATAGCTCCACTGTAACAAGTTGCTTGTGTAATGACAAATTTGAGTGTAGACATGTGTGTAACCAGGTCTATGCATCTAGATTTATGTCAGCCTAACTTTGTAATATAGGCCAGGCCCAAGTATCCTTAGGTGGTGTTCAAGGTCCACGGGTGCATATACACAGTGCTCAGTGCTACCTGGAATGCAGCCTATAGACAACCACAGGGAAGGCCACTGTTAATTTAGAGCAGCCCCTGGGCTGATCACGTTTATGCAGGGAGTCATTTCAGCTCCCACAGAAGCATAGAATCTAGCATCTGAAACAATATCATAGATAGGCACATTTTCCATCCTTCCCCATGCCCTGCCCTGGATTGCACACTCTGTGCTCTGCCTCTCTGGAGGCCTAACACAGAGTCTGCTCCCAAGTTTCCTCATTCGTTGCTAGCTCGGGAACTGAACCTGAACAGCATCTCCAGCTAAGTGGCACCGTGTTCTCTAGTCAGAGTATTTATGCTGCACTTATCACCAGCATCTGAACTCCCATTAGGAATTCAGGACATTCAGCTTCTTCCAGCAGGCACTTAGTAGTTTTCATCATCAGCCTCCCAGTCTGGGGTGATGACAGCGACATGAGCTATGCAACTCTCCACTGCAGCAGCAGTGCCCCTTTAACTGAGCTTGCCTTTGATATTCCAGGCCTTGGAACATGTGGAAGTTAGGTTCATAATAGCAGCTGCAGCCATTAGCTTCCTCATGTGATTTCCATCATTATCATGCACATGTCATTTTAAGATAACTATACCACGGGCTGGGAGGGATGATACCTCAGTGAGAAAGTCCATGTGCACACAAAAAGGTAACAAAAACACAGTGGCAAGGTTGGGCTAATTGCTTATTATCTAGTGTCATGAAATTGCCGCTGAGTGAATACATTGCTTTATATACTAGAAGCCTTTTTACTGAGGTAACGGACATAGCCAGAAGAGCTCCTTCTACCATATTCCACATGCTAGTTAAACGCACACAGGACACAATGTAAAAAACAACACAGTTAGCTTTCTATAGGAAAGCTGCCTCCACTTTGCTCAGGCAGTGGTATTAAAGTTCAGAGGCCAAAGGGCTCCTCTCACTGTAGAGAAACCCTGAAGTGTGCTTTGGAAAAGTTTAAATGAAACTGACATTTCTGAAACTAGCACTTCGAACCAGCTATTACTGTTTTCTTTCTCATACACAAACACTTAGGCCTAAGATTATTATTTTAGGTTAAGGGAAACAACAAGGACCAAAAGAAAAAAGGAAATCTAAAGCCGGGTCCACACTTGAAAGTCCTACCAATATGATTACTTCGGGAGAGGAGGGGTTGTTTTTTTAACTACACTGATAGTTATACTGGTACTGGACCTAATGTGGCCACAGCTATAGTAATACAAGTACATTATTTCCAGAGAGGATGGAGAATAAGATATTATCAGTATAAGTTATATTGGTATAAAATGTTTATACCAGCATTACTGAGCTCACACTAGGTACAGTCACCATATAGGCAAAGTGGTGCAGCTTTTGAAGTCAATGGAGCGATGCTATTTTACATCAACTGAGGATCTGGCCCCAGGAATGCAAGGGACCAGCCAGCACAGTTCCCAGTGCATGTGAAGAAAGCACTTGTTTGGGTAGGTCAGGGGTATAACTTGGCAAAAAAGGATATCCTTGTGCCCCCGCTCAACCCCTATGAGACCATTGCTAACAGCGTCGTCTCCTGAAAAGGGCAAACATCTTGAAAGAAAAATACACCGGAATAGGGAACAGTTATTCTAGTTGATGGTGGTTTCTCTTCACCAGTCAGAAAGTGCAGTTTCAGACCTGGTCACATGAGCTTCCCCACTCCCCTCCACCCACTCCCCCTTGTTTGGAGCAGCATAGTCTGTAAGCCTGGGGGAACCCAGCACGCTGTATGGTGCCAGCACTAGGTGTCTCAGCTGACTGTTTATATAAATAATTTACTTAGTGCCTATCACCAAAGAAAGCACCTGGGCCCTGTGCATAACATAATGAAACGCTGGTTTTAACAACCCATGAACAATGCACAAGCTCCGACACCCCCTCCTCTTCCCTTACCCATCTGTGCTAAAAGGCTAGATTAAGTGTTCAATGGCTAATGATGGAGAGATCCAGAAAGGAGCGACTTACTAGTTCTGAAAACAGCTCCAAAGGAGATTCTGATGGGCGTCCTCCGGGACAGCATTCAGCAGATGGGGTCTCACCGCTGAGATACATTTACATTTTCCCTGGCCTCGTAGTCCTGGGTGGCTGTATTTGAGACAGCAGAATTATTTGCAGCATCTGTGAAAGTTAGCCCCTTTTCCCATTTGAATTGTAAAATGTTTGGGGCCAGATTTGCAAACAGATGTATAAATCGCTCAGATTTGTTCAGCAGATACTCTGTGCAAATCTACTGAATGTTCATGTTCTTTGGGGTGCTTACCTATCCAGACTTGACCATTTATGTAATTTTTTGGGTCAGAGATGAGCTGATGTCTCACTACACCACTCTGCTTTGGAAATTTTGATAACCAGCCAGAATCTAATCTTATACAAGAGGTGTATTTATCAGACTCCCATGCTCTTTAAATCCATTAAGGGTAACAGATGTTTTTGACTGGTGTATTTGTGTTTTATGAGACATGTAAGCTTTGAATACAAATTGAGAGATTTTATTCTCATCAGGAATATGAGTGCTGTTTACATGCATTGCTTGATTTTTTGTTAAAACCCCCCCACAATTGAAGCATTAGAATTAGAAGTAAGAGTGCTAGTCACAAAAATCTTGAGTCTCTGCAATATGTTCTCTGCTAGTTTGTCTCCCAATAACTGTTTACAATGGTTTTGGCAATTTTAGGTAAATGGATTCATACTTTATCTCTATTGAGAGATGTCTGTGTAGGTAAAGTTACTATTGGTTATCACAAATTTCTAAAGGTTTCAAAACCACTTAGCAGTATCTAAAGGCCCAGTCTTGCATATACACATTGGTGCCTGCGGGTTTAATTGTAGGGGTCAGGGTTTGCAGGATGAGGATTCATTTAGAAGAATAGTTGCATAAATCCAGTGACCAAGCCGTATTTGAAAAATGGTCAAAGCTGAAGCATAATGCAGATTGTGTGCGATTGCTAAGATCGAAAACTGCACTGTCATTGCCCATAGTGTCCCTGTTCTGTGGTGAGGCCTTTTTAATCTGATGTGGTTAGTCCAGAACTATTCACCACATGAATACTAAACACAAGAGGGAAATACAAAGAGAGCAATTTGTCATTCCTGAACTGAGATACTGCACAACAAATTTCAGCATAGAGCAAGTTCCAACATCAGAATCTTATTGAGTTTATATATGTGTACTGTGGCAGAGTGGCCTCTCGGACCCCCCCTGACTCTGGTCCTTTGGGCTCTGGTGGGACCAGAGCCGTACCAGCAACCCGCCTAGAAAGCCCCAAAGCCAGGCTTTCCCTTCCTCTAAGCACTTCTTTCTGGTATGGCTTTTGCTTCCCTCTGTCTAGGAGAACTATCTCCCTTCTGGGAGAGACTCCCTGTCTTGCTGCCCCTCACCTGCAGGCAGCCTCTCTATCTCTCTTCCTTCCTAGCTGGGGGGAGAAGGGCTTAAAAAGGTCTCTGACAGTTTTTTAATTGGGCTCAGCTGTTCCTGCTTTGGCCAGAGGCACCTTACTCAGCTGAACCCAATTAGCCTGCAGTTACCTTTCTCTCCACAAACCCCTCTGGCAGTAGCCTGCCCTAGGTTTACCACAGTGTACACACCCTCCCCCTACTCCCAATGGACAACCTAATAAAAAGCTAGATATATAAGGGTTAGTAGAGACAGAGGTCCTCTTATACATAGAATTAGAGCAATACAAGAAGGTACACACAGGGCCTCAGTTTCGGCAGGTGACATCACAACAACTGTGGCTAGGTATATAAATACACTCAGCCCCCAGCAAAGTGCTCAGTGAGCTTTTTCATAGAGAAAAATATATCTGCCTCACCACAGAATGCATGTAAGCTGTTGATCCTAGCTGAATGGGCTGGAAGTTTGGTCTCCTAAGGGAAAGAGGCCTTGGGAAAAGAAAAAGGAAAAAAGGTAGCATTTTGATCCAGGGTCACACCCAAGGAATGAGGACTTCTGGCTGCAGAGCCTAGGACTGGCTTTGAGGATGAGAGATGCAGGACCTAGACGCATTAGGCCCAAAGGGCTGTTGGTGTAGTATTCCCTGGAGAACCTGGAGCAAAATCCTGATCCCATTAGATCAATTGGGAGTTTTGAAGTTGACTTTAAAGGAGTTAATATTTCACCCCTGAAGTGTTTGAAAGCTGACCCCTCGGGGGAGGGGTCTGGAATAAGATCCCGTTTAATATCTACAACTGTATCAAACCTCACTGTGAGTTAAGAAGTGAGCAGAATTCTGGTAGTCCCTAGCACATAAGGATGTTGAAATGTTATGTGGATCTCTTTTTAATTCCACTTTCAATAAATGCACTGTTCCTGACTTGGCAGTCATAAGTAATAACTTCTTAGTCATAAAAGAAAACTCAGGCCATTACATTTTCTCTGAGCTAAGCCAGTCCCAGTTTACAGTTACCCACTTGAAAGTTTTTGATTGATGATCAGACTAATTTCAATTTATATTCTCTTCTCCCCTCCCAAAAAAGCTCTAAAACTAATGTTAAGGCTAGCATGACAAATCACACCTGCTTCTTGTTATTTACTAAATGGCTCTTGCATTATTGCTTTTCTACAGACTCATTATCTTTCAAACTGCTTTGGCACCCAATAAGCGCCTGTAGTTTCACTACCTGTACATCTGCTGCTGCCCAAGCTAAAGTTTTATTTAGCTTGTCAGATCTCTGGTGTGGAATATGCTATTCCACATTCTTTCCTACAAGTGTTTAATGCCCCACAGTATATTTTATTTGTGGCTTTATTAAGAATAATTCTTTCCTGAGTGTAACAGATTTAGGAAACTGCTGAAAGATGCTCAGGCTATGAAGCCAAAATAACAGAAGTGAAACTCATTAACAAGGCTCCCCGAGGCAAACAAGGAACAAGCCTGACACAAGCTGCCTCTCTGAGGCATCAGCATTGGCATCCGTGCACCATGGGACTCTGCCCCTTTGAGATCATGCAGCAGGATTGGAGTGCAGAGAAAGGCCTTGAAAGGTACGAGTCAGGATGCAAGGTAGGCTCAGCACTAACTTAAACTGTCACTCTTATCTAGAGGATCAGCCATTGACTAGGGAGCAAGGAAATATTTTTGCTCCTCAGTCCTGTCACAGTCACTTTTGTGGCCTTGTGCAAATTGCTCCATCTCTGTGCTTTGGGAAATAGAGATAATGCTGCTTTCCTACATTTGTGAAGCATTTCACTGTCCTTGGATGATAAGTGTTACACAGGTCTGAACTAGAACTCATGGGAGCCTTTCCATTGGCTTCAGTAGTCTGTGTCTCCATCCTGTTATGTGCTAAGTTATCACTACTAGTAGTATATATTTGTACCGCTAAACCACCCTGAACACGCCCGATCCCATCTGATCTTGGAAGCTGCCTGGCTAGTACTTGGATGGGAGACCTCCTGGGAATACCAGGTGCTGTAGGCTTAACATGGGTTTGGGGCTAGCAACTCTACCCTGTAAGGGAACCAATTGCTACTGAAACACCAACACCAGTTGGTGGCCCATACCCTGGCTGGGGGGTGACGGACAGAGAGAGAGAGAGTATATATTTACATTATGGGAGCAGCCAAAGGCCACAGTCAGGATTGGGGCCCTGTTGTGCTGGGTACTGTACAAACATCAGAGATAGGGACACAGAGTCAGAAGCTGCACAAAATGGTCACAGATGTACTCAAAAGCGTACAGTAGTAACCATGAAGACCACCTAGCTCTTATATGAAATACTATATGCGAGAAGACCCTTGACACGCTCTTCCGTGTATCTAGGGACCAAGTTTAGATCTGTCATGGATGACATCATCATCTCTCCCTCCATTAACCTCTCCTGAATTCAAGCATTTAAGATCAACGGTTCTCTGATGAAATCTACTTCGCTCCATTTCAACCCACTCACTCCTCAGAGCACAAGCTCTGCATTGGAGGGGTGCAGAGATCTCTTTGCTGGTGCAGGAAAGAGCAATATGCATTTACCTGGAGCAAGCGCTGTTGAGACAACTGTGTCCATACATGTATACATGGCCATTTCAGCTCCCCTTTAAGTTGGCCAAGAATATTATTGGTCTCAGCAAGTCCTTGTTCCCCACTGAAAAATAACATTCAACTAGCTACAGTAGGGAGAGTGCCAGTAACCTACCACCAGAGGTGAAAGTAAGCCAATACACCCCAGTACGGCATACCAGCAAGAGCCGATGCTCCATACCGGGGCAGCCCGGCTTCCCCAGAGGGCAATTTAAAGGGCCTGGGGCTCCTAGTAGTGGCTGGAGCCCAGGCCCTTTAAATTGCCACCAGAGCCCCACTGCTGGAGCCCTGCGGTAGCAGTTGCAGGGCTCTGGGGGCTATTTAAGGGCACAGGTCTCCTCTGCTTCTACTGCCCGTTAAGTAGCCCCCAGAGCCCTGGGGAAGTGGGAGACTCCAGGGGCTATTTAAAGTCCTGGGCTCCAGCTACCTCTGTTGCCTGGTCCTTTACATATTTGCTGGAGCAGCGCCGCCAGTACCCCAGGGCTCCAGTAGCTATTTAAAGGGCTGGGGTGGTAGAAGCAGGGGAGTCCCAGACTTTTTAAATAGCCCCCGGAGCCTCCGGCTGCTGCTGCTGCCCCGGTGGAGAAGGAAGGGGCACTTACCCTACAGGGTGGGCTGCGGCTGGCTCTGACCCCCTCACTTCCGTTCCTTTCTCCCTAGGTCCCGTCCCTTCTGGGGGGCCAGAGCTGGTCCCAGCATGCCGGTAAGTCACTAGACTTACTTTCACCCCTGCCTACCACAAATGATTTACAGTGCTCCCAAGTATTCCCACTGGGAGAGCTGCTACTCTCTTTAAAAGCAAATACACTTTCACTTAAATGGCAGGAGCTGTCAAATGAGTAAGGGAGAATGTAAAATAATTCCATGTTTTACCCAAGCAAGCCTGGGCAGATTTCAGTCTGGTTTTCTGTATTTCTAACATCTGTTCTAAGATGCATCGGGCTCTCAGTGCTAGTCTCTATAATCATAGCTAGATATCTGTCAGAGGAAGAAACAGCAGAAGTGAGATTCTTATAAATGCCTTGTAGGCCTGATTTATAGAGGGCAGGGTTCATTTTGGTGGTACAGAATAAAAATATTGCACCTGCAATTAGCAACTAAGATGGATTGATTTAAGAAGATTTGTGCCTGCAGGTAGGAGCAGGTGCAGTTTGTTGGCGAGGGGGAGGGGAGGGAAGAGAAGAAGAAAAGAGGGAGGTGAGGCTGACGCTTATTTGAAAAAAACTAGGTCCTCAATCTTTAGGTTTAGACAGGATTTAAAATCTTTAAAAATGAATTTAGCAAGTTAAGTTTAGTTACATGCCACATTTTTAGGAATGTTAAACCCTATCTACACTAGGTGCTAAGTGAGATTTAAAAATAATACTTAAAATGTGTTAACATGTTCAACACCACACTTATTTCACTCCTAAACATAGCCTAAAACTGCTTTCCCCATTAGAGCCCCCTGCACTACCTGCCCTCCTGGACAGAGGTGAATCTTGCCCATGGTATATCATTTTCAACGGTACTTGCAGTACCTAGGATAAATATGTGATATGTCAGTTATCTTACAGAGCACCTTTCATTCAGGAAGCTGTTAAGACATTTTACATGTCACATATAAACGATCACTTCATGTATAGCTAGAATGCATCCACCTCCAGAGTAAGAGAAGATCTTTCACAGCCCACAGTAATGCTACAGTGTGGGACAGGAAGTCTAGAAAGACACATTATCCAGCTGAAGCTATCTATGGAGGAATTGAAGAATAGAAGAAATTAGACTTAGAATTTAGCCATCTCGCCCTGGTTAAACCCCTTCATTTTTTACCTGTCACATACGGTCTGTACTGTGGCTTTATGTCTCATCCAAAGGCAGCACTCCCAGCGGCACAGGAACGAGCACTGTTGACTGAATCACCAACCTGAAGCGCTGCAGGGCATGGTGCTTTCTTGATTGCCTCCTACTCACTTAGTCATAGACACAGCCAGACATGTTGAGCTTCAACTCTGGTAAGATCACATATGAGGTAGCATGGTAGTTGGCAAAGGTTGTTGAGACTGGAAGTTAAGTCTTGAACTTCCTTATTGTTTAGTGAAAAAAGGCGGATTTGAGAAACGAGTTAGACTCATCTTACTTTTTAGTTTAGTAGAAGAAGGAGAAAAAAAAACACCACACAACATCCACTCACCAGCAACCCACTGTGAATTTTGGTCCCAACATCTTTTTCAGGTCAGATTGTGTAAGAGGATTTTTTTTTTAAACTTAGTATGATTAAATCCGCTTTTTTACACCAAGTGTTCCATAGGGAAGGCTGCAAACCCAAAATGTGTCTGCTGTTTGCAATGTGTTTCTAAAGTCTGCAAAAAGAAATTAGTCTCCACTACACAAATTTATAGGCACTAATTTCATGCAACCATCTAAACCAAATTTTACACGATGCTTGGAATGAATCCCCTTGAGGTTTTCAGTCTTAGACTTCCCTAAAGTGGTTATTTTAAGCCAGAACTTTTGTAGACATGCAATATGTTTACTGATAAATACTATGGAAAATTTGAGAGCTTTGTGAGCAGTAATGCGAGGTGACTTATAAGTAGTTTAAGAGAAAAGGGGTGTTCCCCCACCCCTGCTCCAAAACACAGTTATCACAACATGTATAGGGTCAAAGTTCACTCCCTCCAAGATCTGGAGTTAAAATAAATCAATCAAAATATAAAATTCCAGCCCAGGCCTTCTCCCCAGGTTAGCGGTTTCCAGGATTCCTCCCTTAAGGCTAGTTCAAAGATCCATTCCCATTTCTTTTTTATCCAAGTTGGAAATAACAAGCCAACATTGCCAACTCTCATGATTAAGAGAAAATAAACGAAAGACGAGATGGCACAAAGGAAAGCTTGAATTACTGCATTCCACCCCCAAGAAAAACCCACACCTAAGTGACTGTAGAAGAGTAGACTTACTGCTAGCATAACTCCTCTGGGCTGAGCATGGCATAGTAGCTTTAGCTTCTTTACAACCCCCTCCCAACAGACAAACTCCAGGCCTGTGGTGATCTTTCTCCCCATAATATAGCCCTTCAACCAGGTCACATCTCAGTTCCACCCCTTTCAGGGTAACAAAGTCCAACCAAAAAAAAAATCTACTGCCTTTACAGCAGGTTCTCACAGCCCTTCTCACAGCCCTTCGCCTTACAACCTTCTCTCAGGGCATTATCATCCTTACCCGCTTATGAAAGGGGGCTCCATGTCACCTTCCTAGTGGCTGGTAGAGTAATACAGGCTTCTATTCCACACTGGGTTCCACTTCATAGAATAGCAAACAAATACTTTGCCACCAACTCCCTGGACTTCTTTGTATCACAAGCCTTTCTTCAGACTATTTCCTCAGCCCCTGGTGGCCTCTTTCTAATAAGCAGCACCTCCTAGGGCTTCCTTAAGACCCAGTTAACTCTGAATCAGTGTTAGCCTCAGGAGCTTGCTCCCAGTGTGGAGGAGGTAGGATGACCAGACAGCAAATGTGAAAAATCGGGACAGGGTGTGTATGTGGGAGGGGAGGGGAGGGAAGGGGAGGGGAGGGGAGGGGGAAAATAGGAGCCTATATAAGAAAAAGACCTAAAAATCGGGACTGTCCCTATAAAATCAAGACATCTGGTCACCCTAGGAGGAAGGGGAGTTAGGATGACCAGATGTCCCGATTTCATAGGGACAGTCTCAATATTTGGGTATTTTTCTTATATAAGCTCCTATTACCCTTCACCCCCATCCTGATTTTTCACACTTGCTATCTGGTCACTCTAAGGAGAGGGCACCTAGAAGAACCTCCCTGTTCCCCCACAGGTCTGTCGACCACCAAGAGCATAACTGCAGGGTTGTTCTGGGCCAGACTGCCTCTTTATAGCACCACCCAACTCCTCCCCAGCTGTGCTTCATCTTTAATAAAGCCTGGCCTGTCCGCCAAGTGCAACCAAGTATGTTAGTTGGCCTCTCAGGCCCACATTTAGCTGGGGTAAGCACTCCATCACCATGTCCTAGGAGCCAGTGGCTCATTTTCAAGAGTGACTTAGGCACTTCAGTAACTTAGGCACTTTTGAAAGGTTTAGCCTATTTCAGAACAATATTGGTACTAATAACTCTCCATGACGATCCCTTGGCTTTGGAACTTGTCCCTCATCTTGGTCCATCTCAGTTGCTAGCCTTCTGAGCACACTGCAAAGCCTAGCTCTGTTCTTGAGCATTTGGAGAGGTGTGTTGATGTGTTTGTAATGCACAAAGAGGGTCTTGTGATTATGCTGGTAGTTCAGTACTTGGGAGATCAATTTACATAAACTTCCTATGTGGATTTAGCCAATCTGTGCTTCAGTTCCCCATCTGTACAATGAGGATAATAGCACTTCCACTGCCTCATGGGGGGAGGGGAGGCATTGTGAGGAGGCATATAAAGAGTACAGATTGATAGATTATTACTATTGTTATGGGTGACTCATTTGATAATTGAGTATGTTAAATTTGGAAGCAAATTACTGTACAAATCTTGTATATGACTCCTGATTGCATTTAAATTCTGTGAAGCACTTTGAAATTCTAAATAAATTATAGGTATTGCCATAGCGCCTGTAATCTGAGACTCTTCAAGCACTTTACAAATAATTACCTCTGTGAAGGAGGGAAGTGTGATATGTATCTTTCAAACAGGGAAAACACGGTACAAAGTTAGCATGTGACTTGACAAAAGTGACATATTAAGCCAATAGTACCAACAAGAATACATCTAGCTCTCCTGATTTCCAGGCTAGTACGCCAAACAGTCCCTCCTAAATGAATTCATCAATAGGCCCGTAGTTCATGAGATCTGGTACTGTCTTGCACAAGCTATAGTCTTGATAACACTGCAGTAGGCCTGGAAGAAATCAGAATAGTTTAGGGGTGGGAGTGCATCATCTTATTGAAGAGTTTTTCTATTTTTAAAAACATTTTATGACTATAATAAAATTATTAATAATAATACATTTGAGTGTGAGGTCTCCTTTCTTTTAAACAAAGAGAAATCACTGTGAACACAAACTCTCGGTGATCTTCTCCACACTATGGCCTTCCAATTTTTTACACCCCCTTGAACATGTGGTGGCATTTGGCTAGTAATGAAGTTACTCTTATGGTGCTGAGGTTGCTTGGGGAGAGATTTTCCCTCCCTTCTCCCACCATACTCCTAATGCTTAGTCTTCCTAGATATATGAGATTCCATTTTCAAAACTCTAGACTATTAAATCTTAACTGCAGAGGCAGAGAACTATGATCAGTGTCTATTTTCCCTTGTGCACCCATTTCCCTTGTTGCAATGAAAGCCCTTGTGTTCCCCTGTAGTGAGGCACCTGCTCATCCCTGCACCCGCCATCACAGTTAAGTCTGTTATACTTAAGCAAATGTCTTCAGTTGAGCTAGTCACGCTAGGAAGTCAGGAAACAAAACAAGCCCAGGCGGACACACAGAAGCATGACATAATGAGGGACTCTGATAGAGTAACTTGTATATTGAAGGGGCTCTTGGGAATCCTGTGAACCCACTGTTAGAATTCTCCCACCAGACGAAAGTGGGGTAGGAAGTGAATATTTGATTGCTTAAGATGGAATTTTGCCTGCTCCCTCATCATCTGGTTTATTATTTAATTATTTATATTCAGGTAGCACTGAGGAGCCCCAGTCCTGGACCAGGGCCCCATTGTGCTAGGCACTGTACAATCACTGAACAAAAAATGGTCCCTTCCCCAAAGACCTTACAAACTGCTAAGTCACACCTACCAGAGATGACATCACTGTGGCTCATAAAAATACTTCTGAACCTCCCCCCCCCCCTTTTTTTGGGGGGGGGGTCTATGGAATATACCAAATGTCAAGCGTTTCAATAACTATGCCCGGGGAAGAATACCCTAGATCAGCTACATGATCTTCTATCCCACTTCCACTTTAACTTATACAAGTGCAACAGCATGATCGTCTCTCAGTATGGTCAAACTTTTTGGGAACAAGGTATAAATATTCCCTGCAAAATTCATCTTAATATATTTGTTTGCCTAATGGTACCGTGTCCCTCTGGGATCATGTTTATCAGAAATTATTTTCTTTAAATAGAGAAAAAAGGGAGAAGAATCTTTAGTCATTCTATTTCCTTTGTGCAGCACACATACAGCCTGGGAATATATGACTTATCAGCGGCTAATTGGTGGACATTTCAAAAATATTGGCCATATTATCACTAATTATATTAGACATAGACCATAGTTTGTCTTGTATTCCACAGTGGTATTTGCATACCTTCTTCTGCCCCTTGCAAAAATTCTCACTGTATGGCTGGTTGGGGATTAAATTGGTGCATTCCCTATAAGAAAACAACCCTGACCAATATTTTTTTAAAACTCATCCAAAAGTTGAGGCACGGTTGCTGAGCTTAATGAAATTTTGTTGTGAATCTGCACCAAGTTCAGAACAAGTCTGTCTGTACTCATTTCAAAGGGATGTGAGCTGAAATTTCAGTGAACCAGTGATCAGTTTTAAGCAAAATGGGGCCCATTTGTGCTTTCAGCTGGAAACCACAGGATTAGTAGTTTCTCCTGACAAAATTTAGCCAATCTGGCTGAAACTGTACTTGAGAATTCATTATGGAATCTCAGAATAAAACGAGTGGTGAGAATCCACATAAACCAAAATTTAGAGTTTGCATGAATGCCTGCAAAGGGTAAGCCACATTTCATAGATTCATTAGAAATATTTATAGTTATTGCAACCATGATCTTCATGAGAGCTGAGTATGTTTGATGCATCCCTATATTTCTTGTTATTGTGTACCTTTTTGTTCATCTTTGCTTTTCTACACAACTGTGTTGTGATGAAAAGACTAAAAACAAACACCACGAATGTCATCTTTAGAAATGGAACACCCTGAAGATTATAAACACATGTGCTAGCATTAGCTTGATGAGAGCTAGTGCAAGAATGTGTGCACCAGGAGGGAAATCATTCCCCTATCTCATAGTGAAGACACGGTGTTAGAGGGAAAACAGGAGCAGCAGGGTCAATTGCCCCATAAGAGCAGAGAGGGGAAGTGAAGGGGTGACACTATGGTCCTGTTCCACCAGACACACACACACCAGTCCATTCTGATAGGTCTTTACTCTTTATGTGAATCAAGAGTGCTCAACATGAGTAGAGGTGACAGACTTGGACCCTTTGTTTAAATAAAGAGAGAGATGTGGTTATGTTTAATCATCTGCATGTCTCTATGTGCAACTTGCTCAGGTGAGTTTGGTGGGAAGAAGCTAGACATACCTTACTGCTTAAGTTATGCTGCTGAGCTAAAACAAATAGCCCTCTGATATGACTTCACCATTACTAACCTTTAAATATTTCCACCTACACAATGCCCCTGATCTATGCTTAAATACATTTTAAAAGAAAAACAAATCAGAAAAGGCTTTCAACTGCACTGAGTCATCTTTACTTATGAACCATCTTAATCAGTAGTTTGCAACTTGATACTGGAGATAGATGGGCTGACCTGCCCAAATGTAAAAAAGACACAAATCTGCTTACAGATCTTTCTACAAAAACATTTTTCCATCCACAAAATTTGAATACATATTAATAATAAATAATAATAATAATAAGACCTAGTACTTGAATTAAATGAGCAATTAGCTGGAAGCAGGGATATGCTCATCCTTTTAAGTCAGTGTTTCTCAACCCATGGGCCAGTTGCAGTCCAGTCAGCACACAGCTGCAGCCCATGTGACATCCTCAGGGCCATACAGGTAGTATATATATTGTGTGGTTGCTGCCCACAAAGCACATAGAAGGCTGCATATGTGGCTCACAAGAGTGCAAAGCTGAAAACTATTGTTTTAAGTGGACCAGCCCCGAACTATGCCACAGTGGATTGCCCCAGAAGGTAGGTATTTAGAGAGAGTGGTAGCAGGAGATATGAAGCCCTTATAGAAAAGCCCTAAAGAAAAAGCCCAACAAACAAATTGTAGCCTTTCTGTAGATTGTTTTAGTCCTATGGGATTTAATAGAGAATTATATTACTTTATAGGATGATTTAAAAAGCCTAATGAATGGATATCATCCTCTAAAGGTAATGCGTTTTTAAGAGTAATTAGTGCCTTGTTGAATTTCTATAGAATTGTATTGGTTTCATACCTGTTAAACTCCATGGTAGTTTTCTTTAAGACAACAAAATGTTAAACCTTTCCCTTTTCTCAAGACCACAAGTGTATATTCTGCCTATATGAATCTTGAATTTAAATATTATATATATACACTTTGGTTCCTATCTGATGGAGTGGAAGCACTCCACTGGAAACCATATTTGGTGGCTTAGAGCAGAATTTAGACTCCGTTTTCTCTTGTCATAATCATACAAAGTAATTGTGGTTCTATGTATATGCACAATCTAGGATGACCAGAGAGCAAGTGTGAAAAATCGGGATAGGGTAGGGGAGTAATAGGCACCTATATAAGATAAAGTCCCAAATATCAGGACTGTCCCTATAAAATCAGGACATCTGGTCATCCTAGTACAGTCTGCAAGGTGAAGGTCTAGTCACATCCTTGCTTATCTCTTTTGATTTATTGTCCTAGTGCCAGGACTTGGGCCAAGGTTTTTGGGAACAGTCTCTCTGATTATGTTAATAAGCAATGTTTCCAATTATATGTGTGAACAATATTTCATATATACATACACTGAGCGTACTTACTGAACATCTAGGCCTCCAGTTTTCTTACCTGTTACCATTCACCATGATGATTGTCAGAGACAATAAGATATATATGTTTGGTGTGTATGGGTGCACTCAGTAGTAGCTACAAAGGGATCAGTCACATGTCCATTTTGTTTAACTATCTCAATGCCAGGTGTCCGGGCAGGAGTTTTGAGAACACTATCCCCCTATACCTTTAAAAATGTGGAGGTTCTGACAATCGGCTGTACCAGCCCAGGACAGTATTATTTGTCAAATGAGCTATAAAATGAGCCTGACATGGCAAGAAAACAAATGTCACATACAAACAATGCAAAAGTTTTCCTTTTGATTGTTTTACGTTTTTTCAAACAAGGACAATGAACTCATTTTTGCTTCTGATAAGCAAAAGTAGGGTTGGACCCAAGAACCCCTGATCTTTTGGTGAGAGATTAGAAACTGCGAGAACAGGATAGCTTGTAGACTAGTAGTTGGACTGCTCCAATGGAAGGAAGAAGATCAAAGCTCAAGAGCCTGTATCCATGGGAGGGATTCAAATCTGGGTCCCCCACATCTCAGGAAAGGGAAGTGGATGGGTAGACACACACCAAAGAGTTTGCTGCTCTTGAACAAGTTTTCCCTGGCAAAACTATTGCATCAAATTCATGAATGGCTTTGGTCAACCAAAACCACATTTTGCAGTAAATAAACTATTTGTCTGAAAAATCGAGCTCTGCTCTAGTTCACACAGTAATGCCCAAGTACCAGGAGAGTGCCCCTGCTGACAAAGCCATGTTTACACTGCCACTTGCATCGGGAAAACTTTTCTCTTTCGTGGAGGAGTTTTTTTAAGGACCTGCGAAAGAAAAGTTTTGGTGACAACTGTGCAGTGTAAACATCCCCTAAGTTCCAGCAAAGATGTCTTGCTGAGGCAGAGAGATAACATAGTGGCTTACAGTCCTTGCTGTCCTGAGGAGAATGTCATGTGTTTAAATTCACAGCTAAAATTATAACAGTGCAAGTTTCTCATGTAGATAATCCCTAAGGATGGGATGTTTCAAATGTGCCTAAGTGACTTTTGTCTGGTCATATTACTAAAGGTGCAATGATAAACCAGTGTAACTTTGTGTTGGAGTGCTCTTGTATCGGTTTAAACCTAAAATATATTAGGTTAAACCTGTAATTTACAGGTTCAAGTTAATCCAGTACAAATGAGGTTTCAAGTGATGGGAGAGTATCCACACACAAAGTTGCAAGGGTTTAACAAAATCAGTTTAACATCCCATCATTAGTTAAAATGCTGCAACTTGTGCATGTATGGACATGCCTGTAGGAGAACAGGACTGAAGGAAAGTGAATGGTACTTGTGCTTCTAAATAACTAAATAATCTTCACTGGGGGGGGGGAGGTGTCTTCTTAAGTCAGCTAACTCAAGGTAAAATTCTAGTGAAGATAAAGCAGTTTGTAGTTTTCATACAAATTAGCAGGTTGCGTTCTGGGAGCCTCGTCTTTAACTTAACTTGCTAACTTGTACTAAAACCATCAACTGCCTTGTCTTCACTAGAATTATACCTTGAGTTAGCTGACTTGAGTTAAGGAGACAACTTTTCTTCTAGTCAAGACATAGCCGTAGGCCTTTTTGAAAATCTCAATGTAATGTTGTAGGAATAGAATTTCCATCTTATTACACCTCCTTATTGAGCGGTTTTAATAAAAACAGAACAAAGGGAGAGGAAAAGCATCTCCAACCTCTTCAAGGGGTGTCTGCCTGCATTAGCCTGCCAAAGGCATATCAATGAGCATCAGACTCCCTTGTGACTGCCAGCTGGACAAAATGTGCCAGGCAGCTGGGAGACAGCAAAGCCGGCATGGAGACGAAAACACCAAGCCCAAGTTTATTAACCCCACTCTCGCTCGCTGTGGCATGAAATGCAATAAACAGCTTGAGGCATGCAGGGTGTAAAGCTAACGACTTGAAAGGAAACAAACAAAAAGGCATAGAGCAATTATGAACAGGAATATAATCAGATCCATGCCCACTCTGTTGGGATAGCTGGGCCCTGAATGGTTATTATTTCAGGCTCTTATCTTCCGTCTAAATAGATGGGGGGGAGAAGTAAAGATTAAAACAATTTTACCTCAATTCCTCTGTTTCAAAACATGTGCAAACTGCATGGAAAGGGATGTGGGGGGGGGGAATAAAGAGAGGGCCCCACTCAGGCTCCCTGTGTTTATAGATCAGTAAAAAACCAGGTCTTTCATCTGCCCCTTTGATGAATGTCTTTGGTCCTATCTTCTAGGCAAGGATCAATACCCATTTCCTAAGACATTTATTTAGGGATTTAAGACTACTGATTGAATCCTGCCTAGGGAGATTTTTTTTTTCTGTTAACAAAAATATTGCCTCAGTCTGATTTTTTTTTCCCCTCGCTCTCTCTCTTTCTCAGATTTTGTTTTGTTTTTAGGGTTTTTTTTATCTTGCAGATTTTCTCTTGTGAGCTCCGTCCCTCCCTTATCTCTGTGCTTCAGCTCCCAGCTTTGCACAACTGCTGTGTTTTAAACCAAATGGTCCACATCACTGGTCAAGAAAGTTTCAGCACATTCTGGGAGCCAGCCATTTAATCCAAGAGGGGTTAATCGCCAGGGCTCTGCATCTACACTGCGATACATTGCTTTCATAAAGTTCTCTTGCTGGCTGCTTCCTCCTGGAGGCATACAGAGTGCAATATTCCTGTGTGTAGACGGATTTCTAGATAATACTGCCCTTTTTTACCTTTTAGAAAGGCTTCAGGCCAAATGTTCTAAGATTAGTCACATACAGCTATTCTTTTCCTTGGGAGTGGATTGATGAAACTGACAGAATTTGACCCTTCACTCTTCCCCTTTGTGGATTCTCTCCATACTTGTGTGACTGATCATAGCCAGACAGAATTCTGAAGGTACTGTAACTATTTACAATTTCTTTCTCTCTCCAACAACCATGTTGACAGACTCCACATCATTCCAGAATAAGACCAAAGATAGAAGGGCTCCTTCCAAAACTCATGGCAAACAGTTAATTGATTAGTAAGCATGAGTCATTACTAGAGTATGGTTTCCCAAACATTGCCACAGCACAAAGGGGGGAAAAAAACAGGAAACATTAAGGGCTCTCTGAACCTAACCGGTGTGGAACGATGATGGGAGTGGGGTGTGGAGAGAAGTCATCCATTTAAAAATATATTTTAAACATGTTCAGGAGAAAAATATACCACCCCAGTTTCTTAATAGGTTATATTGTTAAGCTTGAAGAGAAACCAAATGAACAATTTCTTCCATTCTCTCCCCTCCATAACTAAAACTGAATCATACCACAAAATAAAAACCCAGAAACCCTATCATACAATTTTAAACTTTTTTTTCCCCTTTGGAATATGCGACTCCAGGGGTACATCTATGCTGCAGTAAAAGACCCATGGATGGCTCAGGTCAGCTGACTCAGGTTTGCAGGGCTTGGACTGGGGAGCTAAAAATTGCAGAGTAGATCTTTGGGTTCAGGCTCAAACTCCATGAAGGAGAGGATCTCAGACCCTGGATTCCAGCCTGAGTCTGAACATCTACACAGCAACGTTTAGTCCCACAAGCCCGAGTCAATTGACCTGGGATCTGAGACTCAGTGCCACAGGATTTCTGTTGCAGTGTAGATGTACCTCAAGTGGCCAAGGTAGCCGCCTGTGATGTAGACGAATGGTTGGATAGTGTTCTGAGATGCAAGGTGCTACTTCTATTGCTTCCACTCAAATTACAATACTGAAATACAGAAGGCTGGCACCTGCTGATAGATTCTATAAAGAATATGCAACGTGTACTTATGCCAACCTTTAAAATGAAGCTGCTTTGTAAAATTATTACCTCATATTTGAGCTAGCCTGAAATTTTCTGTTGAAAAGTTTGGGGTATTTGGAGAGAAACTTGACATTTTCTACACGAAAATTTGATTTCTTGTCTAAAAAATAGAAATGAAATATTTCAAATTGATTTTTTTCAAAACTTTCCATTCCATGAAAAATGTTATTTCAACTTTTCATCATGATTTGGGCGGAAAACAAACTTTGAAATAAAATAATTTTACCCAGGATGGAAATTCCTATTTTTAACCATCTCTGTCTAATATGTACTGGATAGAATATCCTTATTGAAAAATCATATGGCATGCACAAACAACTGTACAAGGAGAAAAGGGGTTGACCGACGAATGAGCTACTTGAGGAGTAATAATGTTGCATGAGGCTGCAGGATGTCTATGTAATTTCTAGGTAAATAACCTGTGCTTCTATCCTAGGCCAAACAGCTCCAAAAGACGGAGAAGCAGCAGGCTATGATGTGTGGACAGATGTGGATTGAAGGTAATGTCCCTAGATATTGGATGGTGTGTTAGTTGCTTCTGAGGGAAGAAAGCATGTGGCCACTGCTGCATCATGTCCAGCCTCCCACCATTTCAACAAACATTTAGAAGAAACAGACTGGGCCAGCAGCTCCAAGGAACAGCTAAAGACAGGAGAATATAGTCTGAATTATGAACCATAAGGGACTAATTGCAATCGCAATAAGTTTCACAGCCCAGTCTAGATCAGCTAGTTGGAGCTGAAACCAGCCAGGAATAGGTTTCTTTCATTTTATCTGTTTCTTTCCTATCTGATAATACTTTGTTTACATGCAATGAGCTTGATTGCCTGGGAGGTCATAGTTTCAGCCTGCACCACCCTGAGAATGAAGAAATATCTAGTCAGCATGGAAAGTGGTGGAATTAAATGTCTTAGCAACCTCCCAACATTTCAAGTGGGAGTGCTCCTATACCTTAGGGGTGGGAGGCTGAGGAACAGGGACTGCCCCCAGGGGAAGGGAGGCCCAGGAGGTGGATTTGCTGAGGGAATCTGCTCTGCACTCACACATCAGCAGCAGCTCCTGCAGCTCCTGTCCTGCGCGGCTCCCTGGTTTGGCTACCCATGCTAGGTGTTGACTGGGCCCTGGCACAAGGGGTCACAGTGCTGCTCCAATTTGGCTCAGCCCCCTGACAAGAGGGATGCCAGGCCTAATTTGAGCGTGTGGCACTGTGACCCTGTGCACCAGGGGCTAAGTTGCAATACTCAGCCAGCCCCACAGGAGAGCGGATTTTGTGGGTCAAGTGGGACAGTCTTGTAAAATTCAGGCTATTGGGAGGTCTTCTAGGTCTACAAGGTCAGAAAAAGGAGTCCCAGAGGTACTCCAGTCCCAGCCATAAGTAATGCCACTGACTGCACACGGTAATCCATTCAGCACTAACTGAGCCCTGGACCATAGAGTAGCCAAGGTGTGATGACCCACTGTTACAGAGGGATTAAAGTTGCAAACTCTATTCTTGGATTATTGCAGTGAGGTGGGAAATAAACACAACTGAAAATCAAAATGTGTCACAATTTTATTTTTAGTCTTTCTTCTTTGTTTGCCAACTGCACTTGGAATGAATAGGGTATGTCTTCACTACAAAATTAAGTCGATTACCTTGCAGTTGATTTTTGGAAGCAGATTGTATAAAGTCGATTTTGTGCATCCCCACAAAACGCAGCAAGTCGGCAGCGTTCATCCATACTACCATGGTGAGCGTCGACATACCAAGCAGTGCACTGTGGGTAGCTATCCCACAGTTCCCTAACCCGCCGCAGTGCCCCTTCCGCCGTGAAAGCAACTGCAGACAATTATTTCGCGCCCTTTTTCCATGCTGATGCCATAGCAGTGCAAGCATGGATCCTGCTTGGGTCACTGCTGCAGTAATGGCTGTTGTGAACATCTCGCACATTGTTGTGGACTTTATGCTGCATCGTATGCACAGTAATGTGATCAGGAAACGACTGCGCTATCAGGAGACTGATGAGAGTGATGAGGACATGGACACTGATATTTTCGAAAGTAGGGGGTCCGACAATTTGGCAATTTTGGTGGCAATGAGGCAGGCTCATGCTATGGAACGCCGATTCTGGGCCAGGGAAACAAGCATTGACTGGTGGGATCACATAGTGCTGCGGGTCTGGGATGACTCGCGGTGGCTCAGAAACTTTCGCATGCATAAGGGCACATTTATGGAACTTTGTGACTTGCTTTCCCCTGCTATCCAACTCAAGAATACCAAAATGAGAGCAGCCCTCACAGTTCAGAAGCGAGTGGCGATAGCCCTCTGGAAGCTTGCAATGCCAGACAGCTACCAGTCAGTCGCGAATCAATTTGGAGTGGGTAAATCTACAGTGAGGGCTGTTGTGATGCAAGTAACCAGGGCAATCATTGATCTGCTGCTATCCAGGGTTGTTTCCCTAGGAAACATGCAGGCTACAGTAGATGGCTTTTCTGCGATGGGATTCCCTAACTGTGGTGGGGCTATAAATGGGATTCATATCCCTATCTTGGCACCAGACAATGAGGGTGGAGAGTACAGAAACCACTAGCTTCAATGGTCATGCAAGCACTGGTCGACCACAAGGGACGTTTCACCGACATCTACGTGGGATGGCAGGGAAAGGTTCATGACGCTCGTGTGTTCAGAAACTCTAGGATTTTTAGACAGTTTGAGCAAGGGACATTCTTCCCTGACCAGAAAATTATTGTAGGGGGTGTAGAAATTGATAGTTATCCTTGGGGACCCAGTCTACCCCTTAATGCCCTGGCTTATGAAGCCATATACAGGATCCCTGGACAGGGGGTCAGGAGCTGTTCAACTATAGGCTGAGCAAGTGCAGAATGGTGGTAGAGTGCACATTTGGCCACCTCAAAGCGCGCTGACATACATTATTCACTCACTCAGACATCAGTGACAGAAATGTGCCCATTGTTATTGCTGCTTGCTGTGTGCTCCACAATCTCTGTGAGAGCAAGGGGAGACGTTTATGGTGGGGTGGGAGGTAGAAGCAAATGTCCTGTCCTCTACTTACCAGCAGCCAGACACCAGTGCAAGTAGGAGAGTGCACCAGGAGGTGCTGCGCCTCAGAGACGCCTTGAGAACCAGTTTTGTGAGTGGCCAAAATGCCATTGAAAACCCATGGAAATGTCCCTGGAGGATTTCCGCTCTATCCCCAAAAATGTTAACAGACTTTTCCAGTAGCTGTACCAGCCATGCGTCCTCAGGACAAGTTACTCATTAATAAATGCTTCCTTTTAAATCATGCCTTATCTTATCCCTAAAGGGACACTCACCAGAGATACCTTTGCCAATGTCTGGTTCTGGGGTACCACCTTGGGAGGGTTGGGAGGATATTGGATCCAGGGTGATAAAAAGGTCCTGGCTTTCTGGTAACAGGGTCTCTCCCCTTGCCTGCTGCTACATGGTATCATCTTCCTCATCAGCTTCATCATCATCTGAATCCTCATGCCTCAGGAGTAACCCATCAGTGGAGTCCACAGATAACGGTGCGACGGTGGTGCCCCCCTCCAACCCCCCACCAGTATTTGATTCAGTTAATTGTAGAATAGGCATGTCCGCGGAGGTGTCCCAGAGCGGGAGGTGCCCCAGAGCATCCATTTGCCTCTTTTGTTTTCTGGAATGCTTGCCTCAGCTCCTTAATTTTCATATGGAACTGTTGTGCGTCCCTGTTGTGGCCCCTACCCAGCATGGCCTTGGAGACTCTGGCAAACGTGTTGCCATTCCGTTTGTTGTAACAGAGTTCTGCCATCATGGATTCCTCTCCCCAGACAGTGATGAGATCCAACACCTCCTGTGTGCACCATGCTGGAGCTCTTTTCCGATATTTGGTCTCTTGTGCTGATGAGCTCTGCATGGCGAGTGACCTGTGCAGGTGAGTTCGCCACTCTGGCCAAACAGGAAATGAAATGCAAATGTTCCCAGGGCTTTTCCTGTCTACCTGGCCAAAGCAGCAAGTTGAGAGTGCTGTCCAGAGCGGTCACAATGGAGCATTGTGGGATAGCTCCCGGAGGCCAATAGCATCGACATGAGTCCTCACTAACCCACAGTCGACCCATAGATGTTGATTTCAGCACTACTCCCCTTGTTGGGGAGGAGCACAGAAATCGATTTTGAGGGCCCTTTAAATCGACGCAAATGGTGGCCGTGTGAGGACGAGTGCAGGTTTATGTTGACTTAATGTCGCTAAAGTCAATGTTAAGATGTAGTGGATACCAGGCCATAGACTGTACAGATGGAAAGAGTTCTATAGCACATCGCCCTACCAACCCCAGATTGTTACCTACAGCATATTCTCCAATACACTCTCCAGACTGTGTTTAAATTTCATGGACCGTGCAGCTTCCACCATTTCCTTTGGACGCTATTTTACAATGTAATACGTGGGTCTTTGCTCTGGGGGCTGAGTTAAGACCAGTTAGCTAAACATGATGCAGGTCTGAAATGGTGGGGGTCCCAGTGCGGAAAAGGTTGAGAACCACTGATCTAATAGATCAGTTTCGCCCAACAGTAGTGCTACTGAACCAAAAATTTTCTTTTCTTAGGTTCATCCCATTCCACACCTCCACTAAACCATTCCTCTGCCTCTTTGGTGCCTACGCCATTCAAGTGCTGCAGAGGATTATCTGTCCCTCATTAGTTGCTGCTTAACCAAACTACCATATTACACTCTTTAAATCTTTCCTTTTGAGTAATCCCACCAGCCCTTTAATTATGTTTGTTGTTCACTGAATTTCCTCCAATTTTCCTGTATGCAAGCAGTCTGCAATTCCAGAAATAAAACTTAAAGCCACTTCACATATTTATGCAGCTTTTTAAAAGCCCCTTGACAAAGTTCAAGGAGAAGGTATGTCTCCAATTTAAATGGATACACAAGACATTCAGCTAGCCATGGGGCTGCATTAATGATTCTTCTAATACCACCCTTCTAAACCCAAAACATCTGACTGCAGGTTGCCCCTTGATGTATTGGAGTACCACTGATCCCACCCGTTTCACCAGCCTGGGCTCCCTCACCCTGACCTGCTTAGCCAGGCCCTCAAGCCTCGTCTAGCACACACTTGTAGGGACATGCCCAGTTGCAGAAAGACACAGACGCTGAAATCAGCATTGCATGGGAAGAATTAGCTTGGGGATTACCCAGCACTCAAGTGGACACCACCTCTAGAGTGCAAAGCCAGAATTGTATTGTCTTGCACTGCACCGAAAAATGTACAACATATGCACATGAAATTTGCTCCCTTCCTCCATGTGAAGGAAGATATGCACAGCTTTTTGCCCCCAGTTCTGAATTAGAAACTGGTTTAAAGAAAACAAAACAAGTTTATTAACTACAAGGGATAGATTTAAAGTGACTATAAGCGATAGCAAACAGATCAAAGCAGATTACCTTAGTAAATAAACAAAAATAGCAAACTGATCTTAACAAACTAGATAGATAGGATATAAATTAGCAAATTCTCACCTTGAGTGATAAACAGGCTGGGAAGTTCTTAAGGTATAAGCTGCCTTGGCTTCCCCAGGCTGTCATCCACTGACTAAAAATCCTTCTAGCCTGGGACTGTCACTTTCCACAGTTCAGTCCTCAGATGTGTTGTTGCAGGAAAAGTGAGGTCCCCCCATGATGTCATTTTCCCCCTTTTATATCTTCTTCTCCTCACTTGCTAGAAAGTTATTTTGCTGTGACCTAGATCAAACTGTTCCCCTTGTGTAGTGCTATCTCTGAGAGATTTCCATTGTACCCTATTCCTGATGGTAAATCTTGTGCTTGTGTGCATTTCCTCAGTAAGCCATTCACATTGTTTGGCCTTTTTACTGTTGTACTTGAAAGGCTGCTTGTGTGTGCTTTCAGCCTCACAACATGTTTCAGTAACACATCCATAGCCAGGCTTCATAACTTCACATATGATGATAGCACATACAATCCAATCAGATATTAATGTCTAGCAGATCAAGATTTTTTGAATGATATCTCACAAGGCATACTTTGTACAAAACATATACTAGTTACATGACAGTGGTGAATATTGGGGTGTCAGGGTGTCACAATCCCCCTCAGAGTGCACTGGGGAAGTTCATGGGCCTGTCAGTGTGCCCTGGAATTCGACAAACTAGGGCTGTTTTGGAGCAACAGTAGAAGGGCACTCTAGAGACAAGAGCCCCTTGCTGAAAGATCCCTGCCTCCAGCCCCTGAAATTTAAATGAGCACATCAGCTGATCTCAGCTGTCACAGGATAACACAGGGAGAGAGGGGGTCCCTAAGGCAGTAAGGATACAAATCATTTAGGGCTTTATAAATCAAATGAGACACTTTGAACTGAACTCACACTTGAACTGGAAGCTAAGTCAGACTACAGAGTACAGGAGGTTCTGTACTTGCTCTCTAAAAGAAATAACAGGCTCCTTACTCTGCACTAAGTAAGATTTCCAAAGAATCTTCAGGTATAAGTCTCAAGCAAAGTGCACTGCAATAATCCACTCTGGAAGGGGGAAAGGCATGGATCATTTTGAGAAGATCCACATGTGAAAGGAAAGCTTTCAGCTTCTTTTAACATATCCCATTCTAAGGCCAAGCGTCCCTATAGTTAACTACAGTGAAATTATGTCACTGCATGCAAACACACATAGCAGAGAGAAAGGCATTTCTTAACCTGAATAAAATTAAAGCCACCCCCGCAAAATGTTTAAACAACAAAAATCCCTCGCCTGTCTAACCTGAAAATCCATCTAAATGGCTAAAAATGAATGCTAAAGGAAATGAGTCCTGAAGTCTTCTGCATTTACATGCTGTCCTCGGGAAATGTTCAATGCTACTAATGTCACTGCGACTCAGCAACGACGTTAAAAAAAGGAACTGGCACAAGAATAATTACTGTGTGTTATGCTAATGTCCACTTCCTTGGTCTTAAATCTCCTTATTAGGTTTGGAAATTTGTATTTTGCATTTGTTCACTTTTCTAAATGGAAAATACTAAACTGCTATATGTCAAAACACGGTTAGAAAAAAATGTCGTTAAGAACTAGATCCACAAATGCATGCACATTCTAACAGTGATATTTAGCTGAGTTAAATGAGTGTAAAATTAGACTAACACAGTGAAAATTCAGCGCCCTTTTGGATCAGATCCTCAGTTGCTGAAAATCAGCATCTCTCTTGATTTCATCAGCACTATGGTACTTACATCAGCTAAGAATCTGGCTCTTCGTCTGTGACAGCAAATTAATTTCTGGTGTGCCTTTCAATTGCTCTTTCACATGGCTTCCTATGAACATTGGTTATCAATAGACTATACATTCATGCCAGTGGGAATATATTTCTCTTCATGGAACAAGGATAAAACTATTTAAAGCTTATTATTCTACAGCACTGCAAGGACCACCTAGGTTATGGAGCAATGGCTGATGTTGCAGTACCATCTGATAGAAGACCATACCACACATCATTTATGTGCTAGCTCTTTCTCTGCCTGAACCTGTAGGCCACCCCTCCCCCAAGACAGGAATCATGAGCCTGGAGCTTTCCACCCGAACCTGGTCTTGACTTGCTGCGTGTGCGTCCTACACACAGATAGCTAGATGTTGTGGTGGCAGTGGTGAGGGATGGGATGGGATGGGTCATGGAAAATTACAGTAGGGTCATAGGAGCAACAAGAGGTAAATCAGTAGGGGGAATCTACTCAACATCTCAGATGTCTATACAGAAATGGAAGGAGTATGGAGAATAAATTAGAAGAACTAGAAGTATAAGTACAAAAGATAAATTGGTAATTGGTGTCTCATTATTGGAATAGTGGCATAGAAGGGTATAGCTTGTTTAGGGAGTATAGTTGGGAAAATAGGGGCGATGTCATGTAGGAGTTTACGATAGTATAGACCACTAAATCAGGAAGAAGAGATGGATGAGGCATTTCTAGAACAAATACCAGAAATATCCAGGACGTAAGACCTGGTAGTACTGGGGGACTCTAAACACTCAGATATCTGTTGGAAAAGTAATATGGCAAAACACAAAATTTCCAGTAAGATCTTGGAATGTACTGGGGACAAACTTATTGTTTCAGAAAGTAGAGGATGTAACAAAGGACACAGCCATTTTAGACCTGATTCTGACCAATGGGGAGGAATTGCTTGTGAATCTGAAGTTGGAAGGTAATTTGGGTGAAAGTGAACATAAAATGATAGATCTCATGACTGTAAAGAAAGGAAGGACTGACAGTGGTAGAATATGGAAAATGGACTTCCAAAAAGCAGACTTTAACAAACTCAGAGAATTTGTAGGTAAGGCCCCATGGGAAGAAAATCTAATGGATAAATCTGGCAGTTTCTCAAGAAACCAATATTATAGGTGCAACTGCAAAGTATCCCAATGCAAAGGAAAAACAGGAAGAATATTAAGAGGCCAATTTGGCTCCATAAGGAATTTTTTAATGACCTGAAAATTAAAAAAGGAATCCTACAAGTGGCAACACAGATGAATTGCTGAGCAGGAACACAAAAGGATAGAACAGGCATGTAGGGACAAAATTTTGTGCATTTTGCGAGAGCGCATTAGCCATTGGAAAGACCATGATTTTCTTAGCTCAATGATAACAAATGAGATTGAATAGGGAACTGACCCATCTTACTCATTCCTTCACTCAAAACAAGAGAAAAGCAGAGTGATGGTGGATCGACATTTAGTACACATCTTGTTTATCATGCTTTCTGTTGGGTTTTTTTTTCCTTTGGATTTGCTATCATCTATGTTGCCCATGCTTCACTGAAGGAGCGTTGGGATTTATAGGCCAATCATTGGCTCAGGGAAGAGGGTGGGGCCTCTGTGGGCTGGGCAGGGATAAGTGTCATGTTTCTCGCCCACTCTGGCCCTGGAGAGAAAAGATAGTGTGGATCTCTTTTCCCCAGTCTTCTCCCAGGTGTGGGTACCCCTTTGGGAGTGGGGAATCCCTGGTAGTGCAGGGATCCATAGAAGGCGGAGGGAAGGGGGAGGGGGGAGTCATGTGGTCTGTTCTGTGGCAGGATGGGAACAAACAGAACAAACTGGAGAGACCTCCACAAAGGGAACCACAAACTTCCTCCCCCCTGGGTTGCGGGGAGGGGAAAAAAGACCTTGATCAGAGACTTCTTGGTGTCAGTGTAGTGTAATGTATAATCATTTTGATTTCCTGCTTTTCATTCCTCTCTTTGTCTCCAGTGTATGAATCAGCAGTGTTCTCTGTCCTTCACCTTTCCCTCTCTTTATTCATATGAGAGCCTGATTGCAGCAAGTTGTCAGCTTTTCACCAGTAATAAATTGCAGCTGGGATAATATAAATGCTGCCAAAGTGATTTTTTTTTTACCTTGGAATAAAGTTTTAATTTTTTCCCCCATGGTCCAAATCCTGAGAACCTTACTGAGTTTTTACTCAACCCCTGATGTCAGGGTTGGTTTGTTGTGGGGGGGTTTTGTTTTGTTTTGTTTTTGCTTGAATGAGGACTAAAAAGAAACAAAGTCATGAATTCAGGATTTGACCCTGTATGATACCGGTGGATACCATCCTCCCTTGCTTCCTGTAGATGCATCCATGAGCCTAAGTAGGGGAGTCATAGGTACCAGTATTACACATTTCCCAAGACTGATCTTGTTAATTGGATCCATCCTCCTTAGCAAGCTATCGGTTCTAGTATTATCTGTCGTTGGCATATGCTCAGCAACTTCCTTCATCAGAAAGAAAGGATTTTTCTGACTGTCTCTACTGCATAAGAAGCAAGAGGTGCACTAATGTGGAGTGGTGGTGTCTGTGTCTTTGGTTTTATAACACGACCACATAGAATCCAAGCGCTTCCACATTAAACCAACTGGCAATAACAAAGTCCCTCAGGAATTCTGGCTCTACTCCCTCGTTTGAAGCACAGAAAATCTGTTTATGATACAGTTATTAATTATATTTTGTTATCTACATTGTTTTGATTCTCGTTTATTGATCGTTGGTGTAATAAAGCCTACCTCTTCAGTGGTGGGACTGTACGCTGTGTCCTTGCAACTGTACAATCAGGTGTGTAAGCAATGTTCTGCCTAACACCTTCCCCCTCTTGGGGATGAGCATGGAGGAGACGTCAGTGGGCTGGACCTTGGTTCCATCCACTTTTTGCCACTCTGGTAGTGCAAAAGCAATGGTGAGCTGTCCCTGCCAGGACAGCCAGGGATTTCACAAGGGGAATCCTGTTGTGGCAATAAACTGGTATAACCACAGTACGCCACCCATTCCCACCTATCCTGGCCAAAGGGACATTTCCAAACAGACTGGAAGTGAGAGGGGGTGATGCCTCCCCAGTGATATCCCTGGAGGCTCACTCTAATTAGTGTAACTTAGAGCAGCCTACAGTCCTCAATCCCTGGTGAGGCAGAGACTCAGAGAAGCAGAAAAGTAGTTGAGAGCTATTTTCTCACTCCGCCCTGTATCCTGTGCCAAGCACTGGTTGGGCCCAGAGATCTGGCTCTGTGTTAACACTCAGACTTTTAAAGGAGAGGGTGTCAAAACACCCTTTTCTGTGCTCTTTAGGGCTATGTGAGCCTGTGATTTTAACTTAAATTAAGTATCGCCACCTCTGCCTGAAACTTCCCCACCTCCCTTCATGCTATGGCTGAATGATGTCTAAACTGGACAACAGCACAATCCTGAGGTCCACTGAGTTTTTACTCTTCACTCAAGCAAACTCTCCAATGGAATCAGATCCACAGTCCTCCATCAGCACAGCAAAGAGTTTCCAGTGTTTGGCATTTCTCAACACCCTGTTTATCCTCCACAAAAGGGTAAACATCTTTCTTTGCCAAAGACTCTGAGAGTCATGCAGAACATAACTCATGCTGCATAAATGAAGTTCAAGATTGGAGTTACTTAGTTTATAAGAGGAAATCTCTTATGCAATGGAAACAATATCATGTGTCTAGACCTCCCTAAACAGATTTATATCTAAAAACCCTAGATAAAAATATCTTAATCTTGAAGCCTCCTGATCTAAAGACACTATGATTTGAGTCTCACTTGTGCTATACGACTGTTCTCTGAGATACTGAACTTGACATAAATAGTAGTTAATGATATAATGAAGCTGCTAGTGTAGTTGCACTTCGCAGTCCTCTGCTAAATGGAATAAGAAATGCTTAGCTGTGTGTCATAGGTGCCATACTACTAATTGTTCATGAAGAGTTTCTTTTAGCTCAAGTTGTAAGGGACCTGTTTATTTGTAGCCGGAGGATATAAATTCCATCCCTGCTGTCACTGCAAACTTCCAAATGGCCATAAGTTTGCCACAAAATGACAGCCATGAAAATTGTCTGGAGTTGTATCTTGATTGATTATTTTATTCAGGTATAGACCACATATTTTAATGCTGCTGTAGTTTTGAGTATATGTGATTGCATAGGTATCAAACTTTTCCTAGAGTGTATACAAATGGGTAATTTTTAGTACTGCCATTTATATTGCCGCAAACTCCAGGAGCATTAGGAGTACACATGGAAATTTTACTTGGTACCCAATTGAAGTCAGTCAGAGTTTCCACATAGATAGCAATGGAAAAAAAGATCAGACCTGAAGTTTAGTTTCATAAAATAAGTAAATATTCTAAAATCATCCTGGAACTATTGCGTCTTGACAATCTGGATTGGGTGCAGCCTAAAAGGAACCACAGACACAATGGCAAAGAAATATTGAGAGCATAGGTGTTGCGGGTCCCAGAGAATCTTGTTCTTTCAGGAAGAGCAGAAGTGGTGGTTGGGTGTGGTTAAGGCATTGGACTGGAACTTAGTCTTCAGAGTTCAACTTCTGCCTCTTTCAGACTTGTGTGACCTTGAGCAAGTCATTCAGGGCAGGTCTACACTACCCGACCAGTGGGTAGTGATCAATCTTTTGGGGGTTGTGTATCTTAGGTCAATCCCCCACAGTATAGACCAGGGCTTAGTCTTGCTTTGCCTCAGTTCCCCCAGCTGTAAATGGGTAGACTACTACTTTTTCTCCCACCCTTTGCCTGCCATGTCTATTTAGAATGTAGGCTGTTTGGGATAGAGACGACAGGATGGAGTCCCTTTCTGTTAAGAGGCAGATGGATCTGTCCCCAGAGGGAGGGGATGATCTATGTCTAAAAGAGAGACCAACCCCCCTTGTGCTGACTTGACAACTCTATACACGCATCCCAAGAATCCACTGACTGTTTTGCTGTCAGGATCAATGATAGTTTATGGTCCTAAATAAGGTTGTCACAAGGATACTGTTGTATTCAAGGATGGCAAAATGCAACAGAGTACTGACTGCTACAAAACCTAATTAGAAACAGGAAAGGGAAAATATTTTTCCAGTGGGATCTTCTTAACATCTAATAGAAGGTATAAATACTAAGGATGACACTGATTTAACTTTGATGTGCTGTATACGTTTACGTGAAGATAATCTTTCATGGACATATCTGGCTCTGGCAACTGACCCTCTGTAAATTATATTCACATTAAGCATACTTTGAAAACCAAACAAAAAAAGATAGATGAGTTGTAAAATTATTTTCCAGTTGGCTTCCAGCTGATTGACTCTAGATGTATTGCTTCCTCAGTGATACAGGTTTAACAACTTTCCTGGATAGGCTCCAGTGAAAGACATGCACCAACACTTTTAGAGGGAAATGTGCACAATATCACAGCTGAATAATCTACACTTGGGTTAGATGGAACTTTGAAATGCATATTTCAGAGAGAAATGTTCTGCTCTGCACCACTGTCAAAGTTGTATCTTTGTTCAGGATATAGCTTTTGCGATCAAAAATGCAACATTTTTTCATAAAAGATGACAGGGCATGATTCTCAGCCCCTTTGTTCCCCTTCCCCTCCCTCCCCCCCACACTCTGTTCCCTTTACACCAGATAAAGGTGTTGAAATAATGACAATAGGTACTAGAATCCCTGGATGTGGCTGGGAAGAATTCTTGTGGCAAAGGCCCTGTGGAGACCGATGTAAGGCTAAATTCCAAGGACTCCTTTACAAGCCCAGGCACTGGGGACATGCTGAGAGTTGGAGGGGCATGTGTGGGGTGGGAGGGTACAACATATGGCACTGTGAAGATATCAAGCGGCTCTGCAGCCCATAGGGTAACCCAAAAAGGGTGCCACAATTTGGCCCTCAGAATAGCAGAGGATGAGGATGGCTTAAAGTTGCCTTAACATCCTCCTTCCATTGAGCAACAAGTTCAATATAAGAAACCAGACACAGCACAGAAACTCACCTGTGATCTCTGTCCCTCTAGCCAGTTTGCTACTGGACAAGATTCCTCCACTCATTTTTTTTAATATAAATTTGGTGCTCTAAAATGGAGCATGGGTATAACATGTGTTTAACTATTAGTTAAATATTATTAAATGCTATTCATTAACGAGAGTCTACATACGTTAGCAAGTGGCATCTGTAGGCACTTCTCCGTTAGAAGTGCCTCTGCTATTTACTTAATTGGCTAGCTAACATGGGTATTTTTAAGATACCCAGTAAATGATGGGAAAAATTAGTTAGCAAGTCTCTTCTCCATTCCCTCATGAGGGTGAAATTACAACCTCCTCTGACATAGAAATACTTACTCTGTTTCTTGTGGATGAAAGTGGAATGAGTAAAAACAGGTACAAGATACATTGGAATCAATAGGTCTGTACCTATATTTCAGCCAATTAAAAAATGGAAAAACTATCTCTCGGGATCAGGCTAGGTCAGACACTCCATTGTATCCTACCAGTCATTGTAAACACGACCCTGGCTACTGTTACTATGGTGGAACCTTCGAGTTACAAACACCTTGGGAATGGAGGCTGTTCATAACTCTGAAATGTTTGTCAACTCTGAACAAAACATTATGGTGGTTCTTCCAAAAGTTTACAACTGATCATTAACTTAACATAGCTTTGAAAGTTTACTATGCAGAAGAAAAAATGCTGCTTTCCCTTTGTTTTTCTGGTAGTTTACGTTTAACACAGTAATGTACTGTATTTACTTCTTCTTTTTTTCTGTTTCTGCTGCCTAATTGTGTACTTACAGTTCCAAATGAGGTGTGTAGTTGACTGGTTGGTTCATAACTCTGAGGTTCTATTGTTTTTGAAATTGATGAGATACCAAATAGCAATTTGTCTATACTACTGAAAATGTCTCCGAAGTTTCCGAACTTTATGGCACATACACTCCTGTAATTGGTCGATTCAATACACAGCTGAGGAAGGCTCCAGGATACCTCACTGACACTAAGTTCTGTCATAACAGCTCTGAATAATGCTTCCTACCATCTCCTCTTGGCTAGGAGTCTCTATCCCATCCTGACAGACAATGAGTTGGCACATGGTTGTACATGGCTTTGTCTCTTCACATCTGAACTACAGCAATATGATATACTTGGGCATAAAGTCATCAGCCCTTAGGAAACTCCAAGTAATACAGAACACACTGTCTCCTCAGCAACATGGGCTCCCACAGACACATCAGACCTGTCCTCTGCTCTCTGTATTGGCTTCCCAAGTTCAAGGACTCAGTCTTTATCTTCAAGGAACTCAATGGGCTAGGCTGAGGAGATCTAAAAGACTGCCTAAAGCTCTAGGATGGAGACCAAGGTCAACAATTCTGTTCCCCCAACACAAAAGAATTTTCTACCATAAGAATAAAGCTCAGCTGTTCAGGAAACAACTTTCTTGGGGGCTCCTCCAAGACAGTGAAACAAACTCCCACAAGAATGAAGGACTATCACAAACTTCACCATCTTCCATTCCAAGTGTTAGGCGCACTTCATTAATATTCCCTCCTGCATTACAAACATGCAGCAGCACATACATATTTTAAATAAAACCCCTGCTAAAATATAATCTTTCCACTCCACACATAATTATCCCCTTAGGGAGAGGATGAGAGAACAAACCACATTGGACAGATGTTAGTCACTTAATACTCTATTGGAAGATGATCAGAAGACGCAGTGGTGGGGTTGGTATGAGAACCTATGTAGAGTAGAAGAAAGATGTTACCTTTATAAACTTTATCATTTTGATCTCTGAGACCCTGCTCCCACAGCCCACTGAAGCCAAGGGAAACACTCCTATAGACTTCAATGGGTTTTGGATCAGGATCTGAATGATGATGCTTCCTAAGAGCAAGAACAAGAACTGTCTTACTAGAACAAAACAATGGCCCTCTTTATCTCCATTAAAACCTGAGTGGGTGGCAATTGTACATTGTGTCTTCTGGGTGACTAATGTAGTTATAATATTTCACTGAATAAATTGCACTAGTGAGTGCTTAGCTCTTGTGCTTTACATTTTATGCCTTTTAAAGGAAGGAGCAATTACAGGTTGTTTCTCTCTCAAGTGATGTTTCACACTAATGTAGCTGACGTGTTTCCTTTTCTGTGGAATAGTAGAATGATGGAGTAAAATTAAGCATGTATTTCTAGTTCTTTCGTTTGTTTATTCATTTATTTGGGGGGAGGTCGGGGGGAGAGAAGGTCAGAAGGCAGGAAGGAACTCCTGTGTAGATTGGTAGAATTCTGGAGGAACAAGTGCTTATAAGAAAAAAACCTGCCTCAGTGTGGTAATTTAGCTGACGAAAGATTATTAGTCACTAAAGGAGGGAATGTTGCTGTTAATCTTGTTTCCTCAGAAAAATACTCTAGTAAAACTATCATATCATAAAACACATTCCACAGATTTCTGCTAAATTAGAGCACGTCTTAAAGAGCCAGTGAGACCACATGGAAAACATTCTATTCAGGAACAATTATTTCTATGCATCATGTTTTTCTGGGATTTTTTTTCCTCCTTTTGGTGTTTCTTTAAGGACACTTATTATATATTTTATTTGAATGAATTCATCTGTTCCTGTGGCTCAATCCTGCCCGTAAGTCATAATGTTCTGTTTATGACACTGACCATCTCTACAATGGCGGTGACACATAAACACGGTTAAAGTATGGCTCTTAAGAACCAGCAGAGCACGAGGTCTGAACACCTTCAGTGCACACACTCTCTGGAAAGAGACATTATTCCTGCTAAAGGCACTATACTTCCTGGGCACTGGGCAGCTGCACTTGCTGGTCCTCTAGAAAGGAATAGCCAATGCTCATGTCGTCACTGCAGACCTTTCCAGACCATTGGGAACAGGGGATTAAATTTCCCTAACCCCCATCTGAAGACACGACATCCCTTGTTGCCCACAGAGCACTGCTTACCAATATACCTTCTTATGTTCCCTTGCAGATCCTGGCTGCCAGGAGGAGGGTGTGCTGGGGTGCGTGGAATGAGGCTCCTTGTATCTTCTCCCTTTGTTATCACACACTCACAAGGCTAGCTGTTGTCTGGCTAGCAGATGAACTCTTCTGAGGTATGTGTAGCCAGGCGCAAATGACCTCCATTAGCAGGAAAGATGTTTTATTGATGCAATAGCGGCTACTGTAACTTTATTAATTTCCAAGCGCATGCAAAGCACCTCACAGCACTTCAAGATTCCTGCTCCACGGACTGATATGAGGATCGGGGCTGCTACAGGCATAAATGTAAATCCATATACAACGGTTTCTTTGATTTTAATTGTACAGGTCTAGTTGTTAGAGTTGGTAAAACTTTTCATTGTGTTTTATTTATTGTTTCTCAAAGCTTACATTTTGGACTGAAATTATTCATCAGGTGTCTCTTTTAACCTTTCAGCTTGAGAGCTTAGTATAAGAAAATACTGCAGACCCCAAAGTATTATTTTTCAAATCTCTCCTGAAACACCCTTTTTTTAGCATCACCCCATAAGAATATAGACCTTAGATTGTTTTTCCCTTTTCTTTTATCCTAACCACAGAAAGATTTGTGATGAGCTTTCTTATATCATAGGGGTAGGCAACCTATGGCACGTGTGTCAAAGGCTGCACCAGAGCTGATTTTCAGTGGCACTCACACTGCCCAGCTTGGTCACCAGTCCCGGGCGGGGAGAGGGGGGGGGGGGCTCTGCATTTTAATTTAATATTAAATGTAGCTTCTTAAACATTTTAAAAACCTTATTTACTTTACATACATCACTAGTTTCATTATATATTGTAGACTTATCGAAAGAGACCTTCTACAAACGTTAAGATATATGACTGGCATGCGGAACCTTAAATGAGAGTGAATAAATGAAGACTCGGCACACCACTTCTGAAAGGTTGCCGATCCCTATTATATCACATTGTAGCTGCTAGTTTGTAACAGAACGAGGGCTCGAGTCCTTTATGGTTTGTCTTTTCTTTATTAGAGGAACAAAGATGATTTCTGATTAAACTTAACGAAGCTCATCTTGTAATTGCTCCCCAGGAGTACCCTCTGCCTTTAAACAAACTGGCAAGTATATGCTTATCTAACATAATTACACATACAAGGACATATTGAACACCAGCATGCCTACCACTCATTTGAGAAGGAAACTCTCTACTAATGCTTAGCATTTTCCCAAGCTTAATTTTTTTTTTAAAGATCTTAATCTAATGTATTTGAATTGAGTTACAATATGTGTTCCTATTTCTCTCCCCAGATGTCTCTGTTAATAGCTTTCAAATGTTGGCAGGTATGTATAGGCTACTCTCCCCGCTCTCTCAAATGATGTTATGTCACAGCGGGAAGCAGATGGAGCCCTACAGAGTATTTAGGGGTCAGTGCATGGAAATGCAGCTGCTGAGCAACCTTTTTAATATAACACAATGTGGCGTGTGCCTGAGCCTCTTTTTAGCAAAGTTTAATATCAAACCAGATATTTAGAACAAGCCACATTTTGCTATTCATGTGGGTTTTTACAGTGAGATGTATCAGTGGCTCTTTGATCCAATCGAGCTCAGAAAGGAAGGGTCTCCCTCTTCTTTGTTTTAAAGCTATGTAAGTACTTCTATAACCATGGCTATAAACTCAATGGATTCTCAAGGCTGCATGACTCTGCAGAAGTTTTTGAGATGATCCCGAATAAAAAGCAATTCAGACCACTGTTAATTGAAACCTTCAGGAACAGGATTAGTGCAGGGTGAACCAATAGGCTGAATCCTGAGACCTTCCAGCATGTGCTAAATAGCCTGATTCAAGAGACCGTGAAAATTAGCTGAAAAGGCAGCCAAAAGGATTGAAAAGGGGCAAGGCAAGACTTCAAGTAAGCTTTAAAAACTGGATCTTTAAGAGAAGGAGGATCAGATGTACAAAAATTGTTGCCCCCTTTTTAGTTATTGTACCTTATAAATATTGGAGAAAGGGGGAACTTAAGGCTCAAATGAAAATTCCCATTGATTTCAGTGGCAGTTTTGCTTGAGCAAGGACTGCTTAACGATTAAATAACTTAGCTCACAGAACTATAGATTACGCGTGCATGGATTGGTCCAGATCCTGGCCCTCAGATCCTTTCCCTTTGTGATACTATAACACAAAGCTGCTCTGACACAAGAGCTGGTTTTCTCCCCATGTGCATTAAAGCCAATTAAGTCAGCTCTACGCTCCCCCCCCCACCCCCATTTATGTGTCAGGAGCAACATTTGGTAGGCTGGGGGCAGAAGGGAGCATAGTCAGAGTAGGAAACATTCCAGAAATCCCCTACTGGGGGAAATGACCCTTAGGGTATTATTCTAGCTAGCATAATAATTTAGAGAGTCCTAAAAACTGCTTTTAATTATGCTGGGGCTGATTTAATGCTGTCCAGGAACAGGCGAGTGGAAAGGTCTCTTAGATGCATCTCTCCCCCCCCCCCCATCCCTCCTACACACCCTGTCTCTGGCCCCGCACACAGCTTAGTGGGCCCACAGATTTAGCTCAGTGTGCTTACAAGAAATTTGAGCTACTAATTCATTGCTGAGAGATGCATCCTGTGCTAGCTGTTTCTCTATAAAAGCTGGGAAATGGTTACTGCTGCATTTGTTGTCATTAGGGATGGATAAACCTCAGCCTCTTCTCCTTAGGGAACCAACCTTTTGCTGGGTACAATGCCTACTAGAGATCCTGCCGAGGTGATGTGACTTTGTGGCACCCCCAGTGTGAGCCAGTGCCTCAAAGGTACAACTGATCCCCAAAAAGAAGTGAAAGCTTCTCTCACGGGTTAGCCAGTTCTCTACTGTGTGTGACTGTTATGGGCTCAAAAGAAATGAAACATCGTCTTACATTTTTCAGACAGACTTTTAAATGTTTCACATTAGCTCAGCATAAAAAGTTCCTCCATGTAAGGAATCAGGACCTGCACTTTTGTCCATTCTTCCTTTGATGGTTTGATTCAGAGCCAAGTTATCCAGATCAATAGCAATGGATGGCCTTGCAGACTGTAGTCTGTGTTTGATTTTATACCGGGTGAGAAGCTGGGGGGCCATTATCAAGGCTCAAGCGGATATTTTTGCCATTTTTAACTGTATTGACTTTGACAACATTGGCGGCTGTGGATCCAGAGCACAGCTGGGAAACTGAAAGGAACGGAAGAAAATCTTTACATCTGTTCCCAGAGCCCAGTCTGAAGAGAAGTAGTGGGCACCAGCATTCCTCAGAATCAGCGCACACCAGACAGATCGGCCACAGAGGCTTCCTGGCTGTGATTCCAGCCCCATGGCTTTAGTAGCCTCTGCAACCCCTGGGGGCCTCTATCCCCTTGTTGGATCAATGACACAGGGTGAACTGGTCTCTTTAAGACAAGTTCAAAGTCCAGCCCTACCCTCTTTCTGATTTCAGCCTACATGGCAATGGCAGTTCCCACGACTGAGGGAAGTTGTTGACTAAGCAGCAATGTTGGCTAGGAAATGGGGGAGGGAACACAAGAGCTCCCATTCTCCCAGTAAGAGTGAGACCAGGGGAAAGGCACAATCGATTGTGGATCTCCCTTGGCAACAAGAGAGTCAGACCTGGAGAGAAAAGGAATGGCTTCTGGGTCTCTCCACTGCAGGAGGAGGAAGAGTGGTTGGAAACCTGCCCAGACTGCTTAAGAAGCCCCTGCAGAAATAGGGGGCTTGGGGACTTTAATACTGGCCTGCTGTGGGGAACTTCAGGGAAGGAGTCGTTGACTTTTTATATCATTTTTTTCCTGTCAACTTTGCTACAGAACCGTGGGAAGACGGTGGGAGTGAAATGACCAGTCCAGACTGGTGAACAGTTCCACTCTGGGACAATCTCCAGGAAGGACGGGCTTTGTTTTAGTTGAATATACCAATGAGGGGGAGGCAGAGGCAGTGACATGGTACATCCAATACGGTAGCGTAAGCAACAGATGGATTCAAATGCAGTATTGTCACGCTTGCCAGCTCCACTTCCACTCTCAGAGAGGCTGTGCACGTCTGAACAGGAATCTCTCGTGGAGCTGGACTCTACCAGACAAAGGGAGGAACAGTGCAACGCTCCCTACATCTGAACTCTGGCATCCCAGCTCCCCTTCACCCTCCCATGGTGTGCAAGAGAACAGTGCCTCTGAATCCATCTGAGTCTACGGAGAGCAAGGCCGGCTCTGGGACATTGTGTGCGTATGCACACATGCACATGCGTTGGCCTGTGGAAGTCATTGTCTCAGGTGGTCTTTCAGCCAAACACAGGAAACGATCCCAGTGTCCTTCCTTCTTATCCTTACTGCACATGCTTTCTCCGGATAGGCAGAACCAATCTGTCCTGTGTTCTCTTTGACACATTGTTGCCCAGGGATCTCAGTTGTTTGTTGTTGTTGCTCTTTAATAGTTCTTCTCTTTTCCCCATGGAACTTCTTACACCACATTTCCACTTTCTTGCTAGGTGACTTGCATTTGCATAATGTCAAATATCCCTTTCACAGTTAGCACCTGATCTCATTCAGCCAACCCTTGCATGATTCCTGCCCCATTGCCATGCCGTTTCTTTCTCTCCACACCTCACTTCCTTATCCAACACCCTTGGCAAGCTCTTGGTAATGTTCCCAAGGGGAAAAAAAAAAAGAAAAAAATTGTGTGCCACACATTGGCTTTTTTGCAGAGTAGTCTGCACCACTCTGGCTGGCAGCTGGGATGGAATAACAAGAAAAAGCTGGGAAGAATGTTAAGAATAATTTTAGGAAGATCTGCTTAATTTGCATGCGTTAGACCTAATTGGTATTCACCATTACTGAACATTGATTGTTGACAGACAACTCCTCATTTATATGTAAAACTGTTGCCAGTTTAGAGTTGTAAATATTAAATACTGTATTTAGTGGTTACAGAGCATAATTATTCATTTTTTATTACTAGATATTTGCAGAGTATGCCTGCCTAACTTTGGAAATGGAAACATGCCCCCTAGTTGGACAATGTACAGGGTGGCTGGAAAGGCTGTGTCCCTGATGTTTTTCTTTGCAGCTACAACATAAGACATGTTACCTTATCTGCCTGGGGTGCTACTCACTCTTGTTTCTTCCTCCATAAGTTCTAGCTGGTGGGACAAATCATTTTGTGGGTAAACTTCAGCCTTATTTCAAGCCTCCCTGAAGGCTTTTGTAACACATGATAATGGTGGAGGGTTCCTGTCTGATAAACAAGAGGGGAAATGTTAAAAGGGATAGAAAAGATATGGTGTTAAGAGGTGCCGAAGGTATTATTAATCCAGTCTCTTGATCCAAAACCTATATACTGATTATTAGACACTAGAACGGAGGTCCACATTACAGCTGCATTTGCATGAACAATTACTTCAACCGTATATTGTAAATAATGGTCTCCATCTTGCAAAATGCTGAGCCCAATCTTGTTACTACTATGTAAGGACATAAGAATGGCCATACTGGATAGAACCAAAGGTCCCTCTAGCCCAGTATCTGGTCTTCCAACTGTGGCCAATACCAGAGAATGATCAGAACAGGGCTATTATTGAGTGATCCATTCCCTGTCATCCAGCCACAGTTTCTGGCAACCAGAGGCTAGGGACACAAAACTCATGTGATTGTATCCCTGACCATTTTGGCTAATAGCCATTGCTGGATGTATCCTCCATGTATTTATCTCATTCTTTTTTCAAGCACAATATAGTTTAACCTACACCACATTCCCTGTCAAAGAGTTCCACAGGCTTGACTGTGCATTGTGTGAAGTAGTACTTCATTTTGTTTGTTTTAAACCTGCTGCCTATTAAGTTCATTTGGTGATGGTGACCCCTAGTTCTTGTGTTGTGTGAAAGAATAAATAACACTTTTTAATTTACTCTCTCCACAACTGTCAAGATTTTATAGACCTCTATCATATCCCCTCGTTAGTCGTCTCTTTTCAAAGAAGAAAATTACCAGTCTTTATTATTTTTTTCCATAACGAAGGTGTTCCATTCCTCTAATTTTTTGTTGTTGTTGTTGTTGGTCCTTCTCTCTTTTTCCAGTTCTAATATATATGTTTGAGATGGGATGATCAGAACTGCACATGTACGATGGATTTACACAGTGGCATTATGATATTTTCTATCTTATTATCTGTTCCCCTAATGGTTCCTAATATTGTTCGCTTTTTTGACTGCTGCTGCACATGGAGCAGATATTTTTCAGAGAACTATCCACAATGACTCCAAGATCTCTTTCTTGAGTGGAAACAGCTAATTTAGATCCCATCACTTTATATGAATAGTTGTGATTGTGTTTTCCCAGTATACATGACTTTGCATTTATCAACGTTGAATTTTATCTGCCATTTTATTACCCAGTGTGACAAAGCTCCAAGCCTGTACTTGTGGGTCCTGCGTTTCTTGGCGGATTTCACTAGCCTCAGTGGCTAATTGTGGAAGGCAGGGGGGGGGGGGAGCCCGGGCCCGCCCTCTTCTCCGGGCTCCAGCCCAGGGACCCTAATAATCTCAGTTGAGATGGCTGACCTTTTAACCACCAAGCACAATACAATTCCCCTGGGCTTCTTCCCCACAACAGTTCCTGCTTCTTTACTCTCCACTTCACCCTTACCTCAGGGCCTCCTTCCAAACTGCTCTCTGCTTCAATGCCTCCAAACTCCTCTCTGCTCCAATGTCTCCAAACTCCTCTCTGCTCCAAACACCCACACTGTCTGCCTGAGGCAGGGGTTTTTATTAAGGCCTTACTTGACAGCAGGTGCTCCTAATTAACCTGCTGCCTGCTAGAACCTTCTTAATTGACCCCAGGTGTCTTGATTGGCCTGGAGTAGGCTTTGTTTGGCTATAGGGGGAACAGAGACCTGCACATCCTGAGACTGATGTACCTGCCTTCCAGCACTCTCCTATACCCTTCAGGTCTGACTCTGTCACATATCCCCCTCCCCTGCTCAACGCCAAGGGGTTGGGCAACTTGGGTCGACATACAGTGCACTCGTGATAAGCCATCTGCATTGCCATGATGACTTCCGGCCCTGTGTTGTATGTGGAACTGGAAAGGTTGGAGGGATAAAAACCATCTAGTCACTCTGGCATTTTTCTCCTTATTCCGCTGCATCCACTGAAGAGGGGCATGGTCAGTCACGAGGGTAAATTTTCTTCCTAGCAGGTAGTATCTCAGTGTTTCCATGGCCCATTTAACAGCAAGGCATTCCCTCTCAACCACCGCATACTTCTGTTCTCTTGGGAGGAGTTTTCTACTGAGATATAGGATTGGGTGTTCTTCTTCCCTGACCATCTGGGACAGGACAGCCCCCAGTCCTACTTCGGATGCATCTGTCTGCAAGATAAACTCCTTAGAGAAGTCTGGGGCTATAAGTACGGGGTCACTGCAAAGGGCTGTCCTCAGATCTGTAAATGCTCTCTCTGCTGTATCTGTCCATCGTATCATTTCAGGTCCCCGAGCTTTTATGAGCTCAGTCAGGGCACTCGCCCTAGTGGCAAAATGGGGAATAAAGCGTCGATAATAGCCTACCACGCCTAGGAACGCACGGACTTGCTTCTTTCGGACTGGCCGGGGCCAGTTTTGAATTGCCTCTAGCTTATTAGTTTGGGGCTTCACTATGCCCCTTCCTACAATGTATCCCAGGTATCTAGCCTCTGCTAGCCCTATGGCACATTTAGCGGGATTAGCAGTGAGGCCAGCTCGCCTTAAGGTGCGCAGTACTGCTTCCACTTTCTCCAAGTGGGTTCCCCAGTCTGGCGTATGGATGATGACATCATCTAGGTATGCGGCTGCGTAACTAGTATGATGGCGCAACAGTTTATCCATGAGACGCTGGAATGTGGCCGGTGCCCCATGTAGCCCGAACGGGAGGACAGTGTACTGAAATAGCCCATCTGGGGTGGAGAACGCTGTCTTCTCTTTGGCCTCCTTAGTCAGGGGAACTTGCCAATAACCTTTTGTCAGATCCAGTGTAGTTAAGAATCGGGCACTACCCAGTCGGTCAACCAGTTCATCGATGCGTGGTATGGGGTACGCATCGAATTGGGATATTTCATTCAGTCGGCGAAAGTCATTACAGAATCTCACAGTTCCATCAGGTTTAGGGACCAGAACAATTGGGCTGGACCACTGACTGTGAGATTCTTCAATAACCCCTAATTCTAACATTTTCTTTACTTCAGCCTTGATTTCCCCTCTTTTGGCCTCTGGTATTCGGTAGGGTCTCAATGTTACCTTGGCTCCTGGGATCGTGCGGATATGGTGATAGGCTTCAGTTGTTCGCCCCGGTTTTATAGAGAACACATCTCGGTTGCGACTGATCATGTCGGCTGCCTCCCTCTTTTGGATCGGCGTCAGGTCTGGAGATATCTTTACTTGCTCGTGTGAATCATCCTCCTGGGGAAGGGTCTCCTGGGTGACCAAGCATGCCTCTCGATCGTGCCAAGGTTTTAGAAGATTCACATGATAAATTTGCTCTGGCTTCCGACGGCCGGGCTGCCGTACCTTATAGTTCACCTCCCCCACAGCTTCGATAACTTCATAGGGTCCCTGCCAATGAGCCAATAGTTTACTTTCTGCTGTGGGTACCAGAACCATCACCCGATCTCCTGGCTGGAACCGTCGAAGCTTTGCTCGGTGGTTATAATGGGTTCGTTGGGTCTCTTGTGCCTTCTCTAAGTGTTCCCGTACGATGGGCGTAACTCGGGCTATCCGATCTCGCATCTGCAGTACATGCTCGACTATATTCCTTCCAGGATTTGGCTCTTCTTCCCAAGCTTCTCTGGCTATATCCAGTATGCCCCGGGGATGGCGCCCGTACAGTAGTTCAAACGGGGAGAAACCCGTTGAGGCTTGTGGAACCTCCCGGATGGCGAACATGAGGTAAGGCAACAGGGTATCCCAATCTTTCCCGTCCTGACTGACCACTTTTCTAATCATGGCCTTGAGGGTCCTATTGAACCTCTCCACAAGGCCATCTGTTTGTGGGTGGTATACGGAGGTCCGTAGGGCTTTTACCTGGAGCAATGAACAAAGATCTTTCATCAATTTGGACACAAAAGGTGTCCCTTGGTCAGTCAATATCTCCTTGGGTAGCCCAACTCGGGCAAAAATCTGTAGTAGCTCCTTAGCTATTATCTTGGAGGTTGTATTGCGTAGGGGGACGGCTTCCGGGTACCGGGTTGCATAGTCCAGTACAACAAGCACATGCTGGTGTCCCCGAGCTGTCTTCTCAAGGGGTCCAACCAGATCCATAGCTATACGTTCAAAAGGTACCTCTATTATTGGAAGAGGTATCAACGGCGCCCGCAAGTGCGGACGAGGACTATGTAACTGACATTCTGGACAAGAGATGCAATATCGCCGAACATCTTCGTGCACTCCTGGCCAGAAGAACCTCCGCAGGATCCGTGCCTGGGTTTTCTCGACCCCTAGGTGTCCTCCAAATAGGTGACTGTGGGCAAGGCTCAATATGGCCTTTTGATGTTTTCTTGGCACCAGAAGTTGATGGATCTCCTGCTCCTGTATTTGCACCACACGGTACAAAAGATCTTTCTTTACTATAAAGTAAGGTCCTGTACCCCGGACTTTCCCCTCCACGGGTGTCCCATCTATCTCGGCTACCTCTTTTCGGGCGTTATCATATCTAGGGTCCTCTGCTTGGTCCCGCCCGAAAGATTCTCTCCCAGAACTAACGTGCCCAAGTTCCCAGGGCCTGGCTTCTGCTTCTCCCAGTGGCTCACTGCCATCCTGACGTGGGGTGGCCTCTGGCTCGCTTTCCGGGGTGGAAGTTTCTCTGCTGGCTGCTCGGGTCCGTCGGCCGACTAGAGCAGTCTTCTGATCCTGGGTCAGGATCCGGGTTCCTAAGGCCTTTGCGGCCCTCCTCTCTTTTTTCGTCCTCCGGGTCCTTTGGGGGGCTGGGAACAGATCCTCAGAAATTTCCGTGTACATCGGGGGTTGACATTCTCCTGGTGGTAAATTGCTATCTTCAGGGTCCCCGCTTTCCTCCAGCCTCGCTGGGGGAAGTAAATTATCAAACCCTGGATAGTCCCTCCCAATAACTACAGGATATGGGAGGTTAGGGACTACGCCCACCGTTACCTCAATGGGGTTTCCCTGAACTGCTATCTCTACCGGAATAGTGGGGTAATAACTTACAGCCCCATGTACACAAGTCACTGCTATGCGTTTGGCTTGTAACAGCTGCCTTCTTTGTATCAGCTTGCCCGATACAAGGGTAATAGCACTCCCAGAGTCCACAAGTGCTGTAGTTTCCATCCCATTTATCTTCACCGGTCTGGTGTAGTTATGTGGGGCTAATGTAACCCCTACGAGGTGGAGAAGGGAGCACGGAACCTCACAATCCCCGAAGTTACATTGCCTAGGTTTCCTCCTGCTGGGACACTGTGCTGCTATATGTCCCCACTCCCCACATGCATAGCATCTATAGTCATTTCTACTAGTTTCCCTATCATGGGAATTAGGGAATTTGAACCCCGGCTTCCTCCCCCTCTGACTGGTCCCTTCCTTCTGGGGTCCCCCAGGGTTTTCAGCCCTCCCTTTCTTCCACCTAGGACCTCCTGGGGTACTGGGTGCCCAAACTTCCAGCGTTGGGTTTGGGTGCCTGTTCCAGAAGGGGCCTCGTTTAGGTAGTCGGGTCAATTCCCTGGCTGTCATCCGTCTTTCTACCAGCGTGATCATCTCGTCGTAAGCGGATGGATCATTCTGGCCTACCCATTTACGGAGATCTGGTGGTAGACCCCGCATATAATGATCGATGACCAGGGTCTCCAACATCTCATTCGGGTTGCATGCCTCGGGCTGTAACCACTTCCGTGCCAGGTGTATGAGATCAAATAGTTGGGACCTCGGGGGTTTGGTCTCCTGATATTTCCACTCATGGAACCTCTGGGCCCGTACCGCTGCTGTTACCCCTAATCGTGCTAGGATTTCTGCCTTCAGCCGGAGATAGTCAGTGGCATCTGTGGCAGGCAAGTCAAAGTAGGCTTTCTGGGCCTCTCCGCCCAAAAAGGGGGCGAGAATGCTGGCCCACTGCTCCTGGGGCCATGCCTCCCGCTGAGCAGTCCTCTCAAACGAGAGAAGATATGCCTCAATGTCATCCTCTGCTGTCATCTTTGGCAGACAAACAGAGGCCCCTAGGGTTTGCATCCCATTAGACCCTCGGGGCTGGGTGGTGAGGATCTTTAGCTGATCCATTACCTCACGCAAGAGGGCACGATCTTGGGTCGCCTGATTCATTATTAATTGATTTGTTTCCTGCTGAACCCGGGTGGTCTCCTGCTGGGCTGCCGTGGCTTGTACCAGAGCCCTTATCACCTCCTCCATTGTGGCACAAAGCAGACAACCACCAAAGAGAATTCAAAACCCCAGGGCACTTTTTTTTTTTTTTTTTTTTTCCTTTTTCTTTTTAAAGCCTTTCTTCCGCCACGCTGCGTATGAACATCCCACCTCTGACACCAGTTGTGACAAAGCTCCAAGCCTGTACTTGTGGGTCCTGCGTTTCTTGGCGGATTTCACTAGCCTCAGTGGCTAATTGTGGAAGGCAGGGGGGGGGGGGAGCCCGGGCCCGCCCTCTTCTCCGGGCTCCAGCCCAGGGACCCTAATAATCTCAGTTGAGATGGCTGACCTTTTAACCACCAAGCACAATACAATTCCCCTGGGCTTCTTCCCCACAACAGTTCCTGCTTCTTTACTCTCCACTTCACCCTTACCTCAGGGCCTCCTTCCAAACTGCTCTCTGCTTCAATGCCTCCAAACTCCTCTCTGCTCCAATGTCTCCAAACTCCTCTCTGCTCCAAACACCCACACTGTCTGCCTGAGGCAGGGGTTTTTATTAAGGCCTTACTTGACAGCAGGTGCTCCTAATTAACCTGCTGCCTGCTAGAACCTTCTTAATTGACCCCAGGTGTCTTGATTGGCCTGGAGTAGGCTTTGTTTGGCTATAGGGGGAACAGAGACCTGCACATCCTGAGACTGATGTACCTGCCTTCCAGCACTCTCCTATACCCTTCAGGTCTGACTCTGTCACACCAGTTATGTGAGATCCCTTTTTAACTCTTCACAGTCTGCTTTGGACTTCACGATCTTGAGTAATTTGTATCAATTGCAAGTTTTGGCACCTGTCTGTTTAGCACTTTTTCAAGATCATTTATGAATGTGTTGAATAGCACTGTTCCCAGTATAGATCCCTAGGGGACATCTTCTGTCCCAATGACGTGGAACTATCAAGTCACATTGTAAGCCTGTGGGCAAGGTGAAACATGCCCCCTAGATGGACAATGTACAGGGTGTCTGGAAAGGCTGTGTCCCTGATGTTTTTCTTTGCAGCTACAACATAAGACATGTTACCTTATCTGCCTGGGGTGCTACTCACTCTTGTTTCTTCCTCCATAAGTTCTAGCTGGTGGGACAAATCATTTTGTGGGTAAACTTCAGCCTTATTTCAAGCCTCCCTGAAGGCTTTTGTAACACATGATAATGGTGGAGGGTTCCTGTCTGATAAACAAGAGGGGAAATGTTAAAAGGGATAGAAAAGATATGGTGTTAAGAGGTGCCGAAGGTATTATTTTTGTGGGTAAATAATTTTTGTGGGTAAATATCCAAAATGAGAAAGTGACAGTTTTTCAACAGTTTCAGAAACACTGTAACATGGTTATGACTACAGTTTAAGTTAATTTCAACACCATAATGTGGTGTTTATTGATCAAAGCTGCCAAACAACAATGTATTAAAAGATTTTTATTGGTTTTGCATGAGCAAGGTTTTTTTTGAGAAATGATTAAGCTGTTGAGCATCTGGCAAAAAGGATGACTATCTACATTTTGCAATATACTAACATGAAATGTTTTCACATTGCATAGTCTTAATTGTCAAAGCATCTTACAAGTGATAACTGTTTTCTGTATTTTCAATTGAAATTTGCTATCCAGATCAGTCTCACATTGAAGATTGTGTACCAGTAGCAGTAGACTATGTGCTCATAGCTTGTTTTGCATAGTGGGTAGATATATATGTATGTGAATTACTAATGTAATGCTGCCCCATTTATAAACTCCATCTGAGAAATGATAGAAAACAAAGGATAGGAATAAACTGTCTTTTAACTGGTTACATGAGAGGACCTTCCGTCTTACCCCATGACATCTCATTTTGCTTAAGGGCCTTTGGTGAGGGGCCTTGTCAAAGACTTTCTGACAGTCTAAATCAGGGGTGGGGAACCTTTTTTCTGCGAAGGGCCATTTGGACCTTTATAATATCATTTGTGGCCCGGTCGCCCTCCCCCAAGGAAGCCCAGGCTGGCAATGGGAGTTGAGACCCCAGCTGGCAAGGGACCAGCGGGGGAAACACCAAAGCAGTGGCAAGCGGAGTGCTTAGCCCTGCACTGCTTTGGGGTTTCCCCCGCTGGCCCCTTGCCAGCCGGGGTCCTGTCGCCTGCCCCAGTCAGCTCCCACTGTCAGCCTAGGTGACTGTAGGGGGTGACCTTCCTTTACCCCCCCCCCAGCTTCCCCCCCCATCTAGCCACCTTTCCTCCCCCACCCCTGCCTGGCCCGGCCCATCCCATGGAACCTAACCTCCTCCCAACCCAGCTTCCTGCCCCCCATGCCTGACCCGCCCAGCCCAGCCTCCCCCCCACCAAACCTCCTTCCCTCCCGCACCCACCCCATCCAGCCTATTCTCCTGCCCCCCCCCAGCCCAGCCTCCGCCCCACACCCCCTTGACCATCAGCTCCTCCTTACCCCGCAGGGCTAATGGTGGCCACACGGCACCAGCAGCTCCCCCAGGCGTTTCCCGGCCCTTTCGCTGAGCGCGGAGCCGCCTCTGCATGGCAGCCCACGCGCGTCCCTGGCTGGCGGCTCCCCCAGGCACTTCCGGCCTCTTTGTCGAGCGCGGAGCCGCCCCGGGATGCCAGGCAGGGGCAGCTCCACGTTCAGCAAAGGAGCCGGGAAGCGCCTGCGGGAGCCGCCCCCGCCTGGCTGCCCCCGTGCGTCCCTGGCCAGCGGCTCCCCCAGGCGCTTCCGGCCTCTTCGCCGAGCGCGGAGCCGCCCCGCGCCGCCAGGTGGGGCGGCTCCGCATTCGGCAAAGGGGCCGGGAAGTGCCTGGGGGAGCTGCCGGCCAGGGACGCGCGCGGGCCGGATGGAATGCTTTGGCGGGCCGTATAAGGCCCGCGGGCCGGAGGTTCCCCACCCCTGGTCTAAGTACACTATAGCCACTGGATTGCCCTCGTCCACATGTTTGTTGACCCCCTCAAGGAATTCTAATAGATTAGTAAGGCATGATTTCTCTTTACAAAAGGTGTGTTGACTCTTCCCAACAAATCATGTTAATTCTATTTTGATCACTCTATTCTTTACTATACTGTCAATCAATTTGCCTGGGACTGAAGTTAGGATTACTGGTCTGTAATTGACAGGATCGCTTCTGGAGACTTTTTTAAAAAGTTGGCATCACATTAGCTATCCTTCAGTCATCTGATAAAGAAGTGGATTTAAATGATAGCTTACATAGCACAGTTAGTAGTTCTGCAGTTTCATATTTGAGTTCAGAACTCTTGGGTGAATACCATCTGGTACTGGTGACATATTACTGTTTAATATGTCAATATGTTCCAAAACTTCCTCTCTTGGCACCTAATGTAAGACAGTTCCTCAGATTTGTCACCTAAAAAGAATGGTTCAGCTGTAGGAATCCCCTGCACATCCTCTGCAGTGAAGGCTGATGCAAAGAATTAATTTATCTTCTCTGCAATGACCTTATCTTCCTGAAGTGCTCCTTTAGCACCTCAATCCTCCAGTTGCCCCACTCACTGTTTGGCAGGCTTCCTGCTTCTGATGTACTTAAAAAAAGCTGTTGTTGTTTGAGTCTTTGATTTATTTTTGGCCTGTTTAATTATACTTTTACATTTGACTTGCCAGAGTTTATGTTCCTTTCTATTTTCCTCACTAGGAACTAACTTCCAATTTTTAATGTCTATGAGGTTACTCTGGTGTGTAGGGTTTAGCATGTGCTTAAATGTTCTGATGGGTTAGGGCTACTGTGCAATGCATCTTGCAGGATGACATCCTATCCAAATACATATTATGAATTATTACACAACATTATCATATGATCTGAAAAGTTGACAACTGAACGTGAAAATAGTTACTTAGGCATCTAACTGGCTATTGGATACTTGGTTATACAATGATCATTTATTATAAACTAGCAGAAATACCCGGCGTTGCTCGGGTCCGTTGGAGGGGAGAAAGGGGATCCAGCGTTGCTCGAAGACAGCTGAGCAAGTGTGGGGTCCGTTGGAGGGTGGGAGGGGGGAGAGAGCTGAGCGAGCGGGTGGGGGGCATTGGAGTGGGGGGGAGGAGGGGGAGATTTTAAAAATTTTCGATTCTTACCTGAGGGGCAAGAGAGCTGAGCGAGTTCAAGGTCCGTTGGGGGGGGGAGGAGGGAGCTGAGCGAGTGCGGGGGCGTTGGAGGGAGGGAGGGGGGTGAGATTTTAAAAATTTTCGATTCTTTCCTGAGGGGGGAGAGAGCTCAGTGAGTGTGGGGCCCCTTGGATAGGGGGAAAGAGAGCTGAGCAAGTGTGGGGTCCGTTGGAGGGGGGGAGGGAGCTGAGTGAGTGCGGGGGCCGTTGGAGGGAGGGAGGGGGGTGAGATTTTTAAAAATTTATATTCTTTCCTGAGAGGGGAGAGAGCTCAGTGAGTGTGGGGGGGCCTGGATGGGGGGAAGAGAGCTGAGCGAGTGTGGGGTCCATTGGAGGGGGGGAGGGAGGAGAGAGCTGAGCGAGTGCGGGGTCCGTTGGAGGGGGGGAGGGGGAAGAGAGCTGAGCGAGTGCGGGCTCCGTTGGAGGGGGGTATTATTACATCATAACTATGTCACAGAGAACAGCAGGTGTTAACCTGCTGCCCAGCTGATGTGAATGGGCTTTAAAGAATTTCACCCCGGGGGGGGGGGTCTGAGGTGAGATTTGAAAAATTTTCGACTCTTACCCTGATTAGGACCCTAAGGCCTATAACTGTACCAAATTTCAAGTCTCTAGCTCAAATGATGTGGAAGGAGTAAGGGAACATACATACACGCACGCATGCACGCATACACCATTTGACTTTTATATATATAGATAATCTTGAATACCAGGCCATGGAGACCACCATTCTTACTATTTTATACTTTCCTTTCAGTTACTCGCCCACCACTGGCAAAGATAATCAAACCTAACATGGATTATCCATAATAGATAAGGATGCTGGAAGACTGGAGTCTTTAGCACCAAGAAGTTTCCTAGGGAGAATTTCTTTCCATGGAAACTTTAGCGCTCTCCCTAGGTTATTACTTTTCACTTGCCCTTCCCACACAATCTACCAGATGGACAAATTCCTTAACCTAAGGCTTAAGCTTCTGCTTATTTACTGTTGCTTTAATTTATTTTCCCTATTAATGTTCTATATCCTAAATTAAGATTATTTCCCATTTATGGTATTTTCCTAGTTGTGTTGTAATTATACTGAAATGAATAAAGCTGTTTTCCACTGAAAACAGCATTTCCCCTTTGTTTTTATACTTTATGAGTATAGGTGTGTAGCAATTTTCCAAAATGGGCCATATTTTTGGAGTTTTATGTACCCACGCTACACACACCCACATCATATATCATTTGAAAACTTATTTTATGTACATTTAGATTAGGTATGATGTGGTGCTATCAACTTCTGTTGTAAGCCTTTAGGGAAGGTGAATCCATGGGACCCAAAATGAAAAATCATCAGAAACACCGCAACATGATTATGACTACAGTTTTTACTGTTTATGTTAATTTCAGCACCATAACATGGTGTTTATTGATCAAAGTTGCCAAACAACAATGTATTAAAAGATTTTTATTGGTTTTGCATGAGCAAGTATTATTTTTCCAGAAATGATCAAGCTATTTAGCATCTGACAAAAATGATAACTATCAACATTTTGCAATTTACTAACATGAAATGTTTTCACATTGTATATTCTTAATTGTCAAAGTATCTCACAAGGGATAATTGTTTTCTGTGTTTTCAATTGAAATTTGCTATCCAGGTCAGTCTCGCATTGAAGATTGTGTACCAGTAGCAATAGATTGTGTGCTCATAGCTTTTACTCTATAGTGGGTAGATATAAATGTATGTGAATTACTAATGTCATGCTGCTCCATTTGTAAACTTTTCTACATACAATGTAGCATCTAGTAGAAGCTTTAATTTGTAATTGCCTATGCATGCAGTATTCGTTTCTAGAATATTTCAAAGCTATCATTTTAATTCATTGAGACTTATGCAGAGGTCAGGATTAGTGTGAGATATAACAATACACATCTTCAAATTAGGCTTCAGTCAAAGTGCTCCTTAAACTAAAATGACAATTTTGATACTAATGTATAGTTCTAATTTATATCTGGTAGTGTCGTGATAATGCTAACAATATTGTGGCAGGGTGGGCTTGACCCAGCCTGCCGCCCCTTTAAGAGGGAGAAAAACCCTCTGCAAAGCTCCCTTGCAGGAAAGGCTAATTAGCCACCTGGGCTGCAGAGGGCTCAGGCTTGATGTGTGGCACCTGGCAGCCTCCTCAGGGGGATAAAAGGCCTGCCAGGAAGCAAGCCCAGTGTGGTGGGGATGGTATAGAGTGAGGTGGTGGTTTGAGCTATTCAGAGCTGTGTGTTAAGAACTATTTAGAGTTGTAAACTGTAAGCTGGACTATATAGAGTCTGTAGAGCTGTGAACTGAAAAGTTGTATGCTGAAAGACTATACAAAGCTGTATATATTGGTGGTGGGGTCCTGCACTGTGAATTAAAGAGCACTGTTTGAAGCAAAGAAGGGTTTCCTGCCTGTGTTCCTGAGAGGGGTGAGAAGGCGGTCTGTCACAATATGCTCTGGAAATGTTACCTCTACAGAGAAGTTAAAGTACATGAGGACATGGAAGTAAAAGCCTCTTAAAGCTTACATCAAAGAGAAAAAGATTCTCCCTATACTCTTAAAAAATGTGTTATTTGTCAGGAAAATCAAAAAAATGAAAAACTTTCAAACACTACCAGTGCTGGACACACGACTGTGAAACTGGCAGCAGAAGCCAGGAGCGACGAACTATAATTGGTGGCTACTGGATTAGTTTTCTAATTTAGATGATGTGCCACCATATCACAGGTGTTGCTTTTAGAAATGAACAATCAAGTTGAATTTGGCACATGTTAGAATATCATTTCATCAGGAAAGAAAACAGACTCTGAATCTGTCCAGAGAACATCATGTTCACCTAAAACCACAAGAGCAAGAACATCTTCCAGCAATTGGTCCTGTTGCATTGTTTGAGAAAAAACATACAAGAAACTTCATAAAATAGAAACATTTGCAAAACCTACCAATCTAAGAGAAGCAGCAGTTCACAGAGGAGATGATGACACATTGCACAGAATATTTGTGAAAGACTTGATTGCTAAGGATGTAGTTTAGCACTCAGTATGCCTTTCTTCCTATGTGAGTAAAACAAATCCTAAAGCAAAACCATGTAGTTAACTCTGCAACAATACAATCAACCTCATGACATTGCACTTTATCAGCTGATTGAAGAGATAGACAATGATATTATATACAAGGCAGCTCTTCTGTCCAAGCTGCTGCAAAGATCTAAAGCCCTATTCCCTGAGCTATAGAAACTGCAAGACATTCCAGTAGCAAATGAATGAAAACATGATGGGTTTGCTATTTCATTCCATGCACCCAACCATGTTCCTGATTTCTGCTCCACTCCTCTCATCCCTGCTTTTGCTTCTGTTCCCACTGTGCTCCTGCTCCATGCTTTATCCTTGCCTCTCCTCAAGGTCCCACCCTTACACCTCGCTTCCAGCCATCCATTATCAGTCCTGGCTTCAATCCTCTGACACCTGAACTGACCCCTGCCTTTTGCATTTGGTATCTGCCAAATATTTTGTGGACAATCTTCTAGTGAGTGAGCCTGATGAACACCTTCCAAATGGATGAGTGGTTATATATAATGCCACTTGACTCTTTCAGTCTGTAATAGCCAAAATGAAAGCTTCCAAATATTACCCAAAGCTAAGAGATTGTAGTTTACAGAGATCAGCTACTTTTGTGTCCCAGTTGCTGCCAAAGTTTTTTATCTTATAGCTAAAGAGGCATATAATTCAGTCAGCAATGAGTATCATCCTTCAGAAGATATTTAATGAAGGTGCCTTTCAGTTGCGAAGTGTATAGTATTTAATAGTGCCAAAATTATCAAGCAATTGCATGTAAGCTTTACTGCACAACACCACTAGGAGTTTGAGTCTTGTAATTTAATTGACATGCTACACCTTCATGCATTGTACATCCATTTTGATGCGCTGAGGCAGTTCCTCGTTAGTGCGGCAAAAACGGAAGTAGAAAGACTCCAGGGCGGTGTGTTCATTCCAAATGGAATTGTACCACTGCACACTGGTAATCTCATCCATGAAGGAGATGATTTTATCTATATCAGTCTAGAGACCATTGATGGAAAGAATACCTTCCATTCAATGGAAAAAGTGGTATTTCAAGAACAGTGTGCAGATAATCCAGCATCACAAGAAATATCACTGATGCATGAGAAAGAAAAGTCACTTATTCTCCCCAGGCAGTCATATGCATTGTGCAGCATTTGAAAAGCCAGAACCCATATAGAACCCACTCACCATGAAAATGTACTTGAGAAGAAACTCCTGTCACCTGCAAATGAACAATGTCCAAGATCTGTCCTAGTGTCTTTTAAAGACTGCCACCTTGGGATATTCTACCACTGTCAAATGATGCTGATATTGGTCATACTCAGGTGATTCCCCTTTGGAATGGTTTCAACCACAAGCTTGCAACGAAGAAGAGAAACTACACAGCAGTTGCATGCACACCTATTGTGGATTCCAAACTAGCTGTCATGGCCACTATACAACAATGCTAAAATTAAGGAAATGTCAGCAGCATGCCGTTCGCACTCTAGGTCAGCAACTGAATGCTGTTGCTCAGCAAGTGAAATGGACTCTCTCAAATGAACTCGATACGAAAATGATTCACCTGAGTGGTTTTCACACCCCGTGTTGTTTTATTGAACGCACTGGGAAATTTGGGGGAAATACAGAATTGCTAGAGCTTATTTATTCTTATGTGGATGCAGCTTGTATGGAAGCTATTCAACCATGCTTTAAGTGGCCTGAGTGCTCTGAAACGTTATTCATTTGTTATGTGGTGTGAGCAGTGGGGGGGTACTCGTGTAGTTCCAGCATTTGTCTGGCAAATGGTTGCTAACACTCAAAAGGTGTTTGAGTCTGAAAACACTGAGTCCTTACAACACGTTATTAAAGAGCCTGGAGGAAGGTCTGACATGGGGGATGCCAAGTCTCCTACATACAAGTTCTGGGATTGTTTTCTCCAGGATAGGCAGATGCTACTTCTAAATGTCCAGGCAGGCTAAGGGGGTGATTGGAAAATTCACATACACACACATATCTCAGATGCTAACTAGGGATTTCTCATGACTGGCAGCCCCCTTTGTTCTATTCCACCTCCTTTTATAGGTTTGGCACAAGGCAGGAATCCTTTGTCTCCCTCTTGGGTTCCCACCGTTCCTTCTAAATGGGAAAGCACCCCGTTTAAGATGGATTCCAGCATCATGCAATATGTTCACATGTCCTGTGAGACTTCACTACTCACTGGCTGGTATTCATGAATACAGGAAGGGTTACAAGTAAACTGACATTTACAACCAATTGTCCTAGTTAATTGGAGATTCCAAGTTACCATTAATGGCCCACACTTTGCATAGATACAATAGGACTTCAGAGTAATACTTCATATTTCTAGCTTCAGATACAAGAATGATACATTCATACAAATAGGAAGAACACACTCAGATTATAAGCTTTGTACAAGAGACCTTTTTCATAAAGCATATCCCAGTTACATCATATTCACAGTCATAAGCATATTTCCATAAACATATGGAGTGAAATGTCACATACCCACACCCTCCACCAATATCTTTACAGTTTTGTGCAGCAATACTATTTACAATGTAACTTGTATCATCCGCCCTTTCCCCAGGGTGCAAGAGGAGAAGAAGTCTGCCTTCCTTGAGCTCTCTCTAAGTCTGGGCTCAGTCAGCCCCACTCCCCTCTCTCCCTGAACAGTCTTCCTGTACCTTTTCATCAGCTGTCAGCTGATGGGTTAACTAATCCTTTGGCTCACCTGGCCTGCCAACCCTGATTAGCTCATTACATTCTATACCTCAATCAGTCTCTCTGGGGGAACCAATTAATGCCAGAGTGATCAGAGTTCTGGCTCACCTGCTAGCTACCAGCACCCTGTCACAAAGGCTCAAAGGGCATCAGTGGGACAGGAGGACTGGCAAGAAAGAAACCAACCCTTGGTAGATAGACCCTCACAAGACATGTACTGAGTGAAAATGCAGAAGTTAAGAGAGAACAAAGTGGCCTAACAAGGAGTAGTAAAGACAGGCCACAAACAAGTCCTTGACTCTGCACTGAAGAGAGATGAAAAACATATTATAGCTCTTACCAGTCATGTCAACAACACTATGACAAACTCATTTGACCCTGAATCACATCCAAAAGGTGCTTATCAACAAGTCTACTGGATAACATCATATGCACAAGAATCTCTACTGAAAATAACAGATTTTGGTGAAGAACAAAGTGAGAGATTTGAGAGAGGTGCACTTGATTCAATAGGACAGTTTCTTCAACCCAGGTGATGAAATCTGGCATCAGAACATTTGCTGACAAGACAAAGAAGACTAAATTTAAGTCTGGCAAGGGAGGAACAATCACACCAGCTACCCATCCAGAAATTCTTTCCCGCAGAACCCTGTCCTTAGCAAGATGCAGTGATGGGGTTTCAATGACAACTAATGGAGCAATGAGAAGAACAGAAAGCTGAATTTGGGCATCAGCTGGAAGATCAAGCTGAAAGAATTAATGAGCTAAGAGCATGAAACAAAGAAAGCAAAGCCTACATCAGAGATGCCACGGCTATCATACAAATGACTGCTGGAGAAAAATTCCACATGCTTGATTAATTGGCTGCTGAGTACTTGAGGTAGGTCGTAAAAGGGTATGACAAAGCTAATTCTGTAATTGAAATATTTGACAGATTTGACAACAGTAACTCTGTAAAAACTGAAGGAAGACTGCACAGGACAGGATCTATAGTTGGATGAAAGAAATACTAGGTGACTGGTGGATGCCCTGTGCCTCCATGGAAAATGTTTCTAAACATTGCATACAACAAGCAGCCACGTGCAAAATTCATTTGTGAATGTCTGGTTCAAAATGCACCTGAGCCTGTAGGAGCACACTCATCACTAACATTTCTTCTTGCTGGCATTGAGAGAAGAGCAGAGAACATCCAACAGATGTATTTCATAGGGCCTCCTACTCAGCAACTCATCACAAATAATGCTCTGTAGCCCTTTTCATAGAAGAGACTACAGTTATAGTTACAGGTCACTTGTACTAGACCTACATTTGGAGATCTCCCCCACCCCCTAGAAAAAAAACAGCCCCTTAAAATTAAGTTAAAAGACAAGATCCAATAGGCACAGCACAGTTTTTAGAAGCTATCATAATAAGAAAAAATGAACTACGGTTATTTCAAATGACCCTTTAAGTCTGCACATCCATAATGCCAGTTGATAAGGGCTAAAAAATCTACTAATGACCGCACACAGCACCATAGAAAGCTATGTATATAGCCATTATTTTAAAAAGCATGTGGGTTGTTGTGTATATATCATTGAACCTCACCCACAGAGCCTGATTCCAAACTCGCTCTGAAGCAATTTAAGGAGCAACTCCACTGAAATGCGTGGAGTCACAGTGCTGTCAAACGGGTGGAAATGAGAGATCCATCCAGCCAAAGGATTGGGAAATGAGTTTACATTGTATTTATAAAATAATCCAAATTCAAAACTTTGCTCAGCTTTATATATGGAGGCTGTGATCTACCCATACATTGTTAAATGTGGCATTTTCCACAGCACTGCCAAGCATATAACTCAGCCCGCATCTTTATGAGTTAGTGCTGTTACACATTGTGGTACTGTTCTGTTGTCTTCCACGTTGTTTTCCTGGGTGTGCGAGCCAATGTTCAGTTTGGGAGACAGGCTGTCATGTTGTGAGCGTTTGTTATAAAAGCTCTAGGGAGAGGCAGCGGTCCTCAGCGAGGGAGCTGTGTGAGCAGCAGGAGAATGTTGTATGACTGCAGTCCTGCAATCTGTCAGCTGGGTTCTGCACAGGTGCAAAAGCCCATCTGCAAAGATATCACGGGATGACTGAAGGCCCAATGGATAAACTAGAACTTACTTATGATCCATTTAAAATGTTTGCAATTAGATTAACTAAGACACAGTGTAAGGAAGTAGGATTTTGAAAATATCAAAGCACCTCACTAAAACTAAATTTCAATTGCATGTTGCAATCTGTACAGATGGTCATGGTGGTGGCAGAGCTAACAACATGAGCCGAGCTGTTGTCCTGTGCATTCAGTTACATCATAGCAAAACAAACAAAATTTCTACCATCTACACTCAGTCCTGATCCTGCAAATACTTAAACATGTGCACATTTGCTCACATGATTCCATGCAAAGGTATTACCCACTTAAGTAACATGTTTGTGCTTCTTGCCAGTATCCTGAAACATATGAGTACTGGAGTCAATGGAGAAACTGCTAACACCAACTACTTGTAAAAACATAGAATGGAAAATAGTGGCTAATTTGGATAATGCCTAATAAAGTGTGATGGGGAAAGGAGGGAGTATTTCAGACTCAAAAATTCTACATGCCTGAGGTGAGTAATTGTTTTGATGCATAAGTAACATATCTTTTTCCCCCCATCATGGTAAAAGTGGCAGAGCAGATGTTATTTCTGGGTTAATAAACAGTTATGCTAACTTTACAGGGTGGTAATCATTATTGTTCCACTGCTCAGTTTAATTCTTTCAAGTGCAGCGATTTCCACATATGTGATTTACATTATGACTTTTAACTCATGCTGTGTTATGACTAAATAGGCCAACTTGAAACCTAGCTTTCATGAACTGCAAAGTACTCCAAGGATATGGCTGGATTAATATTGACACTGTCCAGTCTAACTGGCTTGCGTGGCTTGGGAGCTGAACAGATAAGAGATTATGAAAACCTTAGGGCTAAACACTCTAGTGGGACAGTACCAAAGAGCCAAGAGTTGTATCTTCTGGATGTTTGTCACTGCAGGCTTAATTGTTTTGTTTGGGTTTTTTGTCTGCATTTGCCTGAAATTCTGGTTAAGAAAACTCTCCTTAATGCTCGCTCGCTCCGGAATTTTAGGATCGTCTCCTGAGGATTCTGATAATTTTGTGGCAACAGCTTTATGTCTCACCTGGAAAACATGCTTATAACTCCCAGCGAAACAACTTTTGATGATCCCCCATGGATGTAATGGTAAATGGTGCCTTTAAATTCTACTGTAGATGGGTAGTGCACTTACTATCAATATTGTTCCCAAGACTGATAGGAAGCTTGTATTAAACACATGAAATGGGGTCATTTTATTTCCCTATTTTAATATTGCTTTATGATCTCCCCTCCACCTATTTTAGTTTGAGCTCCCAGATTCTGCTGAGTCTTGCTGTCTCCCCTGCCCTGTCCCCTTCCTCCTCCCCACTTTTCAGCTTCCCCAATTCTGTTGTAAAGAAAGTTGAAGCAGGCACTTAGCCATCCTCTTGACCCAGTCCTTCCAACACTCTTGAAAGCAGCATAGTTGGTCATGAAGAGCTGCTGGAGCAGCAGCTGCTGAGCTGTGGAGGAGGTGTTGGAAACAGCTGCCTTCCTACCCCGTAATTCTTCCCTGGGTGCCTCTAACTTTTACACTGACTTCCTGTTTCTAAATGGAGAATGTTCTAACAGTCTCATTACTAGCCCTGCCACCTGGAAAGTGCTGCTGAATCTAACTGCCAGTTCCGAAAGCTCATGGTGGGAGAATCTCTTCCCGCACCCACCATGGAAATGGATGTAATTTAGTGAACGCTGTGCCAAGTTAGGCCAAATATTTGGCGTCAAATATGCAGGGAGCACTACCTCAGTGGAGAAACTCTGCAGTCCCTGTTCACACACTCCTGGAAAAGCAACACAAGAGCTCACAGACTCATTGGTTAGCCAGCGTTTGAGATGTATATAAAGGCTATTTAGAGCAAACCACACAGCTGCCACCTCACACTTGGGCCTCTTCCAGCCAGGAGAGGAAATTAATGCACATATGAGATCTGACCTTTCTCCATGCAGTAAAATGTTGCCATATATGCATGCAAGATGTTGAATCATAATGATATGAATCTTTCATTAACAGCTCTCAACAGAGTAATGCAACATTCATGTTTATTTCTTGTTGGGTATTGCTAGGGAGATAGCAGCCGAACGATAATTAGACACTTTACGCATGTCTGGATCCCGCAAAGGTCCTGAGCTCTCTGCCCCGGAGCCAGAAAAACACTTAAGCACATGCGGAGTCCCATTGAGGTCAACAGGGCTTGAGCATGTGCTTAAGTGCTTTTCTGGCTCAGGGCTGGAATGCTCAGCATCTTTGCAGAATCCAAACTTTTATAGGGGTTCCAGACTTTATATTCACTGTGCAATGAACTGAGTGGCCATCCCTCTCTCTTTACTTATGCCCAACTGGCTTGGGTGGTGGGAAATAGTGGATTATAGTTCACGAAAGTTTATGCTGAAATAAACTGGTAAACTGGTTAGTCTCTAAGGTGCCACCAGTCTTTCTCCTTTTATTTACAGATACAGACTAGCACGGCTGCTAATCTTAAAATCATGTAAGAAATTAAAAATGCTTCAGGCCACATTCATTGAGTGTCATTTATATAGACTCAGTTTCATGATTTCCTTTTCTGAGGTAAATAACATAACAAAAGCAAGGATACATGGAAGGTTGTTAGCTTTGGGACTAAAATGATGGAGTCTCTTAGTGTAAGACATCTGAGATATATATGAGTGAGTGAGTGACTTGCCAAATGTCTGCTTATCACATTAACTGAATGTTCCCCATGTGACTGCATGCATTTCTTTTAATGTTCATGTAGGTACATTTTAGTAAAAAGGGATAAGATGGACAAAACACCTGTGCAAGAAATGCAAATACAATGAGTAAAATAATGGCATTTCAGGGCAAGGATCCTGCCCTGAAAGCAATTAGGGAGCTACAGACTTGCCCTACAAGAATGACTCACTCAAAGATGCCGAGGAGTAAACTGGGAATAGTAGGAAGCAGATTATTCGAAGAGCTTTGGAGAAATCAAAATGTCACACCACATTTGAAGCATCCGTATTTTATGGTAGCATAAGAACCCTTTTACTTTTTGCAAAATCCTGTAGGTGGCGTTAATATTAAAAACTGTTACACTGATGCCTAAGTAGGGGTTCTCAAACTGGGGGTCGGGACCCATCGGGGTTGCAAGCTGTCAGCCTCCACCCTAAACCCTGCTTTACATTCAACATTTATAATGCTGTTAAATATATTTTAAAAGTGTTTTTAATTTTGGCGGGGGGGGGGGGGGACAGGGGGGTTCCATTCAGAGGCTTGCCATGTGAAAGCGGTCACCAATACAAAAGTTTGAAAACTACTGGCCTAAAGAGTCTGAGGTGAACACTCTCTCTGGAAGACTTTGTTCTTTAAGGCATTTTGGCTTGCTGCCAGTTTACACTTCCTGTCAAAGCACTACTCCCGCCCCATAGAAACTGTACATAAACATGGATATTAATTTAATTTAGCTGTTCGCTCACTAACTAGTTACACCTTGTGGTGTCAGAATGTGGGGGGCAGGGGAAGAAGACAGCAAATCCATAACCCTTATTCCTAGAATTCTTAAAATATCCTGTCTTTTTTAGAACTGGGGTGGGGGGGGGAGTGGAATCACATAGTTAAAAGCAAAGGCTACTTATGCTTGTTGAGTAGAATGGTGTGAGGATGATGTAAAATGATGTTAGTCAAAATCTGTTCTGACAAGAAGTAAACTGGCATTTGGGCCGAGGCCATTCAAGACTAAGATGTTAGTCTTAGTGCTTTAAGCACTACTGGAAGGTGCTCAGATACTAGTCGCAAAAGTGATATGAAAGCCTTTAAAAAGCACAAGACAGTGCCACTCTTAAAAGAATTAGTAGAGTTGATAAGAAAGCCAGTTCAGGAAGTAAAACAATCAATCATAAGCTCTTTGGAGAGTTGGGCAGGAAATGGTTTTCTCAGTATGAGATTTCAACAAGTGTTCTGTCTTGCATAGGGATGAAACAAAGACCTTTTGTTGTTTTTCATTAAAAGCTAGAGAGCGCAAGCAGGGATTTGAATCTAGGTCTCCCAGATCCCGTGTGAGTGCCCTAAACCCCAGGCTAGTGGCTATTCTCAGTCTGGCCCATTGGAGCCATTTCACTTTGTATAAATAAATATTCATTCAAATAGGGACTGGATCCTGATTACTCACATCCCATGTGAGTACCTCACCACTAGGCTCTTCTAGAGAGTCTCTCTCTCAGGCCCAATGAATATTAAATTTATACACAGCTGAACAGCTTCAACAGATAAAGCGAGAGGGAGAGAGAATTACTGTACTCCAAAATAGCCTCTAACCTGGAGGTGAGGGGGAAGGCCTGGTGTTAAGTCCCTGCTCTGAGTGAGGCAGAGCAGGGAAGGTGCGTCTCCCACCAGAAATTCCATCCTGGACCTGAGAAGCCTTCCTGACAAAAGTTTAATCAAACCTGACCCTTTCCCATGACAAGTTTCAGTTTTGACAAGTCAGCATTTTCCAGCAAAGGAGAGCCTTTGTAGTTCCCGTAGGGACCATGGTTTTGTCTGCATTTGTACAATGAGGTCCTGATCTATGACTAGGTGCTACCGTGATATGAATGCAATGAGTAAACTAAGAACAAAACTGAAATGTTTGGCAGCGCACAAGATTAACCGAACATTGTAGAAACTCAATGTGTACCAAATACGTTAATTTTAAAGGTAAGCTGAGAGGTCTAAGTGTCAGGCCACCACAACTCCATCAGTTTCTCTTTTCCCAAAGCTCAAGCACTGCAAGGAATGCAATGCCAACTCCAGATTTTAAATGATGCCATCAAGTTCAGCAAAGGAAACGAGCTGCTCTCGTCGCCACACTGATGCCCATATCGTCTCTTCTCTCACTCTTCATTAGCAGTGTTAGGGAGTAATGGTTGCTGAATCACGGCAAGGGCTTATTCCAGCTAAAGTGACATTTTTATTTAGGAGGAAAATCTGCTTTAGTTGGTTCTCTCTCTGCTTAGGGTGAGTTTAATTAAACTGTTAAATGTCCAACACTTAAGTGAGGACAATGAAATCCCTGTGACTGGAGGAATTAATCAAATGTGTTAGTTACAGAAGAGTAGGCCAGCAAGTGTTTACTGGTTGAAAAGCCCAGGCAGATTATTTAAAGCTGCTCCTTCCCTTGTTAATCAACTCAGCTGCAGTGAGAGCAAAGCATGAAATAAGGTCTGTGCCAAAAAGCCTAAGCAAAAGGAAGCTGACTCACATATACTACAGCAGCAGTGACAGCATAAGACTTACAGGGTGAATGTGAAGGCACTTCTGAGGAATGAAAGCAAAGAGCAGAAGAATTTCTTCGCTAATAAATAGTAAGGGCCAGATTCCAATATCCTGACTAGCATTATTCCATGGGTGAGAGCATCAGAATCTGTCCCAATGTATCACCTAAAAGAGAGAAGCTAGTCTGGTGACATCTCATCCCCACTCGACAAATTAAAACAATCAAAGCAAAAAGTAAAATAGCAGCACTAATTGTTTCAAGTTATCAAAGCATTTCAGTGCTGTATACTTATTTTTCTTTTCTGCTACCACAATTAGGTGGCTATAAACCAATTCACAACCTACTAAAAGTATCACAACCTTCAGTTTGTGTTGTGAGTAGGCAGCACAAGGTTATGACATACAAGCCTTTCCCCTCAGGGTCAGTGGTTTGAGTCCAGCCCTAGCTGGTAGCGATTCAAAGTTAACTCTACCTGATGGTCTATGTGAAATGAGTAGTCCATGAGGAATTAGACAAGTGTCTATGTCACAACAGGCATTAATAGGCATATTTGAGTCACAAAAACAGAACTACTGCCTTATCTCTAATGGTGGCCCCTGTAGGCCAGGGCCTGGTGCACAATGGCAGAGGGAAGTTTACCCTACGTTGGCTGGCGCTGAGTTGATCAATCTGGCACATTTCATGAGAACTAAGTTTACATACAGATGTCATATTGAGATGAATTATTGTAAAGAATAATCCACAGAACCTCTGTCAAAGAAGAATTTAGACTCATATTTCAGAACACATTGTAATGCATTTGTTTTACATTAGATTGAAGCACTACAAGAAAGTTATTTTTTAAAAATACAGGTCTTTTGCTAGTAGTACTCATATGTTGCAAATCAAAGGCATGTTTGGGAATCCCAGCCTATGAACCAACTGATGTATCGAATGATTCCTCTTTCTTAATCACAGTCATAAAAAGAGAAATAAAATGCTCCATTCAGCAAGAAGCCTGGTAAACAATGAGTGAGAGCTAAACCACCAAAGAATATTTCATCGTCAACACTTCTGAGCACTTACATTTCTGTTTCATTACATTGGTTCTATTTTAAAGTGCATAAGACCTTCTAGAGTAGGAGTAATGGGAAAATCATATTTACAAACATGTTTGTGAATTCTTACTCATGATTTGGTCTGGTCTCATTTCTACCCCTCTGTATCTGTTTTTCCAGGAACATACAGATGACTGGTTTTTGTTCACTGAATACTGAGATGCTGCCCTTTGTTGTACAAGTACTGAAGTCATATAAAAGGAGTGTATTTGCGGATTAGCAAGAGGATGTGCCATTCTCCCACTGAAAAAGTTAAAGCTATACCCAGTCAAGGAAGGGAAACGATCTCATGTGCTTTAAATTACCAAATTAAGAAGAGTGAATGACCACAAAACTCATTTCAGAGATAATGCAGTCACACCATTTCAAATAGAGCAAAGAAGCACTAAGTACATTGAATAAATTTATTCTTATGGATCATTCACCCAGACCTCACTGAAAATTAAAGTGAAAGGAAACCCACCATGTAGAGTAATCACAGCTGCTAATGTGAAAAGGTTGTCCTAACAGATGATTTTTAGTACCCTTTTAAAAATGTTTGTTTACTAATCATGCATGCACACATTTTACAAGTGTTCATTCAGCCATAAACAAGTTGTGCAACAGATCTAATTAAACCCACAAAACAGCAGGTGGGATGGTTAGATGAATCAGGAAATGAGTAAAGGAAACACAAATCATTCCATCTCTTGGCCACTTGTCTGAATGCAATTCATGTTAAAGGGCAACAATTTTCTATCCCTATGGAAGATTTACTGTTCAGTGGCCAGTGTGAAATGAGCTGAACTCAGCCACATGCCTACAAGATGATTGTCCTATTCATATAATAAAAAAATTACTAGCAGTCTTGACAAAGAAAGCCCAAGACTTGGTTGTATCTTCATACTACTAACTTCTGAAATTTTAGATACCATTATTCCAGCAAATAACTCCAGGAAATAAAAGCAGCACAGTATACCCGCCAAAGCCATGTGTGTTATCCTCTTACACACAATCTGTCTCATTCTCACTCACACCCACCCACCCTTCCATGTCTGGCTACCATTTTCCTGATGGATTATGATCAGTGACATATCTGGCTCTCAATGTCTGATTATCTTCTGAGTCAGAACTCTGCAACATTACCAGCCTTCACGTGGATACTCATGAAGTGAAAAGTCCCAGCTTTTGTTCAACTATTTGTGAGAACTTGTAGATTTAATCTCAAGCATGATGTCCCCAAGTACCTATTTTTGTGTTGTGAACAGACCAGTGTTTTACAGTGGGCTAATTACAAATCTGTCCAAAGGAAAAGTTACTCTTTTGCAATAAAAGTTGCAATATAATTTTCCCTCTCTTCCACATAAACACTGAGAAACCTGTTTTTAAAAAAACAAGATAAAGGTGTTAAATTGTTTCATTCTTCACAAGACTTGTGAAAACACTGTAGGAGTTTGGAGCCTTTGTGTCACAGCTGTGAATTATTACAATTTGCAGATTGGATCCATAACAACGAAATTTAGAAAATAGCTGCACAATTATAATAATTCACAGCTGTGACAAAAATGCAGCTATTAGAGGCATTTAATCTAAAGCACACCAGATTTCTAAACTCTACTAGTGCAACGCTAAGTAATACTGTCAAGAGGAGTTTGAATCTGCCTCAGTGGAAGAGAAGCCTTAAAAGTTCTGAATAAACTACATCAGCATCATAGCAAATCCCAAAGTGATGATGGATTTTTTGCTTAAGGTGGTCTGGATGGATGTTCAGTTTGTCTCTCAGTTTATAATCTTGTTGGGCCACTGAAGCTTTTGACACCCAGATGATCATTAGCCACATAGCAGCATTCCTTGGTACACATGCCTTGGTTGGTCTTCTGTTCTAATAATATGTCCATCCTAAGAAAGCCACCAAAACCTCATAAATGCTGAATAAACTCCAAAGTAACCCAATTTGGATGATGTAACATCACAAAGAGGAGCATGCTTTGTCCTATGGGCTATGGTCACTTCAGCCTTTAAATATCTGTCAGGAGTGGTTGTGAACCAAAGCATACCCTATTCATAACTTGCACACTATTGTGATAATCTTTGTACAAAATATGCATTTTGAGGTATCAGTTGAAGACTTATAACTTGCTGATCAATAATATCACAGTAAAATGTATATGTAAAGTTATGGTTTCCACCTGTATGATGTCACAAGCACATGTTCAAATGCAGACAGCCCTATCTAGGCAAAAGTTGTTAGATGGGTCTATCCTAAATAAAGGAAAGTATGTTTACTAGTCATATGTAAATTGAGGTAAACAGAGTCCTTAGGACAGCAAGGAGGGGAAGGGGATATGGCAGCAAATAGAACAATTGTATTTCTGCAAATGTTCTGTATTCCCCTTCTTACTTCACCACCTCGTCCATGTCACCTATCTCACAGCTTGAATAAACTACTTGGAGGGGGTTATCCTTCAAAAGAATCCATTTAAAAGATTCAGTGGACTATAAAGGAAAGGGGCAGAGAACCCCAAGTTCTCTTTCACCTAAGAGGACACCTTTGGGCCTCTGGAAGAGATCCTAATTGAGAAGGGGGGTCAGCCATCTTGTTGCTGGAAGACTGGGGTGGGGAAGCGATCTTAAACAAAGCCTTGAACCAGACCTTGGAAGAGTATATTTCAGATGTGTGTTTTCACTTTTATTTGCTCATAACCATTTCTGACTTTCTATCTGATGCCTGAACTCACTTAAAACCCTATCTTCTTTTGCTAAGAAACTTGTTTTACTATAAATCTAACCCCACAGTGCTGTGTTTGTACTCAAGTGAATGCCATCATCAGTTAATGTAGCAAGCTGGTGTGTTTTGTCTTCTTAAAAGGAGACAACAGCTTTTATTATTCTACTGAACATTGCAGAGGAAGGCTGGACATATCAGAGTACACAGGTGTGGGAAGTTTGGGAACCGGGCGGGTGTTGGAGTCACCTGCTAACATTAACCAATATAGTGTTTCTCCCATAACTGCTGGCAGGCTCCTGGATACAAAGTGATTGAATCAGAACTTGAGGTACACAGGCTGGCTACAAGTGGGACCCATGTAGTGAACCACAAATAGCAGAAGCATTTTAGGGCACTAAGGGTTATAGTACAAGCAATGACATGATCTCTCACGGGTGTGAATTGTACTCCAGTGGTGCACTACTTTTTCAGCATAGTTCACCATTTCATGACACTTTGGAACAATTTCCAAGAGCCATTTTCAGTGAAGAAAGAAAGGGATCTAGAATTAGCAGCAACCAGCAAAATGGGAAAATACCAGATTTTCCACTTTTGTGATTCTATACAATAATGGGGATTATAAACACTACTTACACTCTTCAGTCCAACCAAATCTGTTTGCACAGAGGGTCTTCTTGTGATAATAGATGGGCAGAGTCTATTCTGAGTTACTTAGATCAGTGGTTTGATGCAGTGTTGCTGGATCAGTTAGCAGTACTTTCTGTAGCAGAGGCACAATACTTCTCTCTTCCTCAGAGATCTACAGAAATTCTGTGGCTAGCAGGTATAGACTCAACATCATAATAAACATGCTCTCTTGAGCATGACATGTTGCTCTCCTGCGCAGTTAGAAGCAGGGTCAGTCCTAAAACTCGTGGAACCCCAAGGAAGAGAAGGCTGCTGGAAAAGTGGAAGGAATCACGCTATGGTTCATCTTTCCTGCCTGCCTTGCCATTAGAGCTGAGGCTGGCATTAAAGGGCCTAGAAGCAAGTTCTTTACTCCCTTTCTGGAAGGGAAAGTAGAGCTGGCCTATAGACTGAGAGGCTGGCTCCAGAAAGAGCAGGACCTTGTTGACAGAAAACAATTGATACCCCTCTGGAAACTGTTTTAGTTAAGTCAGTGCAGCTCTCTCACATGGATGCTTACTTGCATTCATACAGCTGAAGCAGTTCAGTAATCAATTTAAGCTAACTCAGTAGAAGGCTGCTAGCTTGTTTCTCTCAGCCTAGGAAAGACCAGTGCCACCCCCAGAGTCTGGATTATTCCATTTCTGTCAGGTACACAGTTTATCATTTGAAACACAACAAAATGGTTCTTCATAAATCCCACATTTCCCCAGACCTGGATCTTCTGTGGGGAACCAGAGACCTTTCCTTTGCAACTCTCTCAGGCTGCTCCAGAGCCAACCATAGGATCCACCCTATTTTCTACAGCTTTCTTCTAACTGCACTCTCTCATGCCATTATAGGGATCACCTGACTCTTTCCCAGCTGGGTCTGATAATTGAACAGGGCTGGCTGGCTCCAGGCAGCCTGTTACAGGCACCTTTAAACTGGTTCAGAGAGTGTCCAAACAAGGAGGTAGCACCAATTTCACTAAAACAGTTTTGAAACTAATTTAGTTAAATTGGTACAACTTGAGTATGTAGACAAGGTTGGTTCCGGCTACAGGGTTAATTGCTCCCTCTGCCCTCCCCCCTCCTTTTGGTGCCTTGTCAGTGCATGCAGGATTTAGAGTATATGTAGAAGCAGGAAGGAGCTATTGCCATCAGTGGGAGTGAGTAGCTGTCAGGAGAGTTAATGATATTACACACAGTCTCTCTCTGCCAGCTTACTCACATCAATACACATACTTCTTCCATAGGCTGGCTGTGTGTGTAGGTGGCAGGACTATGTCCTATATAGTCAAGATTTCTTGTATTAAAATGACTGTTCCACAGCTCCCTGTCACACACAGTAGTTGGCCTAATTATATAGATTCAAGGGGAGGCTTATCTGAATGGAATCCAGAAGCCAAACATTCTGAGGGTTGCCCTCTTCCATTAATGTCATCATTTATTCTTAGACTTGGCAGAATTAGATTTTTATATGATTTCTGAAGATACTGATGTTCATTTTTAAGCATTTCTTAAGATTTTTATCCATTGAAGTTTTCACAGTGGTTGGAAATTATGACAGGAGCAGACAATGCTGGAGGGCGGGGGGGGGGGGGGGGGGAGGAATTATTTCATGGCTGTAGATGCAAATCCAAAAAGTTAAATCTTTATTACCTTCAAAATACAAATTGTCAACATCATGTGTCAAAATATACAAAGCAAATAGCCTTAAAATCAAACTCTAATAAGATCTCAGGCAGCATTTTTCTTAGTTTGCCTGTAGTATCATTATGAAAATATTATTTCATGGGTCTGTGTGCATACAGTGAAATCAACATTTACTGACAAAAATCTAATCCTTTGGAGCCTACATATAGTACACCTTTGCAGCTAGACTCTGACTTATGGAACAAGTCTGAGCAGGGGTCATGCCTTTCAAACAGAATGGGAATGAAAGCAGAGGGGGAGGGGAATATATAGCCTAAGGATTAGCATGGAACATGTTTGTCTGAAGGCTGTAGCTCAGCCAGAAATGATAGCTGTCATATTCATTTCCACATCAGGTACAGAGATATTTTGTTACTAATCCAGATGTGAGCAATCTTCTAATAATACCTGCCTGGCATATATGGAAATAGCCAGCCCTATAGTTAGTATTGGACAGGAAGTGATTTAATTTGTGTTAAAGAAACTGCGGAGTGCATGCATATGATTCAAGTATTGAGGACAATGTGGTACCAAAGTAGCAGAGCTGGCATGGAGGAGAAACTTCCTGGATATTTCTGTCTAAAGCAAACAAAAGAGAATTTCCAGGAAGTTATGAGTCATTTAGCCATATGCCTAACTGAATGGTTAGAGAGGGAAGAAACTATCCTGAGCTAGTAAGACAAGGTTTCAAACAAACAAAAAACTTCAATGATTAGGTTAAGGCAGTAGTAGAGATTAGGGGAGAGAGGTGATTTGGGAGCCTCTGTGTCTCATTCATATATCCTTCTCCTCTCTTTGAGGATTATCTCCAGCTGCATTTCAGGAGACAGCCAGTCTATTTACGCAGAAACCCCCAGGTATGTCTTTGCAAATATGTAAAGTTTTAACTTACACCCTTCTTCCTGCCAAGGAATGGCTACTTAGCCAGGTGATAGTTTATGATAGTCCATTGATTATGTTGATACCAGTCTGGGGCATCAGTGTGTCTTTTGTTTCTGAAAAACTGATTTGGGCCTGCTTTTTAACTCTGAAACATGGTACAGCAATGTTATAAAGCAGAATCTTATAGCATTACATAGAACATTGACACACATTTTACAAGGACAATGATTCAGCAGATTATGAGTTTTCAAGATACCTCACAAGACATACTTTGTATACAATTTATCATAGTCTTGTAAAAATAGTGGAGATGGGGTACAGTCTGTCACACCTCACTAACTCAGTACTGCTTTATGACTTGCCCTGGTATAGTGTGGATTTGTAAACCCTATCACAATACCTGATAACCTGCTTTACTGTTCTAGCTTAGGGTATGTCTTCACTACCCGCCGAATCGGCGGGTAGCCATCGATCTTCTGGCAATCGATTTCTCGTGTCTTATGAAGACGCGAGAAATCGATCGCTCGCGGCGCCCCCGTCGACTCAGGAACTCCAGCTTGCTGGAAGGTGCAAGCTGGAGTCGACGGGGGAGCGCGCCGCCAACTACCGCCGCCATGAGGATGGATGGTAAGTCGGCTGCAGAAATTGCGTATCTGCAGTCTATATCCCCCCCCCCCCCCCCCGTAGTGGAGACCAGTCCTTAGTCATATCAGAGCTCAGTGATTTCTCACATCCATAGTTTGCCTTGGTTGGCGCAGGACAAGAGATGAAGCAAAAAAACCCCACACATTTACAAATGGAGTTTAAATACCAATCTTCTTACTTTGTTAAAAAATATTTGTGTTTGGATAGCAGATTTAAAATCTTTTTTTTAAATGGTAAGCCACTCAATTGGGACTTGTTAATTCTATATGATTTACTTATTTTTTAAGATAAACGGATTCTGAAGCACACATTATCCCTAGTTTCAAAGTGCCCACAAACAAGCTTTTCATGTGGGGTTATTTTATTTTTAGCTTCTTAAATCTATGATTGCAAACAGATGTATGCATGATTTTCTCTCTTCATCCTTCCTGCAGAAGAATATATAAATAAACAAAACACACATACAGCAATGGAAGTTTTATTTCAGAACCCACTTAGTATTATGCTTCCAATCTGTAAAACATTCAGTCCTAATGTGTTGGGGAGAAGGAAAGGACAGCTGTGTGTCAGCATTAATCTGGTCTGAGGGAACACAAACCCAGTTCTTTATGCTTTGATCTGATGTGATGATAAACAGCAGAATGACTCAAAACACAGGGTTTTTTGCTGATGCAGCTTAAAAAAAAATTACAACCTGCCTGAATGCTGACACCTTAATTAGTGCAAACACTTGCTAAATATATCATTGTACTGTCCATGCATCCTGTTTCTCTGGTTCTAGCTGCCTTCACACTCACCAGTGCAGGAAGATAGTGTTTATGTGTAAGACTTCAGCTAAGACTTCAACAGGCTTTGGATCAAGTCCCAAATATAGAAATACAGCGGTCCAAACTGGCTACTAGCTACGTGCCTGAAGGCCATGCTTAAAATATTCTTAAATGATTTTTTTTTAAAAAAAACAAACATCATGTAATACACTGCATTTTTATTATTACATGTATTTACAAGGCAATATTCACTGCAGTATCTGGCTGTACTTTACATAGGGAACAAATATTCAAAGCAACCATATTACCCAAATCGGGAGTTCATATATGAAGATATGTGAACCAAACCAGAATAGAATACTCATGATCCGCTACAACAACTGGGGGAATGGGCCAAGTTAGTGACACAATGATAAAGATTCTACAGGACATTTAATGGAAAGCCTGAACAAAGAGCTTCAGCAGTTTCACAATGTGTTCTAAGAGCACTCAAATTCAAACGTATTACGAATGTGTTGGGGGGAATACAAAAAGGTGAGAACAAATCATGCCCTGCTATCAACTCCGATAAGGTACACCTCTGGGAGAGACAATCGGAGATTCCAGTGAAGGACAGGGAGGGAGTCCTCTTAGAACCAGGTTTAAGATTAGCAACCGTGTTAGTCTGTATCCGTAAATAAAACGAGGAAGACTTTGTAGCACCTTAGAGACTAACCAGTTTATTTCAGCATAAGCTTTCGTGGGCTATAGCTCACTTCATCGGATGCATAGAATGGAACAGAAGTAAGATGCATTTATACACACAGAAAGAAAGAAAAAAAAAAGTTGTACATTAGCATACCAATTCTAAGAGGCTGTTAAATTTAGATGGGCCATTATCAGTAGGAGGAAAAAAAATTCTCCTACTGATAATGGCCCATCTAAATTTAACAGCCTCTTAGAATTGGTATGCTAATGTGCAACTTTTTTTTTTCTTTCTTTCTGTGTGTATAAATGCATCTTACTTCTGTTCCATTCTATGCATCTGATGAAGTGAGCTATAGCCCACGAAAGCTTATGCTGAAATAAACTGGTTAGTCTCTAAGGTGCTACAAAGTCTTCCTCATTTTACTCTTAGAACCAGACTATCAAAGGCTTTGCAGGGTATAAACTGTGCCTTGAATTTTACCTGGCAGTTCCTGAATCCAGGGACTGCAAAACATTCACATTTACTAACTATGTCTCACAACATCATTGTACACTAATAGGTTACTGCCTGTTCCAAGCTTTAACCTATTACTGTAGCTATTATACAGAGATAGAACCTGAGGCATAGAGGTTAAGGACAACCTTTTTTGAAGAATCCATTAGTAAGTGGAACATTTGGCTTTTGGGTGCCCAATTTGAGTGACCTTAGGCCTCATTTTCAGTGGAGCTGAGCAGCTTCAATTCCAATCCTCAGCTGAAATCAATGCAACTGTGGGTGCTCAGCACTTCTGAAAATCTGGTCCGAGGTGTCTCAGTTGCTAGGCATACACACCAAAAAAATCTGGATTACTCAGAACGAATGGACACTTTAAAAAGTATTGATTTCACCGAGACCATTGTGACAGACCGCTCTCTCACCCCTCCTCAGGAACAGGCAGGAAACCCTTCTCTTGCTTCAAACAGTGCTCTTTATTCACAGTGCAGGACCCCACCACCAATATATACAGCTTTATACAGTTAATTAATAAACAGCTCATTAATACACACTCAGCTCTTGATAGCTCAAACACAACACACTCAGCTCTTGATAGCTCAAACACAACACACTCAGCTCTTGATAGCTCAAACACAACACACTCAGCTCTTGATAGCTCATGCCACCACCACCACACTCTGGGCTTCCTTCCTGGCAGCCTTACAACCCCCAGAGGAGGCTGCCAGGTGCAACTCATGCAGGCTGATTGGCCTGCACCTCAGGTGGCTAATTAGCCTTCCTGCCCAGGGGTTTGCAGAGGGCTTTTCTCCCTCTTAAAGGGGCAGCAGGGCTGGCTCAGGCCCTCCTGGCCAGCACCCTGCCACACCATCCACTGAGTGAACAGCATAGCTGGAAATGGAACCCATGAATCCTGACTTCCCATAGCCTCTATTCACTAGTATATCTGTACCTTCTTTGATAGATGATGGGAATTGCTTGTCATTTAAGTTCACTAGCATTATAAGCATGTAGGGGATCTTCAACCAGCACGCACAGTTTGACTCGAGAGACTGCATTTGGTCTTTGGGCCATAGTCTGGTACAAATATGCATTTTTTAGCCTATGAAATCATCTAGGATGTATTTCTAATTTTTTGTATAATATACCCATTGGTTTAGCTTTTTCAGGTCTATCAATCTATCCATCCATTCATTTATATTGTGTACATACACTATGCTAATGAGCACAGTTGAAATGCATAGGTAGGCAGATAATGATGGAGGCTTCAATATGCTAAATAAAAACACTGCTATAGACTGTACAAACGTCGGATTGGCAATATTACTAATACTTCTAAAATATGTACTCACAGATCTCTTTAATTAACATCATGAGCTGAAAACACCATCTGCACTAATAGTAACTACACATTCAGTACATTACGGAGAAATAATTAAGGTTCTGTTTGTTCTGGATGGATGGTCAGATCCTGTTTAACTGTGCACGCTAAACTAAGGCTGACTGTATTATAAGAAGGAGAGGATTGTGCATGGTGAATACTCCGTGGACTACTTCTGCGAACAAATTATTCCCACCCTAATTAACCCCTCTGGCTGCACGATATGCTCTAGAAAAGGGCAAGGGACAAAGCCACAGAAGGCCTGGTCGCAGAAGCGCAAGCAATGTCATTGCCTTTTCCCTGACAAAAACCGGAGTACATGTACTAAAATCAGAAGCACATATATTAATGCCACACTATACACTGGCCATTTCCACAGGCTAGGACCCCCTGAAAAAATTTATATTTACCTTGAAGAACCAACATATCACACACCTCTGCACACACAGTGTTTGACTAGTAAACAGTTAACAAGGGCCCTCTGTCTATCCTAATTACTGGTTTTAAAGGGAAACTCTATTTCCTTCAGTGCCTGTTCTTCTCCCTTATTTCCCTTTCAGCCTCAGGCCTCTGTGCTTCAAAAACATACAGCAGTTTCTCAAAGAAGCATGAGCCACTACATTGTTGCTAAGATGAAACATTTAACCAGTAGGGTGAGTGAATTATCTGCTGGCAAATTCCATGTACAAATCCCCTATTATCGCCTGTAATAATGCTGGAGGAGTGGGTGGCTTAGTACTAGCCTAGGAGGCCTGATTCTGGATGTAGAATAGCTGGTGAAGAATTCCTCTACTTAGGGGAAGCTGACCCTGTGTCAGCCATCCCCGCCACCTCTGCCATAGTTATGTGTTGGGGAACGGTTGGGGCACTGGGAAAAGTTTTGCTCCGTTGCACTAATCCTCCACTACTGTAAGAGTCCCTTAGGGATGCCAGGGATATAAGCTTGAGCAGCTCCTAGGCTGCTCTAACTCATGCTGGGATAGCCTGTCCGGGTTATGTTAAAGAGGGTATAGAAACTTCTAGAGCTACGTTAGGGCATTGATTCAGGACTGACTCAGAAGAGGCAGGGTGCCATCCACTGAGACACCCACCATCTTATGCATCGTGGGTTTTCCTTGGTGGTCTTCTAGCCAAAGACTAATAAAATTTAACCAGGCCTCATACATGACAGCTGATAACAGTCACAAGCCATGGTGGTATAGCTTCAATGGTAACAAGTGTTAAATGATGTAACTGGATAATATGGTATGGTAGCATTCCTGGAGTTACCCTTGATTCCACTGCAGTCACCTTTTAGCTACAGTTAAAATCTCACACTGTATTTCAAGCAGTTGGAAACTTGGTACATTGGTTGGGTCCGATTCTTCATTACATTGAACTTTGTAATGCCATTTATACTGAAGTGAAGGTAAAACCACTAGAGAATTCCAATCTTTTCCATAGTTACCTATAGCAATGGTAGCATATTACATCTGCTTTGCATGTGTGTGAATGGCTAGGCAAGTCTATTGGGAATCACACACACCCCCTGTCTATTTACTTAAGGCTTGTTTACATGAACAGTTAGACTGATGCAATCTGGGGTGAGAGTCTACTCCCCACTAGCCTGCTGTGATCTAACTGTCTATTTCCACCCTGCTGATGCACGCTAACAGCTCATTAGAGCACTTTGACCAAGTCCTCTTTCCAACAGGCGAGCAAATAATGAACTGTGGATGCCCCTCAGTAGGGTGTACAAAATTAGTCCTCAGTAGACTAGTGTGGGGTAGATTCTCACCCCAGCCTGCTGCAGTCTATTTGTTCATGAAAACAGGCCCTTAGATTGTAAGCTCGCTGGGGCAGGGACTCTCTTTGTGTTCTGTGTTTGAACAGCGGCTGGGGCTCCTGGGTGCTACTTCAATACAAATAATAAATAAATTACGACATACCATGGCACAATCCAGATGAGTGGGATGGCTGTGTTGTCCCTGCACTGCAACCTGGGATGCTTTACACTGCTTTGCTGTAGTAGCTTCCACCTGAGCTGATCACAAACACCTTCCAGCCTGTGAGCCATACCTTGAGTGTCTGTATGTAATTGCACCCTGCCAGCTTCAGCCTGACTCTCACCAGCCTTGGTTATACTTCAGGGTGTCCCCTCACCCCACCCTCACCCCCAGTCCCAGATCTTCCACCAGAAATGCATGTCTTGTACTGCCCAACCCTCTCCTGGACAGTCCAAATACATTAAGTCCATTATTCCTCTACGGGAACAATATGCCATTTTATTATAAGGCTATCCAGACACTTCAATTTAAACACACTGGATTACATAAAATGGTAAATACAAGTTTATTTACTACAAAGAGAAATTTTAAGTGAGTACAGGTAATGAGACATAAAAATAAAGAAAAAATGCCTATTAGCATCTTCTTAAACTACCTTAATGCCTATTAGCAACTACTTAAACAGAGCAAAAACTTTCTCACCCCATGCTCCAGCAGATTACTGACAGGTCAGGATTCCTCCCCAGAATCCAACAGCTGTTTATTTTGTCTTCTCAGGTGTGGAGAATGAGGTGAACATAAAGAAGGAGTGGGTACCTTGGGGTGTTTACCCCTTCCTTTTATAGTTTTAGCCCCCCTCTTGAAAAAACCGCTCCAGCAGAGAACCAGGAGACAAAATGTCTGTGTGGAAGGATATTCCCTGGTGGTATTTTCTTCACCTGTTTGAACTTCCTTTGTTTTCCCTGCTTGATGGCTCTGTTTACTGCTTAAATGCAAATTAAGGCAAGCATACATTCCTTCCTTTGTTTAGGAGAGAACTGACTTCTGCCACATCGGAGCTGTGGGGATTGGAACATGTATTAACATCAGTAGGGAAATCTTATATAATTTCACATATTGCCACTGTGGCAGGGTGCTGGCCAGGAGTGCCTGAGCCAGCCCTGCGGGCCCTTTAAGAGGGAGCACCAACCTGCAAACCTCCCTTGCAGGAAAGGCTAATTAGCCACCTGGGCTGCAGAGGGCTCAGGCTTGATGAGTGGCACCTGGCAGCCTCCTCAGGGGGATAAAAGGCCTGCCAGGAAGCAAGCCCAGTGTGGTGGTGGTTGGAGCTATTCAGAGCTGTGTGTTAAGAGCTGGACTATATAGAGTCTGTAAAGCTGTTAGCTGTAGAGCTGAGCTATCAAGAGCTGTATGCTGAAGAACCGTATAAAGCTGTATATATTGGTGGTGAGGCCTGCACTGTGAATTAAAGAGCACTGTTTGGAGCAAAGAAGGGTTTCCTGCCTGTTCCTGAGAGGGGTGAGAGAGCGGTCTGCCACACCACACATTTTACCAAGACAATACTGACCAGCAAATTCTGAATTTTCAAATGATACCTTACAAGACATATCTTGTATAAAGATTATTACACTAGTATGTAGGGTGTGAATACAGTGGTGTATTCCATCACAATAATATTTCTTTATTTGGATTTATATAAACACTAAGGGCTTTTCTACACATAAAAGGCCACAGCAACAGCGCTGCAGCTACACCACAGTAGCACGTTGGTAAGAGGCAGTAGCTAAGTCAATGGGAGAGTTCTCCTGTTAACCTAGCACTGTCTACACCAGGAGGTGTGCATTTTTTACACCTCAGAATGACACAGTTATTCCGACCTGAGTTCATAGTATAGACAAGGCCAACAAGAACTATCCATATGATCCAGGAACCTGTGATGTGGCATCTGCCCCACACTGGCAGAAAAGGGGTTAAAAGCAGTCCTAGGGAGGCTGCGCAGGAGGCAGCCAATCACAAAAGGGCTTATAGGAGTAGCCAATCAGGGCAACACTGGCCAATATAAGAAGGGCTCCAGAACAGAACAGGGTCAGTCACTCTGGATCTTGAAAAGAGAGGAGGATTGGCTTCTTTGCAGGTGGAGGATAATAAGCACTCTGGACAGAGCAGTGCTGCAGGTAGAGATCCAGAGAGCTCAAAGCAGCCCCTAGCAGGCTGCAGGGATCTCCAGACTGGGGCCCTGGTGCAAGGGCAAAGCGGATACTGGAGCAACTAAAGGAAGTGGTTAGACCGTGCACTGCAGCTCACCCCTGGAAGAGGGTGAACATAGGTGTGACACAGCCAGAGAGCAGCATCACCGAAGAGGACGCTGTGGTCCTGGGAGTGATGTGGCTCCAGGAACAGAGGCGACAGTGGGCAAGACACCACCAGAAGAGGGTTCAGAGCTAATTCCCCAGACCACCAGCAGGAGGTGCTGCAGTGCGTAGTCGTGCCCTGTCATCACAATTATACTCCAGCATAATGAATGAATAGCAGTATAATTCAATATAATCAGCTCCAGTTAGCAAGCCACCTTAAGGCCAGGCTGCATTTTCTAAGCCATCTAGGCAACATGGACGTTCAGTTTCCATTGTCTTTAATTTCCATGGAAATAGGGCTTCCATATCCCTTTGGAAACTTTAAGAATCTCAGCCTCAAGTTATAAGCACCCCACCAACATCCTGCCTACACAGCTGCTGGTTTACTTGGTGAACTTCCTGCTCCCGATGCAGCAAATATATTTTGCCAAAAAAACAACAACTGTCATTTGATGTCAACAGCTGTATTGTATCATTGACACTTGGACTCTTTTTCCTGCATAGCACAAGATTCTCATGGGGCCATCCTCCTGCGTGACATCCTTCACATGATAAAAAGCAGAAGGAAGACACTGTCATTTTAACCAAAATGTACGGGGGGGGAGGGGAAATATAATCATCTTTTTAACCCACTCATTTTGATTCTGTCTCTTTACCAGGCAGAGACAGATCTTGCATATGTTTTTGACCCTCTAGAAGAGTATCGACAACTCATTGTGATGAATAATACATATACCTGCAAGGAACAATTTGTTTTTGTAAATTATGCATTTTAAAAAGTATTCAATCGGTTCCAAAGATAAAGGATTTAAATGTTCTCAACTTGGAAAACAGCTTCTTTTTCTGTACCAGGACATGGATGCCATTTTACCTTTAAAATAGACATTTCACTGAGTCATAAAAGTTCTAAGGGTTGTTCTAAGAGATCATCTCAGCTAGACAACATCAGGTCCTGTCTATTTCAGAGGAATACCTCCAATTTGTTCCGCAAAGAGACAATGCATGGGACTTCAGCCAAGGCAGACTATGGAAGATGCATAGGGGAGAATAAGAAGCTGTGTTTTGCCACACATATTTGATGCAGTAGGCAAAGGGAAACAGTTAAGCAGGTCATTCAGAGGGCTAAACACACAGAAAATACCTAGCTGCATCCAATATCAACTAACAGTGAGTAATTTTAGTTGAAAGTGGTCATCTGCACTTATTTATATAATAACAATAATTCCTAGCTCTTACCCATGGCTATTTATCAGTAGATCTCAAAGCACTTCAAATGTAATCAGCATCATTATCCCCATTTTACAGATGGAAAAATGAGACACAGAGAGACTTTACTTGACCAGGGTCACCAGCAGACCAGTGACAGGACCAGAAATAGAATCCAGATATGCTGAGTACTACTCCAGTTTTTCTGTTCACTAGGTCACACTGGCTTGCATGAGAGCACGCACAGACATTTCAGAGAGGTGAGCATTAAGATCCCCATACTACATTCTCAGAAAACTGAGGTGCAGAGAAGTTAAGTGACTTAATCATGGTCATAGAATCATAGAAGATTAGGGTTGGAAGGGACCTCAGCAGGTCATCTAGTCCAACCCCCTGCTTAAAGCAGAACCAATGCCAACTAAATCATCCCAGCCAAGGCTTTGTCGAGCTGGGCCTTAAAAACCTCTAAGGAAGTAGATTCCACCACCTGCCTAGGTAACCCATTCGAGTGCTTCTCTACCCTCCTACTGAAATAGTGTTTCCTAATATCCAACCAAGACCTCCCCCACTGCAACTTGAGACCATTGCTCCTTATTCTGTCATCTGCCAGCATTGAGAACAGTCAAGCTCCATCCCCTTTGGAACCCCCCTTCAGGTAGTTGAAGGCTGCTATCAAATCCCCTCTCACTCTTCTCTTCTGCAAACTAAATAAGCCCAATTTCCTCAGCCTCTCCTTGTAAGTCATGTGCCCCAATCCCCTGATCATTTTCATTACCCTCCTCTGGACTCTTTCCAATTTGTCCACATCAATTCTGTAGTGGGGGGCCAAAAACCAGATGCAATACTCCAGATATGGCCTCACCAGTGCCAGATAGAAGGGAAGAATCACTTCCCTTGATCTGCTGGCAATGCTCCTACTAATGCAGCTCAATATGTCATTAGTCTTCTTGGCAACAAGGGCACACTGACTCATATCCAGCTTCTCATCCACTGTAATCCCCAGGTCCCTTTCTGCAGAACTGTTGCTTAGCCAATCAGGCCCCCGCCCGTAGTGGTGCATGGGATTCTTCTGTAACCCAGCAAGTTAGCAAAAATGAGACTCAAATATTCCAGTCCTGCATCTCCTCCCTTTGATCACACTGCAGCAGAGCTAAAACTGCTCATACCTGACCAGAATGCATTGCTATTCCAGGGTATAGGTCACAAGAAGAAAGAGAGGAGATCTTGCCCATCTTTGAAAACCACAACTTCTCTAGGAAATTATTCATGTAATGTGATCTCACATCCATCAAACATCCAAATTCTGCCCCAATGGGGAAAAAAAGCAGTTAGTCTCCCGCTAAGGAAAACATGGGATTGGAAATCAAGAAACTTGGGTTCTATCCCTGATTTTGCTATTGACTTGTTATGTGTTCTTTGGCAGGTCACTTCTCTGAACCTTACAGTCTCCATGTGAGATCCTGGTCACACTGAAGCCAACAAGGGTTTTGCCCTTAACTTCAAGGGGGCCAGGATTTCACTCTTTACCTGCAAGATAAGGTCAATGGTGCTTTCAGAATTATGTTTGGAAAGTGCTAAGTACTACTACTTATCCACTGCATGTGCATGCATTATTGTAATAATGTTACATAGGTGGGGAGAAATTACCCCTGTTCAGAGAGATAGCACAAGGCTACTTACACCAGGTAAGTTCCTTCTAAGCCCTCCAAAAAATGAGTTTAAGTGGGACTTATGTGGTAAATAGATCTCTCTGAATGTGAGTAAATTTCACACACTGTGAATTCCAGTGACAAATATGTGGTAATTTCTAATCAGCTATAATCAAGTAGCTAGAATGGTAACTTGCTAAATAGCTCTCTGCCACAGTTGTACCACTAGGCACAGTGGTATTAAGTTGCATTGTTTTTCTGGTATTTCTTAGATTGCATGCTCGTTAGGGCAGGGCCCATCTCTTTGTTATACATGCAGACAGCATACTGGGTCCCCAGTTCCAGACTGGGGCCTCAAGGAGTTGCCACAACACATATATTAACTAAAATACATACACGACTTCTGAATGCATAGCCTGAAGTCCTGTCGGGTGGGTACCTGTGGGACTGTACTAAGCGACATTCAACTAACATCAAATGAAATAAGACTGGAGAAAAAGGAGAAGTGAGGGCAACATGGCAATTCACATCAAGGAATTAGTGCCCCCGGCTCCAGCTAGCTTTTAATTTTCTTTGACTTTATGTTAAAAAATGTAACACAGGCCAGATGCTTAGCTGAAGCTACGATGATTTATATAATCTGAGGATCTGTGTCAAGCAAAGGTCTTGATTAAAGAAGTGGTGAGGCTGACATCTTATAGATTTAAAAAAAAAATCTGTAATTTTGGTGGCTAGTACTGGTGTTTATTTTTATGCATTTGTACTCAATTTAAATAGTGGTGTTTTTTCACAGAGGTGGAGAGTTATGATGTTCAGTCAATAGGGAACTCAGACAATAATTATTGAATGGAGATGCTGAGTTTCAAAAAGTTAAAGCTTCACTTACAACCATTGCAACACACATGGTCAACATCACATCACAATATACAAAGCAAATATCCTTAAGTCAAACCAATACTTTTCTTCCTTTGCCCATCTGTAAATGTAGGCCATCATCAGTGGAAGTATTGTTTTGTCGGTTTGTGTGTGGAGAGTGAACATTTACGCACATTTACCAATAAAAATCTAATCCTTCCAAGCCTACTTGAAGCCAACCAGAACACACAGTTATTCTTAATGATAGGACAGCCATTCAGACACCCAGAGAGGCTGTCACAAAGCTCTGCCAGAGGAAGCATGGCATGAAAATATTCTGCCTGTGCTTAGCAGACGTCATGTGTATGCCTGCCAGTTGAGTATATGCTTTAATCACTTTTATGGCTATCTTCTTCCCCTCCTTTGCCATCCCCTTTAAAAAAAAAAAAAACTACACACACACACAGGAGATAATTGCTTTTGGAGTTTTATGGCTTTAAAGTCATGTAGTGCTGAGTTAACTTGCTAGGGCTGATCCCCACTACGGGGGGAGGAGGGGGATCGACTGCAGTTATGCAACTTCAGCTACATGAATCACGTAGCTGAAGTTTGCGTATCTGCAGCCGACTTACCGCTCGTCCTCATGGCGGCGGCAGTCAGCGGCGCGCTCCCCCGCCAACTCCAGCTTGAGCCTCCCGGCAAGCTGGAGTTCCGGAGTCAACGGGGGCGCCGCGAGCGATTGATTTCTCGCGTCTTCACAAGACGTGAGAAATCGATCGCCAGAAGATCAATCGCTACCCGCCAATCCGGCGGGTAGTGAAGACATACCCCTAGGATCGGAGCATTTCTGAGAAAATGCAGATACTAACATGAAGCGCTTATTATTCAAAGACTGTGATATGGCTTTCCTGCCTTACTTGCCACAAACGAAGAGAGCCAATCTATGAGCAGTGAAGAGAAGGCTTATGACTTTCTAAAGACCTTTAATGAGGTCAGAGTTGCACACAAACTCTCTCCTTTTCAAGTCTGTCCTTCCACGGAAGAGTCACCAGCTGGGTCCTTGCACTCTGTGTGTCTTACAGCACTGCTCAGGGTTCCTTGTTCTTTCTCTTCTTCCAGATCTCCCCAACAAGGTCATATCAGTATTTCAGCAGGCCTGATTTTGTTTTCACAAAAGATGAAGGGGGAGAAAGGGCAGCTAGCCTTCTGCCACCCTCTGAGAAGGGACATACTGTATGACTAAGCAGTTGGGAATAAAAAGGCAAAAGGGAAGGGACAGTTCTTCCCGGAGGATCACAAATATGTATTTACATTGGCCACAGAATGTCTGAAATTAGGAGAAGTTAGATGACATCGGATAGAACCTTGCACATAAAATTATTCCCTAATGTACCCAGGCTGCAATTCACAAACAGGAAAGGTTTCAGAGGGGTAGCTCTGTTAGTCTGTATCAGCAAAAACAATGAGGAGTCCCGAAGAGGCTAACACATTTATTTGGACATAATAAATGTGTTAGTCTCTATGGTGTCACAAGGACTCCTCGTTGTTTTTACAAACAGGACAGTAGCCGAAATATGAGCAAATCCAAGTTTCCTAAATTTTCCTCAGTGCATTGCTGCCTCTGGTTACCACAGCCTTTCTATGCAGCCCCTAACTATTTCTGATCTAACAGGGCTACTTCCAGGATCTATTGCTTACCTCTGTTGTTGTTGTTGTTAATGATGATTTTATTTATTATCATGGCATCCAGAGCCCCAGGCATAGACCAAGATCCCATTGTGCTCTGTGCTGTACAAACACAGAACAAAAAGACAGTCCCTGCCCCAAACCGCATACAATCTGTCTCTCCTGCTAACATCTGTTTCTGAGGAGCTTTTCATAATTTCCAAACTGTCTTTTTCATCCTTTTAAAATCCCCAAATGTATCACATTAATAATGCAGACCCATAAACTTTTCTTTTTAAACCCTCCCAGTTCACCTTTCAAATATGAACCCTACTGCGGACAGAGCTGGAAATTACCTTTGCTCAGTCTGATCAGTGCCTTTTATTTCTTAAAACAAGTTTTTTGTTTTGTTTTGATAGCTATTTAAAGTCTGATCCATATATAGGATAGGCCCTCCCTCAGGGCAACAGCTGTCAGCAGCTTTTAGTGCAGTAGTACCACAGCAAATCCCGTAGGATAAATGCAGGCCCTGTGATTTTAGATTCATTCCATGATTGCTCTTATTCTCAGTACATAGATGATGCCTTCAGAGATTCCAAAGCCCATCATACAGTGCTCCAGCTTGCATGCGGAGACCTGTGGTTAGATAGAATAGCAAATTAAATTTGGTTTTCTATACATATTAGATGGAGCTGCTGGGCCTCTCGGTAATTTGCCAACACTGTTGTCAATCAGGCAAGTTCATAGGTCTCCCTTAAAATGATCTTTTCAAGAGAACCCAGATTCCCCTTCCTCCCCTAGCTCAACATTCAACACAGGAACAGTGAGTAGCTTTTTTCTGTTTAGGCTTGGACAACCCTAGTCTTAATAATCCTAGAATGTATGCACTGACTGTTGTGGAAGTTGCCCATTCAAGAGAGAAATCACCTCTGATTTCTTAGCAGTGCACGAACCTTTGAGAGCCTATTACATAAATTAAAAATAAAGGCTATGATGGCCTTCAGAAAACCCCATGTCAGACCTAGCCTGAGGGTGGAATGTGCCTTTAAGCTGTTCCATAACAACGTCTCTTTCAGAGAGTTAATTATCTAGAGATACAATATTTTTTAGGGAACAAACAAGACCAGCTGATTTCAAAACAACTTTAAAAACAGCCTTTATTTCTATGTCTGAGTTGCCCTTTGTTGGAGGCCACATGATGTGAGTCTGGCTTACAGCAGTCTACAGTACACAAGCTGTGGGACTACAATAACTTGCCAGGAGCCAGAGGAGGGCTACACCCTATTTATAACATATAATTAGGGCCTTCAGAAACTATAGATCTCAGTGTGTTTTACACACATACTATTTGCTTGTACTTGTATATTCCTGGAAAGCTGAACTGAAGACAAGGTTGGTGAACCTAAACAACCAGCAATTAACAGTTTCTGCTGAGCCTTCCCCACTCTGTTTACTGTAGTTATGTTTGGAAATGGGCCTGTATCATAGTCTCCCTTCTGAACAGCCACAAACTTTGTTGCTGGCATTTAACTCTATAATGGCCCAAACCAAATCCTCAGCAAACACCCCAAGCCAGTTCAAATCTGGATCAAAGCTTTGCACCTCAGGCCCACCTGTAGTTATTTAATAAAACCAGGCCTTCCAAGCACAGTGGGACAGATTCTCCCCTGACATACGCCCATGCACCCTCAGTGATTATTCAAAACAATGGAGTTGTGCAGGATGAAAGTTAGGGCAGAGTTTGGCCCATTGAGCCCAGTTTTAAAACTTGGACATCCAGTTAAATATCGGATCACTCAAGTCGGTACAGGGGTTCCTAGAAATAGAGGGCAGCAGTCATACAGATACAGGAGTCAGGACCTTATGCCAAATAGACACTGAGGAATTTAAAATGCACACTGATACACTTATTGCATTTCCTAAATGTGAAACTGGGCATCTAACGTAGAGATCCACACTGGAAAATTCTCCCCATACTACTCTTTCCCTTCTCCTGTCTAGCAGGGGGGAAGAATCACATGTTTATTGCAAATCTATTAACATATGAATGCAAACATGAATACAAATATACTTCTGAGTGTTTCATTTCACAGAAAACTCAGCAAACAAAGGCTCAAAAATTAAGGTACATATATATATATATTTGTAAGACGGCTGTCAAAGTCTGAACAGTGTGACTTTATCCTACTATGCAACAATTCTTAAAGGTGCATACTACACATAAAAGGAAAAGCTAGGGAGAAAAGAATAATAAGGCTTAGCTTTCTAAAGAGATCTAAGGGGATCTGGATGCCAAATTTCCATTAATTTTAAGAGAATTGGGTTTTCAAATCTCTTATGCACCTCTGGAAATCTTAACCTAGATCACTCTTAAAATATCTCGATGGCTCACTGCCTCAGCATGCGGAGTGCTTGTAATGCAGATGCTTGTAATACGGATGCCTAAAACTTTAAAAAGTTTTAAAGTAATAGTTCAAATAAATTGCCCCATATCTGCTTCCCCTGCTGTACTTTTGTTCATATTTTGAGTTCTAATCACATCTTTGACACAGATCTGGCTCCCCCACCACAGAGCAACTTATAAATAAAACTATAAATAAGTCAACTACCTTCCCACCCTGTTACCTTGCTTTGGTTCTCATGATTGAAGTATTCATAGAATTACAACAGGATTGGAAGTGAGCTCTTGCGTTATCTAACAGAACACCTTACTATTCTATTAGCTAGTCCTATCTACTTCTTACAGCTGTGTAGTGATGACTGTACGACCTTACTAAGCACACTTCCCCATTTCCCTAGTGTCATTACACTTTTACCCTAATATACAACCTTAAATGGATCTTTCATTACTTTACATTTTTGTGTGCATGTATTGCTTAGGAAAGATATCTGACTGATGGCCCTAGAGACCAATGTAATCTATTTATCCCCAGGCCAGCCACTGTACATCATAGGTGATGCAGGGCAAGCATCTTCCTGCCACAAACGCATCTCAATCTTGACCTGTGAGGATGAGGGGGCAGCGTACACTGCCATGGCTGAACGCCTTCCCTCGTCTCTAAGTCAAGGCTGACAATGAGGGTCCTGCTTTGTGACATAGATGTTTAGGGTTTTTTACCCCAGTTTCAGTTTCTTTTTCCTTTTTTAGACCCTGGAAAGCAGTGGGAATCATCTTCCACCCAGGTCATGCTCTCGACTTGCCTTGTATCATTTTAGTTAGCTTTCTTTTAACCCTCTCTCTAGTTCATTTGGGATTTCTCTTCGGAGTGTGAAGATCCAAACTACAGAAGACTCTTGATTATTCAGGATCGGGTTAACCAGGATGTGGATTAACCAGGATGTCAAAAAAAATATGCGTAATTTGCAGGACCGGTTCTGGCTTGATTGCCGCCCCAAGCACACACAAAAAAGCACCCCAACAGGGTGCAGGGCAGCCAGTGAACAAACATTCCCTCCCCCCCGGCATCTCAATCCCCCCACCCCATATTTCCTATGGATGGTGATTATTCAGGATTTTATTAACCAGGATTAATTTTTTCCCTATCATCCTGGATAATCTACTGTATGTGGGGTATAATAAATGTGCTCTTTCACAATGCAGTGAAAAGTGGCAATCTAACATTTTTGCCCAAAGAGAAATTGCTCTGTATTTGCACCCCTAGAATGGAATTGGCCTTCTTTTTGCAGTCATTGAACTGATACTTCATTCAGTTTGAGCAACAGTTGCCCCTTTTTACTTCTAATTTAACTCAGTGCTATGTAAAGTCTGTATTAATCTTCCTTAAGTGTGACTGTCACCCCTGCGCATGGAGCCTGCAAAAGGCCTGTGTGCTCCATACGTCCCACTTAGGGAGTTACATGTGCCTTAGGCCTCTCTCTGCAAAGGGGTGCATCTTATCCAAAGTGAATAATCTGACACTCTACATTAAACCTCACCTCCCCCTGGTCCAACAAATCGAATGTGTGTGTGTTTGCTACAAGTCCTAGCTTTGCATCATCAGGCCATTTTATCACTTTCACTTTCCTCTACATCACTAATGAATATGTTAGATATCAGTGCCTATGGGACCTCAGTTGACAACTCCTGCCTTTATTCTAATACAATGCCACTAACTCGTTGCTTGCTAGCTGCACTGCTAGGGTGGTTGGTTTGTTTAATATCCTCATTATATTATCTGGACAACTCTTCTCCAGACTTTCTCTGAATTGTTTATGCCATCAGGGGCCTCTCTGTCCACCACAGTTTCCTTATTCCCCCCAAGGCGGTTACTATACTGAAAAAGGTCCTTGAGTCAGTTTGGCACAATCTGTATTTCACAAATCCAAGTTGGCTGTAAATCAGTAGACCCTCTATTCCACAGGTTTATAAATAGATTTCCTTTGTCATGAAGCAGCCCTTGTGAGTACTTTGGGGGGGTTCTAAAGGAGGACTAGGATGGCAGGAGTATTCTTCTCTTTGAGGTTTTTATTAAAATTAATTTAAAGTAATGCAAACAGTCAAGTTAATCAAGAAAACTTATATATCTATAAATCCACATGTCCCCAAGATTTAGGCCAGTTTTAATGGATACTGAGTGTTCACGTAGCAACTTGTCTCCAAAGGATCCTGGAGAACTTTCCAGTAATTGACTATCCAGAGATGAAAGGAGCCACCACTGAAATGCAGCCTCTTCTGGTGTGGAAGGCAGTGGATCATTCACAGATCACAAAAATATTTCAACACGGTTCAGGACAGGAAGTGAAAAAAATCTTCAGTGAAGGGTGCACAAATATTCAATTAAGAGTGTGAAAATAATTTTTGGTAGGCAGCTTAGGGAGGTCACCAGACCTATATGGACTCAATTGCATCTGACCAGGACATCAAAATTTCTGTTTCTCTCTTATCAAGGGATCTTTAGTGATCACAAGTGCTCAGGACCTCAGATTTAAAATCACATCTGAAAGATGACACAACAGACACCATTATGTCCCCTTGAAATTCTCACACTGTTTCAATACACACTTGGAGAAGGGTATTCCTCCAAGATACAGTTCAGAGATGAGAGGCAAAAAAGAGGATAAGGATCTTTTGGGACTCATTCACTGGAATTAATCCATTGCCACATGCCTCAGACACCATAATCAACTGAACCATGTACATACGAGAGTCTGGGAAACGAGCTAGGACCTTCAGCATGAAAACACACAAGTTCCCCTCCCATCACCACTAGCTATAATATCCTTTGCAGGACAAACACTGGAGGGAACTTTACTAGCAAGTGTGACATTCCATCCCTTAGAAGTCTGTGGTGACACATGCGTTGCACACAAGCCAGCACATTATCAGTCATACCCAGTGGGTTCATTCAACTACTTTCGGCTAGTGTCTGTCTAGTGAACTCTTCAAGCCTAGAAGCACAAAATAAATCTGTTCAAATAAAACTACAACAACAAAATAGCCAGCACCTCCACTATCCCCAGCGTCCCTCCAATAAGCATGCGTGAACGAACACACATTTGTAGCTCTGAGTTTTTTCCATCATCAAAAAGCAATTTTCCACAGTTGGCAAAAGCAGGAGAAGAATCAAAGGACAAATTTGACTTTCTGCACTACTGGACTTAATCTGAATTTTACATACCTGATCAACAGCTTTCACACTCCCATGAGGGCTGGAAAGGAGGAGGAGGGATGCAAAGGCCATGAAGGCATTAGAGGCAGGGGGAAAAAATCATCAGAAAGGTTTGTAGACTGTAAGTGGAAACTGCTTAGTAGTTTATTTTCAGGTTGATACATCTGGTGCTTCGTTGTTAATATGAAGAATAGTTTTCCTCTCCTCGCTGAGAAAGACAAGAGTGGACATCACTGCCTGAGCGTACTGCAAGTGTATTAGGGTTAAAAAAAGGCACCAGATCCATCAGAATGCCCCTGTTCCCTCCAACTAGACTTTAGAGGAAAAATTTTAGAGGCTACAGCCTTTCCGCACTCTGAGCAGCCTCATGGACTCAGCCTCGTGGCCTGGATACTAGAATTCAGCAAGGGAAAGCTGTTGGGGTGAAAATTTTCAATTGGTGAATCGCTCAGCCTCCCATTTGGATTATTATTTTTTCTTTCCCATAACTCCTAAGAGCCTCTCCATTTTCCCTCATTTGATTACCCCCAATAATCTTTCCAATAAGGCCCCCTGCAGATTCTTCCTCTAGATTATTATTTGTAGCAAGAATCAGAGAGGTAGCCGTGTTAGTCTGGAATAGCAGAAGTGACAGAGTCCTGTGGCACCTTAAAGACTAACTAAAGTATTGAAGCATAAGCTTTTGTGGGCTAATAAAGTGGGTATTAGCCCACAAAAGCTTATGCTTCAATACAGTTAGTCTTTAAGGTGCCACAGGACTCTTTGTCACTATTTGTAGCAAGGTAGTCCAATCAAGGATCAGAGCCTCACTGTTCTAGGCACTGTGCAGTCACATTACAATCCTTGTTCCAAAGAATTTAGCCTAGAAGTCAGACAGGATGAACAAAACAAACACACGCAGGGGGAGTGAACTTCTGCTCCTAAGTCCTTGATCTTCCTCCCAAGAGAGCCAGCCCAGAAGGAAAATTTAGCTGTACACTGCACTGGTGGCCGTGACTTTGCCTCTGACTCATGGTGCCATCTGGCCTATGACTGACTGAAGGCCACCATTGCAAGCATTTAAGTATCCGGCTTTAATCTGTCCCTGCAAATGAAACTAAAGCAAAGAGACAAAATCCTAGAGAATACAATATAAATGGGCAGAGGAAGAAAATATTAAATGACTAGAGTAATGCAAAGCTCTAAGCCACACAAAACTCCCTCGAAGGGTATGCCTGCACTACAATGACACCCACGACTGGCCTATGTCTGCTGACTTGGGCTTGTAGGGCTTGGGCTAAGGGGCTGTTTAATTTTGGTGTATGTAGATATTTGGGCATGGGCTGCAGCCCCAGCTCTGGGACCCCTCCCTCCTTCCAGGATCTTGGAGCCCAGGCTCCAGCCAAAGCCCGCTCATCTACACTGCAATGAAACAGCGGCTTAGCCAGCGCCTTGCAGGGCAAAGTGCAGTGGGACTCTTATGTCTGACTGGGACCTCTAGGCACGATCAAAACAGAAACAATGAACAACCCCTGCTCTTTTTGCAACAGATCAGCAGCTCCACACAGCACTCAGGCAGAAGGAAGAATAAGAGACTGGGGCTGGCTTCTCCTCTTATCTACAAGATGTTCACTCCTGGGGAGTAAAGTGAGTTCTGATGTCATGATGGTGTAAATAAGGAGCAGATGCTTAGAGCCAAATCTCGTTTCCACTGAAATCAGTGGGATCTTTGCCATTGGCTTCATTAGCATCAGGATTTGATCCAAAGACAGCAGTGAAACCAACAGCATGTCAAGATCCACAGGTGGTAATAGGAGAATTCCCTACCCGCTTCTCATACAAACTCCTACCTATTGGCAGGAGGAGCACTAAACTAGGGGGAAATTGCCATTTCCCCAACAGTTGGTACAGTTTTACAGTGCTCCGGCAGCTGATGTAGTGGGAAGGGAAACACATGGTAGCAGCCTGTCTGCACAAACAGTGCAAAGCTAACAGTTCTTCCCATTTGCGGAGATTTGTCTCAAGAACACGTCAGTCGGCTGAGACTAAGATAATGCTTATTGTTAAATCATACAGAAGTTGAACAAGAGCCACCACACTGCTGTCCTGCAGTCTGGGATTCAACTGTTCAGTCTAGCTGGCCTCCTTCTGCCAGAATAGAGTCTGTTACAGGAGCAGATAGAGAGAAAATCTGGGAGATTTTTGTTGATTTGGCAGGAGAGAGGATTCAGGGGAAATCTAGTTTGTTCACGTGGCTGCAAGGCAACTTCAGTGTTGCCAACCCCAAGGGTTCAAAAATGAGTCAGGCCACACACAAAACACGTGAGATTTAAATAAATACCTTTGAGGGTTCTTTTTATTTGCCTTCCTTCGCTTTGGAGTGCCCCTTCCCTGCTCTTCAGGGGTGAGAGGCGCACGGGTAAGTTCCAAAGGGAGGCATAATCATTCTGGAGGAATCCATATCCCGGCCTCTCAGCCAGAGGGAGGCCTGTGTGAACATGCAGCCTTTAAGAATGAGGTGAACAAAAGAAGAAGGAAATGAGAAATTCTAGAGGAGGACTCTTTGCTCCCCTAAAAAGTCAGTTTTATTTAATTTTTTCTTCTCTCACACGCTGTCACGCTGTCTCATTTAAAAAAGAAAAGAGAGAAAAAAGAACACAACTACATCCCCGCCCAAGAAAAAAAAATCAGGCTCAGAATGAGGCTAAGGTACAATTATTTCATCCTCGAGGTGAGCAGGAACTTTCAGTATGAATGTGTTTTCCATGCCAGCTTAGTGGCGGGGCTGCCCCAATTATTTCGGTTGAGCAAAGCGAGGTGTTACGTACAACTTTACGGCATTTCTCTGTCTGTAACGTGATAACTTTTTAACACCACAGCCCCTCAATTCTGAAATCTCAGGGCAGTGGGAGGACCCAAGCGATGTTGGCAAAAATTGAAAACGAAAAGCAAAAAGGAGAAAAGTACAGAGCCCCGGCCATCTGGTTAGCAGATCCAGCAGCTTCCGCCACCCTTGTAATTGTCGATATAGCAAATGACTGGTTGATGGCAGCCCTAAATAACTTCCAGCTCTCCCCATCCTCCCAATACAGTTAAAAATGTCAACACCCTGAATGACTTATCTGCCAGACAGAAAGAAAAGAAATGAGAATAGTGGGAAGGAATGGAGGACCCCACAAAACCCCAGCCTTGGAAATGGGGTCATGAGGGGCCTTGGTGTGGGGAGAAGGGGGGAATAGGTAGCGCATAAAGACCTTACCATGGTGGCGAAGGGAGGAAAAAAGGGGGAATGAGGTGGAGGAAAGAGGTGGAGGGAGAGAATGGGAGACAATGGTATACAATGGGAGATGGAGTCCCTGGTATGGAGGGATTGGGGCGGGGTGCAGGGGGGTTGCAGGGACCTCCTGACATAGAGGGAGAGTGTGTGGAGCAGGGGAGGAATAAAAATGAAGGGATGCAAGCAGCCTCTGGTGTGTGTGATGATCTTGGCCTAGAGAAGCTACAAACTATGCAACACCCTAGTTGTTTATTTTTTAGGCTCAGTCTTTGACGTTTGCGTTCACAGTGGGGCCGGATGAAGGGGCCTCCTCAGAGAATGGTAGTAACTTCGTGAACCTGGAGCAGCCTGTTCATAAGGGTTTCAAACTGAGAAATTGTTCCTGCTCTTAATTACAAATGGAAATATTGCCATTTAAGCTTTACATTTTAAATTGCCAAAGTCAAATTTAATTTCCATTTAAGCTTTAAATTTTTAAGCTTTAGCTTTAAGCTAAATTGCCATTTAAGCCATTTAAGCTTCTGCAGTAAGGTTTCACATTACAGCATCTGGATCCATTTCTAGACACCGTTATGTTTGATGCTTCACTGAAACCCATGGCATGGGGGGGGTAGAATAATAATCAGAAAATATCTCTGTGTGAAGCAGCTCAAGGAGTGAATGATCCAAGGAACCCCAGAAGTGTGTAGACAAAGGTCTGAAGAGCTGGCTGACTAGCAGTGCTCACCTCTGAGCTGGCTGGCTTTCTGCAATCTTAATTAGTGCAGATTCTGTGAGGCAAGACATCAGCAGGGTTGCCAGTTTAAACTTTAAAGCAAAGGTATAGGACCCAGAGCTGATATCATCCTATGATTGCACTAAAAATAAAGCAAAGCACTTTTCCAAATTCTATCTCTCTTTTCTTTTCGAATAGCTCAGACTGGACCCAAGGGTAACTGAGGTAAAATAATATTTTACTTGTAAAAACTGGGCTCTGCAGAATCCCTGGGGCAGATTTATCTTAAGTGGACTAACAATAGGTAGATTTGTTTTGGCTTTTCATCTGTTAATGAATAATATTCCTATTCTTTATTTAGACCAGAGATCAGCAGCCTTGGGCACACAGCCCATCAGGGAAATCCACTGTGGGCCGGGACGGTTTGTTTACCTGCAGCATCCGCAGGTTCGGCTGATCAGCAGCTCCCACTGGCCGTGATTCACCATTTCAGGCCAATGGGGATGGCGAGAAGAAGTGGCCACCACATCCCTCGGCCTGCGCCACTTCCCACAGCTCCCATTGGCCTGGAACGGCGAACCGCGGCCAGTGGGAGCTGCTTTCAGCCAAACCTGGCGACACTGCAGGTAAACAAACCGTCCTGGCCCACCAGCAGATTTCCCTGATGGGCCGTGTGCTGAAGGTTGCCAATCCCTGATTTATAACCTCTTAAAATTGTTATGAAGATACAATTGATAATTCCTGTGAGCCAGATCCTCTGTTATAGCCCGGGAAAATTTGGCATAGCAAAGAAGCCATTTGCATTCCCCTGTTCCTACGGTATATCCCCGGTTGGTTTCCCTAAGAGCAGATTAGAGCAGCCTTCAGACTGTTCTACCACACACACTGCTAACTGCATAGTCCTCGCCAGGGCTCCTTCTCTGAGTACTCTGTGCAACCCAATGATTCCCCTATATAGGGGAGATCCTCTGAGGGCTAGGTATGCTGGGCCACTTGTTCATAAGGGTTTCACACTTCTTCAGCTCTGTGATGTTTGAAAGCTTGTCTCTTTCACCAACAGTAGTTGAATCTAATAAAAGATATTACCTTGCACCTTTCTTGGGTGTCAGACAATGTACAAGATCATATGCACTGATTAGGGTGAAGCATTTAAAGGAGTTTTTGTTTGTTTAAAAACATATTATTTATATATATATAAACAATATGAGAGAGAGAGAGAGAGAGAGAGAGAGAGAGAGAGAGAGAGAGAGAGAGAGAGAGTGTTGCCTGTTTGGAACTTCCTGTCAAAAGGTTAAGTCAGAAAGATAAAGAACAGGAAATCCAGTTTGTTGAGGGAATTCTCAAGAAGACCCATATCGCTCTCTTGGATCTGACTCACAGTTCCCAAGAAAATGCAATATCTTCATTTCTTTAGAAAGGCCCATGAACTCTAGTCCACGTCTACTTTATACTAGTACTGACTCACTAAAAAAACAAAAACCCTTTAAGTTATACTTGTCCTCTAGGTCTCCTGGGGTGGTGGGTCTGCCTTCGAGCTTGTCTTGGCAGGGATGACATCTTATCTAGGTCTTTTTACAGGAGGAAAATCACTGCTGGCCATTAAAGTTCCCTAATGACCATGTGTTATGTACTTGAGCAATAACAGAGAACAGCTGAAGAGTCTCCCTGGAGATAAGGCAGTGCACCAGAGAGAGAGAGAGCACCAGATAGTGAGTTAAGACAGCTGAGTTCTAGTCTCAACTATGCTACTGTCTTGCTGAGTGCCCTGAGGCAAGCCACTTCATCTCTGTGTTCTTGTTTCCCTATGTGTAAAATAGGCATAACGGTACATACATCATGAATGACATTTTGCAAAGGTAAGTATATGTGCTAAGTAATATTATTCCAGGGAGTCCTAGCCAGCAGGTAGTTTTGTACTCCCATCATATAGGTATAAGCATTGCTGCCTCCAGCAATTTCCCAAAGTAGCACACATCACCACGTATTCCGCTTACTGCGCTTTTTATTATTTATTATTTGATTATGGAAGTTTGTGCAATATAATATGCACTTTCCCCACTGCATAATAACATACCATTTCAGCTCTCATTCTAAACAACAGAAGGAGGGTGGTGGAGAAGGCTAAAACATGAATCCATTTTTCACTAAGAATGGGCTATCCCCACTAGTCGTCTACCTATTATCAGATAGCAATTTCTGGTATTATCCAGGATATTAAAATGTGGGGTTTAATAGATGAGTTGACTGAGTTGTAATCAGTCCCATGTGGATATAAGAAGATTGTTTCCAGAAGAAGGATCTTTTCTTTTTTACTCTGACTGCCATGAATATTAAATATTTAAAAGAAAAAATGCATAATTGTTTACATTATTTGGCTATTATGGTGTATGTACTTTGTGTACCAGTGTGCTGAATACTCGTTCAATTTCTCTCATATTTCTTACTGCAGCAGGATTGTGTATCAATATTTGCTGTAACTAGTTTGACACTACAGTACAGAGAATAAAGGGAATGGTGAAACATTTGAAAATATAAGGCATTTCAATATGCTCTGCTTGCATATTGCAAAGGGATGTGTTTTTAGATGCACTGCAGAAGACAAACAATTAAGACTTTATCAGAGATGATTTTCCATAAATTCTGGTTCATATATAGGCTTATATTCAGCCACAAACTAAGTGAATCCAACTCTAAAAAAAATCAATAACCTGGTTCCACGAGGTTAAACTGGGTCCAGAATGCATTACCTTACACATCTGGTCTCTCTAATATCCTAGAACTGACACTACTACCACTATACTGCATGCAATCCTTTGAAGATACATTTAAAAACCAATGATCAAAGACTAAACCCCGTTTTTTAGTGTGGAAAGGATAATGTACATTATGATATATTTGCAAATGTTTTTCTTTGTACATGCTAGCACTACAGGAAAACTAGGTGTTCTACTTTAAGTGATACAGAAAAATGTACAGATGGCACGAAAAGGGAAAGCCGAGTCACTTAACCTCTCTGCTGATGTAGAGGGAAATTCTGCCCCTTCATAAACTAGAGCACATGACTTTTTAAACAGCAGAAGAGAATACATTTATCAGAAAACTCTTTAGAGTCAAAAAGAATAAAAGTCTCAATGTTTCAGTGGAATGTGCTGATTGCAGTTCTGATTAAAGTGAGCTTTTTGCTTAGGAAATTTTCAAAAACAGACATTCCTGAATAACTTCATATGTGTACATTCTTATTCTGGAGTAAGTGAACCTTGTTCCTTTTTAGCTTAACACATTTTGTAAGTTCTTGAATAGCTGCTCTACAGGTGCAGACAAGCCCTTACATATAGTAAAACTCAGAGAGCTGTGGGGGAGAACAGGGAGTGGTAGTCACAGGTTTCTCATCCCTCAAATATTTTCCAGATTTCAAAGTGGTTTCCCATCTCAAATTAGGATGAAAAGTCAAAATGACAAAAAATATTCACAAACCAAAAAATGGAAACATTACTCAGTTCATTTCAATTTAAACATGTTGTTTCAAAAATTCTGAAGTGTTTAGTTTTGATTTTGAACTTTTTTTCTTAAATAAAAATTCCTTTTTCTAATTAGCTCAAACTTCAAACCAAAAACTCATTCAAATCAGAAAACTGGAAATTTTCATTTTAAAAATGTTTAAACATTTTGTTTCAACAATTTCAATCCCTTTTTCCAACACTTTGAATCAGAAGATTCATTGAAACCAACCCTGATTTGCAAAAAGTTTCAATTTCAATCAACTGGCATTTTTGATGGAAAATCTGTTTCAATGAAAAAAATTCTCAGACAGCACTATTCAAGTTATCCCTAGCCTTTCTGCTAGCCGTCTACATTGGGGCAAATGTCATCCATAGCAAACTTGTTATATAAAAAAGAAATGATCTCCCGTTTGGCAAAATCTTGAGATCCTAAAACTAGTTAAAGTATTTGTAGAGAATAAGTCATTCAGAGTGAAATATCTCCCTGAGCAGAAGATCAGTACCCAGGTCTATGCCTTACTTAAGACCCACAGAAACCCTGTTTTGAAGATTTAAGTGGTGGAGAGTCTTTGTGAAGAGATTTCAAGTCAATTTAACCTCGTTTTCCTCTTGTGAATTGATTGTTTACAGTTGTGTTCATTATTCCTTATTCATCATTATATAACACTTCACGAGGACTTATTTCAGCCTCTGGGTTATTCATAAATTAGTCACTCTGACTACACATTTGACTGTTTGTGCTTTGTGATGGAACTTGTGATTGGTCTTTCATGAACTTGTCTAATTCTTTTTTGAACCCAGATATAGTTTTGACCTTCACAGAATCTCCTGACAATGAGATCCATAGGTTGACTATGCATTGTGAGATATACTTCCTTTTGTTTGTTTTAAACCTGTTGCCTGATAATTTCACTAGGTGACCCCTCATTCTTGTACTATGTGAAGGGGTAAATAACACTTTTTTATTCACTTTCTCCACACCACTCATGATTTTATGTACTTTTATCATATCCCCCATTAGCTGTCTCTTGTCCAAGTTCCAGTCTTTTTAATCTCCCCTCATATGGAAGCTGTTCCATATTCCTAATCAATTTTTTTGCCCTTCTCTGTACATTTTCTAGTTCCAATATATCTCTTTTGAAACAGGACAATGAGAATGGCATGCAGTGTTCAAGGTGTGGGTGTACCGTGGATTTATATAGTAACATTAGAATATGTATTATCTTATTATCTATCCCTTTCCTAATGGCTTTTATCATTCTGTTCGCTTTTTTGACTGCTGCTGCACATTGGATGGATATTTTCAGAGAACAATCCACAATGACTTCAAGATCTTTTTCTTGAGTGGAAAAAGTTAATTTAGCCCCTTCCATTTCGTATGGATAGATGGGATTACATTTTCCAATGTACATTACTTTACACTTACCAACATTCAACTTCATCTGCCATTTTGTTGCCCAGTTTTGTGCGATCCCTTTGTAACTCTTTGTAGTCTGCTATAGATGCTACTATCTTGAGTACTTTTGTATCATCGACAAATGTTGCCACCTCACTATTTTCCCTTTTTTCCAAATAATTTATAAATATGTTGAACAATATTGGTCCCACTACAGATCCCTGAGGGACCCCACTATTTACTCTCTACATTGCTTTCAAGACTTAGCTAAGCAGGTTTACTGACCACAAAGGTAATTAAAGAGCCCGAGATGACAGTTCTAATAAATCTGCACCATCACAGGAGGTTATTCTCTGCTTAATATGCTTTAGTCTAGTTGCCAATCATTGCTTTTTCTAGGTTTGGGTGGCAGCAGCAGGAGAGAAGTGGTATGTTGTTTCAACATGAAGAAGGAGCCTAGAAAATCAGCTTGGTGTATGAAGAGCAGGACTGGGCTCACCAAGAATCATACTCCACGGAGACAAATAAGAAACATTTCTCCCACTTTGAGCACAACATTGGGTTATGGTTGCTCTAGTTCCAGTACTTTACACATTCACAGGTTTGCCAGAGGCAAAGCCTAGCAGTAGACATCACAAGCCACCTCTCTCTCAAGCCAATTCTAAATCTAATGGATATGGGAAAACTTGTCTACACACAGTCAGCAGCTAAGGTAGAGTTACAGATCCTGGCTCCCCAAGCAGGCCGCATCTTGCAAGGCTGCAGATGCATGGCAACATCATTCCCATTAACAATTAACAGGAGTTGCACACAGTTAAACACAGAATGCCCCTTTTGGGCCTCTTTTTAATATGTTCTCTGGCTGTCACAAGACAGAGGCTGGTACATGGCTGAATCAGCTGTGGGAATTGGTTCTGAACCCAGCCACCTGGCTCAATTCCAAAAATATTTAAAAGAAAGATTTGAAAATCAGCCTTTTGTAGGCATCTCTTTACAAGACCCAATTAAGGCACTGTAAGCTTGTGTCTAAGACCCTGGCTTTTAAAGTCACATGATTATATCTTTCCTATTTAAAAAGGCCAAGATACATGCTCTAGGAGTTATTTTGGAGAAGTTCTATGGCCTGTGTTACACAGGAGATCAGACTAGATGATCACAATGGTCCCTTCTGGCCTTAGAATCTATGAACAGTGTGCAAACTTTCCCGCCTATATTCTTGTAGATAAGCACGTGCTTCTTTAAATGTTTTTGTGCTGTTAATACCCTGAAAGTGAAAAGCCTAGTTAAAAGCTCACAGATATTTGGTTAAAAACATATACAAATATATTTCACTATAGCAGGCTTGGGAGTTAATTGGAAAATCAGTAAATATGTTTCATTTGTTCCAGTTAAAATATGATGCCAAAAATTATGAGGAAACCAGGAGTTAGAATTCCCAAATGAATAGAAATAGTTGTTTCAATAGGTTCATTATCCAATATATACAGTTTATTATGGGCACAGGTTTTGAAACAATCCTTGACATATACAGAAACACGATATACATTTCAATAACATAGAGATTGTAAAGTCATTTAGAAGTATATATTAGAGTACTAATCATCATACATGTTGATGGAAACTCAGATTAAACTGTTTTTGAGGATTATAATTATTTGTATTATGATAACTGTGATGGGTTCAGTCACAGAGACACCCTTGGGACTGTCACTTGACATACTGTGATTACCTCTGAGCTCATTTTCTCTACCAATTTGGAACACCAGAACCATGCCTGGTTAAGTCAGACATGCTAGCCTGCTGCAACACAGAGCCAGGTCTGGTTCATGCCCCCAAAGCTTCAGACTATAACCAAAAACTGCTCAGCAGGTCACCTATCTTCAGCACCCAGACACTCAGCTCCCAATGGAATCCAAACCCCAAATGAATCTGTTTTACTCTGTGTAAAGTTTATATGAGGTAAACTCATAAATTGTTCACCCTCTATATCACTGATAAAGAGATATGCATGGCTGTTTGCTCCCCCAGGTATTAATCACTTACTCTGGGTTCAATCATAAGCAAAAGTTATGTTATTAAGAATAAAAAGTAGAATTTAAGTGGTTTCATGTTAAAACAGACAGAACAGAGTAAGTCACCAAGCAAAATAAAGGAAAAACATGCAATTCTAAGCCTAATACATTAAGAAACTGATTGCATCCGACGAAGTGGGTATTAGCCCACGAAAGCTCATGCTTCAAAACTTTATAGTTAGTCTTTAAGGTGCCACAGGACTTTGTTACCTCTGATTACAGATACAATCTCACTCTCAGAGGTGTTCCAATAAGCTTCTCTCAGACTAGACTCCTTCCTAGTCTGGGCCCAATCAGTTCCCCTGGTGCAGTCCTTGTTAGTTCCAGCAGACATTTTAGGTGGAAACTAGGGGTTTTCTCATGACTGGCAGCCACCTTTGTTCTGTTCCACCCCCTTTTATAGCTTTGGGACAAGGCAGGAATATTTTGTCTCTCTGGGTCCCCACCCTTCCTTCTAAATGGAAAAGCACAAGGTTTAAGATGGATTTCAGTATTAGGTGACATGTTCACCTGTCCTGCGAGATCCTGCCTCAGTTCTTCCAGGGATGGCCCACAGGTACCCAGGAAGGTTTGCAAGTAAACAGCCATTTACAGGTCATTGATTCTGAAGCACCCTTAATGGCCCACACTTTGCATAATTACAATAGGACCTCAGAGTATACTTCATATTTCTAGCTTCAGATACAAAAATGTATGTACAGTTATGTACATATAAATAGGATTAATACACTAAGTAGATTATAAGTTTTATAATGATACCTTACAAGAGACCTTTTGCATAAACCATATCCCAGTTACATCATATTCACATTCATAAGCATATGGAGTGCAACATCACAATAACATCAAAAGGTCCCAACTGATCAGGGCTCCATTTTGGTAAGCCCTCTACATACACTGGCTAGAGAAAGTCCCTCCCGCTGAAGAGTTACAATCTAACTAAGCCAAACATACCAAGGATGGGTGGAAGAAAGTGACTTGCCCAAGGTCACAGAGGAAATAGCAGTGGGCTTTGTCCCCTTGCGAATCAGAGAGCAGTGTGAGGCATACTACCTTTCTTGGCAGAATGCCTCTCACATTTCCTCTGGGGGTGGTGTGACTGCATGATTCTCAATTTAAGACTGAGCCGTAAAGTACTTTCAGGTCACCACATCCCTCAAACTCAAGGTGATTCATAAGCTATATCCCACCCTGTCAGAAGGGCTCACACCCACTATCAGGGCTAAAATTTCAAAAGCTTGCAGGGTGCTGAGTTTTTTTGAAAATCTGGCTTCAGTCGTGATGGTGAACTTTTGAAAATGTAAAGCCAAACACTGACCCCAAATGCCTGAAGGAAGACATGTTGATGTGAAAATCCAGAAACATCCAGAAGCAGTACTTGATGTGTTTACCATACACTAAGATCCAAGTGCTGTAACCCTTCCATACTCAGGCAAAACTCCTATGGCAGCATCTCACATCCAAATAAATGTTCCATTTTCGGTGACATATTTGCTCTAAGGACCTGATTCTTCACTACCTTGTGTTTCTTTTACAGTTGGTGCCAAATGTTATCAAATCAGAATGGTAGCTTCGTCCACCCATTTTGACAGGCATAAATGTCTACACAAAATGCAAATGAGTTGTGATATAAGTCCTCAGTATTTGAATTAGGGATGCAATGCCCAACCCCAGCCACGTGGTTACCCATGAGCTATGGGTGCATAGCAAGTGACAATGCTTGTCCCATTAAGACACATAAGCATCTGGGGTGCAGAGGCAGCCAACATGACCAGGTATCTGAGGCAGCTTCAAGGTCGTAAATCAGGGCACCTACCTGTAGAAAACCTTATATAAAGAGATGACAATGCCTGACCACTTGAGGAATGCAACGCAAGACCCAGTTTGCAAAAGTCTTTTCCTAATAATGAGGACTACAGTATCTTTCCTCATGGACATACGATGGTGGCAAGAAAATTCCAAGCTTACAGGGGTGGAAATGAGGAAATAAGGTCTTACACTGTCCCAGTCTTAGGTGACTCATTTCTGTACCTGGAACTATCAGGATGGGCACATTAATGATGTGTAAGGTTGATAGATGATAAGCTATTACAGATCCATAGGAGCATTTACAGTCTATTGGGTCAATATTTCAATCTGTATTTAAATAAACTACTTCTAAAATACCAGCAATCTTTCATCTTCGGGTTTTGTATTCAAAAATAATATGGTTAAGCTAACAAAAGAAATGAGCATACAAATCACATTAATGCAGTGACACAACCCAAGCAAAGAATGTGAATTTGTGGTAAAGAGTGAGCATGCCGTGACTCCATTCCTAATTCATCTCACTGTGTGGGTGTTTGAGATCGGTACCAGATGTCAAATCCCCTGAATGCTGCAATACCTAGGCACATCATACTGACTTGAGAACAGAATGTCAGTGTCAGCTCCACAAAGACGAGAAAACAACAAGCTGTATCACAGGCTCATACTACACATTGCTCAAAAAAAGTGGAGAGGTAGCAGTTTAGGATAGGCCCCATTCTCCTCTGACCTACACTTATAAGAACATAAGAACATAAGAACGGCCATACTGGGTCAGACCAAAGGTCCATCTAGCCCAGCATCCTGTCTACCGACAGTGGCCAATGCCTGGTGCCCCAGAGTGAGTGAACCTAACAGGTATGATCGAGCGATCTCTCTCCTGCCATCCATCACCCCCCTCTGACAGACAGAGGCTAGGGACACCATTCATTACCCATCCCGGCTAATAGCCATTTATGGACTTAGCCTCCATGAATTTATCCAGCTCTCTTTTAAACCCTGTTATAGTCCTAGCCTTCACAGCCTCCTCAGGTAAGGAGTTCCACTTGTATAAATCAGGAGCAACTCCACTGAAAGCAATGGTGTTGCAATGATATTACACTTTTATAAGTGAGAGGAGAATGGGGCCCATTATTACCTGTGGCTAACATAAAAGAAAATAGTCATCTTAATTTTTCAGGAGGTTGGATTCAGAAATCATCCCTTTTATTTTTCCTAAAGGATGCCTTTTATCGCAATTAATTCCATGTGCTTCTTAGTGCACATTCATCCATTGTGATAGGGGCTCATTAAGGTTAAGATGTTAAAGGAATGTAATATTTAATAATTAGGTTAGCAAACCCTGACTCTGCTACAAGAGCTGCCTGCAGTGCTCTATTGTTAACATTAGTGTCAATACAATTAACAATGATCATTCTTGAGGATTATTCTGGGATTTTGCACTAATCTGACCCAGTTTAAAGAGAGATAAATTAGTTCCACAAAACTATAGATTTAGCTCTGTGGCAATTTACTCCCCAGATGCTTCTTTGGGCCCCAATCTAAATACACATGCAGCTAGCAATCCAGCCACCTGCACTTTTTAGCCTGTTTAGGAGCTCTAAAGATAGGACTATCAGCTTTTGGCATATGCACAAGGTGACATGTTTAAGGTCAATTATGAATCACAAAATGTTTAACATCTGATGAAAACATCACCAGCATTTGGAATGTCAGACAGCAGGCTCAAATTCAGCTCTCTTACCCTCATGCAAATTCAGAGGTGCTTCATCAGCTCCAGTGGCAGACCTCTGGATGTGTGCTGCTGCAACTGAGAAGAATTTGGAGCTCAGTTAACAATTATTCTTCCTGCTCTACAAATGCCCTACACGTGTTCTCAATGTTAAACATTTGCAAACAGTCACACTGAGTTCAAGGAGACTCCTTATATAATTAATGTTAGACTCGTGCTTAAGTCTTTGCCGGATTGGAACCAAAGGAAACACACACCCATACATTACACTTGCATTCCTAACTATCTCTGTACCTAAAGGACCTCCGACAGCTATCCACCCAATATGCACTTGTGGGCAGAAAAGTGAAGTTCAGTGTGGTGGTTAATACATGCGCATATAAACACAAGAAGCAATGGTCTCCAGTTGCAGTGGGGGAGGTCTAGGTTGGATATTAGGAAAAACTATTTCACTAGGAGGATGGTGAACCACTAGAATGGGTTACCTAGGGAGGTGGTGAAATCTCCATCCTTAGAGGTTTTTAAGGCCTGGCTTGACAAAGCCCTGGCTGGGATGATTTAGTTGGGGTTGTTTCTGCTTTGAGTGAGGGGTTCAACTTGATGATCTCCTGAGGTCTCTTGCAACCCTAATCTTCTATGATTCTACAGTTTGTAGTACTTTTACAAAACATGACATCTTCTGAGCTGGCTTTTATTATAGCCATTAATCAGGTCAAATGGTAAAATACATAATGCAAGACCAATGATTTTTACTGAGCCTAATATTAGAAAGAGAAACATGAAGCTTTCTCCAGAACGCTGTATGAAAAGACACCAAAGGGATATCTAGAAATTCCTGTGTAAATAAAATTCCCCACAGGGATAGATCAGTAGTTTGAGCATTGGCTCAACCCAGGGTTGTGAGTTCAATCCTTGAGGGGCCCATTTACAGATCTGGGGCAGAAATCTGTCAGGGACAGTAGAATTAGTCCTGCTTTAAGCAGGGAGTTGGACTAGGGATCTTCTGAGGTCCCTTCCAACCCTGATAATCTATGATTCTCATTGAAGTTTATGGCAGAAAGCCCACTGAATTCAATGGGGGAAGGCCCAGGCACAACATTTGGATAAAAATATCATCAGGAAACTGAGAAAATGAGACCAAGCCTTCCATTGGAGAATAGAGGTTATTCTTCTCCAACAGAGCAGAATACACAAAGATACCCAAGCTTCAGAGGAGGCTGGGCTATTTGGAGGCACTATTGGCTATTCATATCTCTTATTCAGGCAAGTACAGCACTGCCCTAAAAGGGTTCAGTGTCTTTGGGCACACAGACATGACTTTGTGTTTGTATGTGCATGTTGTACAGCACCTGACACAATGGGATTCCAGTCCATGCCTGGTACTTCTAGTCACTAAGATGATACAAATAATAATTAATTATCCCTGTATTTTTTGTCAAATTATATATAGTGCTTATGATTAGAAGGGAGGGCTGCAGAGACCTTTATAAAGCATATCTGGATACACTCCTTGAAGAAAGATGACTGAAATGGAATCTCCAGTCCTGTAATCAGAAATATACAATGGAATATAAGATCGTCCATACTGAGTCAGACCTATGGTCCATCTATCCCAGAATCCCGTCTTCTGACAGTGGACCGTGTCAGCTGCTTCAGAGGGAATGAATAGAACATGGCAATTCTGAGTTATTCATCAACTGTTGTCCAGTCCCAGCTTCCTACAGTGGGAGATTTAGGGACACCAAGAGCATGGGGCTGTACCCCTGATCATCTTGGCTAATGGTCATTGATGGACCTAGTGACAGATGATCCCTTACACCAAAAATCACAATAATACCCTCTAGCTCACTCCAAGTCCTAAAGCACCAAACACTTACCCCACATCAATTGTACCTTAGAATAAAAATAAAGTTCCTTCTGGTCAGTCATTTTTATTCCCTTTCCCCAGAGTTTAAACTGATGGGATGAGTGTTTGTGTATATCTCTGCTTCATGGATGTGAAGGAGCGATCAGACTCTTTTGTCCTCTGATGTTCCACAATGACTTGTCCGATGTCTGTAGATGCCTTCTTTTGTTGGGCAGGAAAGGATACCTAGTGTGTCACACTTTGAAACGCTTCTCTCCTGACTGTGGGGATTTCTAGTTTCACAGCAAACATTTTTAGAGTTACAAGGTAATATTTAAATATTACCTTCTAATATCTATATATATAAAAGTCAAGTGGTGTATGTATGTATGTATGTATGTATGTATGTATGTATGTATGTATGACAGCGAACTCCTCCCGCACCGTTTGAGCCAGAGACTTGAAATTTGGTACAGTGAGGGGTCTTGGGGTCTAAATGCTGGTAAGGGTCGAAAAATTTTCGGATCTCACCTCTGACGCCCCCCAGGGGTGAATGTCTTTCAGGGCCAATCACATCGGCTGGGCGGTTAGGTGGTGATGATGTCATAATACCCCCTCCAACAGACACCGCACTCGCTCAGCTCACCCCTCCCTCCTCCAACGGAACCCCGGAGATCCCTCAGTTCTCTGCCCCTCCCCCCTCCCAACGGAACCCCGGAGATCCCTCAGTTCTCTGCCCCTCCCCCCTCCCAACGGAACCCTGGAGATCCCTCAGTTCTCTGCCCCTCCCCTCTCCCAATGGAACCCCGGAGATCCCTCAGTTCTCTGCCCCTCCCACCTCAACCCTGGACTCCATCAGCTCTGTGCCCCCCCCCCACCTGCGAAGGTCCCCGGAATCCCTCGGCTCTGGGCCCCCTCCCCGCCTGCGACGGATCTGAGTTGGGTTTGGTGGGACGGTAAGTGAGGTGGGGGTGTCGGGTTCGGTCGGGGGGTGAGGTGGGGGTGTTGGGTTTGGTCGGGGGGTAAGTGAGCCGGGGGGTGTCGGGGTTGGTCTGGGGGGGTGGGAAGGTGTCGGGGTGGGTGAGTGGTGAGGTGTGGGTGTTGGGTTTGGTCTGGGGGGGGGAAGGTGTTGGGGTGGGTGCCCAGACCAAACCCGACACCCCCCCCCCCGGCTCACTTACCCCCCCGACCAAACCTGACACCGCCACCTCACCCCCCCACCAACCGCAACACCCCCTGACCAACCCCAACACCCACACCTCACCCCTCACCCACCCCGACACCTTCCCACCCCCCCAGACCAATCCTGACAGCCCCTGGCTCACTTACCCCCCGACCGAACCCGACACCCCCACCTCACCCCCCCACCAATCGCAACACCCCCAGACCAAACCTGACACCCCCCGGCTCACTTACCCCCCGACCGAACCCGACACTCCCACCTCACCCCCCCAAGCAAACCCGATACCCCCTGACCAACCCCAACACCCACACCTCACCCCTCACCCACCCCGACAACTTCCCACCCCCCCAGACCAAACCCGACACCCCCCGGCTCACTTACCCCCCGACCGAACCCGACACCCCCACCTCACCCCCCCACCAATCGCAACACCCTCAGACCAAACCCGACACCCCCCGGCTCACTCACCCCCCCAAGCAAACCCGACACCCCCCACCTCACCCCCACCAACCGCAACACCCCCTGACCAACCCCAACACCCACACCTCACCCCTCACCCATCCCGACAACTTCCCACCCCCCCAGACCAAACCCGACACACCCCCGGCTCACTTACCCCCCGACCGAACCCAACACCCCCACCTCACCCCCCCCACCAACCACAACACCCCCTGACCAACCCCTACACCCACACCTCATCCCTCACCCACCCCGACACCTTCCCACCCCCCCAGACCAAACCCAACACACACACACACCCCGGCTCACGGTGCACTGTGTAGCACACAGATTATTAAATACACTGTTCGGTCGGGGGGGGCGAGGGGGGGTGTCGGGTTTGCTCAGGGGGTGAGGTGGGGGTGTCGGGTTTGGTCGGGGGGTCAGGTGGGGGTGTCGGGTTCGGTCGGGGGGTCAGGTGGGGTTGTCGGGTTTGGTCGGGGGGGTAAGTGAGCCGGGGGGTGTTGGGGTTAGTCAGGGGGGGTGGGAAGGTGTCAGGGTGGGTGAGGGGTGGGTGTTGGGGTTGGTCAGGGGGTGTCAACTGTCTGCCCCCTCCCCACCTCCGACTGACCCGAGCAACGCCGGGCACTTATGCTAGTAGGGTATAAATACTATAAGCGAGATTAATGCATGCATCAGCTTACAAGCATTTAATAAAGTCCAAACATTAAACACATTCTTAACATCTATTTTAACAGTGCCCACACACAAGTGAGTCAGACTGGGTTCCAGTAATGTATTTGTCAATGTTCAGTGAGGCCTAGGAGCTTTGGAATGAGCTGGCACCTGGTCTGCCAATGTCACAGGCATATCCTCCATGAACTTATCTAATTCTTTTTTGAACTGAGTGATATTTTTTCCCTTCACACCCCCATGGCAACAAGTTCCACAGGTTGACTGTGTGGTTTTATGAAGTACTTCCTTCTGTTTGTTTTAAACCTGCTGCATTTTAATTTAACCAGATGATCCCTGATGTTATGTGTTATGTAAAGGGTTAAATAACACTTCCCTATTCACTTTCTTCATACCATTCATGATTTCATACACCTCTTATCATTTCCCACCTTAGTTATCTCTTTTCCAAGATGAACAGGCCCAATCTTCTCAATCCCTCCTTGTATGGAAGATGCTCCATGTCCCTAATCAATTTAATTGCACTTCTCCATACCTTTTCCAGTTCTAATATATTTTTTTGAGATGGGGTTACCAGAAATGCACACAGTATTCAAGGAGAGGGTGTGCCATGTGTCTATATAGGGGAACTATGATATTTTCTGTTGTTGTTTTTTTATCCTAATTTCCTAATTGTTTCTAACTTTCCATTAGCTTCTTTTGTCTGTTGCTGTACATTGTGTGGATGTTTTCAGAGAACTATCCACAATGATTCCAAGTTCTTGAGTGGTAACAGTTAGTTTATACAACATCATCAGTTCTGCCTATTTCTTGCCCTGAGTGTGGAACTGAAAGCATTTCAGAAAATACTACAAAGGATATCTTGGATTTTAATCTCTTAACTAGCAGCCTACATTTGAATTGCAGGACCTCTCTGCTACCTTTCCCTATGTCATTGGCACCTACCTCTACCACGACCACCACCTCCTCCCCAGCACTGTGCGTATGATATCTTGAGAGATCTGAAACTTTTCACATGTGACTGAAAATTTACCATGCAGTTCTCTTGGTCATCACAAACCCAACTATCTATATTCCCAATAATCGAATCCCCCATTACTATTACCTTGCTCTTCTTAGTGAGGGGGGTTCCCTCCCCAGGAGGGGTAACCTCAGTGCAAGAGGATACCATGACATTATCCGGAAGGAGGGTCCCAACTATTGCTTCTCTATGCATCAACTTCCTCCTTTCCTGAGATTTTCAGTCTCTTTAACAGCACAAAGTCTGTCAGATTGGCGGTGTTAACTGCTCTATTGTATCCTTGAAAATCTCCCCTATGTGCCTCTCTGTCTCACTTAGCTCCTCCACTTTAGACACTCTGACCTTAAGAGCCCATACTGTGTCTCTGAGAGCCATGAGCTGCTTGCAGACATATGCCACAAGACAGGTAATCATACATGCTGCATTCAGTGTAATAAACTGGACAGCCCTTACTCTGCTGCTGGACTTCTGCCTGGGTTATTTTTACTCTTGTAGGGGTTTTTTTGGTTGGGTGGTTTTCTGGGGAAAGGGGCGGGTTATTGGACTAATTTTAGAGTATGTTTGTTAGGTGCATCTACCTTTCACATTCCATCTCTAAACACTCCTGGTTGCTAGCTACTCTGGTCAGTTAGGACCTGGCTTTCTAAACCCTTCTTTTCCTTGAGTTAGCCCCTATGGGGGACTAGGGATCACAGGACACCACGTTAGACCTTGTTAGTAAGCTCTCAGCCTAGCCTATCTGGTGGCTTTTCTCAGCACATGGTCCCCCACAACAGACCACATTATAATTGTCAAATGTCCTGGACAAATGTTTAGGCAAAACTATACATTAAAAATATAGGCAGGGTGAGTTTTATATTAACATCAACATACACCTTGCTATAACTTCAGCTATAATATTTGATGCTAGCAGACGCTACATAAAGGGCTCATCCTGCTCCCAATTAAGTCAATACTAAAACTCTCATTGGCTTCAATGGAAGCAGGAACAATCCACTGGGTTGTGATACTATGTCCACAAAGATGGGCCATAACCACAAAAAAGAAACGTGATACTAAATTGTGCCACCACTTCTTTATTCCCAGCCATGCATGTGTTTCTGGCATCGTGTTACTTTGCAATGAGCAAGTTATTAAGAGACATTTCTGTACAAGCTAGACTAACCAAAGGAGAAGCTCTCAGAGTCACCCAAAGAATTCATCTGCATCTCACTAATTAGAATATTCTCCAACAGAAATAATTGGGCATTATTCATGGCAAAACAATAAATTATTGCACATGGAATTCCTTTATCGGCTAATATTGTTTTCAGATTTATCTTCCTTCTGAGTTAAAATAGCAATTTAGCTGCTGTAGTCACTGAGTTTCTCTCGAAGGTTTTAACATTAACCCTGCACTAGATATTCATAAATATGCTTCTCATAGCACTCAACATGCATAGGCTATGGGTATACAATATTTCAGCATTATTTCAGCTTTGGAATCATACAGCATTGCAGGTAATATTGTACTCCAAGAAGCATGTCAGTCAAGCTCCATCAGTCATTACACAAGCTCAGTAGTGGGCACTTCCTTGTAGCTGCTACAGAGCTTGGTGTTTAAAACTCAATAACTGTGATATGCTTTATGAATGCTATGTGCCCTGTTGTCACCTTCTCAGTGTGGCATTAAAATAAAGAGGAATGCTTAAAGAAGGAATGGGTAAAACAAGGTGGATAAAACCAATTCATCCAAACAATTCAGCTGAATTGCACTTGTTGGTTCAAGCTGAGATTGGAAATGGAAGAGTCAAATGAAAGAGGCTATGTACATAGGATCGCATCCTGGCTCCCATTCTGTTGCTTTGTGCTACTCCACTAGTTTTGTACCATGTACAGAAACTGGTATGTTTATCAGCACCAAAGCAGCTATACCAACCTCACCGTTTCAAAATGTGGCTTTGTGATTTACCCTAACTGTAGAATTCCCACTGATTTTAACATGAATTGCCTGCCTAAATCTTCATGCAACACTAATAATTCATAGAAATAATAGAATAATAAAAACCACAGAATAATAGGACTGGAAGGAACCTGAAGACAAACCTCAGGTGTTTGTCTAATCTGCTCTTAAAAACCTCCAATGATGGAGATTCCACAACCTTCCTCATCACTTTATTCCAGTGTTTAACCACCCTGATGGTTAGGAAGTTTTTCCTAATGTCCAACCTAAACCTCCCTTGCTGCAATTTAAGGCCATTGGTTCTTATCCTATCCTCAGAGGTTAATTAGAACAATGTTTCTCCCTCCTCCTTTAACAACCTTTTATTTACTTGAAAATTGCTATGTCCCCTCTCAATCTTCTCTTCTCCAGACTAAACAAACCTAATTTTTGCAATCTTTCCTGTCATGTTTTCTACACTTTCAATCATTTTTGTTGCTCTCCTCTGACTTTCTCCATTTATCTACATCTTTCCTGAAATGTGGCATACAGAACTGGACACAATACTCCAGCTGAGGCCTTATCAGCATGGAGTAAAGCAGAATTACATCTTCTGTCTTGCTTACAACACTCCTGTTAATATATCCCAGAATGATGTTTGATATTTTTGGACAGTACTACAATGTTCACTCGTATTTAGTTTGTGATCCACTAGTTTTGTACCCAGATCACTTTCAGCAGTACTCCTTTCTAGACAGTCATTTCCCATTTTTTGTGTGTGCAACCAATTGTTCCTTCCTAAGTGGAGTACTTTACATTTGTCCTTACTGAATTTCATCCTGTTTACTTCAGACCATTTCTCCAGCTTCTCAAGATCAATGTGAATTTTAATCCTATTCTCCAAAGCACTTGTAACCCCTCCCAGCTTGATATGATCCACAACCTTTATAAGAGTACTCTCTGTGCCATTATCTAAATCATTGATGAACATATTCAACAGAACCAGACCCTGGATCATTTCCAACCAGTTATACACCCACCTGACAGTAGCTGCATCTAGGTTGCATTTCCATAGTTTGTTTATGAGAAGGTCATGCAAGACAGTATCAAAAGCTTTACTAAACTCAAGTTATATCACATCTACTGCTTCCGTCCATCCACAAGGCTTGTTACTCTGTCAAAAAAAGCTATTAGGTTGGCTTGACACAATTTGCTCTTGACAAATCCATGTTGATTGTCACTTATCACCTTAATATTTTCTAGGTGTTTGCAAATTGATTGCTTAATTATTTGCTCCATTATCTTTCTGGGTACAGAAGTTAAGCTGACTGGTCTGTAATTCCCTGGGTTGTCCTTATTCCCCTTTTTATAGATTGGCACTATATTTGCCCGCTTCCAGTCCTCTGAAATCTCTCCCATCTTCCATGATTTTTTGAAAATAAGTATAATGGTTCAGATATTTCCTCAGTCAGCTCCTTTAGTATTCTAGGATGTATTTCATCAGGTCCTGATGACCTGAAGACATCTAACTTGTCTACGTAATTTTTAACTTGTTCTTTCCCTATTTTAGCCTCTGCTACTACCTCAGCTAAGACCCCTAATGTTTCTGATTTCCCTGTGAAGGAAAGAAGTCACTATATAAATGAGATTATTCCTGGATGAAATATCGTACAGACACAGTTTTGTTTGCAATTAATAATATGACCAGTTCTACCAAGTGCTATGAAATGGCCTGAGAATTTTTCTTTGTTTGTCCAGGAATTTAGTTTTCAGGGAAAAAATGTGCATTGATTTTTCTTTTTTTCTTTTTTTGACTTGCCACAGAAAAATTTGACTTGCATAAGAAAAATTTAATTAATGTTCCACCTTTTATCTAGTGAAGATCTGTGGGGAGGAAAAAGTAGATAGATAGTCACTCAAATGTTTTGGGGGGGACTGATCCAATGCTCATTTAAATCAATGGGAAGACTGGCATTTGTTTTAATGGCAATGAATTAAGTGTGTTAATTTCTTAAGTGTATAGAAGTATGAATCCACTTGACTTAACTACGTAACTGATAGTTTGACGTCCATAAATTCTTGGCTTCAAATCCAAGCTCCCAAACTTTAGTTAACAGATTTATGGAGTGTCATCAACCTTGGCTATGGGTTGTATCCATTCATTAGTTTGTTTGCGGTGGCAATTTGTATGCGGCTACTAGCAAAAAGCACTAGCTGCTCCTGAAGTGGCAACCGGACTACAGCAGAGGCCAAAAATTATTAGAGTTTGTGATGGCATAAAACACCACTAGAAGAAAAGGTGTGAGGTGACAGAAAAACAACCTAATACAGCATTTGGCAAGACGATGTCCTAAAAGGACAAAGAAAGGAATTCATCTTGGTAAGAACATGGAGCGAGAGGAATGTAAAATAAATATCCATAAACTAAACTGTGATTACAAAATCTGGGAAATGACGTGTTTTAGAACTAAAATGTTTTTGATCATGACTTTCAGCTAAAAATTTAAAGTCAGGAATTACAAATCAGCCATATAAATCAGTCCATTTTTACCAATAAAACAGGTATTTATGTCCAAAGTATAAAGTAGTGACTTTCAAACCAGCTGCTTGACTTATAAGTGAGTGATACAACTTATAAATCAGACACATGAACTATCCAGCATTTCCTACACTTATAAATCAGTCTTCTTCACAAAGCAGTTCCCTGACTGGGAAATCACTCTCTTGATTAATAAATCAGTCACCACTAGATACATAAATAATGGATATGAATCATATATCTCCTGGCCATCAGCCACATTTTTCATAAATCAGAAACTTAGTATATAATCGAGCATTTAAGAACACTTATTATGAACAATTTAGCAAATCAACACCAAAATTGAATTCCAGAATGCACACAGCATGCTCTGCGAGACAGATGACGTAGGTGCAAAAAAAAAAAAAAAAAAGAGAGAGAGAAAAGGCTCTTCTGCAGCCCCAGTACAATTTGCCACTCTACTGGAAATTTCAGTTGTGTGTTACTATTATAAGCAGATTTTTTTTTAATTGGGAAAAGTCAGGAAAGTTCTTCACTATTCCCACTCCTCACGCCTCTCCTCCAAAAAATCAAAGGCAAAACAAAAGAACCCAGAATTCTCTGGGCTTAAACCAGCCAAAATCTATATTTTCCAATATATTTTTTGTGGTCTGCATTATTTGCTATATTTCCAATAGTTATACCTTGGCTTAGACCTACATGAGAGGGCATGAACATTATTACAGTGTTAATGACCCAGGGTTACTATTCCATACTGAAATAACTGAGTCAAATTCTGCAACTTTATTTAGCACTAGCGTAAGTGCCCGGCGCTGCTCGGGTCAGTCGGAGGTGGGGAGGGGGCAGACAGCTGACACCCCCTGACCAAACCCAACCCCCCCCCCCCGGCTCACCCCTCACCCACCCCGACACCTTCCCACCCCCCCGACCAAACCCGACACCCCCTGGCTCACTTACCCCCCAACCAAACCCGACACCGCACCTGACCCCCCCCAACCAAACCCAACACCCCCACCTGACCCCCTGACCAAACCCGACACCCCCACCTGACCCCCCGACCAAACCCGACACCCCCCCCTCACCCGCCGACCGAACAGTGTATTTAATAATCTGTGTGCTACACAGTGCACCGTGAGCCGGGGGGGGAGGGGGAGGGGTGTCGGGTTTGGTCTGGGGGGGTGGGAAGTTGTCGGGGTGGGTGAGGGGTGAGGTGTGGGTGTTGGGGTTGGTCAGGGGGTTTTGCGGTTGGTGGGGGGGTGAGGTGGGGGTGTCGGGTTCGGTCGGGGGGTAAGTGAGCCAGGGGGTGTCGGGTTTGGTCTGGGGGGGTGGGAAGGTGTCGGGGTGGGTGAGGGGTGAGGGGTGGGTGTTGCGGTTGGTCAGGGGGTGTTGCGGTTGGTGGGGGGGTGAGGTGGTGGTGTCGGGTTTGGTCGGGGGGTAAGTGAGTGGGGGGGGTGTCGGGTTTCGTCTGGGCACCCACCCCAACACTTTCCCCCCCCCGACCAAACCCAACACCCACACCTCACCCCTCACCCCTCACCCATCCCGACACCTTCCCACCCCCCCAGACCAACCCCGACACCCCCCGGCTCACTTACCCCCCGACCGAACCCAACACCCCCACCTGACCCCCACAAGCAAACCCGACACCTCCACCTCACCCCCCAACCGAACCCGACACCCTCACCTCACTTACCGTCCCACCAAACCCAACTCGGATCCGTCGCGGGGGGGGGGGGGCAGAGCCGAGGGATTCCGGGGACCTTCGCAGGTTGGGGGGGGGCACAGAGCTGATGGAGTCCGGGGTTCCGTTGGGAGGTGGGAGGGGCAGAGAACTGAGGGATCTCCGGGGTTCCGTTGGGAGGGGGGAGGGGCAGAGAACTGAGGGATCTCCGGGGTTCCGTTGGAAGAGGGAGGGGTGAGCTGAGCGAGTGCGGTGTCTGTTGGAGGGGGTATTATGACATCATCACCACCTAACTGCCCAGCCGATGTGATTGGCCCTGAAAGACTTTCACCCCTGGGGGGCGTCTGAGGTGAGATCCGAAAATTTTTTGACCCTTACCAGCATCTAGATCCCAAGACCCCTCACTGTACCAAATTTCAAGTCTCTGGCTCAAACGGTGCGGGAGGAGTTTGCTGTCATACATACATACATACACCACTTGACTTTTATATATATAGACTAGCATAAGTGCCCGGCGTTGCTCAGGTCAGTCGGAGGTGGGGAGGGGGCAGACAGTTGACACCCCCTGATCAACCCCAACACCCACCCCTCACCCACCCTGACACCTTCCCACCCCCCCTGACTAACCCCAACACCCCCCGGCTCACTTACCCCCCGACCAAACCCGACAACCCCACCTGACCCCCCGACCGAACCCGACACCCCACCTGACCACAGACTGGGAAGTAGGGGGGAATCTCTCCCTCTCTCCTCCACCACAGCTGGGGCTGGGAAGAAGGGCGGTCTCTCCCTGGCCACAGCAACCACATAGCTGAGGCTGGGAAGGAGGGCCTTCTCGCCCCAGCAGCCGCAGCCCTGGAGCTGGGGAAAGTCACCTCTTTATCTGACCGCTGCAGCCCTATGTGTCCCAAATTCTCCCCACCCCCTCTCCTCACCCCACTGCTCCCTCCCACTTACCCCCAAGGCCACCACCTCACCTTACATGTGCATCTTCTCCAGGGTCCAGGCACCTAATTAGTGGAGCCTCGCCTGCGCAGCTCCACTAATTAGGTGGATGGCCCTTTATTCTCTCGTGTGCGGCCGCTCAGTTGTGTACCTTAGAGGGAACTATCCACGGACTTCCTGAATGAAGCTCATGGACCAAAGTTTGAAAACTTCTGCACCATAGGGTTATACTGGTATAGGGATGTCACCGTAGCTCTGTCACTATAATCCCTGTAGTGTAGCCATAGCCTCAGTGCAGGTGTTGCAGACTCAAGTCCTGTACAGATCTTACAGTTATGTATGTCACAAATTGTCACAATTGTTCGTAATCTCAGCAGGGAGACCAAGGAATGAATGGGTTATGGAGAGTTAACTATCCTTTTATCACTGGAAATGGTCCCCTAAGCATCATTAAGAGGCACATGGGCAAGGCAATGTTAGGTGACCTTGCGCTGCTACCTATCTTGTACTTGTTCAGTGAATAGAGGACTCCAGTCTGATGGCCCAGCACCTTTCATGAGCACTAAATTCACACAAAAATATATTTTAAAGAAAGAATATGCAGGAAACGGGAATCTGAGGGCTAGAGGTTAATGAAAGAATCATAAACAGATGCTGACTTTTCATAACTGCTGTCCCTGTGTCAAATTTCTCAGATTAAAGATGAACTTTTTTTTTTGTTAAACAGGGGGAGAGATTTTTGCACAACAGGCTGCAATAAAATAAAATGGCAGCCACAAATGGCCACTATGGATAACAATAATGAGTTAAACTAATGCATTCTCTGAACCATTCAAAAGCAATGGTTGAGACTGTGTGTGAAATTTCATCCCATATTATAGTTACCTGATAGGATTATTAATATGTAACAAGTTTTAGAGGATTTTTTTCCTAAGATCTAACTCTATTATTATTGTTCGTGTGTGTGTGTGTGTGTGTGTGTGTGTGTGTGTGTGTGTGAGAGAGAGAGAGAGAGAGAGAGAGAGAGACAGACAGACAGACAGACAAAGCAGTTTTAAAATAAAACATGAAATAAAAATTCATGAAAATAGATTGAATTGTTAGCACTTTGCAGGGTTCAAAAAGGATTCATTTTCTTTTCTTTTAAATAAATCTCTAGTTTATCAAAATCTGGGGGGGAGGGTGTTACTGAAAACCAGGGGTTCAATGTGTGAAAAAAAATCAAGAATGATCTTGAAAAACTATTTTGATAAAATTTTAATTAAAAATATTGAGAAGATTTAGCAAATATTGAAATTTCAATAATGTCAAGTATTGATCATGAATATTTTGATTTTTAAAAATACAGTAAAGGCATTTTGTGATGCAAAAATATGTGAAAAATTTCATCATTTATATGTGTATATTATCAGCAGAAATGGTAGCAGCATCTGTTATTAAGATTGCAGGACACTTAGCATCATAAAACCCTGTTTTCAGTTGCTTATAAATGTATTAAACTTTAATTATTCAGGCTGAAATTTTCCATATTGTATGTCTGCCTGCGGATAAATGTACTTCAAACATTTCAACCAAAATTGTTTCTAGAAATGAGGTTAGGGAAAAATAAATTGGCTTGTCCATGTTAAAAAATTCTGACAACCTTTTATTTGAAAGGTTTAGCAACCTGCTTTTTCGGGATGTGCTTTTGCTGTATCTGTGAAAATCACCCAAATTATAAGCCTTTGAAAAAATGCAGTTTGCACATGCTCAGTAGTGACCTGGTAGAGTTAAACAGATTAATTCCCCAAAAGATTCCGTCCACACTGAACATGCTCCAGCTGGGGTGAAGCAGTACTTTCTCTGCAATTACAGCTCTGGACTGCTAAAGTGCCAGGTCCAGATCCAAGTATCTGAACTGCAAGCAGGGAGGCTGTCTTCCTGTGCCCTCAGTGTCCTCCCTTTTGGGTCTGAGCAGTGTGGAGAAGCTGCTTGGTTCAAATGCAGAGGTGGCAAGAGTTATGTCTTGTGGAAAAATCAATAGTATCTGAATGTGCAGCTGAAACGGTATCATAATATTTGCCCACACGCGGGCAGAGTTAAGGTTGCACAGGCAACCTTAATTCGGGCATTTATTGCTGAATGCTTGATTTAACAATTTTAATAATGCTTTTTTAACCTAGTTTTCTGTGTGTGTGGTATATTTTATACACACAATATCTATTGCTTTGTTCAAGGAAAAATGAGAAACATGGAATTTGTAAAAGCTAAATAACTAGCTTATTAACAGTTTCAATCAGTTAGTAGCACACTGGGCTACCTGTGGGTTCAAACCCACTGTTGACGTTTGATTTCAGTAATGAGGGGGGGGGGGGTTGAAAAGTGTGCTGCTCTGTAAGAGGGGCCCATGGTTTGGATGAGATTAAACCAAGGTTCTTATACGTGTCTCTGGCTCTCTAGGTGGATTTTAAACAACCCATGGGAATTTTAGAAGAGAGCATCTGGTGCCCTGAACTGAATTTCTTCATATATTAAAAACAGATGCCAAAGTCCAATGGTGTGTGGGAGATATTGTTGAGTCCATAATTGCTGCCACATTTCGCTATATGTTTGGTGTACCACCATCTTCTAACTCATTATTGTAAAGCACTCTGGGGCACCTTGAATGTGAATGGCAATATATAAAACACAATTCTCTCCTAGCTAAGTGCATTGAAGAAATATTCCTTTGAGCAATTGACCTTTTCCTGTCAGGTATATTTTCCTTGCCTTTCCTGAGCTAGTCTATAGTCTCGCCCAGGAGCAAATCCTAATTGCTTCTTTGTAGCTGTATACAACCCCAAATACAGCAGAACCATTGCAGTTCTACTGCACTGATGGGGAGGGCAGGACTTTGACATGCTATGAGGAGGTCTGAAATCCCTGAGCTATGGAGTCCAAGTTAGCAGGAAATTTTGGCATATCACCACACATTAAGACTTGAGGTAGACATGGGGGCTATGAGAGGCCAAGGCAGTGAGGACTAGCAGCCACAGAGATGATCCATTGCCACTCTGCAATCTACCTGGGAAATGAACCACCCCAGGTCATTGGAGATGTTTACTGCAACATCTCCAGCCTAGTGCTCAGAGGAAGACTTAACCCACAAACTGTTGTCCCAAATCTCAGCTCCAAGAAAGCTCCCAGTCAAGTTCCGGGAAGTCTTTGCAAGTGTCATTCAAAATTTGCACACAATAAAATTTATCCCATTCAGCAAGTATTACTACAAGCTTGATCAGGCAGTCCTTAGAGAATAAATTCCCACTGTATTAAATGTGAGTTCACCACTGCAGGTCCCACAAGATCAGGAACTACATTCAATTATAGTGAAATTCACCTCTGTAAAAAGGGCCAGTATAAAGTCTATGCATCATTTAAACCCTATTTTGGAGGTTAAATAGGACTTAGTTGTGCACAGCCATGGTACATTTATTCTTCATAGAAATGAATTTCACTATTTATGAATGACAAGTGAAAAGATTAGGGTTACAGGCAGGGAAAAGTACCAAGAGGTCAGTAATTAAAACAGATCATTTTATGATCATTCCCTGATATAAGACATCATTAACCTGGAATTTAGGTGGATTAGGTACATCATTAATGATTTTGGAAAGAATCTTAAAAGAGCATTTCAGTAAAAATGAAAACAAAAAACCTAAACTTTCCATAGTCTGAAAATTTAAGTAGGGATCTGTTAAGAAAGAGAGAAATATTGGAAATGCACAGTATGGAACTCATCTTCATTAGTGGTCGTGTGATCTGGGGTTTTGGTGTGGTCCAGTATTAAGTATAAAGTTAAGTTGCAATGTTTAGATTTCCATCCTACTTAAAGTTTCAAAGAAAGTGAAAAGTATGTTTAGGATTGTTCCGATCCTCAGTTTTTATTCTGGCCCATTTCGAGAAATAGTTTTTGCATAAAATATGATAATCAAATGCATCTATCATGCTGTTCACTAGACTGACATTGTAAAATAAAATGGAAAAAAGAATTTGAAATTGCATCCAATTTCCCAGGTCTTAATGGAGAATCATTAGCATAAATCACTATGATCACTATAGCTTTCCTTACACATAGAACAAAAAAAAAACTTTTAATCTCTTTAAAATGCCCCATCATCACATGTGTGTTATCTTAAGGACAGATTCAGATACCTTTCCTGATGGTGGGTAGTGTTTTACTGAACAAGTGGTCCCATTGGTGGAAACGGGGTACTCTTGATTTGGAGTAAATTGCTATTTCCTCCAAATGGGAGTGTCAGAAACTGGCCCACAGGGCTGCATTCTCTCCTCTCATGGAAACAAAGACAGCAGAAAGAGGAATTTAAATATGCATGCAATTCAAGATCTTAGTCTCTTGAGTGGAAGAAAGGGTTGTAGGTTTGGAAAGGTGCAGAGACTTTGGTTCATCTACCACAAAGATGCCTGGAGACTGCGCTGTTCATTCCCTCTGGGGCACCTGGCATTGGCTACTGTCAGAAGACAGGATACGGGGCTAGGTGGACCTTTGGTCTGGCCCGGTATAACCATTCTTATGTTCTTAAGTTCTTACCTATAGGGACATCCAAGTCTAGTTCAAAGCATCTGCACAGAAGTCCAGCCACTTTGCACTATTCCCTGGGATCTCACCTTTCTTTCTGGCAGCTCAGTCAATGACGAACCAGGCTGCCACTGTGAACATGTCCTATAGACCTAGAAACAGTGGCTAGACTCACCCCAGATGCACTTGGCTTGGGAGCCCATGGGACCCAGTGATTAGGTCCACTCACAACAGACCAGTAACTGTACAGGGGGGTACTGGGCCAGGTTGTTACAGACTCTATAACTAGGAGGTAGTCATGTACTGACCGGATTTGCACTACTTTCATCTCATCCATATATAATATATATATATATATATATATATATATATATATCAACAGTGATAGCCAGCACAGGAGCTAATGAGCACTGTTCCCTCTAAATTGTGTGCATGTGTGCATGCACGTAGATCCTAAACCCCATGCACACGGCGAAACGCTACACACACAAAAATTTGTACAGAAGAAATTTTTTGCGCACATGACCTGTCAAAAATTAGAGAGAACATTGCTAATGAGATGATACTTTTCCAAGTATAGTTCTACCAAAGAATGAAATATGAAAAGATGGAATGTGAAGAGATACTAATTTGGAGCAATTCGTTTTGATTGATAGCCAAACTCCTCCCATTACTCTTTTAATGGGATATCCTTTTATATCAGCCCCTTCATATAAAACATCAATGCATCCAGTTAAAATCAACTGAAAGTATGTTTGTTATTTGCCACATATTTTAAAGGCCCTAATACAATAAAATAGTATGTCCATACAAGAGAATATGATGGATGGCAATACAAAGATAAATCATATTATCTACAAAGGCCATCCTGGTCTTTTCAGGAAGAGAAGATTAATGGCAGAAAACTTTGCATTATAACATGATTGATTCCATTGCTCTGTGTCCTATAGACAGGTGTCGACTGTATTCTTGACTGCTTCCAGTGATGGCAGGTCCATAATTTCTTAGGCAATTTGTCTAGTTGCCTGACCCCTCTGAGAAGTTAATGTTTGTCTCAACTTTTCCTCCCCCCGCAGCTTAAGCCCATTAATTCACATTTTGTGTTGTTGGAATAATTGTTCTCTGCGTCATCTTTATAAGATCCCTTTCCTTTGTACATTTAGGGCTTGATCTTGCAGTTTTAGCATTGACTTCAATGGAAGCAGGATCAAGGCCTTAAAGACCTTGGGTAAGATTTTCAAAGACACAAATGGCAGATAGGGACCTAAATGCCATTCATGTCTGTGAAAATCTCCCCTTTATGTTTCTCCTCAGTCTTCTTTTCTCTAGGCCGACTACAGCCCACTTCTCTTAATCTTCCCCCATTCCATAGACCTTATTTTCCCTAACGTCTTCTATAATTTTGTTGCTTTCTCCATGTTTTCTCCAGTTCTTAAATTCTCACATCGAACATGCATCAGTTAAAGCAAATTAAGTCCATTAAATTAAAGGAGATTTAAAGCCACGAGGTGATGTTAAACTCAGACTAGTGCTTCTGAACTTTAAAATCAATGTAGAATGATCAAGCATATTGAATCCTTTACATAAATCTACAGCAGCTGTATAAATTTTTTTAAAGCCCCGATTAATGTCCTGATAAAACTCATGTGTTAATTTAAAGTAATGCTGGAGTTGTAGAATGATTTACTGGCCATGCAGGTTTTAAAGAATGTACAATGTTGTGCTGAGTCATTCAGCAATTTGGACAAGAGCACTTCCCACTGCCAGTCCCCTTCTCTCCAAGCATTTTCACAAGATGTGGTGCCAAACAATTTATGCCTATCTTTAGGATTTGGAATAGAAAACCTGATGGGCCCATGGAACTGGTAATGGAATAGAGAGACTTTCACTCCTTGTTTATGGTGCTATTGGGGACTGTGCCTTTAACAGCTAGGTTTTCCTACAGAGAGGCTGAGCAGGGAATTGTAAAGCTGCTGTTACGCAAAGCCATTTAGGATCCAACACAGAATAAACCAGCTCTCTTGTAAACACCATAAACACTGAGTGATCACTGACCTAACCCAAATTACTGGTTCCAATCTGATCCAGATTGGTACTAACAAGAGGCTTTAATAACAAAACAGTGCTCTGTCTTTTGAGAATACAGAGTGCTTTAAAAATATTTGTCAATCGTCACAAAGAGAGTTTGTAAGCATGATTATCTGTTACACACTGGGAAACTGAGGCACAAAGGAATGAAAGGACTTGCTCAAGGTCATGAAGCAATAGCGAAGTCAAGAACAGAACAGAACCCAGGTTTCTTTACAACTGTCCCTTGCTGTAACCACTAGACAATGCTTTCTTTGAAGGATCAAAGAATCCGCAGTTCCTCACAGGGCCTAATCCAACTTCCACGGAAGTCAGCAGAAGTTTTCACATTGACTTCATCATAAGCAGGCTATGGTCATCTATGCCAATTGCTTGCATCATCCAGGAAAAACCATCTCCTGCATCCTCAGCTGGAATAAATTGTCATCGCTGTATTGACTTCAAGTGAGATAAGTAAGCATGCCATGATTCGTCATACATTCCTGTGTCTGACTGTAGTGGGGTGGTTACCTGCTCCCGCCCTGAAAGGGTTAAAAACCAGCCTTTGGAGAAGTCTGGGGTTGATAGTAAGGGGATTAAGGGCTGGGCTGATTGGGCCATGACCAATCAGGCCACACTTGGCCCTGTTATAAGGGCTCAGGGAGGAGCTAGGTAAAACAGTCTCTCCCTCTAGCCTTAAGGGAGGTGGACCTAGCTGCTTGAAGGAGCAAAGGGTACAGCGGGTGTAGCAGTGCTGGGGAAGGGACAGGTTGAGCTAGGGAGCTCAGGCCTGGTGACCTTCCTATCAGGCCACAGCCTGTGAGGCCTGAAGGGGTACTGGGCTGCAGGGGAAGGCAGCAGGTCCAAAAACCCCTTGCCTATGATGACTAGCTTTTACACTGCAGTCTGCCCCAGGGAGCGGGGGCCAAATGATGACTGGCAGTAGCCCTAGACCGAGGCAAGGTGGGGATAGAGGGTTGTAGGTCCCATGGAGAGGGGAGACCCAGGGAGAGTTTGGGAGTATTTCCAGGGGGAAGCACCCCAAATAGCTGGGCACCAGAGTCCGTGAGGGACACAGAACCAGCAACAGGTGAGACACTGGCCTGCAGAGGGTGCTGTGGAGCTGGAAAGAGCTGATTCCCTGGACAACCATCAAGAGGCGCCACAGGGGTGAGTCATCAAGTCACTACACTGACCATGAAGGAAAAAGGTGGTTGTTCATATGTACCAGTTGCTTTCCCTGCATGATAGTATGGTTAAGATGGGTATTGAACTTATGACAATGTGTGTCAACTGCTACATGCAGTAATCTCCCTTATAATACCTTTATAACATGCTCTAAATTAATATTTAAGTTTTTGCTTTATGACGGTAAAAAATGTAAACCCAGACAGGAGGGATCATCTGCTCATTAAGAAGGCTATCAAAACTGAATGGGCCATTGTGGGACATCAAAATACAAAGATGTTGTTAATTGTAGCTTCATATCCACATAGAAGCTATGTGCAAAATGGCTCATTCAGCTTGAATTCTGGATGAAAGAAATAAAAATATCTGACAAGAAAAAATGTAATCTCTTTGGATGTTTGAACTTTCACAGGACTGGAGCTGCAAACAGATCCACAGGGTCAATCTAAGATAGCCCTAAAAAATATTTAGTTCAGACAGATCACTACAATTCTGTCACCTTTTGGAACCATAGACCATAACTCGTTTGCGTGTATATATTGCCTGCTTTAGTCTGTAAATAACTATCATTTTTTTGTTCATAGTTAAATAAATCCTTAGTTAGTTTACTATACGATTGGCTACAAGTGTTCTCTTTTGTGTGAGATCTGAGATACAAACTGACGTAAGATAAGTAACTGGTCTCTTTGGATTCGGAGCAACCTGAATCTTTTGTGATCTTTGGTGTACACAGCAACCAAGTATCACAGCTTGCCTGGGTAGCAAGAAATTCCTGTTGGGCATTCCAGTCGTCTGTGGCTCCATGGTAAGACCGTTGAGTGCTTCAGGAGTGCACATGTGTTCCTGGGTTGGTACAGCCAGTCTGGGGCTTCTGCCCTGCTTTTTTGACAGTCATCCCTGAGGTAGGCATTCTCAGTCATGAACCACTCCACACAGCATGACATGGACCTCATAATAAGTATACAGGACAATACAGAAGTTCAAGTGTCATTAGCTCCCCGCAGCAACCCCCTGTTGAGGGTTGGGAGGTCTAGGGAACTGCCATTCTTCAACAACCCTATGAGCTGTTGGCTCAGGGAACTTTAAGCATATCTCCTCCCCAGACAGATCAGTATCATTCATGTTTGAATGAAATTGAACTCCAGAAAATCTGGCATCGCCTAATCTCTAATTCCTTACTAAACTCCCTCTCACTCCAGGATTTACCCATGCTGAAAGCCTTAAGGCAGGCTAAGGTGAAGTAAATGAATGGTGTGGAGGTCAGGAGATCTGGCTACAACAATAGAACTAGGTTCCCCATGATAATAAAACCAATCTGGGATGTCATTTCCTTCTGGGCTAGAAAGGAACAGTTAGAATTGCCTATGCCATCCTTCATCCAGATTTCTAAAGTATCCATTGTGGGGGGAGGAGGGAAAGAAGGAGAAGGATTGGAGGAACCCCATATATCAAAGGAGTCCAAAAGAACTGTGAATTCTTCCGTCTATTGCAAGCAGATGATTCTCTCTGAAAGAACAGCAGCCACACATTTTAGTATTGAGTAGCCAAGATGCGAAGAAGGAGCTCCATTTCCCCCAGCATAACTCAGAATATTTTCTATTTTAAATCCTACTTCCCTGGGTAAAGCCTTGGGGAGGGATTGATTTGTTTGGTTTGGTTTAGGTTTTTTTTTTAATAGCCAAGGTGTTGTGAACTAGAATGGGACAACGTAGCACAGAACACCCAGCAAATGTTCATGGGAATACAACAAACCAGGTTGATTAGATAATATTCATAAACAGCTGTCGTTTTCTGCTTACAAACTGTTGGGCAGGTGAGATTTAAACATACAGAAGAAGCTCCTATTAAGATGAATCCTCTTATTCATGTATTAACATTCTTGAATGGACTAGAGCATTTATATGTGAATAGGAAGATTCATGTCTGCGTATTCTTCTTCACTCAAGAATACATTTGTGCTAGAATCTATAAAAGTGGCGGTCAAGCAATCAGAGTAGAAATGATACCAAGTGACTTTGGTAACCAAATCACACAATATGAATAGCAAATTCCATATAAATAGTCATAGATTTTAAGGCCCATTGTGATTATCTAGTCTTTCCTCCTGTACAACATGAGCCAATAATTCCTGCACCAAGTTCATAACTTCTGCTAGAGCATCTCTTTTAGAAAGATACTCAATCATCATCTGAAGACTACAAGTGACAAAGAATCCATCATGTCCTTTGTTAAATTGTTTCAAAGGTTAATTACCCTCAGTTTCAATTGTGTGTGCCCTATTTCTAGGTTTATGTCAATTATGCGTACGTCCATCTTCTAGCCATTGGATCTCATTATGCTTCTGTCTGCTACATTAAGCAGCCTCTGTTATCAAAAGTTTTGTTCCCATGTAGGTACTTGTAGCCTGATCAAGTCCCTCTTAACTCTTTTGAGAAGCCACACCAAATTTAACTGTCTAGGTCTCTCACTGAAAGGCAGATTCTTGTGGCACCTTTTTGAACCTTTTCCCAATTTTTTGACATCCTTTCGACACCAGAACTAGACATACAATATTCCAGTAAAGGTCTCACTAAGGCTGTATGCATACCACCTCCCTAATCCTACTTAATATTCTCCTCCTTTAACATATAAGGGTTGTGTCAGCTTTCTCAGCCACAGCATCATACTTGGAGCTTCTATTTGGGTAGTTGACTCCAAAGCCCTTTTTAAAGTCACTACTTACAAGGATACATTCCTGCCATCTGCGTTCTTAGCTCAAATATATATTTTCTTGAATTTGGCTGTATTAAACTGCATATTGTGCATGTTGTTCAAATGGACTCAGTTTACCAAGCAATCCAGGTCAGTCTGTCTAATTGACCTGTCTGTATCATTAGTTATCATTCCACCAATGTTTGTGTCATATGCAAATTTTACCAGCAATTCTATTTTTTCTGGATCATTGAATCAAAATATTGAATAGCATTGGGCCAAGAACTGATCCTGGCAGGATCCTATTGGAAATCACTGATGATCCTGGTTTACAATTATTTTGAAATCTATCAGTTTGCCCTCATTTAATCTATTTAATATGTGCTACATTGATTTGGTGCTGTGCTAATTTTTTCCTCAGAATGTTGTGCTGTGGTAAGTCAATGCCTTACAAAAGTCTAGGTATATTCCCAGACAAAAGTACATTAAGGTGAAATTAAGGTTGAGCGTATATATCAGTAGTTTAGAATAGAGTACATTACAGGGATGTAGTAATTATCTCCCCCTCCCCCACCCTTCAAAAAGTGTTATAAAGCCGGGAAATTCACAATTAAGGTTAAAACTTAAAATGCCACCATAAATACATCAAAATTACATGTACCAACCAAATTTGTAATCTCATCAAAATTATATCAAGTTTAAGATCTATTTTTGCATAAAACTATGTTGTCTAGCATTATTTATGCGACCATCGATTTACTCCTTATTGACTGCATCCCAAATCAGCATTTCTGTGAGTCTGGCAGGAATTGATGTCAGGCTATGTAGGGTACAATTGCCTGGGGCATCCCAATTACATTTAAAATATTGTCATAACATTAGCCTTTTCCAGTCCTCTAGGACAGTGTTCTACGTTTGTTAAAAGTGAATATCAATGGTTCAGAGAGCTCCTTGGTCAATTCTTTTCAAATTCCTGTGTGTGAAATCTGGAAGCCAGCAAGATCAAAACATCATTTCACTGCTTAAGTTCTCCCACTGTGTATACACCTTTTAAAAAAAGTCTTTATTTTCCTTTCATCATTCCAGCTGCTCAGCTTCATCCTAACATGCCAGAATAGGTTGAATTTGTCTGCATTTAACTGCTTCTCAGACAAGAATTTCCTGGGTTACCATTTTTTTCTCATTGCAAGCAATAAATGACACTACATTCTCTTCCTAATGAATGTCCCTCATTTTATAGGGTGAGATTCACAGCTAGTGTAAATAGGTGCAGCTTCATTTACTTCAATGGTGATTTATCAGTTTATATTATGGGTCAGATTCTGGGCTAATGTAAACATACTGCACTTTTTTTTATTTGTGTGACTTCCTTCTGGATCTTTGCCCATTTTCCAACACATACCAACTTATATTCCTTTTTATTTCCCTTCTACCACCTTTAAAGATAGGATGCTGTGAAAACTGTCTGGCTAAGAGGAGATAGATTAGAAGCCCATTAGCATTTCTCTGTCTATCCGAGGGAGTTACTTGAGTTACTCTTGGGGGAATTCTGCATCACTGCAATTGTGCAGAATTCATGTCCCCCACAGATTTTTTGCTTCCCTGCAGAAAAAAAGACTTCTGATGAGGAAGCAAAGGGAAGGCACAAGAGCAGTCCTGCACCCTTCCTCAGTAGCGCAGGGAGGTTGGTTTGGACTCCCAGAGCAGCCAGTAGAGATGTAAATCACTGCTGCAAGGTGGCAGTCATGCATGTGAGTGTGAGAGCGAGAGACACTCTGTCTCTCTTGCTTGCTATTTCAGCATGCTCAGTGTGGGGCAGGCTCTGTCCCCTCAGTCAGAGCAGAATCTAACAGCCTGTCTGCTTAGTGAATTGTTCCCATTGTTTATGTGAAATCCCACAGAAGTATAAAGTAGGTATAAAAGTTTTAAGGCTCCTTTACATTTCCAGAATGGTATAAAGGATAGTATGATCTTATAAATGCTTATGGTGCTTTAGTGATTAGAACTGGTCTAAATTTTTGGACTGAAAAAATGCCCTATCAAAATGTACTCCATGAATTGTTTACTATTGACCTTTCTAGAGAAGGTCAGTAGCCAATATTAATTGTGAGTTTGATTCCCCCACCCTCAGTTATCTTCAGTTGCCTACAGTGTAACACTGAGCATAAGGCTGCATATATTTGTTGACTAATAACTAGAAAAAAAGGATAAAATCTAGCTAGATTATTATTAGGGAAGAGGGTTTGGATATTTTGTCCAATGTACCCCCCTCCCATTCTCCATCCATTATAGTGTAGTTTAAATAAATGACAGAAATAGTTGAAACCAGAGTGATTATATTGTGTTATTTTGACAAATATGCAAAAAATTGCAGAATTTTAAAATATTGTGTACAGAATTTTTTATTTTTTGGCACAGTAGGAGTAGAGTAGAGTGGTGATTTCCCTTCTTTGGAACAGCTCCCACACTGCCATTGATGCAAACTATGGTCACAACCCTGTCATAAGCTTCTCACAGCCACAGGAACCCAGCTGTTTGGAGCCCATTGCAAGATCAGGGCCCACGTTATTTTTCAGCCAGCAAGACATCTGCAAATACCAACTCCGAAGAGCCCTTCATTTCCAACTTGATGCTCAAATGCATTATTTCATTTTCAGTTTAATCATAGTGAGGTGAGCTTTTGAGCTTTTACACTATCAGACAGCCTGGCAAAGGAAAATGGCCAGAGTTTTTCTTCTGAGAAATGACTAGGCTAGTCAATGTTTCCTTCACATCTGCTACACATTATTAAGCGCCTGTGGCAGGGTACTACTAGAGATGCCTTCATCAGCTCCTGGCACTCCAGCCCCAATCAGGAGGATTGGATTGGGTTGGGCTGGATAGATAGCCTGATAACTGACCACATCTGCCAGCCTCGTTAGCAGGAGCTATATGGCTGGGAGAAAGTGAGAACAAGACTCGACTTGACTCAGAGGGAGGGAGGAGTCTGCTAGTCTATTAGTGACCAGGCCTGTGGTAGGCCAAGCTGTTGTAAAAATCTTGTATAAGTTGGAAATTGCTGGTGGGTACTTGATCACAAATAAAGAATACAGGTGTTACACCAGCCTGAAGTGTCTCTGAGAAGAGGGGGAGAAGGGCCAAATTGGAGGAGCACAGCATGCACCCAGTTATAACACCATATGAAGCCTAAACCAATTAAACAAAAAAGAAACCATCTAATGCCCTATATCTAACAATAACAGTATGTCTTTTCTCTTCCATCATGAGTAACCGGTCTTTCCATCACAGAAAAGTAAAAACAAACACCCTTTAGAACTTCTACAGCGTCTTTCATTGGTGGATCTCAAAGCACTTTTCAAACCATATTTAAACTACACCTTTGAGCTACGAAATTATTAATCTAATTTTGGAGAGGGTACAGAGAGGGTACATGCTCCCTCCAGTCACATTACATATATACATCTGCTCACAGTGCAAAACCCCATAGATTCACATCACAATGAACAATAAACATACCACATGGAATTACTGAACAGCTATCTTCCTTCACATTTCATGGTCTTCACACAGCCTTGAGAAGTGTGCCATACAGATTCCCATCCAGCCATCCATATAATCAAACCACACTTGCCATAGGTGGCACCTAGCACCAACCCTGTCATAATTTGCTTTAGCAATCGTCCTCTACTCAAACGACCCACTTGTCCCCAAATTCAAGTTTTCTTCCTCTTATCATCTTGACGAGATCAGATATCACTCCCCTTATGCTGTATATACCTCCTCGTTAGTCATATGGAACACTTATAACTAACATGCAGCAATCTCCTGTAGCATTTCAATTCAAAAGCGTTGAATTGTTTCCTTAACATCCATGCCTCACATGCATTTAGCAAGATGTTGACGACGAGACTACAGCAAATTCAGTTTATATTTAGTGATAATACATTTGCTTCTCTATATGTGGCTGAGTGTGGCTACAGCAGTAGTTGCGACTCCAATTCTCTGTCAGAGCCTTCAATGATGTTTCAGTTTTTTGTTATCGTACTACCCAAGTCTTTGAAGTGCACTCTAATACCCCCTCAGATTTGGGTAAGGATATGTTCGCCTTTTCATCAGATTTAGATGTCATCATGATCTTTGTCTTTTTCTGTGATATCTTTAGATCTAACTTCTCTGAGCCCATTGCTACTCTTTCCAGCAATTTTTGCACCCCTTCTTGTGGTGATCCAATCAGGTCAATATAAATAGATCTGCCAGAGGGAGCACAAGAAATAAAACATTCACTCTTCAGCTTGAGGCTAAGGCCTGATACTTTAGATTTGCACCAAAGTGGGATGATCCTAAAGCTGTGACCATACTAGTAAATAAGTTAGAGACTAAATAGCTTTTTAAAATATTAACACATGTAGCAGAACATATAAAAGCAATTATCAAACTATCCCAGACAGGGATTCAGTTTTGAATTAATACAATGCTCAATGCTCAGAAAATTTGCACTTGGGCCAGACTGACAGACAAGGAAATTAATTAAAGTAAAATATTTCTCCCTCCAGATTATTCACACCTGCCCGTCTCATTGTCTTCTTAAACCCATGATACAGCTATATGAGTACTGGTGGATTTGGGAGAGTAAGGAATAGTGAGTCTTCATAAGCTTCTAAGGGAAACAGTTCTTTAAAGTGACTATCAGAGTGTACCTTAGAGCTCAGGAATCTAGATTCAGCAGTGTCTTAGGGTACGTCTTCATTACCCGCCGAATCGGCGGGTAGCCATCGATCTTCTGAAGATCGATTTCTCGCATCTTATGAAGACGCGAGAAATTGATTGCTTGCGGCACCCCCGTCGACTCCGGAACTCCAGCTTGCCAGGAGGCGCAAGCTGGAGTCGACGGGGGAGCACGCCGCCGACCGCCGCCGCCGTGAGAACGAGCGGTAAGTCGGCTGCAGATACGCAAACTTCAGCTACGTGATTCACGTAGCTGAAGTGTGTATCTGCAGTTGATCCGCCCCCCCCCCCCCCCGTAGTGAAGACCAGCCCTTACTTTCCTCACCATGACTCAGTTTCACTTCAGGAATCCTGCCCTCCCAGGTAGATCAGAGTACAAAACAAGACACGACACAATTTTTCTTCCTTGCAAGGATTTCCTTCTCCCCTTACATCAAGAGCCAAGCCATTGTTTATTCACACAATTTCATTTTCAGTCCTTCCTCTTTGTTGCTGGAATTCCACATCACTTCTCTGGATGGCACCACAGAGGAGAACAGGCCCTGCCTATATTCCAACCTCCAGTCCCATGTCAGTCCACACCTGTCTCCAGGTGTCCGCTCCATTATAGACAGTGCCATTTCCTGCTTCTGCATATCATTGTCTTTCCCTGGGACTATGCTTTTGGTCTTTCTGTGGCCCCTTTCCAATAGTCTGGTCACAGTCTCTTTCCAGGATCCTTTCTTCCTGTAGCCAAAAGGACAAAACACCTATTTGCCTTGGGTCTCTCTTACAACGAGAAGAAGGGAACACTTTGTAATCCTACTGTCACATGACTATTCCATGTCATATGATCTGGGGGGAAATTCAGACATGGGTGGGGACTGGTCCTGAGCAGTCTCTAAAGGCTTCACTCACTAGGTATCAGTGCCCTTCTAATCTGAAAAGAGAATGTAAAAATGTCATCATGGTGTTCCATGTTTATTTACAAAGAGACAACCATATGACATTTCCTTAATTGGCAATTTATCGTATATATATGGTATTATATATAATAGGCATAATAATTAACAATAGACCAAGATTTGTTTTAAAATAGGTGTCACTCCTTCTGGCTTGGCTGGTCAGGTGTTTCATGCTTGAGGGAAGAGGAGAATGATACAGGTCTGTGCTGCAGCTATTTTGATGCACTCAACAGCATCCTTCCAGTCAGGGCCGGCTACAGAAATTTGGGGCCCCCCTACTCTGATCGTCTGGGGGCCCCCCAGCCCAGCTGGCACTTCCCCCCCCCAGCTGACAGCAGCTGGGGGCCCCCCCCAGCCCAGCCGGCGCCCTCCCCCCCCCCCAGCGGACAACGGCTGGCAGCAGTGCGGAGTCCTGCGGGAGCGAGAGCCTGGGAGCGGCGCAAGCCGCCCTTGCTGCTTCCCCCCCCCCCCCCCCCGCACCCTTTCTCCCCCGGACTGCGCCACTGCCGCCGGCCGGGCTCACTGCTCCTGCCGGGGACACGCGCGCTCATCCGCTCCAGAGGAGAGCCCGGTACAGCTCTACCCGTAGTACCCCCCTGTCGCCGGCCCTGCTTCCAGTAGTTTATTTCTGCACAAGGATGAAGGATATCACTACCCCCAACAATGCCTTCAATATTCATAGATAATGCAGAAGGAACTGAAGCACACTTTAAAGCAGTGTGCAAATGATTTCTTACAGTCAGCGCTACTATCATGTACAGAACAACTTGGTGCAATAGTGTAATAAAATGTTATTGAACTCACAGCAGACTTTCCCTAATAGAAAAAGTCTGAGTACTTATCTGGAGATCCTTTGTGCTGATGCTAGTTAGAGACAAGATTGATATGCTCCAAATTTACTATATATCATCTCTGAAATGTTCCGTTTACATCCTCTGCTGCAAGACAGTAACCAGAAGTATGTCTTCAACTTATGCATCAATATTTCCTCAGGTTTAACCAGGTTGATTGGCTCTTTAGATGCCAGGATTTGAGGCAAGAAAGTATCTTAATAAGAGAAATGTGCGTGTTTTCAGGCATCAGAAGTAGCAGCATAAGAACATCAGGACAGCCATACCGGTCAGACCAAAGGTCCATCTAGCCCAGTATCATGTCTTCTAACACTGGCTAATGCCAGGTGCTTCAGAGAGAATGAATAGCGCAGATCATCATCAAGTAATGCATCTTCTGTCCACCATTCCCAGCTTCCACCATCTCTACCCATCCTGGCTAATAGCCTTTGATGGAGCTACCCTCCATGAATTTATTTGTCTTGTTTTAATTTTGGGGGTTCAAAAACATTAACATTAACAAAATGTGATACTGGGACTACCGTGTTTCCCCGAAAATAAGACAGTGTCTTATATTTATTTTTGCTCCCAAAATTACATTACATTATATTACAGCGAGAGGCAAAACTGGAAGTACGTCTTATTTTCGGGGGATGTCTTACTTTCGGGGAAACAGGGTATCTCGGCACCAGTCTAGAAGCTACACAGTCCCTCTCTACTATGCAGTGATGAAGGCAGCCTTCTTTTGCTGAATTCCCTGTAACAGGATCAGTTGGCATTACAATTCCAAGCTGTTTCTTTTTATAGAACTGCAAAAAAAACAACCAAGGAACTCACCCACCACTAACTACAATTAAAAACTATGCTCATCTTGTAGTGCCTTTATAGGCATTCTTTTGTGCTGAGAACTGTGCATCCAATGCACTGGAGCCAGTCCAGAGATAGCTGCAGTAACAAAATTGATAGGTGCACCAACAGGGCCATTGTTTGATATAGTGTTTACTAATTACAGTACTTGCCACTTCACCATACTCTTCATGGTCAAAATGATTTATAAAGCATTGGGGACTATTGCCAAGTGCATACACTCAGTGATTTCTTTGGTATTGGTGTTCAGTAACTGCTCATCAGTGCGAGGGAGGATTGCACAGTCTAGTCCCAATTAATTTTTAGTTCTTATACCAGCCCCTCTCCCATTCCTGTGAGGCAGGTACAGTAAGTATTTTTATTCTCTCTATTTAGATGGGGAAACTGAAGCACAAAGAGGTAACATCACATGTTGATGCAATCATTGCCACAGTACAAGCATCAAAATGACAGGATCTTGCAGCATGGTTATTTTGTGACTGTCTATGATTTTATTCAGTAAAATATCTCTTTTTCCTCGCTTTCTGGCTATGCACAAAGAGCAAAACATAATTTCACTCCAAATTACTTTTATTTCAGATTAAGGAAAAGAAGACATAAAATCTCCATATGAGAGAGAGCAAGCTGAGTACATGTCAAAAATTCTTTATCTTGACTCCCTTCACTACCCTAGCAGAAGCAGGTATAGGTCTTACATTAAAAGCTCCAATGCACGGAAAACAAAAACATATCTATAGCTACCATGATGGAATTTCTCCTTTCCTGCCTGTCAAGTTTTCCCAGACACAAAGAACAACTGTAAACTTTCAATCTACATGGTATTTGTTTCAGAAAGCGGCAACACAAATGCATTATCATACCAAAGGGACTGAAATCATACCAAATGAACTGAAGGGGAAAAATCAATTGCTATCCACATACTGCACAGACCACAGTGAGAGATTATGCCAGACATTATCAAAGAAACTGAGGAACCATCTGATCAGCATCCTGTACAGCAAACAGGAAAACATCAAAAAAGAGCTTTCCAACCTGGAGACCTTCATAAACAACCAACCTTCCACACAACCAGACTTTACTAAAATAAGACAGGAGATCTACATCACACACTTCACCTCTCTACAAAAGAAAAAGGACTGCAAACTATCTAAAATCCTACCTGCCACATGGGGCCACAACAGTGGTACCCCTAACTCACCCAGCAATATCATCAATCTATCCAGCTACACACTCAGCCCGGCAGAAGAGTCCGTCCTATCTCGAGGACTCTCATTCTGCCCCACCACCCCCACAAACATAATATAATTCTGCGGTGATCTGGAAGCCGACTTTCGCCGTCTCTGACTCAAACAATACTTTCAAGACAACATTGAACAGCACACTGATACACAGACACCATCCCACCAGCAGCACAAGAAGAAGAACTCCACATGGACTCCTCCTGAGGGTCGAAATGACAGTCTGGACCTATACATAGAATGCTTCCGCCGACGTGCACAGGCAGAAATTGTGGAAAAATAACATCGCCTGCCTCACAATCTAAGTCGTGCAGAACGCAATGCTACCCACAGCCTCAGAAACAACCCTGACATCATAATCAAAGAGGCTGATAAAGGAGGTGCTGCTGTCATCATGGACAGGTCTGACTACCAAAAGGAGGCTACCAGACAACTCTCCAATACCAATTTCTACAGGCCACTTTCCTCAGATCCCACTGAGGAATATACTAAGAAACTGCACCATCTACTCAGGACACTCCCTGCACTAACACAGGAACAAATTAACATACCCATAGAGCCCTGACCGGGGTTATTCTATCTACTACCCAAGATCCACAAACCTGGAAATCCTGGACGCCCCATCATCTCGGGCATTGGCACTCTCACTGAAGGACTGTCTGGATATGTGGACCCTCTACTCAGACCCTATGGCACCAGCACTCCCAGCTATCTCCGTGACACCACCGACTTCCTGAGAAAACTACAATGCATTGGTGACCTTCCAGAAAACACCATCCTAGCCACCATGGATGTAGAGGCTCTCTACACAAACATCCCACACAAAGATGGAATACAAGCTGTCCAGAATAGTATCCCTGATGATGCCACAGCAAGAAGTGGTTGCTGAGCTCTGTGACTTTATCCTCACACACAATTATTTCAAATTTGGTGACAATATATACCGCCAGACCAGTGGCACGGCTATGGGCACCCGCATGCCCCACAGTATGCCAACATCTTTATGGCTGACCTGGAACAACGCTTCCTCAACTCTCATCCACTCACGCCCCTTCCCTATCTACACTACATTGATGACATCTTCATCATCTGGACCCAGGGGAAAGAAACTCTGGAAGAATTCCACCATGATTTCAACAACTTCCACCCACCATCCACCTCAGCCTGGACCAGTCTACACGGGAAGTCCACTTCCTAGACACCACAGTGCAAATTAATGACGGCCACATTAACACCACCCTATACCGAAAACCTATCGACAGCTATGTCTACCTTCATGCCACCAGCTTCTATCCCGGACATACCACACGATCCATTGTCTACAGCCAAGCACTGAGGTATAATTGTATTTGCTCCAACCCCTCAGACAGAGACCAACACCTACAAGATCTTCACCAAGCTTTCTCAAAGCTACAATACCCGCACAAGGAAATAAGGACACCGATCAACAGAACCAAACATGTACCCAGAAGCCTGCTGCTGCAAGACAAGCCCAAGAAAGAAAACAACAGAACACCACTGGCCATCACCTACAGTCCCCAGTTAAAACCTCTCCAATGCATCATCAGTGATCTACAACACATCCTGGACAACAATCCCTCACTTGCACAGGGCGTGGGAGGCAGGTCAGTCCTCGCTCACAGACAACCCGCCAACCTTAAGCAGATTCTCACCAGCAACAGCACACCGCGCCATAATAACCCTAACTCAGGAACCAATCCATGCAACAAACCTCGATGCCAACTCTGCTCACATATCTACACCAGCAACACCATCACAGGACCTAAACAGATCACCCACACCATCACTGGTTCATTCACCTGCACATTCACCAATGTAATATATGCCATTATGTGCCAGCAATGTCCCTCTGCTATGTACATCGGCCAAACTGGACAGTCCCTATGAAAAAGGATAAATGGACACAAATCAGATATCAGGAATGGCAATATACAAAAACCTGTAGGAGAACACTTCAGTCTCCCTGCACACACAATTACAGATTTAAAGGTCAGTATCTTGCAGCAAAAAAACTTCAAGATCAGACTGCAAAGAGAAACTGCAGAGCTGCAATGCATTTGCAAATTTGATACCATCAATTTGGGATTGGAACAAAGATTTTGAATAGCTTGCTAATTACAAAAGCAGCTTCTCCTCTCTCGGAGTTCACACCTCCAGTTCAATTGCTAGAGGAATACCTCATCCTCCCTGATTAGAGATAACAAGGTGGTTCAGCCTGATTGGACTAACCTCGTTATCTCCAACCTGATTTTTGCCTTCTTATTTATACCTGCTCCTGGACACTTCCACTGCATGCATCCAACGAAGTGGGTATTAGCCCACAAAAGCTTATACTTCAATACTTTAGTTAGTCTTTAAGGTGCCACAGGACTCTTTGTCACAACACAAATGCAGTAACATCTCCATAATACAAAGCACCAGGTGCGCATCACCACTACAACAGGAACAAAATGGCTGCTACCTCCACACTGAGACATAGCTGTTAATGGAGATTGGGGGGCAGAAGTTCACAGTGAAGGGGGAAGAGGCTTAGGAGGGGCAGTGAGGGGAACTACTGAGACTCAGCGTGGGGAAAGCTAATTCTGGGCTAGGAAGGGGCATCCCAGCAGTTCCTAAGGCCATTCCTATGGCATTTTCTCTATGGCTGGAGCACTGTGCTCTCCTTTCTCCAGCCTCCCAGTAGCTGCCTGTCCACCAGTGCCTCCTGCCCCTCCCCCACGTGGTAGCTAGCTCACATGCTCCTGCCCCTCCCCTGGCCTAGGCATCTCTGCCAGGACCCACAGTGGCTAGAAGGTGAGACAGGGCTGGGGAGTCACATGAATGGCTGCCTCTCCTGGCTGACTGGGGGGCATACACTATGCCACCGCTGTGTGGTCCCTGCTGGCCAGCAGGGCCGCTACAGCCAACCAAGTGAAAGAAGATGGGAATAGGAGAGCCGTTCCTACCTGCTCCCTTGCAGCCAGTCCGATCCTGTTGCTATGGTGGCCACTCCAGTCCATCCTCTAGGGCCCAACAATATTTCCAGTGGCAGGGCAGTAGCCCCCACTGCTCCTCCCCCCATTCTCCCGCCCCTGGTTTTTAAAAGGCACCACTGTTTTTGTAAGTGTTTCACATGTCAAGCTCTAATCTCCACCTTTTCCTTCTTGCCACTAGGAGGGAGACTAAACCAGGTTTATCTTCTGACCAATAAGGTTCCAGGTATTTCATTTATTTGGAAAAGGATCCCAGCAGTAACTGTAAATACACTGAACCTGACCTCTTCTACTGCTGCTAATAGTCCTTGGTACTCATCCCCGCACTCCGCCATTACATCTATTCATGTCTGCTTTAAGGGACAGAGACAATGTGGCAGCTCTGAACCATTCACTCATCACTTCCCACTCTATCATGCATGTGATGGACAATGGGAGTGTGGTATGTGATCAGAATGAGAAGACCTCTGAACAAGTACCTGGATTCAACCAAAAGCCACTTTGCAGCTCTGGTGCCACAGATCGAATACCCATCATGTGTGTAGTCCTGGAGTATCTTGCTATTTTTCTTCTGCTGTGTATTGTAGGAGATCCGATTGTCACCCACTCCAAAAACAGGCAGGAGGGTCCTTTGTGGCTTCACCAGTGTCCTTTTATTTACAGTGCAACCCCCCCCCCCCACCAGCTAGGTACAGTTATAACAGACTCTGCTCAGGGAGACAGTTCACCGCTCAGGAAGGCCACCCCCTTCCTGGCTCACAGGGATCCGGAGTCTCAATACTCTGTCTGTCTGTCTCTTCCTTCCTTCCTCCCAGGCCTTATATCCCCCAGGGAGGCTGCCAGGTGTAACAACTTGAGCTTGAGCCCTCTGCAGCCCAGGTGGCTGATTAGCCTTTCCCCGCAGAGGCTTTTCTGCTCTTAAAGGGGCAGCAGGGCTGGCTCAGTCACTCCTGGCCAGCACCCTGCCACAATATATATACGCTTGCTGCCTAATCTGCTTAACCTTATGTCAGAGTATCTTTCTTTGTGGCTTTCGTGTCACTATCTCCCAGAACTTCTAATGGTTAAATCTGAATGATCACATGGACTGAACCCACCAGGAACCCAAAACCAAAGCCCTAGAGCAGGGGTCTCCAAACTACGGCCCGCGGGCCGGATGCGGCCCGCGAGGCCCTCTCATCCGGCCCGCGGAGATCTTTTTGGCTATTTAGGGAATTTTTGGCTCTTTTGAGCTTTTCGCTGGGACGGCTCCGCGCTGGGGCCTGGAAGCGCCGCGCGGGCCGCCAGCCGCGGGGCCGGGACCCGCCGCGTGCTCGGCTGCCGCCGCGGGGCCGGGACCCGCCGCGTGCTCGGCTGCCGCCCCGGGGCCGGGACGCGCCGCGTGCTCGGCTGCCGCCGCCGGCCAGGGACAGCTCAGAGCTGGGGCCGGGACGCGCCGCACCGCCACGCAGTTACAGGGGGCGAAACAAGGAGCCACCCACTGCCAGGCGGCGAACCGGTCTGTGGGGAGAGACCGGGTTGAGCGGGTCAGTTGGGTGGGGGAGAGACTGGGCTGGGTGGGTCAGTTGGGGGGTGGGTGGGAGGGAAGGAGGTTTTGGGGTGAGAGACCTGGCTGGGTGGGTCAGGTGGGGGGGGGGGTTAGAGAAAAGGAGGTTTTGGGGTGAGAGACCTGGCTGGGTGGGTCATTTGGGGGGGGGTTGGAGGAAAGGAGGTTTTGGGGTGAGAGACCGGGCTGGGTGGGTCAGTTGGGGGGTGGGTGGGAGGGAAGGAGGTTTTGGGGTGAGAGACCTGGCTGGGTGGGTCATTTGGGGGGGGAGGGGTTGGAGGAAAGGAGGTTTTGGGGTGAGAGACCTGGCTGGGTGGGTCATTTGGGGGGGGGGTTGGAGGAAAGGAGGTTTTGGGGTGAGAGACCGGGCTGGGTGGGTCAGTTGGGGGGGGGGTTGGAGGAAAGGAGGTTTTGGGGTGAGAGACCGGGCTGGGTGGGTCAGTTGGGGGGTGGGTGGGAGGGAAGGAGGTTTTGGGGTGAGAGACCTGGCTGGGTGGGTCATTTGGGGGGGGGTTGGAGGAAAGGAGGTTTTGGGGGGAAGAGACCTGGCTGGGTGGGTCAGTTGGGGGGTTGATGTGTAGTGTTCATGTGTAATGTTCATGTGTAGTGAACAGGTGTTCATGTGTAGTGTTCATGTGTAGTGTTCATGTGTAGTGAACAGGTGTTCATGTGTAGTGTTCATGTGTAGTGTTCATGTGTAGTGAACAGGTGTTCATGTGTAGTGTTCATGTGTGGTGAACAGGTGTTCATGTGTAGTGTTCATGTGTAGTGAACAGGTGTTCATGTGTAGTGTATCAATGTGTTATTAAATAATAACTGAATAAAATAATATTAAATAAATAATTAAAAACAACATCCATGTTTTGATTCTTTTTTATTTGGACCTCGAGTGTGTTGTCGGCCCCCGAACTGCTATTTGATAGCTAATGCAGCCCTCGGGCTGAAAAGTTTGGAGACCCCTGCCCTAGAGCCACCGAGTTGCAGCTGCCACTAAACACACCGCCTTTGCCTCTTGATTTGTCTTCTTCCTTAGGAAAATGTTATACAGTTTGGATTTGTTTTTAAATATTTTGCTGCAGTACAATGAATTAAGCAAAGCGAGACAGAATCAAAGGCAGCAGTAGCCAGTGGCACTAGGATGAAATAAAACTGTCAAGGCAAGTGAGGAAGCACAGATGTATCAAAATAATTTCTGAATATTTTTGAAGGAGTTTTTTTTCCCTCTTATATGTGTATTGCCTCCAGCAGTTCATTGGAACTGAGAGCTGGAATCAAAAACTTGGTCCACTTTGACTGTCAAAAGCAAACACTACTTTATCCTTCTCACTAAATACTGTCCTTTATAACATATATGCAGATAAAAAGGCACAGGGAACAAAATAATTTTCATGCTACCACATTACAGCCAAATGGGAGTCACTAATAACAGTTTAGCCTTTATTCCAAACCTTCGGCACATCATTAAACTGCTAATAAGATGTTGAGTATTGTATTGTATGCATTTAGATAGAATTATTGGATTTTATTTTTTACATTGAGACAAATTTTGCTCTGGTGCCGTGGGACAAATCCAGAATAAAATCAATCAATCTCAGTGGAGTAACTCCTGATTTACACCTAAGTAACGAAGGGCAGATTTTGCCCTTCAATCTTAACATTTGTAACAAAAGAGTACATAAATGAGACATAAAAATAATGATTTCTCTTCCATCTCTTCAGATTGTAAATGGTGTGTAACTGACATATAAAGACAAGGACATGGACTCTTCAATAATCCAGCTGCAGACAAGGATTCAGTTAAAACAAAGGATGCTTTTAATCTTTTGGTTTGTTTTTTGAGTGGTTAGAGCATGTGCCTGCAAATCCAACAGGGATCAGCTGCAGTTCCACATGAAAGTAAAGGAACTTCTCCCAGGATTCCACAAGGCCAGAGAGTTCAACACTAGATCTGATGTTTCCCCGCAGACCTGCCACTCTTCCGACGAGCTGCATGCCATACTTGGTTGAATCCCACCAGCATCCTACATGATTCCTTGTATGATTCCTATACTATTACTTCATGAAGTGAAAACTAAATTAAAGAGAATGGAGAGGATTGGCATGATCAAGAAAATCTCTGAGCCAACAGAATGGTGTGCTCCAATACCAGTGATAAAGAAAAGTGGAAAAATACATGTCTACAGACTTGCTGAAGCACTAGTGAAAAAAAATATATCCTTCCAATATGGGATATCTTCCTCCCCAAAGTGAAAGGAACTGAACTATTTGCCATGCTGGATGCCTCAAGCAGATTCTAGCGAACTTCTATAGTCAAAGGAAGTGCTAAATGGCCCACATTTATCACCCCTTTAGAAGATTATGCTTTCAATAATTTCTCCAGAAACTAAAATGCACTTTTGTTCACTTCAGTATTCTAGAAGAACTAGGGACAGACAACAGACCACAAATCACTGCAGCAAAATTTAAGTCATTCCACATTACCCACAAGCAAATGAAGAGGCTGAGAGAGCTGTACAGACAACCACGAAATCCTATTCCTGGTCTTCTGTGTTACAGATCAACACCAATGATGGCTACTGGATATAGTCCAGCACAACTTCTCATGGGAAGACAACTCAGAACTACTGTCCATCTTTGGACAAGAAGCTATTTCCATGGTGGCCAGACATGAAGAGAGTAGCCAATAGTATAAAAAGGCTAAAAGAGCTTATGAACACTTTTACAAAAGACACTCAGTTAGAGAACTGCCAAGTCTAGAACTGGTGACCATGTTCATGTCAAATTGGCTGAAGAAGAAGGATGGACACAACTCCAGCTGTTGTGAAGAAAAAGAATTCAATCTCACATGATTTGGGTGCTGAGATTGACAGTGGAGAGTTCAACAGAAACTGTCAAAATCTACAGTTCATTCCTCAGACAGAACAATCAACAGAGCAAACTCTACAGTTGGCAGATGTAAAATAAGACTATGACAACGACTCAAGGATTCCAACCGACCACAACCAGTCATGGCAACTAACGGACAGTCAAATGACCAAGTTGTTACACGTTGGGTTGTGTAATTAGAAAATCAATGTGATTCACAGACATTTAACAGATTGATACGTACTAAACTTGAAAGACATGTGATAGTGTAATATTGTAAATGACAGGAATGTGGAATTTAAGGGAGAAATGTAATGGAAAGTGTGGCAAGGGGGCCCCCCTGGGCACCCCAGGCTCCAGTCCTCTGGGCAGCTCCCCCGTTTGGGTTTGGCCTCTCGCTGGTTAGGGAGGGCTAGCTCCCTCCTGGGAGGGGCTCCTTCCTGCCTCCCTGCCTGCTGGCAGCCTCTCTGTAACTGCCTCTCACTTGCCTTGACCTCCTTCTGCTTCCACAAACTCAATCTCCTAACTCCTGCCTCCAAACACACTCCTCACACCCACACCCCTCTCTGGGGAGAAGTCTCTTTAAAGGGCTCTGGCTGCCTCCTTAACCGGTCCCAGCTGGCCCTGCTGCTGGCTGCAGCAGCCTTTCTCAGCTGGACCTAATTTACCTGCAGTTTTCCCCTCTCACCACAGCCTTCCAGCCCTGGGTTTACCACAAAAGCTAAACTATATTATACTGTTCACTGTGTGTAATGGACCTCAGACATACCAGGCAGAGCATTAAAGGATCTTATGATCAATCCATTTGGTGTGTATAAGGCAGCTGTGTAGACAGTCCATATCATGTACAGGAACATGAGAGGGATGTCCCCTTTAATCTGAGAATCTTGATGAAATTTTCATACTCTGCATTCTTCCCCTGAAGACTGCCTTATTTCTTCCTCCATGGCAGGGCACTTTCCTCATGCCCTTCTGCGATGAGTTTGGCTGGCACTATTGCAGTAAACAGGATAGCAGCATATGGGCCCAGATAGTACAGGGATGTCAGTAGCAGCAGCAGTGGTTTTTGTGCCTTTTGTGACCCTCAGAAGTGAGCTATCAGATAAATCACCACCATCTGTGGAAATTAATGCCAATATTTAGTGCCATTCCCCAGTGCTCATATCCATGGACTATAGATCCTACTTTTATAGCTTTGTTTAAAAGAAAATTCTTCCCCCGCTCATCCTTGGTGGGCCATATTCATCATGACTGGCAAATATGACTCGTACCAGCAATAGTTGGGGCAGTCAGCTACAGCAGTGTTATGTGGCATGTTCAGTCCATGTGAGCATGCTTTATATAAGCCAAGCACAGCAAATCTGGAGGTGGGGAGAGCACATGACCCTGGATGTCCCCCTTGCTTCTCCTCTGATGACCAGGGCTGGAGAGAAGTACTGTGCCATAGCTCTCCAAAGCTGAAGTGTCAATAAGCGTTTCTTATTTAAAGTGTTTATGGTAATAAGGAAAGGGAGTTTTGAAACTTATCTTTCTCTTTCCTTTGTGCCTGTAAGTCCAATGGTACATCGGTCTGTTTTTATCAGCAACGTTTGGCATGCTAGCCTTGAGGGGTGCCACCACCATGCCCACAGAACGCCTGACCTGAGGAAGAGGAGAAAGAAGAGGACAAGGGAAGACATGTTCTGTGAGATCCTGCAATCCATGCTGCCTCAGACCTGAACAACCAGACCACTGGAGGGCCAATATGACCATCAGCATGGAGAAAGACAGAGGACAAGAAAAAGATCCAGAAGTCCCAGCAACACAAGGAAAGACAAATGCTCCAGGACATAATGGGTCTTCTCAGGAAGAAGATTCAAATGCTGCAGACCTTGGTTAACCTACAGGTCTAAAAATTCCAGACTCTCCACTTGTCGTAGTCCTTGGAGTACTCCCTGGTCATCTCTCCCTGCACCCATCTAACATACCATACCATGTGGCATCAGTATCCCCATCACTCTACACTGGACAACAGCAAGGAAATCTTCAGCTTCATATACACCAACCATGGTTCTCCCAGGTCAGAGTATGTGAAGCCACAACAATTATATCTGTGCACTCAAATGGACATAAATGCTTACTTTCCTTCTAATTTTAATTTTTCACCCCATTAAGTTCTGTTATAAATTTGTACAACATCGTCTGTGTGGTTTTTTCCTCTTGCTCAAAGTTCTATTTTTGGAGACTGAAATTGTCTTTCTTAGTTCCCAACAAGTATTGCAGAATGCACAGTGGTAGTTAAAGAACAAAGTTCTTGCAAATGCACACCAAGTAGCACATAATTCAGAGCTTACGGAAAACACACTCATAGAATCATAGAAGTGTAGGACTGGAAGGATCGTAACAGGTCATTTAATTCAGTCCCCTGCACTCAAGAGAGGACGAAGTAATAGCAGATAAACCATTTCTGACAAGTGTTTGTCTAACCTTGTCTTAAAAACCTCCAATGGCAGATTCTGCACCTCCTTCACGGCCAACCTAAACTTCCCTTGCTGCAATTTAAGCCCACTGCTTCTTGTACTATCCTCAGAGATTAAAGAGAACATTTTTTTCACCCTCCTGGTAACAACCTTTTATGTACTTGAAAACTGTTATCATGTCCCCCCCTTCTCCAGTCTTCTCTTCTTTAGACTAAAAACAAGTTTTTCAGACTTTCCTGATAGGTCATGTTTTCTAAATCTTTAATCATCTTTGTTACTCTTCTCTGGACTTTCTCTAGTTTGTCCAAATATTTCCTGAAATATGAACTGGACACAATATTCCAGCTGAGCCCTTACTGGCATGGAGTAAAGTAGAAGAATTGCTTCTCGTGTCTTGCTTATACCAGAATGATGTTTGCTTTCTTGCAAGTGTTACACTGTTGACTCATATTTAGCCCCAGATCCAACGTAACATACATTGACCACAGTTTGTAATGGAGACAAGGCTTAAGGCTCTACATTCTATTCCAGGATTGGATGACATATAGTAACAGGACTTCATCTCCATTTGTAAATTCTGCATGTGTGTGATTTAGTGGAGGACGGTGGGCCAACTATAATCATAGCAAGTAAATACAAAATGTGTTGATTTTAAGGGATTTTACCTCAGGTTACACTGTCCCGCAGTGTCTGTATGGAGCCATGTAAAATTAGAGTAAGTGTAGAATGACATTTTCAAGAGTACTCATCCTGTTGAAGTCAACAGGAGTTTTATTACTGACTTCTATGGGAGTAGCACTAAACCAATGCTGGTTGTTTTTGCAAACATTACCCAGGATCTCCACAAAGTTTCACCATTACTGATCTGAAAACTTGTGTTGCATTTTAATTAAATGGTCCTTTTGTAAAAAAGCCAAACAATGTGTAAAAAAGAACTAATGATTGGAGACGGGGCAAATCCACTAACTTATCATCTTGATTTGGGATCCCTCAAAGCTCAAAGAGCGATTTGGTTCCTATGTGCTATGTTCTAATTCATACCCATCTCCCATGAGGTTGTTTGTAGGTGAAGGACACATTTAAGGAGCTCTGTCTGCTATGCCAATGAAATAAAATAGCTATGCAGCACATAGCAAACTAAGTTGTCATTTCATGAATATTTCCTGAGGAGTCTATTCTCCCCTCACTATGCATGAGACTGAAGAGAAGAATGGACATCTTTAACATTTATTGTTGCTGCCAGCCACCATCTTCCCAAAGGCCTCAGGAACAGTAGTAAATAGGTAGCACAGATTTATGTGTTGACCTTCTAAAACAATCACTTATAAAATAGAAGTAAGAAGTCTTTCCCTCTCATACTGATAGGTATTTAAATGTGCCCTTGTTTTTTCTACACTGAGCCCATCCATCTATAAAACATGCTAGAGAATTTTCAAACTTTAAAGCTCATGTGGGAATTTGCTGATGGAAGAGAATTACCAGATGAATGTTAAAAATATCCCTTCCGATTAGCTGCTAGCTCTAGAGATAGGTAATTTTCCGACTTTAAAACCTACATGGGAATTAGATAAGAAAAGAGAATCACCAGATGACTGTTTAAAACAAAAATTCCCATCTGATTAGTTGAGAATTCCTGGAGACAGGTAAATCAACTGCTTCCTCTTCTGGGGAAAAGATCTTTGTGTCAGCAGCTACCAGCTGCACAGGTGAAGAAGGCTGGTGCATTTGCTATGACTGTGACTCGTAGAATTATGCCCACAGTAAAATGGATTCTGCTTCCTACTAGTGAAAATTTTATACAGGGAAAGAAATAAAATATCTGAGAGTAAGCAAGAATTTTTATCATTCATTGATTCTTACTATTTGTAGAGCTATTCTACTTTACACTCTATTTTAATTGTCTTTTCTTCTTCAGTCTATGTTCAAAACTTATTATGAAAAGGGGAATCTTGGGTCTAATGGTTAGAGCCTAGGACTAAGAGTCAAGACTCTGGGTTCTGTTCCTGGCACTAGCACTCAGCCTGCTGTTTTTAGAGTTGATAACTGTAAATCTCTAGTATTCTGGGATGAATGCAGCTGTATAGCTAAGGGCAGAGCATTATTATTTGTACATTAGGGGTATTGCAGTGAGTGCTGATGATCTGTAATTTCCATTGAATTCGGCAGCTATTAGAGTTTGGCCCAGGTGAAATACATTTATGGTAAAAAGATGAATGTATGTGTATATAGATCTACCTATTCCTTATGCTTATGATATAGGTCCATTTCTATTATAGAGGTATTATTATAAAACAATTCCCATGACTAGTGAAATATTTTCAAGCTGGTAGGTAAGTACACATGAACATAAAAGTGTTTGGTGTGTGTCATCAGAGGGGAAGGCACCATTGTACCCAGTCTCCAACCATGCCCTGCCATACCAAGTTCTAGTCCAGGAGGGTTATTCTTTTATAACAAAGGTTAACCAACAAACACAAGGCAATCTTAAATCAATACCTGGCTCCCTAAGCTTCAGCGCCACCCTTCCCCAGTATCTCTGGCTCTCCAGCTTCTAGCAGCTTCCTTATCTCCTCCAGCTTGGCTCCACTGTTGGAGCTACACCCATGGGTGCTTCTCGGAGCCCTCAGCCCCCTTGCTCCAGGGACCCACCACAGAAATTAGCTCTGCTCCAGTATGGCCTCTACGGACCTAAATATGGCCGTAGCCTGCCTCAGTCCTTCCCCCGCCCCCCACCTGCCTACTGGCAGCCCTTTATAGGCCATGGTATAACCCAACCCTCTGGATTAGGTTCTCCTGCTCCAGCCCAGGGGAGCTGAGCTCAATCTATCCACGGAGACCAGCTACCCTGTAACAGTAAGATATTGTCACTGAGATGGCTACACAGTATGGAAGTTAATGTTAGAAAAATGGGTTGTGGCAGATACTTAATATAATGCTACTGGTAGAGCAATTTTTCATGCATAGAGTTCTAAGGATGATAATAATTCTTGCCATTTTACAGAGATGAAAATTGAGGCATATATAGAGAAAATGACTTGCTCAGCATTACACAGCAGAACCAGAAATTAAACCCTCACCACACTCTGATGCACATGGGTAACTTTATGCACTTTCATCAATTCACATTGTTGCTGCAGTAGTAACACTGAGCCACTGAAACAAATGTGAATACACAAACCAATCTATGATCACAATTTCTTTCACAAATGAATTGCATTGAATTCTTATTTGTTACTAAGGCCCATTTTCTTCCGGCTCATTTTTATAAACAAAAAATTCTCACTTTAACCGCATCTTTTCTCCCAATGACCACCGCTTCCTCCAGTCTGCTGCAGGATAAACATTTAACAAAAATTGACAGTTCTCTGTGAGGTGAAAGTGCACATGGCATGTGTCCTAAAGTCACACAAATGCCAGTTTACTGGAGTATGTTTTCAAAATGATTCTCAGAAAAATGCATGAGCAAATCCCATTTTAACATGCACTGATTTAGTGTCATAGAAGTTAAGGCGAACAAGTACCATCAGATCATCTAGTCTGACCTCCTCTATATCACTTGCCACCAACACCTCTGCGCTGTAAACTCAATAACCAACATTAGACCAAAGTATTACAGCCCACAAGAGACTGTACTAAACTATTATGTGTCACAGGCAGAGAATAAGAGAAACTGAGGTCAGGGGTGAAAGTAAGTCAAAAGGGAAAGGGCTTAGGTGGAAGGGGCAGAGCTGGGAGGTTCAGCGTCCCCCCCAGCCAACCCATCCACACTGCCCAGGGTTCCAGAAGCAATTTAAAAGGGCCCAGGGCTACTGTAGCAGCGGCCAAAGCCCCAGGCTCCTTAAATTACCATTTCCCCTTTTGTGCCCCCCCCCCCACACACACACACTTTGGCGGCCCTGTTGGTAAGGTCCATACCGGCAGGGTCACCAATGGGGAAGGGGAGTGATGAAAAAACGCTGCCCCGGCAGGTTGCCACCCCTTTCCCCTCCCATCGGCCCTGCCGGTACGGACCCTACCAGCAGGACTGCTGATGGGGAAAGCAAAAGGGGCAGGGACCTTAAAGTGCTGCCACAGCAATGCTTTCATGTGGGCTGTGTAGGGGCCAGTACTGGCTTCTTAGCTGTACGTCACAGTGGCCGACTTTCACCCCTGACTGAGGTCCACTTATACCCAAAGCCCCTGCAATGTCAGGGAATTAATTAAATGAGATAATCCTGGCCTGGGAATCACACCCACACACGTCAGAAGAGGGTGAAAGAACCCCCAGGTCATCTGACCTGGGGGGGAAAGTCCTCCCCAACCCCACTTATGGTGATCAGTTAGACTCTGAGCATGTGAACAAGAACCAGGCAGCCAGACACATGGCAGACAGAATGCTTGGTGCCACCTCAAAGCCTGCTGGCATTTGTATGTGCAGTAATTCCTCAGCACCACTTTGGAAATTTATCACATACTGTTTGTGCGGGGGCACCTGTGAAGTTGAGTACTCTAGAGGTAATAGAATTTTTTTTGTAAAAATGGTTTAATGTTGTGCATATTAATTGAAGTTCCTACACTGCTGAAAGTGAACACACAGAGGACTCGGATTATTATTCCATATTTTAAATAAAAAAATGTATGTACATTTTGTTATTACAATACATTGCTTAAAACAATACATTTCCCCAACCAATATATTTTCACTCAGACGGGGCCGTAGCTTTTACTCCTTTTGAAGCCAATGTGAGTTACCCATGGAAAGGAAGGCTGCAGATACAAACTTTAAGCTGTATATATTTTTATTTGCTGACAACCAGTTTTATTAGTGTTGTACAAACACAAAAGATGTTTGTGTTGTACTCTCAGGCCAAATTTTTTAATAGTGCTTGAACTCCCTAACCTCTCACTGACCTAGTAGGGGTCTGGGTTTTGGTTTCTATTTTTAAATGTTTATTTTTTACCTACCTCATTGCCTTATATCTTCCAAAAATATCCAGTTTATATGTTTATTTGAATTTGACTGCATAATTTTGGGCAGAAATCCGTTATTTCATTGGCACCAGCAAACACATATGATTTATAAATGCTCTTTTAAACAGCCACTTTAATTTGCAAGCTGTGTTCCCACACTGTGTAAAGCAGCCTATGAAAATAAACCTCACACAACCCTACCGCTATGTGCCACTAAGGAATGAACTGTGGAGAGCATGAACAAAAAGTGATAGAGGCTGTAATTTTCTAGAACACTGCATACGATAAATGCAACTGACATTCCCTTTAAAGGAAACTTGACACAGTTTCAGTTTTCTCCCCCGGGGCTTATTTTAAACTTTAAAAAAAAGTTCATGAAAATATATGATCAATGTGTTTAATCTTTGTGTCAAAACTAGAATCCCTAGCCATAAATAATCAGATGATGGTTCAACCTTCAAGAAGATAAGATGTCATGAAGGGATCATAATTAAAAGGCTTTGTGAATTTTTTTTTAATTCAGAAATGTGCCCTTTTTGTAAATCAGGCAGTCTTTTGACGTATCAAAAGAATCAGAGTCTGAGAAAGATAGTCTTTAAATTCTAGGGCCGACATCCATAAAGCTACTTAAGCACCTAAACCCCAGGCTTAGGTGCCTAAGTCTTGAGGTTATATGCCTCAGATCCATAGGTGTGCACACAGGGTGTGCTGGATGTGCCCAGGCACACCCTAATGTCTCAAAAAAAAGGGGGGGGGCTTTCAATGCAGAGTCCGGCGCCTTTAAAATAAATAAATAAATAAAATTCCCTGGGTGCACATCCCAATGAAATGTGCTGCGCACGCCTATGCTCGGATCCAAGTTTTGGCTCCACTGTGAGCCACAGAAATCCTGCTGACCCCTTTGGGTGCCTAACTCACTCAGTGTCTAAGTTTTCAGGGTAAAAGTTGCCTAGATTTCTGTTTCTGGGCATATGCATTGCTGCCTCCCTCTATGCATCCAGATGTCTATCTCCTGTCTTACTCAAGAGCTATACACAAACTGGAAGAAGACAGACTATGTCAACTGCCTAAGTCACATGTGGCAGGTGTGCTTACAGACTGCTTACTGGATTCTGTCCCATTCAGAATCCAGCCGGAAGAGGATTAGATGGTGGTGCCCATTTTATAGTTTTTAGCCTAGCGGCTAGAGCACTTACCTGGGGAAACCCAGGTCCAATTCCCTCCCTCTGCTTGAGGGAGATAAAGCACTTGAACAAACATCTCATCCATCTCAGAAGCACTGAACTGCAGACTAATTTGACAGTCTCTCCTGTTGAAGCTGTTTCTCTGTGAATAACTAAATAGTGATGCAACAAGACTGAGATGTTGTAGTTCAGTGGGAGTTGTTGGAGATCTCCAGTCCAGTATCTTTGAGCCAATCTCCTTTAATTATTTATCCACAATGGAATAGCTTCAACGAGGGATCCAGATAGCAGAGAGCTTGTGTGCCAGTGTACTGTTAGCAGCTACAGAGGCCCTTTTGGGAACTAGCACCCTAGTCACTTAGAATTTGCAGAGCATTGGGTTAATTAGAATCAGAGGGAATTAGGTAGTCTGATTGGGTTTGGAAGGTTAGTGTGGATCACTTGTACCTGCAGGGAATCTGATGAGCTAATGGGGTAATTAGATCACCAGGTGGATAGTGAACCAGGGAACAGGGACACTTTTATCTGTTACTAGATTGCATTGTACCTGAGGCACAATTCAAGAAATAATAATAATAAAGAGAAACTGAGGTCAGGGGTGAAAGTAAGTCAAAAGGGCAAGGGCTTAGGTGGAAGGGGCAGAGCTGGGAGGTTCAGCGTCCCCCCCAGCCAACCCATCCACACTGTCCAGGGTTCCAGAAGCAATTTAAAAGGGCCCAGGGCTACTGTAGCAGCGGCCAAAGCCCCAGGCTCCTTAAATTACCATTTCCCCTTTTGCGCCCCCCCCCCCCACACACACACTTTGGCGGCCCTGTTGGTAAGGTCCATACCGGCAGGGTCACCAATGGGGAAGGGGAGTGATGAAAAAACGCTGCCCCGGCAGGTTGCCACCCCTTTCCCCCCCCGTCGGCCCTGCCGGTACGGACCCTACCAGCAGGACTGCTGATGGGGAAAGCAAAAGGGGCAGGGACCTTAAAGTGCTGCCACAGCAATGCTTTCATGTGGGCTGTGTAGGGGCCTTTAATAAAGTTATTAAAGAAATAAACCAGAGTACCAGCTGGTGAAAATCAGCATAGCTCCACTGACTTCAGTAGAACTTAATTGACTGACACCAGTTGAGGATTTGGGTCTCTATGTGAGTACATATGAGAGGAGAAGATTTGGGCTTCCATAACAAGCCCAAATAATAATAAAGACCCTTGGTGAAGGCACCTAGTGGTGTGTGTGCATGTGTGCGGATGCTGTTTAATCACCAGGAGGGCATATTAGGTGGGGTTTCTGGGGCATATTCACACCTTGCTTTAGCCAAACATTCCAAACAAAGGGATCTTTGTCAAGTCTCAGGACTTAGCTACACTTGCAAGTTATACTGCAATAAAGCCACCCAGAGCTCTCTACCTCACTCCCCATCCACACTGGCAAGGCACGTAGAACGTTCTGATTCCACCATTAGAGCGCTCCTGGTAATCCACCTCAGTGAGAAGAATAACGTTTGATGCGCACCCGTTGGAGCACCATGGCAGCAGTGTGGACGCCTAATGCGCTCTGATCGGCCTCCAGAAGTATCCCACAATGCCTGTTCTAGCCACTCTGGTCATCAGTTTGAACTCTACTGCCCTGGCCTCATGTGACCAATCATCAGACCCGCCCTTTAAATTTCTTTTGAAAATCCCCTTCCTGTTTGCTCAGCCAGGCGTGGAGTGCTCTCAGCGAATCTTTCCAGGTGACCATGCCGCCACGCGCCAGGTGATCCCCAGTATGGAAGAATGGTGAGGTGCTAGACCTCATCAGTGTTTGTGGGGAGGAAGCTATGCAGTCCCTGCTGCGCTCCAGCCATAGGAATTACGATACTTATAGGCAGATATCAAGGCTATGATGGACAGGGGCCATGACTGGGACACAGTACAGTGCATTTAATGACAAAAAGGGGGATGGGGAGTTTACACACAGTAACAGCCTCTGATCTCATAAAGGTCTTAATAATATTCCAAGTCAGAGTACCAGCTGGTGAAAATCAGCATAGCTCCACTGACTTCAGTAGAACTTAATTGACTGACACCAGTTGAGGATTTGGGTCTCTATGTGAGTACATATGAGAGGAGAAGATTATGTTGAGATGGGAAGGAAAAGAAGGTGAAGTCAATTTTCTTTCCATAACAAGCCCAAAGAAACTAGTTCTGTCACATTATAATCAAACTGCTTAACTCCTTAAAGGTGCTAAATGATAAATGACAGTGAGGAATATTAGAAGACTTCACTCATCTATATATGCAACAGATTTAATTACTTCATGATTCCACTCACTTGATGATTCACACACACACAAATTCCCCTCCCTGCTTCCTAACAAAGTTTTAATCACAGAGAGCTATTCCCAGGTCTCATCTTAATAATGCTTCATTATTGGCAGAGATGGGTTCAAGCTCAAAAGTCAGATCCAAGTTTTGATTCCTCCATTATCAAAATTTGAATCCACATCTTAGTTTAGATTTCAAACATTTCCAAAGTTTGGGAGGGCTCAGCTTCAGGGCTTTTGGTTCAAACTCATCTCTTAACTATGTTTATAAAATACATATCCTATTATGTTAGGAAGCAATCTAAAAGTATTAAAGTTAAAATGACAAGTGTTAAAATAGATGAATAAAATGTATATTGTTTGACATTCTTGCATTTTACTGCAATTCTTTACTTGTTAATTTGCAAAATTCAGTAATATCCACTCAATCTCTTTTATGAACTAGCGAAGTGCCCCTATAATTGGAAGATGCCAACATTTCATGCTGCTCGTAGCTTGTCTGAATAAATACACTATCTGTTTATAGAAATGGGAAGGAAAAAGTATTGTTATCATGCTGAAAAATTCAGTGTTCATTCTGACGGGAAATAGCTAGGTAGGAAGAGAAGCAGTCGTTGACTTCCCTAAAACCTGCAGAAACAAACTGCGTAGGCGTGTACTGCCAGTCAGATGAAATAATTCAGGCTTGTATTAAATATTAGGGAGTCAGTCAGGGCTTCTTTATCTAGCTCCCCATATCTGTTAGGAATAATCTGAACAGGGGTGTCATTAAAAGCCAGAATACTGGTTTACAATAGCACTACTTTTGCTGCAATAGTTGTATGTGAATTGTGAGGAAAATTAACATGGGGCCTAAATTTTGCTCATATTATAAGGACGGCCTGAGGGACAATATTTATCATCATGGATTCTTCTCTCTTTCTGACCAGGCCAGATTAAGGAGGGATCAATGAGAAATCTTTTATTTGACCTTAGCATTCATTGAATCTACTTTTTTTGAAAAGTTGCTTTGAGGTTTTAAAGAGTCTTAGCATCCCAATATTTAATACCCACAGAGATCTGTTTAAAGAGAAATGAAGTACATAATAAAGGGAAGTTATGGAAAGTTAATAGGAAAAGTATTTCACCTTTGTCCTAGTTATGTTAGTCATGAGGTAATGTTTCTGTCAGATCAAAGTCAATGGAAGTGGGAGTGTTAATGTTAAAAAAGAAACATTTTTTTAAAAATAAATTTAATAGATGCATCAACCAGCCCAAAAATAAGGGAAAGCATCAAAGTAATCTAAAATTGCACTAATTTGGATTTCATTAGTTGCGCAAAAATTATGACTTTCATCCCGTACACAGCCCCTTTTTAATGTTTATGGTGGGGCTGAAATACAATACCTCGGCTCTGAGGTGAATGTCACTCAAGGTACTAAATGCTAGAAAAAGGGAGGCTGTAACTTGAGTAGATGTGTACTGGAGGCATGTCAAATGGGTATGAGACCCAAAGGTGATCAGCATGTATTGCCAATTGATTAAGGTTCATAGGATTCAGAGGCAATAATCGCTCAAGTGAGGAAGAATTCAGACTATTTATTACATATAGCAGGCAAATAAAAGATACAAGTAAGCCAATTCTACTAAGCAAGGAAGTGATCTTACGCTCCTCCTTTCAGTCGTCGGGAACGCCAGACAGGTGACGATGGAGGGACCCCGAGGCCAACACGCAGCACCATGCACCGGTCTCAGGTCTGCGTCGAAGTTCCACGAGCCAAAGTTTGGGGCTTATTTATACATAAAAACCACTCAGGCTATGTGCAAATTTTCAGTCAACAAGCTCATTAATTACACCTGTTTTGATTTTAGGTACCCAACTTTTATCAGTGTTTATTAATTCGTTTCTAATTTAGCGTCAGATGTTTGAGAAGCAGCTGTCCATGCTAACTAGATAAAAACTCCTCCAAAATTCCAAAGTCATGCTATCTGAACATGCAGGTGTTTAAACAAAAAACTTTCCCAGGCAAGAGTAAGCCAGAGGCCTACTTAACCAAAGAAATAGAAATCTAGGCATGGAAAGGGTAAGTGTGCACGCCACTCCTCGTAACAAGGTCTTCTGGTATATTTCCAGTACAGCACCTCTGAAATTATTTTGCATGTTCTGTGCCAGTGAATCCTAACTTGGATTTACACCCATGAAAAGAACTTACATTTGTGTGAACTTGACTACCACCAGATTTTCTCCTTCTGTTCTCCTTCAAGTTACTGGATGCTCTGTGATTGGTTTCAGAGGGAGTGGTGTAATAGCTGTACATATGCAGTCTCGTTTCCCAGCTCTTTAGACAATAATTTTATCTCTTTCTTTTGAAGACTATTACCCAGAAATGTAGTTTTGACAGATCTTGCAATCCCATGCATTATCTTTGGGAACCATATTGTATTCAGCTGATGTACAGTGAACCAGGGATTATGTACAACTCCAATGGAAAGGATAATCACAACTTCTCCAGGGATCGGAAAAGAGTATATGGGGGAGTGGGAGGAATAAGGTTGATAAGGTTAAGATAAGGGCCAGCCGTTGCAAAAATAGAGTGGTTGAGATTACACAAAGAACTTTCCCATCTCTTGTGCCTGTCTTGGCCAGAACCCATTGAGCAGTGGAGTCACTGCTCCCATCTAGTACTTTTTAAAAAGGGGCCTAAAGGGAAGAAGAAAAGAGGAGGATAAGAATGGCAGTTGCTCTGTCCTCTACTCATTATGCACCAGCTAATGTAGCTGGCCAGAGTCAGAGGGGGAACAACACTGCACTCTCTTTAAGACTAATGTACCTACTATTCCCATTTTCTCTGCTGGGGTGCCACTAGGAGGAATTTCTTTCCGATATTGGCCAGAATAACTCCTAGGCACTCCTGCTGCTGTTTGGTCTCTCCACACACCCTCAGATAAGTCCAATAGTACATAAGCAAAAACCTAATCCTAAGTGACCAGGTTTTTTTGTGTTGTATATGCCATGCCAATCTAAGGCGGATAGGGATATACTGTGAAAAGAGGGGTGACCTTTTTGATTCCAGAGCTATGGTCCAGATGCTCAGCTAATGTATCAGTTGTAACAGCTCCATTTGCTTCTATCGAGCTATGACAATTTACACAAGCTTAGATTCTGGTCTCAGATTTTGGGGTCAAAATTCATCAAATAAATCAAACTAGAAGAGATGGGAGTGTGATCAGCTTTGAGAATTAAAGTGAACCCATCTTCAGCAAAACTTTTTTCTAGTTTAGTTTGGCTTTTGAACAACAGCATTCTAATCTGGAAGTTATTCTAAGCATTTTGTAAACAAATTGTTTGTAAAATTCAGCAATGAAGCCATATGGACTTCACACTTTTTGGATTTTAGTGACTTAATTGCTTGTATTATATCTCCTTCTGTGATAGGAAAATACTATAATGAAATAAGATTTTTGTCCATTTGTTTTTTGGAAGGAAGTGTCAAAGAATTTGGAAGAAGACAAGAAGGTCTAGAGGGGATTTTAACTTACAAAGCTTTTGTATAGTAATGAGCAATGGCATCTGCGGTTTCATTTTCTTTAGTGACTAAACGGCTATCAGGAGAATGAATACAGTAACATTTTGTTTCACAGTTTTTGATTTTAATGTAATTAGCCAGGAGGTAAACAGTTTTGTTAACAGACTAAAAACAGTTTGGATTTCATCATAAGAAGGGCGAATTTAAGCAAGTCACATTATAGGGCAATCACCCTTTCATTATTTATCTACCATAGAACAACCTAGATTGTTGTAGGAGAGCCTGAGGGAGCCCCTTAGCACAGCATCCTATAACTCAGGTCAGAGCACTCTAGGGGGACAGGAAACCCCTATTCAAATCTTTTCTCCTTATGTAGCATGGGGGGGGGGGATTGAATCTGGCTCTCCCACATCCGAGGCAAGTACTCTAATCAGGTAGGTTTCTAAACAATCTGACTCCAGATAGTGGGTTCCCATTCATGGATCGTGAAGAAGAGATATGCTCCTAGTTTCAAGAAGGGGTACAGCTTAATACACACCCCTCTTGTCAGTAGCTCTCTGCCTAATATGCTGGCTTTTATTAATTGCATTCTCAGGTGCATACCTCTCTCCATTCATTGCATAGGGAGTCTAGGGGCTAGTCTCCACTGGGGGGGGGAAGGGGGATCGACTGTAGATATGCAATTTCAGCTACGTCTCTACAGCCGACTTACCTCCCATCCTCACAGTGGTGGCGGCGCGGTCCCCCGTCGACTCCAGATTGAGCCTCTTGACGAGCTGGACTTCCAGAGTCGACAGGGGAGCTGCTGGCGATCGATCTATCACGTCTTAACGAGACACAATAAATCGATCCCAAAAAAATTGATGCTTCCCTGCCATAGTGAGGACAAGCCCTTTGTGTCTAATTCCTGCTTGTGGATTGTACTATTGTTCCTGTGATTTTTCTAGGAGCCTGAAAGTTTGGAATCATGATGCTGAGTGTTGCAATACATAAGCCCCTTTGTGGATTCCAGCCTAAGTGCCTATCAGCATCCTTGGGTGACTAAATACCTTTAAAACTCTGGTTCTAAAGCCTTAGACCACTGCAGCTACGTAGATTTTCCCAGGTCCAACTGAGAACAGAATTTGGCTCATATTCAATGTACTTTCATATCTTCAGAAGCTAAAACATGCCTTTTTTCTTCCTATTTCCATAGATTTATGGGCTCACATCCTCAAAGGTATTTAGGCACCTAATGATCTGGGCCTAACCAACCATATTCTGTTCTGTTTTTTCACTCTCTATGGATCCAATCCCATTCCCCTTCAGGTCAATGGATGTTCTGCCATTGGTTTCAGAGGGAGTGGTGTAACAGCTGTACATATGCAGCCTTGTTTCCTGTCTCTTTAGACAATAATTTCATCTTTTTCTTTTGAAGACTATTACCCAGAAATGTAATTGTGACAGATCTTGCAATCCCATGCATTATCTTTGGGGACCATATTGTATTTAGTTGATGTTCACTGAGCCAGGGATTATGTGCAACTCCAATGGGTAAGATAATCACAACTTCTCCAGCGATCAAAAAAGAGTGTATGAGTGATTAAGGTTCATCACTTAGGTTGTTAACACCTCCAGAGAGATATCACCCCTGGTTCAAACTGGGTCTTCTAGAGACCAATAGACAAAGAAAGGGCTTTTGGCATACAAAGGCTGTGTTTAAATTGACACATGGCCTTCTTTCTGCTCCGGCAACTGGACAGAACCTTCTGTCCAAGGAAAGCCTCACAGAAGGGTTGGTAAGACTTTAGCTTCCTAGGTCCCCCCACCATTGGCAGGTGACTCCTACTATATTTAGTTTGTGTTTCTGTTTATTGTTTCTTAATGTTTGGGGTTTTTTGTAATATATTTAGCTTAAGAATATATGTGCTTATTTAAAAAGAGCTGTGTGGTAACTTATAACTGCTGGTAATACACTGTTCATAGCTCTTGGAGAGAAAGCAAAGCACAGACACTGGTCTTTAGGGAAACTGGCTTGCTGGGGGTTTCACAGTGTAAGCAATGACCTGTGCAGCCTTAAAACCCTGTGTGGGAGAGGGAAAGAGACATGGGTCTCCACCTAAGAGAAGTGATGGCTGGGAATTGGAAACCTTAAGTGACTGCCCTCAAGAGACTATGGAGGGAGAATACCAGTGCAGTTACCCTGATACTGACAATAATGACAGAAGTTAAGGGTACAAATACAATACCTGAGGCACAGGTTACTTTTTAGGCTGCTAGTTATAGGTTGCAGCAGCAGAAAGATATGGAATTGAATAACATATAAAATCAGAATTTCAAACTAGTGTAATTTACATAATGTTAATGTTCCAGTATACTCTTCACATACCACTGTTCAGTACATCTCTCAACCTGCCAAGGGCCAAAAATGAATGACCCTCATTTTTAAAATGTGTGATTAAAAACCACACTGAAAAATACCAAGACAGGAAACTCTTCTATTACTCAAGTTTCATGAATCAGCGTTTCATTCTGATGTCAATAAATTACTGTAATAAAAGAGACTCGACAGTACAGAGGTATAATTTGGTCTAAAACTGAAGGACATCCCTGTTACCGAGGCACACTTGAGATGTATGAGCCAATAGAAAAAAAAAGATATTACTGCCCAGAAACATTGAAGATCTGGCTCTTGATGTTTATCTTGGCACTGTCTCTTTACCCTTGGTGGGAGGAGCGAGGAGGAAGGCTAGAAGTAAAATTGTGATTTTTTTTTTTAGTTCAATGCAATCTGCAAGGCATATTATTTGAAGGGATTTTCCCCTCCTCTATCACCCTGGTATGGCACTGTGCAGTTCTGGAGATGGCTGGGGGAGAATTCTACTGACTGCAGAGCAGCTCACTACCAAAATGGGACTGTGCTTCTCAGACAAGCTTGCAGAGACTCCAGCAATTTTTTGTTGTTGTTTTTGCATTAATGAGAACTCATACCTAGCTTTAGTCTCATAGTTTGCTTCTTGTGCAACAGTTGGGGCATATTGATGTGCTGCTCAAACTGATAAAAAGTCTTCAGGCTGGTCAGGGCTAAGACATAAGGCTCGACTGTGGCTTTTGCAGGCAAAGCCATGTTGGGGATGCTGGTGCATTGCCTGGGCAGCACTTGTGTGAGGCATTCTGCTCCATGCTGAGGCAGGCAGAATGCCTACAGGAGTGGCAACTATGACATCCATAGCGGGTGTGGAGGAGTGTAGGTGCACCTTAACCTCCCCAAGTGCCATTGAGGGCTTTCAGATAGTAGTGGATTCAGAAGTGGCTGGCCCCTGGCCCCCACCATATCCAGGTTTGTGGTGTGGCCCCTTCTTGTCCTCCAGGAATACAAGCACTCCTGTTTATGGCTGCCTTCCGTATGGCTGTACAATGGGGCGGGGGAGTCTCTCTGCATTCTCCACCCATGCAAGATTAAGCTGTGACACAGACCATAGAATCTCAATCTTAGGTTTTTAGAAAGGAAAAGCAACAGCTCAAGCTTTTACTGTGAATTCCCAGTTCAATTCCCTTTATTTTTTTAATGACTCACCTCATGTTATCGCAGGTCCAATAGAGCTCTGAGATAACAGGATAAGAGGAACTATTGCAATGAAAACCTCAAGATATTACACTTGGCAGTTTGCTGGTGTCAAACATTTTAGAATCCACTCAGACACTAACAGCGGCAATTAGCTCAGGTAGAACGTCCTGGCCTACACCAATACTGGAGTCAAAACACTGATTATAAAAAAATCCTACTTAAATAAAAAGACAATGTTTTATCATCAGGACACTCTACTATATAATACTTAGTTGTAACCAGATTCCAGATGAACAGGGAGAAAAAAATACTGAGGCACCAAGACTGCTTCCACTCCATTTATACCTTTAAATGTCCTTACTAATGTCCTGCTTATTAGCATTCAAGGCCTGCAATGATTTCAAGTGCTCAGCACCTGTCCAGATCATGGTCTAAGATTACCCAGTTAGCTAAATGGGACCTCTCTTACCATGTAAAGAGAAATAAATCTTCCATAAAAACTGGGTCAGATCAAAGGTCCATCTAGCTTAGTATTCTGTCATCGGACAATGGCCAATGCCAGTTGTTCAGAGGGAATAAACAGACGAGGCAATCATCAAGTGATCCATTAGCTATCACCCCTTCCCCGCTTCTGGCAAACAGAGACTAGGGACATTTCAAAGCATGAGCAAAGTACTAGATGAATTCATGGAGGATAGGTAAATCAATGTCTATTCACCAAGGTGAGCAGGAGTGCACTCCTGCCCATCTTGGTGAATAGACATTGATTGACCTATCCTCCATGAATTCATCTAATACTTTCCTGAAACCTATTATAGTTTTGGCCTTTGCAACAGCCTCTGGCGAAGAGTTCCATAGGTTGACCATGCATCATGTAAAGAAATACTTCCTTTTGTTTGTTTTAAACCTGCTGCCTATTAATTTCATTTGGTGACCCCTGCTGCTTGTGTTCCTTATTCACTTTCTCCACACCCGTCATGATTTCAGATATTCAGCCAATGGCTAATCCAGCACCATTTATTGTATAGCATATAGACAAAGTGAACTCAGTCCACTAAACTTACTCCACCAGTATCTTCTAGGTGCCTAATTCTAATTTCAGTTGGGTCCGGTTTTTCCTTAGAGACTGCAGTTGAAGAGAGAGGGGTCTAAGCTGCTTAGGCTCTGTAGTAATGGACCAGGATGAACACAGAATGCAAAGTTAGTGAGAGGTCTGAGGCCAAGCAGAACTATTCCCTTCATTCATTTGGGGAGGATAAGATTCTGTTAGGCCTTGATGTGATGGGCAGGGCTAGGTACTGAATCCTGCGAGAGTGAGAATCCCCAAGACTCCTTCAAGAGGGCATGAGATGAGGGTTAGCCCAGAGGAACTGATTTTAGAAAGGCTTGAGTCTGGTTCTGTTTACACCAGATCACTGGATTAAAAAGCATCACTTGAAAGCCAAGGAAATGTTTGCCTAACTGAGTTGACTCATGTCCTGGGAGAAGAAATAAAATCATGAGGGCTGGCGACACTGGATAAAGCTGGCAGTACAACAGTTGTCCTCACCTGCTTGCCACTTTCACACAACACCCTACCTACAGGCAGGGGCGGCTCCAGGTACCAGCGCAGCAAGCGTGTGCCTGAGGCGGCAAGCCAGAAGGGGCAGCCTGTCAGTCGCTGTCAGGGCGGCAGTCAAGTGGCCTTTGGCGGCATTTCTGCAGGCAGTCTGCTGGTCCCAGCAGTGGGTACGGCAGTTTCAGCAGTGGGTACAGCGAAGCTAAGGGACCAGTGGACTTCCCGCAGATGTGCTGCCTACAGGGAGAGGTTTTGTGAAGGGGCTTCTACTGTCCTGAGTGAAGAATACCTCACAGGTTTTGCTACTCCCACAGGTTCATAATTATAGCCAGAATTTATGCTAATTCATTACCCTTTGTCCATTGCAGTGGACAGTATGATATGGCTCTTTGTCACACATTTTTAAATGGACTTCAGTGAACCAGGACTTTAGAGTCACTGCCCTCCATGGCATGATTAAGTGGAACTTTTAATCCTTGAGTCTAGCACAAAAAAATAATTAAGAGGGGATTGGGGGGGGGGGAGAGAACATGAAAACCTTCCTACATGTAATGCCGTTGTTCTTGATGCTGCGATACAGTTGTTTTATCATAGGCTGAAATGACAATTGAAATATTTGTAAAACCTTCAATCCCTACTTTTTGCATTGATGTACTTGCTTCAAAAGAGAAATTGCCAGATCCAAAATAATGTTTGAATAAAAATTAAGATACTTTATTCCAGTATGAATTATTATGAAAGGGGAGGGGGAAAAACTGACCAGAAAAAATCATGAACTGTGATTAAGTTAGAACTACAGGGGTAGTTTTTTAACAAGACTCAGGATTGTGCCCAAATCTTAAACTGAGAAGGTATTTTTATTTATCACAAATGGTTCAGGTAATATGTTTACACAATATGATTGTGACTTCAATAATTAAAAGTCTAGCATGATTTAGAAAGAGACCTTTAAAATCTAGTGTATTTACAGTTCAGCCTACAAATTGCCCAGCTTGATATGTTATATTTAGGAGTTTGAGAGGTAGTGATGAAGTACAGATTGATTTTATTCCTATTTTGTTAAACTATATAGTTTGCTACAAGTTTTCAGATCAAAACAGTCTAGACGCTCTATCCACTAAATTACTGTGAAAAAATGAATAGTCATTTGACTAGAATGTGCAGCATTTTAACATTAGACAGAAATAACATTCCATTCCAGCACAAACTTGTTGCTCAACAGAAAGAACACATACCCTTATAAGGCTGCTGGAAGTCACTTCTCTTGCATGAAGGTAAATCTTTGCCTGAGGTTTCAAATTCCCCACGAATGCAAAGGCAATCAAATTGCTAAGTGACAGACTTATTCTAATGGTTGGAGTTCGGGGGAGGGGGGAGATATCCAAACCCAGATTAGTAAAATCAGCGTTGTTTCCTTTTCCTGAAAATGTTAAGGGGGGGGAGGGGCACTCATTCACAAAAAGGAGTAGAAATATGTGCCACATGGGAATGAGCCATTTTATGGAACAATCCCAAATACTTACAATGCTCAGAAATTACGTAGTTCCTCACGTCAGTGGAAGAGGGGGGCGGCTGTTTTGTTTTGTTTTTTTAAAACTATGAATCATGAAGTTCTGGAGCAGATACAGGGATACTCCTAAAACATTCGTGTGGATCATGATTCAAAGAATGTAGGTGGAACAACATTTACGGTATCCCCATAATTCCTGCTGCCTCAACGCATTCTCCTACCAAGTGCTTCAAAATGCTAAGTATCACTATGAGATCAAATTAATTCATTTAGTTTATTAAATTAAGTGTATATGGGATATTTCACTCTTCTGTTGTCAATGGGATTTCTTAGAATAAAAGATAAAACTAATCATGAATAAAGGTGGCAGAAACCGGCCCATAGTATATACGAACATGGTATATTTTGCAGGCTTGTGGACAGATCCCTGTTCTAAAGAGCTTGCCCTGTAAGTGTCATTTTTACATACTCCTTGCAATGAAGACTTAAGCAACTGCTTATTGAGAAATTAAAGTGCTGACTTATTTTTGTGAGTACTTATACTACTACCACTTAAGATTTAGGTACTATAGTCTCATATATTATACTGTAGGCCTTTGTAACAGAGCTGCCACTTCCTGAACAGTCCTTTATGGCCTTTGCAGCAGCCTTCCTCTAGTCTCCTTTTTCAGAGCCCCCTACAGACTCTCCACAGACTCTCTTTTCAGTCCTGCTATCCAGCACCGGGGGGGAGGGGGGAATTTAATTTAATGTCTTCAAACATAACTACCAACAAAGTCCATTACTGCAATACAAAGGTTCACATGGCTTACCTCTGGTTCTTCTGCCATTCACACAGACCTCTTCCCCTGCCAAGGCCTGCTCTTCACAGAGTTGCCTCTCCTAGCTGCCTCTCCCTGGAGTTTATCCGGCTGGTTTTCTTCTCTTGCTGGTGTGTCCCCTGTTCTGTGGGACAAGGCAGACTATATACTGCCTTCCTCCAGAGAACGCCACCAAATTGGCTTACTCTACACAAGATGGCCCCTTAACCTTGGGTCTTCTCTCCATCCAACTTCTAATTCCTCTCTTCGATTATCAGGCCATTTCCTGGGCCTTTGTTCGTTCCAGCGCCCTGGAATGGGGATCTTCTGGACTCTTCTACATTAAAAGTGCCAGTATATCCATTACAGTCTCGTATTTTATAATGAAATAAACACATTTTTGGTTAAGGAGGAACCAGTATCTCAGTACGTGAGTAATTTTCATTTCTAGGTTACTAGCTCAAATCTGCCCAAGATTGACAGTGATCAGAGTGGTCAGAGTCTAGTTTCTACTGAATGGGGCTGCTATGACAATAGTGCCATGACATTTTGCATAAACTTGCACACTTAAGAGTCCAAGGACAGAACAAGCATGGAGACTAAGTTATCCTCTTAGCTAGGTAGAGTAACCAGATGTCCCAATTTTATAGGGACAGTCCTGATTTGTGGTCTCTCTCGTATATAGGCTTACTCCCTACCCCCACCCCGATTTTTCACACTTGCTGTCTGGTCACCCTATAGCCAGGATGCAGACAGATGCGTGGAACAGCGTCAGGAAATGTATACTTACAGCTGCTTATGCTGTATCTGACCCGTGGATCAAGATTTCAGGCATTAAGGTTAGCACCTTTCAGCAGCATTAAAAATTCTGCTCCAATAAGTACAATTGGCACCTTGTTAGCAGTCACAACAAAAGTGCCAAAAGACTAGGCACAGAGACTAAAGCACCCTGAAGTTTGCCTTTTTAGTTCACGATTGTCATATATTGGTGCAAATAAGCTTATGATGATGATGCCTATCCTTATCCTGGGGTTAAGGAGATGATATCAGTTTCTCCTGCTGTCATTCTGATACCGGCACCAAACTGACAGAGCTTCAGGAGGCTTCTAATTATTTTTTGTCTGTGTATATAACAATTCTTCCCATCCTTGCCTAGTGCCTACACACTGGAAAGGAGCACTTGTCACTCAGAGTGCTACTTGTAGTTTTTCCAAATTTCTAAAGCAGAGAGTATTATTGATGGAAAGTGCATATTAATGTATTTTCATGCTTTATTACACAAGGGGTCAACTGTCGGTAACAAAAGTAACATTGGAGCAGCAAGAACTCCTTGGATAGGAACAATGCTTCCAGGAGCAGAAGCGAGTGTGGCAAATATATAATCTTTTCCCGGCAAGCTGCAACACCCCTCTGATCACAGACCCGTTGAAAGCCTTGGTTCTGGTAGGTGGCCAGTAGGTATTGCACTATCCATTTTATTTATATAGAAGTTAAATAAAGCTTTTGCTACATGTTCCCAATACTGTTGCCCTTCCTCTCCTATGTTAAGTCCTAGTCCTGCAGCCATGTACGTGCTTAACTTGAATCACAAGTAGTTCCACTGAAGTCAATAAGTCTATGCATGTGCTTAAAGTAAAACATGCAATTTTTTGCAAGATTGGTGTATTACATTTATGAGCAACTATCTACAAAATATAAGTGATAAAGTTTTCAAAGTCACTTAGTTAAAATCCCATTTTCAAAAGCTACAAAATAAGTGTTTAGGTTCTTACAAATCACTGAATGGAACTTGGGCTCCTAAATGCCCAAGTGACATCAGAAAATGGGACTTGGGCACATTTGAAAATTTTAATCCAGGATCGTCAAGGTAGAGCCTGTCTCCCTAATTTTTCAATCATAGGTGCTGTCTCCCTGGTTGCTCCAGGTGCTCAGCACCCACCTGCAGCCCCAACAATCAGCTCCTCCCTCTCCTCCTGACCTCCCTCACCCACCCACCAGCAGGCACTGCAAATCAGCTCCTCCTCCTCCCTGCCAGCACTTCCCACCCGCTGGTGATCAGCTGTTTAGTGGCGTGCAGGAAGTACTTGGGGGAGGGGGCGGAACGGGGTGGGAAGAGGCAGGGCCTTGGGGAAAGGGGTGGAGTGGGGCATGGCCTGGGGCAGAGTAGGGGTCAAGCACCCCCAGGGAAATGAGAAAGTCAGTGTCTCCTAGCACAGCAGGCCATGATCTTTCTTAGGGATAAAAAGATCTCTGGCTGTCACTGTACTACAAGTAGAAGTTCTTTAATGATTTGGATAATTGGCATCTGTAATGATGGTTTGATAATCAGGACCAACTGTCCAAAGTCTACAACCAAACCTATATATTTTTCTTTGTAATATTTTTTAAAATAGCAGCTGAATTTTCTCAGGTCACACTGTCTTATCTTTGCTAACTCCTACCATTCAAGGTCACCAATTGTTTGAATTACTCACATCCAGTAAGTCTTGCATTTCCAAACTTAATAAAACTAAGAGCTAAGAGCGTTTGACAAGTGCACAATGAACTTATAGACACAGGGATAGCTTTTTTTGGCAAATGGATGAAAAACTGAAGTTTGGCCACATAATCAGTAGCCTAGTTCAAACAGAAAACAGTACACAATCATATTCCCCCAAAAAATCATATCTCAGGCTGGACTATCGATTTCATTATTAGCTTACTATATTGTCACTTGTATACTTAAACAAAGGAAGTTTGGGGCTTGCAAATGTGTTATTCCTCTTGATCCAATAAAAATGTGTTCTAGCTCTGGAGAACCACTTTAGCTACCATCATTTACCACAGCTCAGAAAGCTCCCCCACTTCATTCTTTGCCTATATAATATAAGCAACCCATGAATGGCACTCAATTTAAAAAGAAAACCAAGTAATATAACAGTTATAGAAAAATATATTTCTTGTATATCACCTCAAAATATCAATTACACAACCATTTTAAGAGATTATACCCAAGCAGGATACAAATTCCTGGGTATGAATATGCAGCATTACAGAACATGTGAGCCTGCGTCCAAGAGCAAAATTTGATCCAAAGCTTGTTAATAGCATGTACAGCAAGGACACCAGGAAAGAAAATACACTGAAAAAATGGAGTTGCTTAAGGAATATAAATCTGTTCGATGAATACATTTTCTGTGTATCAAATCAAAATGTATTGGATAAAACAATGCATGCCTCTTAACTAATTGAATTTGCATACTTTATACTTTCCAAAATATTTCTTTTCATAAAGCAATTCCATTCACAGAAATCCTGTTAAATGATGTCCAGGGAATACTTACTTGTAGGCTTGGAAGGATTCAATTGTTTTTATTATTATATATCGGTCAAGGTCAATTTCATGATACACACAGATCATCAAAAAATATTTCCATCAATGATCATTAAAATTTACAGATAGGCAGAATAAGAAAAATGCCGCTTCAGACATTAGAATTTGATTTGAGGATATTTACTTTGTATATTTTGACACGGGATAACAATTTGTGTTTTAACTGTTATAAAGCTAGCTTTTTAATCCCAACACCTACTGTCATTAAAGTTATTGTCTGACCTCTCCATTCTCTGAGACACAAGGTGGATGAGGTAATATCTTTTATTGAACCAACGTTTGTTGGTGAGAGAGACAAGCTTCTGAGCTTACACAGAACTCTTCTTCAAGTCTCCAGAAAGCTTGTCTCTCTCACCTACAGAACTTGGCCCAATAAAAGACATTACCTCACCCAACTTGTCTTGCTAATATCCTTCGACCAACATGGCTACACCAACACTGCAACATTGTCTGACACACAAACACCCATAATTTCCTACAACCGTGAAAATTGAAATGGATAAAATTTGGGGAAAAAATGCTTAAAATAAACAGTTATCCATCAAAATCATAAAAAAACTGAATTCTTTTATTTGTACATACTGTTCTATCAATATTTCCAGCAACTATTTTAATATATAAAAACAGCCTACTAGAATTGCAATGTAATGTTATGTTTAACTTTTTCAAGAAAATAAAAGGAAGTATATAATGTATACCTGAATCCTTCCCCTGGTTTTAGTATGGTCTACAATGCTGTTTGTCCTTTGAGATTTTTGTCTCAGAGCAAGAACAACCTTTGCTTTCTAGGATTCCGAGCACATATGCAGGACCAGATTCAGTAGAAAGTAGACTTTCCTGCTGGTCTGCAATGCCCCGGTTACAAATGCCTGACTTTGTAACATATGGCAGTTATTCAATTGCCATCATCATGAGAGGTGAGCTCCACAAACTATTCTCAATGTCTCGGGATTTCCCCAGGATGTTCTAACCTGGAGGAACACTCAAATACCTGAGAAAGGACTTTAAAGACATAATGGCCAAAGTTCCGGAGTGTATGTCAATAAGAGTTCCCCTGAAGATATCAAAGGTAGAAAAGTTTATCTTTGAACTAGAGATAAGATGACTGGTCTCCAGTAGAGCTTTGTGCTCATAGCTCCAAGGCATAATAGTATTGAAAGCACATTGAGGATTGTAAAAATGTTATTTTTAAAATGATAATCAGAATAAGATGCCTCTAGCCCACTACTGAAAGCTTCTCATAAATAAAATAATTCAGTGAAGTGGATAAGTGCCCGTTCCTATAGCAACTATATTGTTCCAAAGCTGGGCCTTCTGGGAAAAAACATCACTAACTACTGACCTGATTATTTCGTGAGTAGTACAGAGGAATTGTTTTAAACTGCAAATAGTGAAAGCTTGAACTAAAATATATGCATCCAACCTAAGAGTAAAATTCTGACAATGTACAAATCTATTAATTAGTGCCTATGTAATGAAGAATGGCTGTATGTCCAAATTCTCTTATAAATAATTAGTGCTAGGTGAACCATGAAGGTTCATAAAAGACGGTAGAAGCAGTGGGGAAGAGTGTAAAACAAAGAAGAAAAAGAAGTTAACATTTCAGAAACTTTACCAACTTCTAGAACAAGTCCAAAATACAAACCCTTTGGAGACAGAAACTCAGAGTAGTTCTTTTTCTGATTGACTTCATTCACTTGTATAAATTAAGGTAATTACAGTTTTGTTTCTTCCTCAGCTTCAAGTCTGTAGGTGTATATTTGGATTCAAACCATATCAAAGTCCAAGGGAGCAAGGCCAAGGAGGCAAGACCTTTGAATTTGATATTTTGTTTCAGTCCTAAATGTTTAACAAAGAGAAAACTGTTCTTCTGATAGAGCAAAAGGTATTTAGCTTCTGAAAACTAAGATTTTTAAAAATAACCAATACTCATAAATTTAGAAATTATTATGCTTTACTTAGCTCAAAGCAGAGACAACAAGTCTTCTGTGTGAGTTAGCCATGTAATCTATTTTACAACTCACGTTTTTTAATAAAGAATAAGTAGGGTTCTAAGAGGTTTTGCAAGGTATATTTCAGCTGCATTTCTGCTCATTTAATCCTGCAATCATTGTTCAAATGAAACTGCCTTTGAAGACATTCATTTTCATGGTGTGAGCAGAACAATTGCAAGATTGTTTAAGATGATTACCAGTGGATGTATCTACTGTTTTTGCTTAGGGGCTGTCCTCACCACATTTGAATAACACCTCTATCACTTGAAAATTGTTTTGTTTATAACAAAGGAAGTGCTCAAATTAACCACGGACCATTTGTTTCTACTGTTGTTAAGTCATTTTGTTTCTTACCGATGGCTAAACAAACACTATCATGCAGGTTTCCTATTTGCAGAGACCATTCCTTTTTCAGTTATGTTAGCATAAATTGGTATTTTACCAATACAAAAGACTGAGGCCTACATTTTCAAAAGTGACTATTGATTTTGGATACCCAACTTGAAAAGCTTTGAAGAGAGGTTGTTTAGCACTTCTGAGAATCAGATTCCCACAGTCTAAGGTGTCAAGTCAGGCAACCAAGAACTGAGACACCTAAACTCACTAACTACTTTTTAAAAAAATGTAGGCCAAAGCATTTTCATACAATATTCTAATTAGTTTTATATTGCACGTAAATAGGGACAAAAAAAATCAAGCAGGCTTGAAATCAAGAGGAAATTTCAAAACATTTATAAAAAAGTGTTGCATGAAAGTATAATCTTAAATGATCTGTTATCACAAAAATCTCAATACAGTAGAACCTCAGAGTTATGAACACCAGAGTTACGAACTGATTGGTCAGCCGTACGCCTCATTTGGAACCAGAAGTACACAATTAGGCAGCAGCAGAGACACACACACACACAAAAGCAAATATAGTACTGTGTTAAATGTAAACTACTAAAAAAAAATAAAGGGAAAGTTTAAAAAAGATTTGACAAGATAAGGAACTCTGATTCTTTCATTTAAATTAAGATGGTAAAAGCCGCATTTTTCTTCTGCATTGTAAAGTTTCAAATCTGTAGTGAGTCAATGTTCAGTTGTAAACTTTTGAAAGAATGACCATTATGTTTTGTTCAGCATTACGAGCATTTCAGAGTTACAAACAACCGATTCCCGAGCAGTTCGTAACTCTGAGGTTCTGCTGTGTCCTGAACATGAAATGAGAGAAAAGAAAATCAAAAAACAAAGCAAAACACTGCTCCCTTCAGGGAAAGCTTGAGTAATCTCGACTACAACTATACAGTTAAGAAAATCATGTAGCCTTTGATTTTCCTCAGGTCCAGTTCCTATTAGTGTATATTGTCACTTGATTCTCTCTCTACTGTGCAGACAGGCAAAGTATAAGAACTCCCTTTTTACCCCTATAAGGACTATGTGCACCTTGGGCTTTGGCACACAAGAATAAGCTAACAAAGTCCTGTGGCACCTTAAAGACTAACTATAAAGTTTTGAAGCATGAGCTTTCGTGGGCTAATACCCACTTCGTCGGATGCAGGCAGTAGAAGTGTTCACAAACAGGCAGTTATAGAAAAGTAGGTAAGAGCCAGGTGGGAGGTGAAAAGGTTAGTCCAATTAAGCTGAGCCAGCTTGTTATCTCCGATCAGGGAGTGTGGATTATTCGTCTAGCATTTGAATGGGGTGTGTGAACATGGAGAGACGAGAAACAATGTCTGTAATGAGCCAACCATTGTAGATCTCGGTTCAATCCCAAAGTGTGTGTGCTGAATTTGCAAATGAATTGAAGCTCTGCAGTCTCGAGAGCAGGTGGATGAGAAGAGGTAGGCACCAGAACCTTGGCTATGTGTGCACACTGCCACCCATCCCCTCCACCTGCTGAACAGAGCAAGCAAAACAGTGCAGAGTGCCAGCAGGGAGGGAGCAGAAGTTTATTGCTGGTCTAGGTCATAGGTAAATTACTACCACAGGAAGGAAATGAGAGAAATTTTGACTCAGTTGTGTGTATGAGTCACAGTGCTTCCCAAGGCTACTCCTGAGGTAACTGGGCTTACACTCAGCTCCATGCCAGGGCTATGCCTGAAGTAACTATGTAATCCATCATGGATGAGTATCAATATCACCAAAGCCACCACCAGGCCTGGCATGACAGGCAGTTGCAGCAGAGTGTTCAAGGGTCCATATAAAATTTCAGAATTAAAGGGAAAAAAACCAAATCAAGCATATATACTGTTTAAAACAGTAGAACACCTAACATTAGCATTATTTAGAAGCAACACACCTCGATAATTTCTGCAGGTCACAGAGCCACCCTTTTTCCACTCTACTTTCATATTTCAAAATTACTTCTTGATTACTAATTCTCTTCCAGCACTGCTCTGAAACTCACATTTCAATTGCCATATCATGTGCTCCTTTCATGCACAGAAATGATTACAGCAGAGGTTGTAGTGTCTGTGCTCTCTATGGGGAAACAGAATTAAAGGAAGTTGTTGAATTGAGTCTTCTACCCGGATTGGCGGGTAGTGTTCGACGTATCGGGGGTCGATTTATCGCGTCTAGATGAGACGTGCTAAATCAATCCCTGAATCGACACCTGTACTCCACCTCGGCAGGAGGAGTAAGCAGAGTCGACATGGGAGCTGCCACGGTTGACTTTACTCATGGCTAGTGATCACTGTCTAGCCCAATGAAGGGAGTGTATGCTCAGCAAGACAAATCAGACTCCTGAAAAAAGGAAAAGTAGTCTGGAAAGGTTGAGAGCCACTGCTGCAACAGACATAACTATGTCAGCAAAACCCCCAGTAGAGCTGCAACTATGCAGACAGAAGAGTGCTTCTGTCATTGTAGCTAACATTATTCAGGGAGATGATTTTACTACGTCAACAGAAAAACAACTTCTTGTCAGCCCGGTCTGCGTCTACACTATGCTAGGTTCTGCTGGCATAGTTACACTGGCAAAACATTTGTAGTTTAGAATCATAGAATCATTGGGTTGGAAGGGACCTCTGGAGGTCATCTAGTCCAACCCCCTGCTCAAAGCAGGACAAGCCCTTAGTCTGATGAAGCCCCTAGTGCATTTCACATATTCAGGTTTTCGCAGCCCAGATGCCACCCTCTAATTGGAAGTTAGGACAGGTAATGCTAAGATTTATTTTTATTGGAGACAAGACTTCCTTTCCAGTATCTAATCAGGTTTCTTTCTTGCTAAGTAGTCAAGTTTCTAGTTCCCTCCAGCCCAGTCCTTTGTTTTTCTCTTTCATTTAGGCTGTTATACTGGTAGTAGCCATGACACTCTCCTGTGGAAATGGAGATGATGTCAATATCCAAAAGATCATTTCTTTACATCACATTATCTACATGATGGGGGAGAGGGAACAGACTTATTTGGCTGCTTGGGCAGAGCTTTAGCTTTAAGACAGTCTCCTTGAGAAGCTGTCTCAGCTTTACTTTTAAGCAACCCCAAACGTCCGCGTTAATTTAAATCACTAGAGACAACTTCAGCAAAGCAGTGAGCATTTAAGTTGCATTTCAGCATGAAAAGCTCTGGAACCTGAACCAAACATGGCTACTCTGCTCAGTCTGTGGTTCCGCCTCTATGGTTAAGATTTTAGAACTCACATGTTGAGTTTATTTGTATAGTTTTCCCAATGTGTAGTCTCTACTCAAGAAAACCACTTAAAATCAAAAGGGGGTGAGCCTAATAAGGACTAAATAAAGTCAAGAGAGAGCTTCTTCTTTTTAGCACTTTAACAGTCACTGCCTCCCATTTTCTTATGAATGCTTTATTCATATAAAACCAAAAACTGAGGATAAGATAGGAACTATGGTAATAATATAGTCTATTGTTTGTAACACACATAGCTCCAGCCCCTAAAAATTAAGAAAAATGGGCCAAACTCTGCCCTCATTTGCACTGTAAAGTGGTTGTCTGGGGCAGAATTCAGCTCATGTGATCCAAATGACACAAGATTTAATGACTTTGAAAATGTCCAAGTGGTCGCCACCTTTGTTTATAAATTAGAGTGACCAGATGTCCCAATGTTATCGGGACAGTCCCGACTTTGGGGTCTTTCTCTTATATAAGGTTCCTATTACCCCCCATCCCCTGTCCCAATTTTTCACACCTGCTGTCTGGTCACCCTATTATAAACCAAACAAAAATAGAGTAGGAATAAGGGGGCCAAGGAGCCTCACATACTCCATCTGCTTCTCCTTTCCACTCCTACTGCTTCCTGCAAGGGAAGAGCTAGTAATATTCCAACAGCAGCAAGTAAACTCCACAGTTACATGTGACACTGGGGCCTGTTCATAAACTGAGAGGCCCTTCACCCAGGAAGGTTTATGGGTACTAAAATCTAGTTCAGGATGTAACTTCTTACTATCTTCTTCTAGAGGCTTGTCTTCACTACGGCGGGTAGCCATAGATCTTTTGGCAATCGATTTATCGTGTCTCATCAAGATGCGATAAATCAATCATCAGCACCGCCCCCGTGAACTCTGGAACTCCAGCTCACCAAGAGTCGCAAGCTGGAGTCGACGGGGGAGCGCGACGCCACCTGCCGCCGCCATAAGGACGGCAGATAAGTCGGCTGAAGATATGGCAACTTCAGCTACGTGATTCATGTAGCTGAAGTTGTGTATCTTCAGTTGACACCTCCCCCCCCCCCCCAAGAAGACCAACCCTTGGTCCCATTTTAGCAAAGCACTTAAACAGGTTCAAAACTGCTTTGCTGAAATAGGGCCATAGAGTGGACTTAGCACGAGAAGGTGATTGCACGTAATGGAAGACACATTTCATTTAAACTCAGGGGCAAAGTAAACTTAATAGAAATTAAGTTGGACTACATTTTATATATATATATATAAGTCAACTGGTGTATGCGTGCGTGCATGTACGTTCCCTTACTCCTTCCACACCGTTTGAGCTAGAGACTTGAAATTTGGTACAGTTATAGGCTTTAGGGTACAGTAAAACCTCGATTTAACGGACCTCGATTTAACGGACTTCGGATGCAACGGACAAAATTTCTGATCCATATCAGACCGTGACCCCTTCCTGCTGCAGCCCCAGTCCCCTTCGCTGGCAGCCGTCTGCTGGCTCCCAGCTGCCGCCCCGGTCCCGGCAGCAGGCAGGCTGGCTCCCGGCTGCTGCCCGGGTCCCACCAGTGGGCGGGCTGGCTGCCAGGTCCCGCCAGGGGGCGGGCTGGCTGCCAGCTCCCGCCCGGGTCCCAGCAGCAGGAGGACTGCGGAGCTACCGCCCCGACCCTGTGGCGGGCGGGCTGCTGCTCCAACAGCTCATTGGTTTTTTTTTATTAAATAACGGGACTTTTTGATTTAACGGACACCCCCTCACCCGAATTAGTCCGTTAAATCGAGGTTTTACTGTACTAATCAGGGTAAAAATAGACTTTTTTAAAAATATCACCTCTGACGCCCCCTAGGGGTGAAATTCTTTAAAGCCCATTCACAGCAGCTGGGCAGCAGGTTAACACCTGCTGTTCTCTGTGACATAGTTATGAAGTAATAATACCCCCCTCCAACGGACCCCGCACTCGCTCACCTCTCTTCCCCCTCCCCCCCTCCCATGGACCCCGCACTCACTCAGCTCTCTCCCCCCCCCTCCAACGGCCCCCCCACTCGCTCAGCTCTCTCCCCCCTCCCCCATCCAACGGACCTCGCACTCGCTCACCTCTCTTCCCCCTCCCACGGACCCCGCACTCGCTCAGCTCTCTCCCCCCTCCAACGGCCCCACTCGCTCAGCTCTCTCCCCCCTTCCCCCTCCAACAGACTCCGCACTCGCTCACCTCTCTTCCCCCTCCCCCCCCACGGACCCTGCACTCGCTCAGCTCTCTCCCCCCTCCCATGAACCCCGCACTTGCTCAACTCTCTCCCCCTCCAACGCCCCCCACTCACTCAGCTTTCTCCCCCCTCCCCCCCCCTCCGACGGACCCGAGCAACACCGGGTATTTTTGCTAGTATATATTGTGATAGAGGAAGGTCAGGGAGCTGTGGCAGAGTGCTTGAGGAGAGATATATCAACTCAAGGTTCATTAGGGCGTGGCTCCCTGTAGACTAGGGAAGCAGGCAGCAGGCTAATTGGAGCACCTGCTGTCAATTAGGACCTTAATAAAAACCCTGCCTCAGGCAGATAGGTGTGGGTGTTTGGAAGGAGTTTGGAGGTGTTGGAGCAGAGAGCAGTTTGGAGGCATTGGAGCAGAGAATAGTTTGGAGGCGTTGGAGCGGAGAGCAGTTTGGAGGAGTTGGAGCGGTGAGCTAAGAAAGACACAGACCCTAAGTAAAGGAACACCTGGCTTGTGCAGAGAGAGGGCAGGAAGGCCCCACAAGCTAAAGAGTAGGAGAGGGAAGTAGCCCAGGGGAAGGAGTAGCTAATCCCAGTGGTTTACTGCTATCCTCAGGGCCCCTGGGCTGGGACCTGGAGTAGAGAGCGGGCCCGGGTCCCTCCCTCTCCACTTCTCCCCTCTAGGATACTAGTGGGACAGTTAAGACCCTGTTCAGGGGCAAGAAATAGGCTCCCTGAATTCCCCACAAGAAGAGAAAGCGCAGGACCCATCCATATAGTGGCAGTAATTTGTCACAGTATATATATATACTGTGACAAATATGGCTACATTTTCAATGGAGCTATACTCATTTACACCCTGAGGATCTGACCTGGGGACAAAGCTAGTAAGCAGTAATAGAGATCCCTGCATTCCTTTTGGACAAAAATATATGAATGCACTGTAGGGAGGTGGAAGAAAATAAAAACCAGGACTGCTGTGGACAGTTTTTCACTCTGCTGCCTGTCAAGGATAATTTAGGATCCCTGGAAAACCTAGGAATACTTGTAGCACCTTAGAGACTAACTAGTTTATTTCAGCATAAGCTTTCGTGGGCTATAGCTCACTTCATCAGATGCATTCCATTCTATGCATCCGATGAAGTGAGCTATAGCCTGCGGAAGCTTATGCTGAAATAAACTAGTTAGTCTCTAAGGTGCTACAAATATTCCTCACTTTCTTTACGGATACAGACTAACACGGCTGCTATTCTTGAACCTGGGAAACCTAGTTTCCAAATCCATGGATCCAAGTTAGCTTCATGCAAGGACTCTGCCTCCATACTGCACTTAATTCTCCACTACATATAATCAGTAGAGCTGACCATGTTGCCAAACAGGGAGACTCAAATACTCAACTGATATAAATTAACATCTCTCTTCCATTAGTTTCAGTGCTCTACCAGTTTACACCAGCTACGGTCCTGGCCTGATGATTCCTCCAAGAATAGTCAGAAGGTGCAGGACCCTGCTTGGAGAAGACCTAAGGGAAACACCCTTGCACTGAAGTCAATGGAGACATGCCAATTTACAGCAGCCTAGGATCTTGCCTTATCTTTTTTAATCTGTGGAACTCAGGAAACCTGCCGCATAAACATGAACATGAAGATAAACATCTTCAGCATTGTCTCCTTTCCTATTTCTGATTTTGCAGTCCCTAACATCAGCCAGGCAGGACAGGGGCAGCCTCAGAGACCCCTGTAGCTTTGTTGTAGCAAGTCTCCTTCTCAAGGTTTCTCTCAATGTCTCTCCGTGAGGACTGAGTGAGAATTAGGATTCATGAACCTGAAGATGAACGTCTTCAGACTTGTCTCCTTTCCTAATTCTGATTTTGCAGCCCCTGTTTAGAAGGTAAGAGCCTCTGAGAGGTTTGGAACCTGTTCAGTCTGATCCATTTGGTGCTGGCTCAATTCTAGGCACAGAAATCACAATGTTAGGGTCGCAGAATTTGATTTCCTACCAAGGACTTTGCTCCTTAGAATCACTGGAAACATTGGGGTTTATACTTTTCGTTTTCCCTTTTCCTCTCTCTTTTCTCTTTTTCTCTTGCCTTTTCCCCTTTATTTCTGCTTCCATCCCTCCACCAAAGAGGTATGTGTGTGTCTGATTGTTCTCATTGTGGGAGGCCCTCACAAAGAGGTGGGGATGGAATAGTGCAGTGAGAATGACCCCCTCCGGTGGTGACCTGGCCATCCTCAGAGACATCTGATGAGACCCCTCAGCACCCGTCAGTCAGAGTCTCCATGCTGATTGGCCAAACAGGGGACTATTGACAGGAAGGACTCTGGTCCTTTTGTTCTCTTTGTACACCTTGCATGTAAGTCATAACCAATTAGGTATTTGATTAATATTGCTGCTTCTCTCCAATAATTTTCTCTGAACATTTGATGATTCCAATGTTCTAGTTTTTCTAAAATACCTGCTGAATGATGACCAAGAACAATTGTTGGTCTGTAGCTCATTTGAGAGCACTTTATTCTGATCAGTCAGTGTATCCAAAAAGGCTAGCTGGGGGCAGGACATTAGCCTTCCAGGGGAGGGGTAGATGTGGCATAGACATCACAAAGGTCTTTTTCAGGACCTCAGCCTATTGGGCAAAAGTGTTTGGGAGGCGGTGACCTCACTGAGAGACCCTGACATCAGCCAGGCAGGACCAGAGTTGCAGGGCAGGGGCAGCCTCAGAGACCCCTGTAGCTTTGCTGCAGCAAGTCTCCTTCTCACGGTCTTTCCTTGAGGACTGAGTGAGAATTAGGATTCATAGAGCAACAATTTCGTGTCTCCTCTTCTGATTCCCTTGCCCTGCCCCACCACACTCCACCTAACTTTTTCTTTTGCATGGAGGACTGGTACAACTTTGAGTGAAGACATATGCATCCAATGCAGTTGATTCCTCACAACTAACAAAGGAGTCTAAAAAAGATTGTGTTTATATACAAACATCCTCAGGGAAAATACAAAATGTCTTCCTTGAACATTTCTGAAGAGTTTTTGCTAAATGGCATCCCAGGCTGTATTACTCCAATCGCCCTTCCAAAACTTCAGTTATTAATATTCACTCTCCATGAATTCTTCAGTTTTTCCCACTCAGTTTGGGATGGCAGAATGTAGTCCTAACTCAGGTTCTAAAATGTGAACAGCTGTTGTGTTACTTTAGCTGAACAAAGTTAGCTAAGAAACAAGGTAATATTTCTACACTATTATGGGTTGTGCTGATATTACAGAGGTGGCAGTGGTGGCTACTGTTAAAGTTATGCTGAAACTTTCACTTTAAACAGGACTACAATTTCTCCATTTCACACTTTAAGGACTTCAATTGTGGCAGAGTAATTCTTCAAAGTAGTATTTACTAACTTCTGTAGATTGCACCTTTTTGGAATTACCTTGTTACATATCTTTGACACTTTATAGCTAAAATAGCTTCAGGCCAAGATGTTGAGATAAGCGTATTTTTTATGTTTAAAAATCCTGGGATCCTGCTAAGCACTGCTCAGCACAGCATCTGATGGGAATAAGGGATGAGGGGGGTATTAGAATCAGCTGTACACTCCTCTGATCCACAGAGCAGCTGCAGCAGTTCCCATTGCAATTAGAATGCTGTTCTAATTTATGAAGGATTCTAATGGCCTGCAACAGGATCAGATTACCTCATCTAAGATCAGGCTATGGCACTGCCTCAGCATTCTCACCAATTCCCTTAAACTAATTCAATGCCCTCCAGCCACAAAACAAAGAAGACCAACAAAAGGAAAAAACAATGAAGAGTCCTTGTGGCACTTTAGAGACTAACAAATTTGTTTGGGCATGAGCTTCCGTGGGCTAAAACCCACTTCATCAGATGCATGGAGTGGAATATGCAGTAGGGAGGTATAAATACACAGCACATGAAAAGATGGGAGTTGCCTTATCAAGGAAGGGGAGGGATCAGTGCTAATGGGCCAATGCAGTTATGGTGGAAGCAGGCTATTCTCAACCATTGACAGGAAGGGGTGGAAATTATTTTTGCAGTGATAACGAGGCCAATGTAAATAAGGTGCCCCAGTTCAAGCAGTTGACAAGACGGTGTGAGTATCAGCAGGGGAAAATTAGTTTTTGTAGTGACCCATCCACTCCCAGTCTTGATTCAGGCCTAATTTGATGGTGTCCAGTTTGCAAATTAGTTCCAGATTAAAACTCTTAGCTGGGCAGAAGATTCTGTCCTATCTAGGGGCCTGTCCTGCCCCTTAATCCCCATAAACATGATGCAGTTCTGCGATAACCTAGAATCCTACTTTCAACATCTCAGACTCAAGGAATATTTGCAACACACCTCTGAACAGCATACTAACGCACAGAAACCTTCCTACCAATGCTACAAAAAGAAGGATTTTGCATGGACTCCTCCTGAAGGTCAAAATAACAGACTGGACTTCTACATAGAGTGCTTCCGCTGATGTGCATGGGCTGAAATTGTGAAAAAGCAGCAGCATCACTTGCCACATGACCTCAGCCATGCAGAAAGCAATGCCATCCACAGCCTCAGAAACAACTCTCACATCATAATCAAAAAAGCTGACAAAGGAGGAGCTGATTATGTCAGAATATGAACGAGAGGCTGCGAGGCAATTCGTTGACACCACATTCTACAGGACATTTCCCTCTGATCCCACTGAGGGAAAAAATCTACACCATCTGCTCAAGAAACTCCTTGAAGCACCACAGGAACAGATCTACACAGACACACCCCTAGAACCGCGACCAGGGGTATTCTATCTGCTACCCTAGATCCATAAATCTGGTAATCCTGGACGCCCCATCATCTCAGGCATTGGCACCCTGACAGCAGGATTGTCATGCTACATAGACTCTCTCCTCAGGCCCTACTGGCGCGCTCCCAGCTATCTTTGAGACACCATTGACTTCCTGAGGAAACTACAATCCTTTGGTGATCTTCCAGAAAACACCATCCTAGCCACTATGGATGCAGAAGTTCTCTACACCAACATTCCACACAAAGATGGACCACAAGCCATCAGGAACAATATCACCAATAATGTCACGGCAAACCTGATCGCTGAACTTTGTGACTTTGTCCTCACCCCCAACTATTTCAGACAATTTATACCTTCAAGTCAGTGGGACTGCTATGGGTATCTGCATGGCTCCACAGTATGCAAACATTTTTATGGCTGATTTAGAACAATGCTTCCTCAGCTCTTGTCCCCTAATGCTCCTACTCTACTGGCACTACAATGATGACATCTTCATCATCTGGACCCATGGGAAAGAGGCCCTTGGAGGAATTCCACCAGGATTTCAACAAATTTCCACCCCACCATTAATCTCAGCCTGGACCAGTCCACACAAGAGATCCACTTCCTAGACACAATGGTCACATAAATACCACCCTATACCGGAAACCTACTAACCGCTATACTTATCTACATGCACATGGAAAGGGTATGTTCCCCTTTCTACAGGCTCTTGTTGCTCTTCGACGAATTCTGCTTCCATGAGTCAGAATCCCTTCTTGCGATCTCTCCAGCACCATGTGAGTATGCATGCGCACACACATCCACACTGCTCAGAGAGTGGATTTATGCCTAAATGGCATAGTTGTGCTCTCTGTCACCAACTTAGATCACAGCCATGGAGCAGACAGGAAATAATACATAATGGGTCTTTGGTAGTAGAATGGTGTAATCCAGTTTCCCTTTAATCTGTTGAAAAGTGCAAGCTTGTTTCAAATAGAAAATCTGTTTTTCCTAAAATCCTCCATGTCCAAATCAGAGATGAATGTCTATGTTCTTTATAGCCTTCTCAAGACTCCCACTTCAGGAGGAGAAAACTAATATTTTACTTGGAGTACCTCAGTTCTGAGGTGCTCTTAAAAAGGCCTATTTTCAGAAATTACCAAGCTTGCATCCTCTGAAAAAAAAAATCACATCCTTTCTAAGGGGTCTCAAAGTAGGCATCTAAACAATGAGGCTTCCTCCCCCACAAGAAGTTTCACTTTTGAAAAATATGAGCCATGATCCCTAAATAAGCATAAAGTCATGAATCCATTAAGACAACTCAGAGAAAAAACATTTCTCAGTCTCCCTTTATCGGATTGGACCCCAAATACCAGCATTCATAATGCCCAGTTGCTTGTATATGCTTACAGCAGGATGGACAAGTTGATTATATATAGAATTATATATTTTATAGACGCTAGCACAAATAGAATCTTAAGCAGCCTGCAAAAGTTTCTTCACAAACACACCTCCCTCCTTCATCCAGACAAAAACAAACAGAGGAAGTATGCTTGATGGCAATCTAGCCAATTTCTGGCCAGAAACTTACCCTTCTCAGTCAGATCTTCATGTCAAAACTAGCTGTTAAAGAGATCATTCCACCTGGACCAACAGACTACATATTGTGTATCAATGGGTATTGTACATTGTGCCAAAATTATCCATCTGTTCTCAGAGATGCACGGCTATAATCATGAGCATTTCTATACTTCAACAAAGAGCAGGACTTAGCACACAATTTTGCTAATTCCAGCAAGAGGAAGATAAAGCACGTAAGGGTCTGCCATGATTGCTGGCTCTGCAGGGGAATGGTCCTACACAATTTGTTTATTTTTATCTCTGCCAAGACAATTTCATGGAAGAATTGAGCTATGCCACAATTAGAGAAGAAAATGTTTGGTTATGCCTGATGATTAGTTTGATGCTGCACTGGAATTGTTGTATAAAGCCAAAATGCTTAAAAATAAGCATGAACGCAAGCTTATAGTCCAGTGTAACTCTGCTTTGTGTTTACTTGCAAGTGAATGGCAACTCAATAAGGAAACTGGCGAGTACAGTTTAGTTGACAATCTGTAAATGCATCAGTATAAACTGTATCTTTAATAATGAATGATGCCTTTAAGCAATTTCCTAGAGAGAGTGAAACTGTTCTGCTGGACATCTATTCACTGCTGAAACAATGAGGACCTTCAAGTAGCAGTGGATACCTTTAACATTTAAGGAAGAAAATAGAAAAAAACAGGAATTTTAAAATCCACTTCTATTACTAGATCCAGAATGACCTCTTCAAGTCTTGTCATACCTTTATCTGAGGCTTCCTGGAAATGCAAGGTGTTATGTTCTCCCACTGGAAATTAGTTGACTAATGAAAGATATATTCACAAATAGCACTCACTGTTATTCATATATGCAAACAACAAATAGTCATATTTGGCTGACTACCTGGTATCCATTAAAATGCATGTTTCACAGATGCAAGAATCATAAGTTTTTGCCACTTAACTGATGCCAATTAGCTAATGTGAACAGTTTGAATTCTGTATGAAAAATTATTCATCTGAAGAATTCACCAAATACTTGCAATATTATGTACATTCACAGCTAGTGTTTACTAATGCTATAAAACAAAACAAATGAATTGTATTTGAAGAGCTTTTGCTTTTATTTTAGATTAAGGCAAATAAGAAAAAACAAAAGTAAAGTCTCCATAGAGAACAGCATGTGTCTCCTGTAACAAAATGGTGTCCGTCTCTACTCACAGCCACCATTCTCAGAAATTGAAAGTAAACAGGAAGACACAACAGATTGTCATAAGTGTAAAGTGCTGGAGAGTGTTATTCTGCCTGTATGGGGTTAATGTTACCTGAGAGGGAGTGACGTAAGAGCCCCGGACCACGAGGCAGAGGGAGGGAGGGAGTTTAGAGTTTCAGTTTCCTGCCGTTCCAGCGTTGGCAAGAGACCCAGTTTTCGCCTCTAGCTATGGAGGATGAAAACTTATACTTTCCTGCCTATATTCATAACTAGCTGTGTTGTGAGTATAATATGTTGATTTCTATAAGTTTCTGTACCTATTTAGAGTGTCCCTAGCCTTTTCAGAGGGGAAGTTAGAGAACTCTAGATTGTGAAGTTGTACTGTAAGTGTGTGCTTTATTCTCTTTTCTTTATTAAATCTTTTTAGTTATAAAGAGCGTTTGGTTTATTTCCCTTAAGGTTCGCTCTGCTTTCAGACTGGGAAGGGAGGGAGGGAGGAAGAGGAGTAGGTCTAAGGACAAGCTCAGTGTATGAGCTGGAGTGTGGAGTCTGTCTCTACCTTCAGGCTAGAAGGGTGAGGGGGAAGGGAAGCAGCCTCTGAGTGTCCGGCTCTCAGGAGAGAGAGCAGGAGTTTGGGAGGAGTCCGGGTGCCCCCCTCCAGGGTTTTAGAGATCCACCCGGATGGTGGAAGCTTGGGTACCCCCATTTCCCTACTAGTAGAGTGTGGGTGTTGGGGGTGAAAAGACTTAACTTAGGCTGGGAAGCAGCTTGTAGTTATTTGGTCTGGCATAGAAGAGTCCTTCCTCTGTACCCCAGAGTCCAGAGAGAGGGAAGACACTCTTACATGGTGAACAGCGGTGTGGAAGTTTGAACCCCCCAAAAAATCGCTGGCTTAGAAAGCAAGGTTGTTTTTACTGTGAGAGAAGCTGAGCTGAAAGGTTCAGAAAACAGGGTCCCCCCCCTTCTCTCTGTAAAGGTAGTTTGGTCTTTGAGACAGAGTGAGAACACAGGATTGATATGGTAATTGACTGGAAACAAAAGAGTGAGCCAGGATCATTAAGAAGTAGGAAATACTTGAGAAACTAGTTCTGGAAGCAAGGGAGAAAGGCTTCACAGAACTGCTTTGAAGTAGAGAAATGGAGTATCGGCTAACTACCCAAATTTGCATAGCAAAGGATTTCTTTTGTGAATACTAAGCAGTGACCCTTGGAATAAGAGTCAGGTATCAGAATTCCAGAGGGGATGGCTAGCTCCTCGGAGGCTGAAGTCAGCAAGGGGAGATAGCGCCCTCTGCTGGGGAAGGAGAAAGTGACACCCTTCAGTCAGATAAAAGGGAATAGCGCCCTCTGCTGGTAGGAAAGGGAAAGTGACACCCTAAATTGCTTTGGTACAGAATTTATGTGAATTCAATTTGTTATTCTAGCTGTAAAATAATTACAGGAGAGCTAAGATGGCAGGCAGTAAGACCCAACAGAGTATAGAATACCTCAAATTATAGATGGAGGGCAAGAAACAGGAAGACGAAATGGCAGCAGCTGCACACAAGAGGGATATGGAGAAGAGGGAGCACGAAAAACTGATGGCTGAGCACGAAAAACTGATGGCTGAGCACGAAAAACTGATGGCTGAGCACGAAAAACTGATGGCTGAGCACGAAAGACTACATGTTGTGCGGGAAAAGGACAAAGAGAGGGAGGAGAAGGAAAAACAAAGAAAACATGAGAAGGAAATGGCAAAGGCTAGAGCGGACCAACACGCAGTCCCGCCTAACGACCCTTCTCTTGGTGCTGCTCTTCCTCCCAAAAGGTTTCCCCTCTGGAAGATCGGCGAGGATACCGAGGACTTCTTAGCCAAATTCGAGAGGACCTGTCTTGGGTACGAGCTCCCCAATGACAAGTATATGGTGGCACTGAGGCCGCAGCTCAGTGGACCATTGTCACAGGTGGCATCTGAAATGGCTCCGGAGAACATTAACGACTATGCACTCTTCAAAAAACAGGCCAGAAAGCGAATGGGAATAACTCCTGAGCATGCCCATCGGCGGCTCAGAGCCCTCAGGTGGAGCCCTACTATGGCTTTTCCCCAACATGCCTACAGCGTTAAGAAGGAATACGAGGCCTGGATATCGGGGGCAGAGGTTACAACTCTGCCGGAACTGGCTTTCCTCATACAAATGGAGCAGTTCTTGACTGGTGTTCCTGAGGAAATAGCAAGGTATATCCGAGATGAAAAACCCAAAACTCTTCTTGAGGCAGGAGACATCGGACACAAATGGATGGAGGGGGTAGAGGCAAGTAAACAGCCTAGCAAAGGGAATGGATTCCAAAAGGGACAATCCGGAACCACTCCCTACCAGAAGGGACCATCCCAGACCCCACCTACAACCCAAGGAAATCCCTAAACACCTCCTTGTTTCACCCCACCAGTATCCAGCAACCAACCTCGCCTAAATGACCAGACGGCGGGGCGATGTATCAAGTACAACGAATCAGGGCATATCAAGGCTAACTGCCCCAAGAACCACAACCGTACACTGTGCATTACCCCAAAGTTACAAGACCCTCAGGCCCAGATATCTCCCAGATACCTGCAGAGCGAAGGGAAACTGTGAGCGTGGGCAGGAAGCTAGTTACAGCTTGGAGAGACACTGGAGCTCAAGTGTCCCTTATCCAAGCATTTGTGGACCCCAAGCTCATCAACCACAAGGTTACAGTAACCGTTCACCCTTTCAAGTCGGCGTCGATCGCCTTACCTACAGTCACTTTACCTGTCCAGTACCAAGGCTGGTCAGGACTGTGGACTTTTCCAGTCTATGATGACGATCCCATTCCCATGCTGTTGGGGAATGATCTAGCCAATCAGGTGAAGCTAACCAAGAGGGTGGGGATGGTCACCCGCAGCCAGACTAAGCAATACACTAGTATCAGAGGGGTAGCCATGTTCTTCAAAGAGAAACTGCTGAGCTCCAGTTCATCTGCAAATTCGACACCATTAGGTCTGGACTTAATATTAGCTGTGAATGGCTCACCAATTACAAAAGCAGTTTCTCTCTCTGGGTGTTCACACCTCCAGATAACCTGCTGGAAGTGGGCTTCACCACCACCCCTGATTGAATTTACTTGCTCTCTTGCCTGCATATTTATACCTGCCTCTGGAGATTTTCACAACATTCATCTGATGAAGTGGGTCTTAGCCCAGGAAAGCTCATGATCCCTAAGGTGCTACAAGACTCTTTAACAGCTACACTGTTACATATATAATATAAGTAGTCAAGCAAGATACAGTGCAAGATATCTTCTCCTGTCTGGCAGATATGAATGAAATTTATAATTTAAGCAAGACTTAGTTGATCCAAGAGTGAAAAATATTTTTACAGCAAATTAGAAAATGCTGATGTTATTTTAGGGCTCATTTGTTGCTCATTTCCAAATTTCATTATTTTTTTTAAATAATTGAAATTTATTCCAAGTTTGATTAATAAAAGAGAATCTCTCATTCAAAAGGTTTTGACAAGCTGTAATAGTGATGTAGGGCCCAAAGTCTGGCTAAGTCATTTATTTCAGATTTACACGAGAGGAATGAAGACAGAGTTGGGTCCTTTGCTTATTAATTGTTCTCATGAAGAATTTTTTTTTTAAAATATCAAAAAGCAGTGCTTACCACAATTTCATAATTTTGGAAAGTTTGGATGAAGCAGAGAGATTTGATGGAAAGGATGATGCCTTCTGATACTTAACGTAGAAAATGTCCAATCAATCTAATTGCTACAGGATATTAAATAGGATGCTGGGGGGAACCATACAAGCTAAAGGAAAGAGAAGAGAGGAAATACCATGACGACTGTTTATTGGCCAGACGTTATAAAAACATCATGGCAGTTACCAGAAAAGAAAAAAAAAAGATTTTTCAGATTGATGGATGTTTACGTCAGAGCACAGATTGGGCAAATTCAAGAGGTTGTGTTAGAATGATGAGTCTTGGTTGCAGTCCTTTGCACCCACTTCAGCAATTGGATGCAATTAAAACCAGAAATGAAACATAACAATGCATATGAAATTACTCCCTCAGGGTAGTTTGTTTCAAAATTAAGCTGATATATTTTTAAATATACAATAAAGGGAGGTGCTCTGAGTAGGCTGTCTTTTTATCAAGTTTACAGCTATCAGCTCAGTGAGGAGTATAGCCACCCAGGTCTTGCCCTGTATTATTTCATTTTTATTTTCAGTATCGTGCAAAGAGCTGCTATATTTTATACTGCCTGGTAGTAAAGCAAATTAGAAAACAATATAGTAACTACTTTGGTTTGTCCTTTTAACATGCGCCAGCCAAAATGGAAGGAAATGTAATCCTTGTGAAAACAAACAGATCCTAAGTCACAGGACTTCTAACTACAAAATAGGGATAGCATAGGTTGTGGAAGCACAAGTTTTCTCACTGTGGCTTTAAATTCTGCCTTAAACTTGTTCTTTACAGATCTCCTCTTAGTAGTTCAGGCTCCGAGTCAATGTCCATTTGATCAGTGATGTTTTGTTGAGACAGCCAAAGACCACGCCAGTTAGCAGGGCCAGTCTTAGGGAAAATGACACTCTGGGAGAACTTGTATTCTGGCCCCTATGGGCTCTCCATCCAGGCTTACCATCCTCCCTTCACCCCTAATTCCTGCACTGTGCCCCTAACACCTGCACCCCCTTCCTGCACCCACACGGGGAAACTGACCTGGATGCATGGAGCAGATGGCATTGCTGCCCCTCAAATGCTTCTCCTCTACACCCCTTAGGGGGCAGTGAGAGAGGGAGCAAGGAGCAACATCATGTGCTTTGGCATCCAGCTCACTTTCCCCATTTGGGTTGCATGGGGGGGGGGGGGGAGTACAGGAGGAGAGCCCAAGTGAGGAAGGTGACCTGAATGCCTGGAGCACATGATGTTGCTCCTCACTCCCCTTCTCACAACCCCCAAATGTTGGGCGGATGGGGGGGGGGGGGAGGAGGGGGATGAGCAGTATCTGCATCATTGCTCATTCCTCCCCTCCATTTTCCTCCAGGAGGAAGCACAGAGAAATCTGGGTGCCCACCTATGCGACGCTCACCTGTCAGTCTGAAGCAGCTTTAGACACTACACCAGCGGCGTGCACCTCTGTGCTGCCACACGGCGCCCTCTTGATCATGATGCTCCTGGGCAGTCATCCGGGTGACATACCCTTAAGGCCAGCCCTGCCAGTTAGCATCAAACACAATGGTGTTTTGTGATGTGGATATTTGTACCCAAAAAAATTGACTGACAATGAGTTCATTTTACTTAGGTGCACAAAACTACTATGAGATAACAAGTGTTACCATCTTGAATCCAGCCAGAGTTGGCCTACAGGTATGAGGATCCATATTATTACAATACATAGATAAAAGATTCCTGAATTTGACCCAACATCCCAGTCAAAGAAAATGGAGTCTTTTCTTGGAGTTAAGTGAGTCTTTATTAGAGGGAATTAATGTTGCATTACTGTATTGATTATTATTTCTTACATTACAGTTGCTTGCCGTGTCCAAACAATAATGGATCCCTATTGTGCAGGCCACTGTATAAAGATGAAAAGAGACAGCTTTGATGCAGTAGTCCTGTGGCAAAGCTTTAGGCCAAGCTAGAAGGAAAAGACATTCCTATGCAGTCTTTGAAAGTCAGTTTTGTAATTTCTGGAAAGCATTAAAAACACAAATAAAAAGAAAAGACTAGAACTGAGTACTTGAGAGCCATAAAGGAGAAGATGTGCAGATTTTTAGCCCAAGATTTATTTTTAACAATTTGGTTTTAATACTTATCAAGTTACTATGGCAATGTAAAGCCAAGTTTACCATTGTTATTACTGGATTTCTCTCTTGAAACAATTAGCCTCTGTAAAAGAAGTTGGGTCTATTATTAATACCAGCATTAATAATGGGTAAGAGATAATCCTTAACACCACAAGTAATTAGTTTTGTTTGCTGTCTCTATAAATTCACTGCACTAAAACATGTAAATATGTTCCATTCTAAATGCATAGTCAAATATAATTATACTTAATACTGGATGGTAGGTGAACTACTCCCAAAACCATAAATAAACAGATTACATTTTCTTATGCCTTTATAGGTCTGAATAATCTAGCAGAGCTAGAGGCATTACAAAGTAGTTAATAATAATATAAGTGCGGGTTTTTGTTACTTATTGAGCCAATTAAATGTTCATAATGGGGACTGCATGACTAGACACAGTAACGTGACATTATGTACTGTTTATGGACATAGTAACATATTATGTATTTTAAGTATAAGGCATTACATTATGCCTTTTTCTATAATGGAATAATTAAAATATATTTGAAAAAAATAGTCCTGAAGCTGTAAAATACCTGTAGGGAGAGTTTCCTTTCTTGCAGAAAGGTGGGATTTTAAGGCTCTGCAAAGCACATATTTATAGTCTCTCTCTTGATCTGGAATCTGGACTCGTTAGTGCACAATGACGGGTCAGTGAGAAGCACTGTATAAGTGCTTGACCTTGTTAAACATGTAACCCGTTGGAGCTGGCACTGCAGAATCCATACATCCTAAAAGTGGTACTCTCATTGCTGCTTGGAAATACCCTGCATATCCAGTGAAAACATTGACAAATGCCTCTGGAAGGTTAAAGGTGTTTGGATGTTTAATGGGAGTAATCAGTGTTTTAATTAATATTCTGATTTTGAAATAATTGATATTAGTTGTCCAAGAGTAACTCTCATAAGGGCTTAAATCAAATCGACTCTATGCTATAGTAGGTATGCTCTATAGTAAACATATACAGGACCAGCATACAATCCTATTTACAGGGATATGAAGCCCCTTCATCTATAGTTGACTGTACTGGCCAAAAGCTACCCCATCAGGGCTGGGGATATGGAGGAAAGGCTTTCAAACCACATACACTGATTAGCTGCACCTAGTACTTTAATAGCATTTTAAAGCTGCTGGTGAGAGGATATATTTCTCTAGCTCCCTGCCACCTTAGAAGGCATCTTGATCTCTGATGAGATTCACTCAGGAATACCACTGTAAACCTTCATCTTTCAGACTGAAGGGATCACAGAGTAGTGGTACGGGGTTATGGGTAGAGAAGAAAAAAACATTAGGGGGCTGAGAGAAAGTTGAATGACTTCTAGTGCAGTGATGTTCACCCCCAAGCAGCTATATTACCACTGCTGCAGCTGTGGGTGAATGTAATGAGACTGACTTACCTCATCTAACATTGAGTCAAATTTCTGAGCCTCAGTTCCCTCTTGCAGTTGGATATTTCGGTCAGGTGGCACTTTGGCCCTCCAGCCAAGTGACCAAGTCAAGAGTCCTCTGCAACCAGGCCAAATAAGAAGTTCAAAACTAGGCTTCTACAAATTCTCTCTCATTTTCACCAGCTGGAGTCCTTCCTTTTGATTGCAGGGTTCCATCAGATCTTCATCAGATCTCTGCTGGCACTGCTACCACTCTAATTGGCATTATAGACAGGACCTATGTTCTCCTCTGCTACACTACATAGTCCTGGACACTTCAATCACAGGGCAGCTGTCTCTCCACACCGCTTCCTTTCAGCCATCTTCCTGTCAGTCTTTCACCAACCCCCTCCAGGGCCCTTTCAGTTCAGCCATCCCACAGGGAATCAGTACTCACACCAGAAAGCTACTACTGCACCTTCTACCTTTCCTACAATAAAACAAACCAGATCATGCCTCATCTCTAATTTCCCTTACAAATCTTTTTATAGGCTAACTCCCATCTCCCAGCAGGCCTTGCTTCTAACCCACATTCACATGACCCTCTGGGGACTGCACTTTCAGAACCAGAATATACAGCAGCAATCCAATGCCTGTCCTAAAGGGGACTGTAAAGTACACAGTTTTACAGTGAAAAGTAAGTGTTTGAGTTCTTGACAGACACATACCTTGTAGCAATCCCACAGACTCTTCTAATGAAGCTAGCAATTCTCCTAACAAAGCAACACACATGTATAGGGCTGCAGCCTAGAGGACCAAGTCTCTTAATGTTGCTGCCAGGGATAACACTAACAGACCCTGGTCATCAGTGGTGGGATTGAACCTAAGGACTCTACTTAGGGTGACCAGATAGCAAATGTGAAAAATCGGGACGGGGGGCGGGGGGTAATAGGAGCCTATATAAGAAAAAGGTCCAAAAATCGGGACTGTCCCTATAAAATCGGGACATCTGGTCACCCTAACTCTACTATAGCTTAGTGCATGAGCCTCTACAGCATGACCTAAAAGCCATAGGCCTATTAGCTAAGGCTGTAGAGCAGACTCATTATTCTTGCTTTCTCTAAGTGGCTGGTCTTGGTGACACTAGCTGGAAGAGAACATCACACCCAGGAGATGTGTGGGTTACATAGGCACTCATATAACCTGCAAAAGAATATGACCCAATCCCATGGAGTTAACAATTGGCAACCCATAGCATGTAGCTTTTTTCCTGCAAAGGGAACATGAAAGGAACCGCAGAACCAACTTGCACAAGAAAACAGCAAAAAATAAAATATACGAGGTGAAAAATATATAATAAAATTTAACCAAGAGATGGTGGCAATTATAATAGGACATGGTTATCAAAGGTGCCACCAGTCATCGTATTTTACACAGGGCACCAACGGGGGGGGGGGGGGGGGGAAGCTTGAAAACTGTATCTATAAAGAAAGTCAAACCAGTATTTCTGCACAGGAAGCAGAGTTATTTGCATAGGTGATAGTAAAATGGGAAACCTTTCAATGCACTTAGGACTGTGTTTCCTAGTTTCCATTTTAAAAATGCAGAGAAATAATAATCACTGAACACAGATTTTATGAGTAGGATTTTATAGTTGCACATGTGCCTAAAGCAATGACTAGACACATTTTAAATAGAAAGGACACGTGTATTTACAGTATTTAATAAATGACAATGTAAATAAGAATGATGATGAGGCAGACCTCAGTTTGGAAATACAGATGTTGTCAAGAGCTTCCTCAAGTCATTCTTCCTGTCCAATATTACCATTTTAATAGCTAAAATAAGAAAAATGGCAGAATGCTTTTTAATCCTGATGGAGGGAGCAATCAGGAAAGAGCATATTTTGAAGTTGATTTTCAGAAAAAGAAAACTAAAACCTGGGAATAAATCATCCCAAAAATAATTGGACTCCCATGAAAACAAAAACTGTATCAAAATATTGAATGTTTAACTTTTAGCATCCAAGAGTAACAATCTAAGGAAAAAATTCTGCTCTCAGATCTCCATGGTAAATCTGAATTCCAATATTCTGCATCCATCCTGTGCATGAAGCTCATGTTTCCAAGACATACAATTTAGTTAATGTGAGGATAAGAAGCTTTCACTACTAGCACTAAACCTTGGGAGAGAGCTCTAGTGAGAATCAAGGGGTATAAATGTAAGAGATTTTCATATAAATACATGGAATGGGTTTTTATGTATTCACTGTTATTACCTATCACAATTTTATTACATATCACACATTTGGTGTTTTTCTTAACAGTCCTGGAAGTTATAATTAAGGGAGACTCTCAGCTTTCATTTTTTTTTAAAGTAAGTTTCCAGTCCTCATGGCTGTAAATATCCCAATTTATTATTGTTAAAAACCTCAAGACTTTTTGGGACCTAAGTTGTTGAACTTCGGGTTGGCAACATAGTGTATGCCAGTGAAACAAGCACAACAAAATACTTTCTACCTAGTGGGCAGATTATAAAAAGTGCCCCCTAACCAGAGGCAAGATCTTTAGTTAGTGTAAAACAACTAAGCCCTCTCCCAATGCATAAGAGGACAGATTCTCTGGGCCTGCTTCACTATAGGATCAATTGACTCCCCCTCCCTATAGAAAACCTAAATCTATCCCCTTCAACTCACTCCTCTTTCTTACTGTCCCCTTTCACCTTTCCCTCTCCTGCAGCTCCCCAGGCTCCATAGTTCATCAACCCCCCTGCCTGCCTGCCTGCCTGCCTGCCTGCCTTGTCCCTCCCCTTTAGTTGTCCCTCTTCCCTTATCCCCTGCTGCTTCTCTCTCCTCCCCAAGAAGCACAGAAATAGAAGCCTGGGGGAAAGAGGTGGGACCGGAAGCCCCGCCCCCCACAGTCTATCCCTTTCATTGGCCCCTTCCCCCATCAATCCTACTCTGGAGACCAGCCTATTCTCCCCTCCCTTGCCTTCCGAAGGGGCTTTAGCCCAGCCTTGTCTCCCACCCATTTGCTGCCTGACCTGTCAAGCCAACCCTTTCCCCTCTTCCTATTGGCTCGCGTTCTGCGACTCAGGGTCCCGCCCTCTGCTGGAAAAGCGCCCATTCTTCTCCCCCTTCCCGTCCTCGGCGCGCATGCGTGGGAGTGAATGCCGGGCTCGGGGAGCGGGGTGGCTCTTGCAGGGGGAGGGGGAGGGGGAGGGAAGGGCAGAGCAGAGCAGAACCCAGCGGAGCCTTCGCTGAAGCCTGTTCGTGCGCGCGCGCCCCTGGCTTTCCAGGAGCGGGGCAGCAGCAGCAGCAGCACAGACCGTGCGGGGTGGGGGGTTTGTGTGCGCTGCCTCCTGCTTTGTGCGCGCCCCCAGCCCCAGCCTCAGCCCCACGTGGGTGGCTCGCGAGAGGCGGGCCATGGTGTGAATTAACTCTCCGTGTTTTCCTGCGGGAGGCAGCGGCCGCCCCCGAGCAGCAAGCGACACCCCGGAGAGTCCCCACTGCGGCGGCTGCCTGCCGGTGCGTGCAAAGGGACGGGGGCATGTGTGGCTGGCGGGCTGCCGAGGGGGGCAGAGAGCGACCCCCCCGGAGCCAGGATCGCTGCTGGGCTCGAACACGCTGCTGAGTGGGTGGGGCGACGGTCCTTGCCCCTGGGACTGAAGCCAGGCGCACAAGGTGGGAGGGAGAAAAGAAGGCGAGGACGGATTGGGGGCATTTCTTTTTTGGCTCTCTACCCCCCGCACCACCGCTCAGACAGGACAGAGAAGGGAGCAAAACTGTCTCTCCTGTGAAACAAGGTTTCAGGGAGCTTGGATTTACAGAAGAAATTTCCTTCTTGCGCCTTTCCCTTTCGTTAGTTTCTCTCTCCCTCTTTATACAAGGATAATACACCGTATGTATGGCTCATTTGGTTGCCCTAAACATTTGCTCCTTGCGGGCGTGTTGGCTCTTTTTATTTTTTTAACGTGGCAAATGGAAGTCCCTATGCCTTTGTTGTCCGGTGACAAGCTTGTGTCCCTGGTGAGCTGTGTGTATACATGATCATCTGTATGTTTATTGGAGTCTTTGGAAAACCAAACAAGGGAGTGTAAGTGATTTTCAGGGGTGTTAGGTTCACCAGTGGCTTTTATTTCATTATGAGGAAGCTAGGCAGGGTGGAAGCAGAAAGTGTGTACTCCCAGTTGTGTACGTGTGGTTTGGGTTGTTTGTGTTTGTTTATGGGGTAAAATCAAGACTGTCTGTCCACTTACAAGTGTAAATTTACCCTAAACTTGTTTATGTTTACGTTGACAACAAATCCAGAGTTGCTTGTCAGTGTAACTCAGCCCAGATGGGTTTAAACTCTTCATCGTAAAAAGTTAAGCCAGTTCTCAAACGTACTCTTGTTTTCTGACCGGGGAAAGGAAATTGTACCTCACTCTATGGTTTTGTTTTTATGACAGAATGTCTCTTGGACACCTTAAGAAATAAGAGAATTATCATTATTTTTGTTAAGATCGGATCCCAGATGGCCAATTCCCTGAATGGCCGGAACCCAGGTGGACGAGGAGGAAACCCCCGCAAAGGGCGTATTCTGGGCATCATAGATGCTATTCAGGATGCTGTGGGGCCCCCCAAGCAAGCAGCTGCTGACCGCAGAACTGTGGAGAAGACTTGGAAGCTAATGGACAAAGTGGTAAGTTTTGTGTGTGTACATATTGTTTTCTCTTGGTGGGGAAGGAAGTTATTTATATGGGTCCATGTGAGAATCTTACATCTTGCTGCAGATTTTATTCCTTTGCCATGTGTGTCCAACCTCTCTGATTCCCTTCTTTGAAAAGAGAGGGACTTGCGTTTTAGGCCAGATAAACCTATTTGTTCATTTTGCTAGCCTCTGGCTATGTTTTTTTTTTTTTTAAATCTGGTTTGAGTGGGGAAATGTACATGTTTGTCTTTAGTCCTGCTACTCTTGTTGGTCAACGTCCTTCAAAATAATTCCAATTTGTAGAGGTGCTGTGCGAAAATTGCTTAATTTATTTATTGTGCATCAAATATTCCTTACATTTCAAAGTGAGTCCCATTTAGTCAGTCTGCAAACAAAGCCCTTGAGCATGAAACTTCAGTTAAGCTAATCATCCTATAAAGGACACTCCTGACAGTCATATGCATACATGTTTGTTTGTAAGAATTGTGCCAGAGGAGGAAATCACTCTGATTATCCCTTAATGGAGTAAACAGATTAGTAAGAAATCCTTTATTTTTAATTTTTTTGTCTGCATTTTTCATGATTATTTTTTTTAAAGTACTCTTACTACTACTTTGCTTCACTTTATTTTGGACATGGAGGTATATTTTATTGACCGTTATTGTGAGTTGGAGCATGGAACACTGGTTTATAGATCTTGTAGCATCTACATGTTGCTTTCTCCAAGTCACACATTTTATTAAATATTACACAATGGAAGTGACAGCTTTCTATAAACTAAGTACAGATTAGCTAAAAAGGTGCTATACTAAAGTTAGGAATAGTTTGCTTACAGTCTGGGTAACAATCTGAGGAGGCATATTGATTTGGTAGGTAAGGGCTTGATTGCTGAGGTTAATCAGCACAGGGAAGCTTTCCTTTGAAACTATTGAGGATTGAGGTCTTAATATTTGATAGTATCAGGCCCTAGAACCAAGGGAGTTGTGACTCTAAGGCTTCGTCTACACTACAGGGCTAGGTCAACATAAGGCAGCTATACTACAGTGTAAGTGCAGTACCTGCACTACAGCCTTGTTCCTGCAGATATAAATGCCCTACTACACTGACATAAAACTCCACCTCCACAAGAGACATAAGACTCATGTTGGTGTAGTTAGGGCGATGTGTTGTCTTTACATTGGCTGTTGGCTGTCATTGTTGTCCTGTCTGGGCCATTTCATGGCTCTGGGCCCAGCTGCTGGCTCTGTTCCAAGCTGAGCTGCCACCCAGGCTCCCTGCTTGGGCGGTCATTCAAGCTCCCCACTGGGAGCGCTACTGTTCCCTGGGAGCACAGCAGCTGGACTTCAGCTGCGGATCTGTGCACCTGAGATGAGAGGTTCCTGGTGGCTTCCCCATTCTCCTGGCTGGGAGCGGGAAGGCGAGATGCACCGGAGGGCAGCTGGGGGCCGGGTGGGCTCTCTGTGCCCCTTGTAAATCAGTGGAAGTGTTGCGGTGACTGTGAGTCAATCTAAACTTAGGTGGATTTAAGATTGTAGTGTAGACATCTAACTCTGATGTTGACTCCGACTTTAGAAAGTTAACTAACTCCCTTTGGGTCATTTCACTTACTTTTAATGAAAATATAGGAGTTTTAATGTGGAGCTATGTGTCGTGATCTATAAATGTAAAGTATTTATTAACTTTAGGAAATCTTGATGCATCTTGCTAAACTAGAATTATCAGAATAATTCACTGGAACCTTATTTGCAACTCGGTGCTGATACCACTTAACAGGGGTTCTCAAACTGGGGATCGGGACTCCTCATGGCGTTGTGAGGGTATTACATGTGGGGTTGTGAGCTGTCAGCCTCCACCCCAAACCTCGATTTGCATCCAGTATTTATAATGGTGTTAACTAAATAAAAAAGTATTTTTAATTTATAAAGGGGGGGCGGGGTCGCATTCAGATGTTTGCTATTTGAAAGTGGTCACCAGAACAAAAGTTTGAGAACCACTGCACTAGAATATTACTTTTATTTATTAAAACAGCCCCGAAAGCAAATTCTAAAGGGCAACCATGATGTAAATCAGTGCTACTTCAAAGACTTCAATGGAGTTAAGTATCAGAGGGGTAGCTGTGTTAGTTTATATCCATAAAAACAACAAGGAGTCCCATGGCACCTTAAAGACTAACAGCTATTAGTCTCTAAGGTGCCAAGGGACTCCTTGTTGTTTCAGTGGAGATGTTTCTATTACTGCAAGATCTGAATTTGGTTGAATTCTGTAAACAGGGAATGTGCCATAGTTCATATCACAAATATAGGGACTTGGAGGCAGACACTTCTCTTCAGTAGCAAGATGTTTTCATCTTGAAAAGAAGGCATCTGTCTATATCCTGTTTAAAACAAAAGGAGGAATGTACAGTTTGATGTTTTCCCCCTTTTCAACAGTATGTCAGACCATGTAGAAAGCCTTAGAGTGCATTTTTCCTTTGGTTAGTTTGAATCTTAATCTCATTGTTTAGAATTATGGATTGCTGTCACTCAGCTTTCATAGAATAACTGTCATTTTTACATCAGTGTATCAAAACAGACTGGCCTGTTCTGCAGAATTATTTGGAAAGGCTGCACTTTGTTTTCCTTTTGGTTTCACTGGATAAGTGTCCTCAATTTTATCTCAGTGTATCCTCTTTAAGATGCTGTCAGTTAATCAAATTTTATTTCCAAATTACATTAAAGTATACCAGACAGGGTGATGTAATGGTGTCCAAATGCTGTAACTTGCTTGAGTTAAGCATTTAGTACTTGTAGCAAAGAGAGCACATTTGAATAAACGTGATGTGTTGGCAAATAACAAATGTTCTAGCCTTTCTCAGCGGTAGGTAAAGTTCCCCTCTATCTAAATCAAAAATGGGGATTAAAACCAGAAATAGTTAGAAACCTTCCCAAGTAACTGTTGGCTTAAATACTGTTGTGGGCCTGTATCCTGCAGTCTGGGGAACCTGTGCAAATGCCTACCCACACAGAATCCCAGCGATCAGACTGTGGTTTCATGGCCTGAATTACTAGCAACAATATTGGTCTTTAACTATAATCTCTCCTCTTCCCCTGTCCGTAGAGAAAAGGGTGACCAGACAGCAAGTGTGAAAAATTGTGACAGGGTGGAGGAGGAGTGGCGGTAATAGCCTATATAATAGATCCAAAAATCAGGACTGTTCCTATAAAATTGGGACATCTGATCACCCTAGTAGAGAACAAGACAGAAAGATTGTTTTGCCACAGGACACAGAGAATCACTGTCAAGACTGGGTTTAGATGTCAGGAATTTCTGGTTTCTGTTTCCTATGCTCATCACCATGTTGTCTCTGCTCTTTCTCACTGGTTGAGATTCCATATAGGAAAGAACTTGAGGAGCAAAACATATATGTTGGTCTATTTACAAGCATTGTGGGATTATCCAAAACTAAAAATCACTTTTGGTAAAATCATGAAAAGTAAAATAACTATATTGTGGGATTAGGATTTTTGGAGAATACATAATGATGTATGTAAAGTTCATTAGCAACATCATGCTGATCTCTATGTGCATATTACCTGCCATGACTTGGAATTTTTATATTTAAGGGTTTGTCAATTTTGAGACTTCACGATAACTCTGTTTTTCATTGTTATATATTTTAGCTATGAAAACAGGATTAAGGCTGCAACTTCATATACAGTATCTCACCTTGAAATCTCTTTGGTACCAGTTTTTTTAAAAAAACACAACTTTCCTTTGGTACTTGAGAGAACCCTGTCAAAATTGATAGAACAAATGTGATGGCATGACGTTTTAGATAACGTCTCCTCTGGTAAATAGTTAGTACTGAGAATATGTGTGAAAAATACAAAATTAATTGTTCCTGATGCAGTTTCTACTGAGTCTCGTAGTTACAAGTAAACAAATCGGTGCATGGGGGGCAGTGTCAAGCTGAATCCAGATTTACTTTTTATAGAGTTTATTGATATAATTTAACTCCCTTTTTAGTGTTTTTTTTTTAACATTTCCTGATTAACAATAGATTTAATATCAATCACTTTTTTGTATTTGTTTAACCTCTCTTTTTGAATGGACAAGCAGTAGTTGCATCAAAAAATTTTTGTTTATTTTATTACCTTGCATAATACCAAGCTTTGGGTTATGCTCCTGTTTCATGTTCTAGAAAGCTGGACATCATTTCCAGTGGTAGTTTTGTGCTAGTGAATACATCAGGTGTCTTTGGACTCATAATAAAGTTAATTCTTTGATATAGTGGATGACTGTTTTCCACAAAGTAAGATGAAGCACCTACGAATGAGAATGAATTTCAGATTCAGTTAATATTGGTGTGATAGTAAAATTATAATTACAAATCTTTTAAGTCTTTATATAAAGTTTATTGAAGATACATTGGAAGGGCCTCCTAACATCTGATGATATTGGAGCAAAATCATAAGCATAATAGATTTCAGAATCTAGAAAACAAAAGTACATTCCTATATGCAGGATGCCTTTATCTTGAGAGTAGAGGGGGAAACACCTACTGTGTAAATGTGAGAGTAGATTAACACCATTAGTTAATCTGGTTATTCAGAGCTGGGAGTTCCCATTCATTTTAAAGGTTTCAAGTTAGTGAAATTGTGAAATGTTTTGAAAGAAGATTGTATTTGTGCTCCCATGTATGAGTGCTTCAACTTTCGATCATTATAGTGGATCTCTGTACTCTGAAGTACTAAGGGGAAATATGGTTGTTATCAGCATGCTAGAAAGTAAAACTCCTGTATAAACTGTATTATTGTTTTGTCGTGCTCCACACCATAAATTTTATCCAGATAATGGAAAGCAGGAAGAGCAATTTAATTTGCTATTTAATATAGGCTAAGAGCAAGGCACAGGGGTTCTCAAACTGAGGGTCTGGACTCCTCAGAGGGTCATGAGGTTCTTACGTGGGGGAGGACGGTTTGCGAGCTATCAGCCTCCACCCCCCAAACCCCACTTTTCCTCCAGCATTTATAATGGTGTTAAATATGTAAAGAAGTGTTTTTAATTTAAAAGGGGGGTCACATTCAGAGCTTGCTATATGAAAGGGTCACCAGTACAAAAGTTTGAGAATCACTGCCAAAGCACAATGTGTACCCAAAGCTTGCGCTATTGGCTTTATGATTCTGCAAAACCACATTACTGAAAGAGTTATGGAAGTGATACATTTTTTTAAAATGAGTGGATGCCAAAATCCAATTTTTTTTCTCTAGCATCCAGTGTCTCTATTGAGTACAGTTGAGTGTGAAACCCATTGTATACATTCATTATTCTTTATAACACTCAATGTAACATTTGAAATGGATAACCTTCCAAGTCACTTAACTTCACAGTACCACAAAGGAACCAATTAAGTAAATCATAACCGCAGAGTTCTTAAGTATATGAACTGGTCCTTACACTGTGTTTTAAATATTGATTGAAAGTCTTATGGCTACACACCCCTCTCGTGTGTGTGTGTGTGTGTGTGTGAGAAAAGATAAAAAATGAATGTTACACAGAAAACCCCTTTGCCTGTTTCTGAATATCAAATAGCATATCAAAACACTGCACTTTTTTGCTTTTAAAGTAACACTGCAATGTTTGCATCCCCATGCCAATATTAAAACAAGCACTGTTACAGTATGGAAGCTGGTGAATCCGGGATATGAAAACCCACTGTCCCTTGGGTGGAAGTCCTATAGCAAAGGCCTCTTCATCCATTCTGGTGATATGGCCTCGTCCACATGTCTTTTTCTACCTCTTGGTAATTAACCCATTTGCAATGTACAGTGCCAATGCATTGATAGTTAATGCTGTCTTGGGGCATTGGGCTTTGATGGGTGATTCTGCACCTTATGATCTCCCTATTTTCCCAGTAGCCTATCCACCATTTCGTTCTTTGGGGTTGTGTGTGCTGTGTGGAGATCAGAAATGTTACAATATCTTGCTTCATAGACACTTTCAGCCTATGTGTGGTATTCTGAGCCAATTTGTTTGCACCTTGGGATGTTTCTGCACTCTGTGCAGAAGATGCTGGTTAAGTAGAGCCTTTCAAATTCTAACCTTGGAAATATACTAGTCACTGATACTCTAATTGTCACGTCCCTTGGGTTCAGCTGATTAGAGAGAATTTAGTAGGAGTCATAGTCAGCAGATACTTATTCTGTTGCCATTAGTAACTTCTCTTATTTGTCCTTGACCATCTTTATGGCATTTAAGCATATCCTGGTGTGCAAGTGTAGCTTTGTTTTTCTTGACATTGTAAACCTGTTTTGTCAAAGCATTAAACCTGTGACCTTCAAAAACAATTTTTCAAAAAGATCATCATGGAACAAACAGAACACGCAGTATTACATGTGTGTAGTACATGAAATCAAATGGCTAAATAGGTGCAATGGAAATCTTTCCCCTCTAACTTAGTCATATTGTTTAAAAAATGTTATCCTACTACTTCAAAGTGTTATCTGTCTAGGTACTTACTGTATATGACTCTCATCAGCAAATTGACTGAGCACCTCCCACGGAGTTAAAGAGAAACAAAGTGAATGCTCTTTCCTTTCCCAGCCAATAAGATAGAACTTGAATAGGTATCACCTTTTTTTCTATTTGTAGTATTAATTTTTTGAGAAGAGCTATTTGGAGGGAAAGCTACATAGAAGAAATAGGCTTTGCATTTGGTCCTAAGGGCCTTGAAGTTTGTATTCCTTGTCCCTTGCAGAGACAAATTCCATAGGCTAGGTCCGGTTCCCCTGAAAGTTTGCTTCCAGTCCCATAAGGGTCTCCCACACAGTTGACTGAGCCAGCGAAGAAAAGCTGTGAAGTCAGAGTGGTGGAAAAAAGAGGATGTGATGTCTAGGGAATCTCTGACCAGTCCCAAGGAAAACTTTGAATATAAGAACCCCATTTAATTCTGCACTTTAGGTAGCATCTTACTAATTATGTAATCGTGTTTAATTCATTGTTGGAGTTCAGATACATCTCAGTGTGAGAGAGGATATCACAGACTGCCCTTTATATCTAATGGAGAGCATGCAGAATTATAGTGAAGTGTTCGCAGTGACCCATGTTGATGAGTAGAAAGGTTGTTGCATTTTTGTGCTAACTGGAGTTGGTTTTTCAGGGTGAGAGTTTCATTCCATGTGAACTGCAGGAGTCAAGCCTAGAGGATACCGATATAAGGATCACTATGACGAAATCTGTTTCTGATAGAATGGGGTGCATACTCTGGCCATGGACTAGATGGAAGTAGGTGCCGCAGTATTACAGTGATAAACATGGTGTAATATGTTGATATCCTGTTATGAGTAGGATACCCAAGGATCTTATATATGCGTTAACTTGCCTCAGTCAAGGAAAAGTTTCATTTTCAACTTGCTGAATGAATGTTTGTTTTTGCTTTGATAGACTGAATGCTTTCTAAATACTTACATGCTTAATCCAAGTTGCAATAAGAAAGTAATCAGTGATCTGACTCGTATTGCTAATGTGAAGTTTGTGTCAGAAAACTCAGTGTGGTGTTCCTTTTGTTTTTCAGAAAGGTATGTACTAGGAGAGCTCGGTTGCTTTAGGAAGCCTTTTACGTCAGCTGTTGTCATTTCTTGTTGATTACTGTTAATGTGAACCCTTGTGGTAAGTCTCAGGACATCCTGACTCTAGGAGCCATATGGTTTACACAACCATCTCCTTACAGACACATTTCCTCCGTATTGCAATCTGGTGCACTATAAAAATAAGTGTAGAAAATCCTTCACAACCCTAGTGAGTGGATGCTTGGACTCTTAAGCATTTGAACTAAACTTCAGCATTTGTTTTGTGATAAACTTATTAAAATGATAACATTAAGAGGAGTTCAGTTTTATTGTAGAAATATTTTCATATAACTGAAGCCTTTGCTAATCTTGAGGTGTCTAGTACTGTTCTGTAACTGGTCTCCATGTAGTCTTCAGAAAGTGAAGCATGGTAAACCAGACTGACCACAGAATCCTGTTGTTAGCTATGAATGACTGTATTGGACTAAAAAAGACTTTCTAAAACACCTGAAAGGGGAACTGAGTCTTGTTTTTTCACAGTGTGTCCTTTGTTCAACTGTCTGGCCATCCAGCTATAGAAAATCCTCAACCAAAATAATCAACTTATGTATATGTAGGCAGCATACCCCGTGAAATAGTGTGTTCACCTTTCTGGTATACATAAAGCCTCCTTTCTTCCACTTGTACTAGTATGACTTTTCTCTGTGCAGCGTGTCTTTCGACATAAGAACTAATTATTTTAATCATCTGATTTCCTTAGGAGGAGTTAAGAGTTAATAATTTGTTTAATTTTTAAAAAGTGGATCAATTTAGCATGATTGTAATTTTCTGGATTTTTGTGTGTGGATATTTTGTCTGAATAAGCACTCTTTCTCGGGGTAGGTGCTTCAAGGACTTCATCACCCTCTTATTTGTGATTCTAAAATCCCTCCCATAACAAGTAACTGATGACACATCATTTTTACTTTAAAGTGAAAGGGTGAGTCTATAAAGAGGAAAACTGCTGTTGAAAAATACACAGTGAATGAAGGCCAAGAAAAATAAAGAAGAAAATCCATACAAATCTTGTGTTTTAAATGCTTTCCCCTCTGGAATATAACATTTTCTCATCAACAGTTGCCAGTTTGAGTTCTGTTGTAGCCCAGTAGGGTTCGTAATAAGTTTTAAAAGTCAGAACTGAATTAAATTTTGATCCTGTTTTACCACTACAGAAACCACCCTAGAACTAATTACAATATATGTACCTAACACTTCCATTCAGAAAAACTGCAGTGTGCTTTTCTTCTGTTTCCACTCCTGCCAGATATGGAATTTTCCACTTTGTTTATGTTGCAACATGGAATTAGTGACAATTTTAAGGTATGGTTGATATTTCATGACTTTGGAGGGCTACAAATTCAGGCTTTGTACTACAGGAAATAGCTTAGAGTTTTAGGGCGGGATGCCTCTTCCCCTGGAATTGCCCAAGATATTGGACTTTGAAGTCCATGATATTAGTATGAATAGAAAATTTGAAGGTTAAAAACATATTTAGTTACTGTAACAGGGTCAGCACCTGTCTCTCACAAGCACCCCCTGTTCAGGAGGGCAGCATGCACCTCTCACAAGCTACCCCTCCAGCCGATTGGATCTCCGGTCGGGTCTTCAGGGACTCAGTTCGCTGACCCAGCCACCTACCCTATCCCTATAGCACTCCCTAGGCTCTGGTCCTCAGTCTGCACTACAGGGCCTATCCCAGTACCCTAGTTGAGCTTACCTATGAAGGTTCCTACTCTGGGGTGGAGCAACACACCATGGCTTCCTCCCTGGGGGCTCATGGGTTGTCCTTAAGTTCTCTGACCATGGCTCTCCAGCTGGGTCAGTCTAGTTCAGTTTCCTTTCAGGGATAACAGTTCCACAGACAGTCTCTTGCCGGGTCTATCTTCAGTGAGTCCTGGTGGCTGGCCAGAAGTTATTCCCTTGCTTCCCTGGTCTCTGTTAGTACTGTTGACCTTAGCCTTTGTAGACAGCCAAGAGCACCTCTTGCTCCCCCAGTCCCTGCAAGCAGACTGCACTCACTCTGACCTCATAGCTCCTTTTATATGAGCCTGCAGCTTCTCTGGTTCACTGCTTCTCCTGCAGCTACTGTAGCCTGCTTAGAGGACCTCTCGACTGCTCCTTTCCTGGGATGGGTGTGGCAGGCCCCTGAGACTCAAGCAGGGGGCCTTTGGGCCTAGTCCACCCCATCACAGTTAGTGATTTAGCCACATTACCTAACCAAAATGGCAATCCTCATCTCATGCCTACAAAACCTGTATATCCCAGTACAATTTATTTTCTTTCTCATAAGTATTTTCATTGATTTTCTACATATGTAGAGTGTATGCATATGTACAACAGTAATTATGTAAAGAATCACACACACATACGCAGAGCCCGGAGTTCATCAGTGAAATACAGCCATCTGTAGGGTGGAATGCAGCAGCTCGAGGGAACTGTATGTCAAGTTTATACAGTAGTTTAGAACAGAAAAATGAAGTAAAATACCATCTTCAGTTGAAAGTACAGGAGAATTTAGGTAGCCACAATAGAACTGCCTTTAATTGATATATGGTCAGAACACAGGACTAACATTCTACTCTTACAAAGTGGATAATGAGAGTCATCTTGAAGTTTTCATCTTTAGTGGCACAGTGTCCCCTGTGAACATATGGAACATTAGTTTAGTTCTAGCGTGGAGTGAAGAATGCTCCGCACCGGGTCATTAACACAATTTCTTACAGCACCTGGATTTACCTGGCTTTTCTTTTAATTTTAATTTTTTAATCTGACTGGTCAGGTCTAAATCTACATAGTCACGACATCTAACAAGATCACAAGTTTAAAAAAGTCAAACTGTGAAGGCAGTAGTTTAAATAAGCAGGCTGTCATGGTTTGTGTAAGAAGCACTTTGTATAGTAGATTTGATTCATATAAATATGTACAAAATAGATATTTAACTATTTCATTTGAAGCTTATTCCATTTGTCAGTTGTTTTTAAAAGGAAATTAACTGAAGTGTTTATATATAATGGGTCTCATTTAAAAACTTGAGTCATTAAAGTGCATGTAGATGCAATCTTTTAGTAGAACCCTGAAGTTGCAAATGTTGAGTTTATAGTAATGCCTTTTTTAGTGTCTTTGTAGTATATGTGGAGGAGTGGCTAGGACTACTTGATGATTCTTGCGAATCATCTAGGTTAAGTTCTCCATAAACTAGACAATAACAATGGTGTTAGTGGCATTCCATGGGATACAAGTGAAAGCAGAATATTTAGACCTCCCTGCTTGGAGGCCTTAGAAGTATACTTGCCTCTGCTTATTTCAAGAAGTCGAATCACTTTTTGCCCCTACACATTTCTTTCAGATGTGGAGTGATCAGAGTGTGCCTTTTTAAACACTGTCTTTTTTGCTTCTAGGTCAGACTGTGCCAAAATCCCAAACTTCAATTGAAAAACAGCCCACCTTACATACTTGACATTTTACCAGACACTTATCAACATTTGCGACTTATACTGGGCAACTGTGACGACAACCAGAAACTTGCACAACTCAGTGAGAATGAATATTTTAAAATCTACATTGACAGTCTCATGAAAAAATCAAAACGGGCTATAAGACTCTTTAAAGAAGGCAAGGAGCGGATGTATGAGGAACAGTCTCAGGACAGGTAAGAGAAATATTTACATATCAATGCAGATTGTTTTGCTTGTCCGCATTTTTAACACTGTTTATATGTAACCACAATGTTTTGACATTTTAGTTATTTAAAGAGGAAAATGTTTATAGTTTGGAAGCAGTGACCCTGTAAATCCATCAGTAATTCACTTGTTTTGTTCCACTAGGTACTCTTTGTGTCACTGTACATGAACTTAAAACTAAGTGTATTTCCTTTGTAAAACATGTATTTCTTTAGAATTATTCCTTCAGCTGATCTACAGTATGTAGCTCCTTTCCTAGGAGAGAGAGACCCTCTAGTTAGAGCATTGCCAATGTAGTCTAATACTTGCAATGAGAAATTGAGAGATCCATTATGCATATTGACTGACATTTTCCCCAGCAATAAAATGGAACAAAATTGTGGGATGCTTGTGGAGAGATCACAGGTTGAGTATAGTGCTGATCCTTTAGAGTGGTGCCGAGAAGCCTTTTGAAAGGTCCTCTTTGCTGAAAGCTGGTGCTGTTCACAGGACACTGTTGTCCTGTTTGTGTGCAGCAGTCAGTATGCACTTTCTTGTTCGCTTTTAGCTTACCTTACTTCATCAGTTTTACTGAGTGCTCACTTCTGGTTTAGAAAAGGTATGTATCAGGGTGTACTTGTATCATAGGTCTGCGCTTCTGTAATGCAAGAATCTTCTTTAGATTTATCCCAACAAATGCAAGATGTTGTATTTTTAGAGTTGTAGCCTAATGGGGGAAATGGAGGGTTGTCTTTCTGCACCTGAATTCAGGACCAGTGCTACAGTACAACAGTTTCACTGCTGATGAAACTCTATGGAGAGAAGCAGTGAAAATGAACAAGTTCTTGTAAGTCTTTCTCTGCTGTTGCTGTCACTTATTTGGAATGTTTTCCTGATCAATGTGCTGTACTTCAATCCCACATATTGGCACAGACTTGGTTAAATCCTAGAGAATAAAGAAATAGCCCATTCCTACACCTGCAGTTGATTGCATTTGAGAGACTGCATGACCATGAAGACTTTCAGATTAATTTGCTGAAAGAAAGAAAATGTGATATTTGACTTATTTTAGTGGTAAGGAAGTTCTGTCTTAGCCATCTTTAGTATGGGACCATAACCACCTGAAGGGATGTTTTCACTGGAGATAGTGTGGCCAGAATGCAACAGTGATTCCTCCTTTTAGTATTCCGTTGGTAGCGAATGAAGAAGTAATTTTGCTACAAAGGAAATGAAAACTTTTATGGTAAAGGGAGATTGGACTTAAAAGACTGCATTATGTAAACAGATTTTATTTTGACTTCCCCAGAGCATTGTTAGTTGTGGGTTTGCTACAATACTTGCAATAAATTAAAGCAATTTTCAGTGTCACTTCTTCAAAAACAAAGCCTGATATGGTTTGTTTGGGCACTCAAACCTTCCCTTAGTGACTATATGGGTTAGAGTAGATGTTAGAGGGGTTTTCCTTCAGTTTTCTACTTCAGACCTTGGATAAATAGTGATGATGGTAACACAGAAATGTGTTTTGTGAAAAGGTGGTGTATCGAACTCCACATTTCCTTCCCCTACCTTTTACTGACTATTAGGGTTTTTTTGGTCACATTCATAAGTTGATCTAGGAAAAAGTATTTAAAAGCAAGCCATATCAGTGCAGTGTATTGGCCAGTGCAGTGTATTGGCCACCAGTAGCTACTTGGGGTTTTGTTGTGAGTACCTCTAGAAGTAATGATTCTCCTCTTCTGCTTGTCTGATGCAGAGTGAAGGTAGAAATGGGATGAGTATAGTATAGAAGAGTAAAAATATAAAATCTTCAGTGATACACCTGTAAATTGTGTTTAAAATAGGCAGTGCTGGTGTGTGCACACTAGACGCAATGGGAATTGTGCTTTGCATGCAATTTTTGTACTGATTTAACTATTTCAGGTAGGGATATGATTTTTCTACCTAAATAGTTAAATTGGTAACCCCCACACCAGTATGGATGTAGCTATTTTGGCATAAAGGTGTGTCCTACTGGTATAGCCTATTGCCCTTCTCTGACTGGAATAAGCAAACTGCTGTAAGCAACTTTATATGATACTAGCATAAGTGCCCGGCGTTGCTCGGGTCAGTTGGAGGTGGGGAGGGGGCAGACAGTTGACACCCCCTGACCAACACAGACACCTCACCCCTCACACCCCCCCCCGACACCTTCCCACCCCCCCTGACCAACCCCAACCCCCCCTCGGCTCACTTACCCCCCCCGACCGAACCCGACACCCCCACCTCACCCCCCGACCGAACAGTTTATTTAATAATCTGTGTGCTACACAGTGCACCGTGAGCCGGAGGGGTGTCGGGTTTGGTCTGGGGGGGTGGGAAGTTGTCGGGGTGGGTGAGGGGTGAGGTGTGGGTGTTGGGGTTGGTCAGGGGGTTTTGCGGTTGGTGGGGGGGTGAGGTGGGGGTGTCGGGTTTGGTCTGGGCACCCACCCCGACACCTTCCCCCCCCCCAGACCAAACCCAACACCCACACCTCACCCCTCACCCACCCCGACACCTTCCCACCCCCCCAGACCAACCCTGACACCCCCCGGCTCACTTACCCCCGACCGAACCCGACACCCCCACATGACCCCCCCCAAGCAAACCCGACACCCCCACCTCACTTACCGTCCCACCAAACCCAACTCGGATCCGTCGCGGGGGGGGGGGGGGGGCAGAGCCGAGGGATTCCGGGGACCTTCGCAGGTGGGGGGGGGGGCACAGAGCTGATGGATTCTGGGGTTCCGTTGGGAGGGGGGAGGGGCAGAGAACTGAGGGATCTCCGGGGTTCCGTTGGAGGAGGGAGGGGTGAGCTGAGCGAGTGCGGTGTCTGTTGGAGGGGGTATTATGACATCATCACCACCTAACCGCCCAGCTGATGTGATTGGCCCTGAAAGACTTTCACCCCTGGGGGGCGTCAGAGGTGAGATCCGAAAATTTTTCGACCCTTACCAGCATCTAGACCCCAAGACCCCTAACTGTACCAAATTTCAAGTCTCTGGCTCAAACGGTGCGGGAGGAGTTCGCTGTCATACATAAATACATACATACATACACCACTTGACTTTTATATATATAGATAACTGCATTCACACTAGGCAGTTGCATCACTTTATGCCAGTATATTTAAAGGAGTCCAATTTTTCTTTGTAGACAAATCTTAAGATAACATGCATATAAGAATCTAACCAGGAAAAAGCTGCTAATGCTAAAAGACTAATCCTTGGAATTATATTATTTTCCCACACAGACTTAATTCTGAAATACTGCATAATTTAAAATGCTTTAAAGATTGAGATTGCACTTCAAATCATGCCTCATTGACCATTTTTGTTGACAATAACATAAAAGAATGGTAATCTACATTTCCTAAACTTAGAGAGGTAGCCGTGTTAGTCTGATGCATCCAAAGAAGTGGGTATTAACCCATGAAAGCTTATGTTTCAATACTTTTGTTAGTCTTTAAGGTGCCAGAGGACTCTTTGTCGCTTCTGCAGATTCAGACTAACATGACTACCTCTCCTAGGGCTCAGCTAATTGCTAGTTTATCATTTAGCAGTAAGGCATTCCCTGGGAAATATCCCACCCTCTGACTTCACCACCTCAACCAAGCTTCACAATCATCATCACTGTACAGTATTAAATTGTTTGTTTAAAATTTATACTGTATGTGTGTGTGTATACATATAATATATATAATCTTGTGTGTGTATAAATGAGTCTCTTGCCTGGTGAAAAATTTTTTTCCCTGGAACCCAACCCCCCTCCACATTTACATTAATTCTGAAGCGAATCCAATTTCCCCATAACATCGTTTGCTTAAAGTCACATTTTTCAGGAACATAACTACAATTGTAAGTGAGTTCATGTATTTCATACCAAACTGTACATGACCACTGTGTAAGCGCTTTTACGACTATCGTCTGTATTTTGATTGTCCTGTGGGATAAATGTCTTTCTAAACATTGATAGTACAAGAGAACGAATGGCTTATCTTTATTAATTAGTTTATAATTTGGTGTATAATGATCCTAATTCTTCTCTCTTCCTCCTGTATTAAACAATTATTTTCTCTTATTCCTCTTTTTTAGGAGGTAGAATATACACCTATTCCTCTTCATTTAAAAGAACTTCTGCTCAGTCAGCATCTAAAATAAGGGCTCTATTCATCACAATTCACTATGTACATTATATAACTTTTCATATAGATTTTCTTTTATAATTTAAAAAATTATAGTGAGTGAGTGTTGAGCAAGCGATGGAGGGAGGCGGGATGGAGTGAGCAGAGCCTCGGGGAAGGGATGAGGTACCGTATTTTTCGCCCTATAAGACGCACTTTTTCTTCCCCAAAACAGGGGGGAAAAAGTTGGTGCGTCTTATAGGGCGAATGTGCGCCCCGGTTCCCCCCTCCCCGCCGCGGGCGGGCTGCCAGGAGCGTCCCGGTTCCCCCCTCCCCGCCGCAGGCGGGCTGCCGGGAGCGCCGCCCGCGGCGGGGAGGGGGGAACCGGGATGCTCCCGGCAGCCCGCCCGCGGCGGGGAGGGGGGAACCGGGACGCTCCCGGCAGCCTGCCCGCGCGGCGGGGAGGGGGGAGAGCGGCGCGCTCCCGGCAGCCCGCCCGCGCGGCGGGGACGGGAGAGCGGCGCGCTCCCGGCAGCCCGCCCGCGCGGCGGGGACGGGAGAGCGGCGCGCTCCCGGCAGCCCGCCCGCGCGGCGGGGACGGGAGAGCGGCGCGCTCCCGGCAGCCCGCCCGCGCGGCGGGGACGGGAGCGCGGCGCAAAAAAAGCGGCGCTTTTTGTGTGGTGGTGGTTCCCCCCCCCCCCCCCCCGGCTTTTTTATTTAAAAACTCGGGGGCGTCTTATACGCCGGAGCGTCCTATAGGACGAAAAATACGGTAGATCCTAGGTTTCACTTTAAAATCAAAAAGTGATCTTGTGCTTAAAAAGGTTGGAGACCACTGGTCTAGCTAATGTCAACTACTCTCTTTAGGCGAGACAACAAAAGTGACTCTGTAGAAGGGGCAGGTTTTAGTAAAGGCAGCTAGACTTTGCTCAACAGATTCATTATACAAATGGAATATAGACATTAATTGGAATGCTCACAGCTGTCCTTAGAGAAATAGTCTTTGGCCACCAGTTCATTTCACATCGACTGCTGAGCAGCTGTTGAAAGTAATGACATTTGGTGTCTGCCAACCTACGCTGGATTTGAACCTGTGACCTTGAGGTGAAAAATTCCACATCCCATTAAAAGTCCCCCGAGCCATCCAGTTTTCCAGACAGTTGATGTCTTTTTTTTTTTTTTTTTCCCCTTCAGTAAATCCTAGACTCAACTGTTTAGTCCAGAGTTACATAACATAAAGTAGGCTGACTCTGTGGTCTGTTGTGATCTGGCAATTCCTATACTGAGGCCAAGTCTAAAAATTAAATTTTATTTCTGAAACACATGTTTCATTCTGATCAGTTCTGAAAGACAAGCTTTGAAAAGGAAGCTGAGCAGCTTTTACGAGAATCTAGGCATCAGAGCCTATCTTTTGTGATTTAAGTAGTAACCTGTCATTTTTTACATGTTTATCTAAATTGTTTTTTAAGGGAAAATAGTAAGGTCCCTTCCTCTTTCTCTCCTCCTTGTGCCCCTCCCCTCCTCCATTTTGAATATTTATCAACTTCTTGAATTCGGTTTCAGTACCACAGGCAAGATTTTCTGTATCAATTTTTAAATAGATTAGTAACTGGAAGAAAATTAGTAATGTTACTTTGCAAAATAAAAATTCAAGGTGAAGAAAACCTCTTTTGAGGTAGGAGGACAGATGGGTGGGTATGCAGGAGGTGGAAATGGAAATTAGATTGTCTGAAACATTTTAGGTTGCAGTGAGATTCTGCCCCCTCCTCCAAACCTGACCTGAAACAAAACTAAGAAATCATGTTTGCATACCTTAAGCATGTGAATAATTGAGCTTGAATTTTGAAGAAGTAAAAATTGCTTGATGTTTTCTATAGCACTAATCTAAATTCAATAGGAAAGATTACCGTATTTTTCGCCTTATAAGACGCACTTTTTCTTCCCCAAAACGGGGGGGAAAAAGTTGGTGCGTCTTATAGGGCGAATGTGCGCCCCGGTTCCCCCCTCCCCGCCGCGGGCGGGCTGCCGGGAGCGTCACGGTTCCACCCTCCCCGCCGCGGGCGGGCTGCCGGGAGTGCTCCCGGCAGCCCGCCCACGGCGGGGAGGGGGGAACCGGGACGCTCCCGGCAGCCCGCCCGCGCGGCGGGGAGGGGGGAACCGGGACGCTCCCGGCAGCCCGCCCGCGCGGCGGGGAGGGGGGGACCGGGACGCTCCCGGCAGCCCGCCCGCGCGGCGGGGAGGGGGGGACCGGCGCGCTCCCGGCAGCCCGCCCGCGCGGCGGGGAGGGGGGGACCGGCGCGCTCCCGGCAGCCCGCCCGCGCGGCGGGGAGGGGGGGACCGGCGCGCTCCCGGCAGCCCGCCCGCGCGGCGGGGAGGGGGGGACCGGCGCGCTCCCGGCAGCCCGCCCGCGCGGCGGGGACGGGAGAGCGGCGCGCTCCCGGCAGCCCGCCCGCGCGGCGGGGACGGGAGAGCGGCGCGAAAAAAGCGGCGCTTTTTGTGTGGTGGTGGTTTTTTTTTCCCCCCCCCCCCGGCTTTTTTATTTAAAAACTCGGGGGCGTCTTATACGCCGGAGCATCCTATAGGACGAAAAATACGGTATTTGACAAACATACTTTTTAGAGAGCCAGACAAAGAGGTTTTATTGCAGAGGTCAGGTGAGAGCATGTGGAGGCCACAAATAGTGAGTTAGTTTTTATTACTGTGTCTAGCCTACATGTGGACAAATAGACTACATTGCCCCAGTTATAAAGCAATTTTTCAGATCTGGAGCGAAGTGTTTTTGATCCCTTTCGCTGCTTGGAGTACATTACAAAATGAGAACAACAGATTAATAGCAAAAATAACCAAGTGGTACTTATTAATTTTAATCGGAGAGAAGGAAGAACAAGGTTTAAAACCACAGATCTTTTTGATTTTAAAATGTTTTTATTGCTTTAACTCTAGATTCAGAAGGCAGATGGTACATTTGCCTAATTGCTATTTTCATATGGAACTTTATTATAAACATGAGGCAGCATTTTCAGTTTTAATATAAGCTCTCATTTAAGAGTTTTCCCAAATATGGTATCAATGATCAACACTAAGCACAGTTCAGTCAGCTGTGGTGGGAAATCCAGGGCCTAATTCTCCAATGTTTGCACCTTGTATAATCACTTACACTGTGCTAAGTGGGTATAAAATGCTGCCAAATCAGAATGATAGCATTCTACACCCACTTTGCACAGGTATCTATGTTCTCATACAGCAGTGCGTATTTGGGCCCTTTAGACTCTCCATTTGCGGTTTGTTAATCTCCTTTAATGATAGATGCAGAGCTGTTGCTTGCTTTAGGACTAAGAGAGGCAACTAATTTGATGTCCCTCCTCCTTGTGTAGTTTCAGCAGAGAAAAGGAGGTATTTGAGAGGGTTTCAGCTGTAGAAACGTGTGATTTTCTGGAGTATGACTGGAGTGGCTCAAGACCATTGGAAAACCTGGTCCTCTCCATCCTTACAGGCCCTCCCTTCGAGCCTCTGGCCATGTGCTCTCTACTGTTCCTGACTTATAAGGTTGCGTTCCTAGTGGCTATTACCTCAGCCAGGCAGGTGTCAGAGCTCAGGGCCCTCACGTCTGAGCCCCCTGCACTGTTTTTCACAAGGACAGTGTCCTCCAACTCAGGCCAAATCCGGCCTTTCTTCCCAAAGTGGTCTCTCCATTCCATGTGGGCCAGGACATTTTTCTCCCAGTGTTCTTTCTCAAGTCACAGTAGTCCAGCAGGGAGCGCAGGCTACACTCTTTGGATGTTCAAAGGGCTCTAGCGTTATATATCGAAAGAAGTAAGCCATTCAGACAGTCCATTCAGCCTTTGTGTTGGTGGCAAATAGGATGATGGGCCTCCCTGTCTGCATCCGCGAATGCTATGATCGGGCAAAGGTGCCTGCCCCTCTGATCACAGCCCCTCTCCACCAGGGCCCAAGCCTCATTGGCGGCGTTCTTGGCGCAAGTCCCTGCTCAGGAGATCTGTCGGGCTGCCCCGTGGTCATCCATCGTATGTTCACGACGCACTACGCCATCACTCAGCAGGCCAGAGATGATGCGGCTTTTGGTCGAATGGTGTTTCAGTCAGTAGCAGACTCCGACCCCACCACCTGAATTTGGCTTGTGAGTCACCTGCTTGAAATGCACATGAACAATCACTCGAAGAAAAGACTGTTACCTTTCATAACTGGTGTTCTTCGAGATGTGTTGTTCTTGTCTATTCCAATACCCACCCTCCTGACTCTCTGTCGGAGTTACGGCAAGAAGGAACTGAGGGGGTGGCGGATTGTCAGGGCCATATATTGGGCACCGTAGTGGTGCCACTCCAAGGGGCGCCAGAGCTGATCCTATGGACATTGCTAAGGGAAAAACCTTCCGGCTGGCGTGCACCATGCATGCACATACCTGCTTGGAATGGACGTGTACAACACACTTTTCGTAACTGGTGTTGTTTGAGATAACCGTCTTTTCTGTGATTCTATCATTGAGAGTGTCAACCTCTGGGCAGACTGTCAAAAGCATGGCAGATATCCCAAACTGGTGGTATGTTCTATAATTAGATTTCACCAGTCCAGTAATAAATGTGAACTCCTGGACTACGGTAACAGTTTTACCATTGAGTCAGTCTGTGGCTCCTTGGGCTCTCCAGTTTCTCTTGCCACACAGACAAGATGGACTTAGTGATAAATGGTCACTTGCACCAAAAATCACAAAATATTCAGGGGTGCATCCAGTCCTAAGAGCCCAGTCACATACCCAAGATCAATTTGTACCGCAGATCTCATACCAAAGACAACGATTGTAGCGAATCCTGTATTAAACTAACTATAAGGTTTTTAATTAGGGTGGGTAAAAGGTTAAAGTAGGCAATATATATGCAGAAATGAGTTCAGTCTGTGGTTCCAGAAGGTTACAGAGATGTAGTGATCTGTGAATAGTGAATGTGTTTTCACAGCTTAACCCAGGGTCTTCCCTGGGGATCTGTGCCAGACATCAGGACACATCGGGGAAAACCATAAGAAAAGAGAGCCCAGATTTATGAAAAGTATATGTTGAAATATTTTTTGCATTATCTGATTTTATCTTTAAGCTGTTTAAATGTTTTCCTTCACAGCCCTCTTTTCACCTCCCCAGCCCACCCCCTGCATTTTATGACATTATTTTGATTAAAATCTAGAAACATGAAATAATATCTGTTTTTATTTTTAAAAAGTACAAAGGAAGTTGGTGAATAATCACTTTTCAGTGGCACCTTTGCTGTATAGTTTATAAAAGTTCTTTTGGCACTCTGCAACAAAAATAAAGTAAATATTGTTCATAAAAAAACAGACATCCTCCAGTGATAATTCTGTTGCCCAAAGAATTCCTGGTCAGAAGTCAGGCTAAGAATATACTTTTTTTTGGTTAGAAATTTAACTAATCAGAACAGGTGCCACCAGGAAGCCATACAAAGTTCAAAATAACCCTTATCTCAAAAGGAATGGAATTATATACCACCTGTCAAAATGATCCATACAAATGGAGAAAGAAAGTTGGGGGAAAAAAAAAATCTAATGATGAAAAATGTTAGGGATTGACCGTTCTGTTTAAAGAAATATCATGTGTAAGAAAGTTTAATGGTACTATTAAGTATTGTTTCTATAGTCTTAAAAATGTTCTATTATACCGTGAAAAAACATTCCCCCCCCCATTATTATGTCCTTTAACATTAAGTGAATGTTCTTTTCTTTTAGCTTTTTTTTTTTAAATAGGGCTTGTGTTATCATAGCTGTTACTGTCTAACAAGTCGAATTCAAAGGATTCTTTTATGGCAGAGCAATTTTATTTTGTGCACCTGCATTATTGATGATGTCCACACATTCGCAGGGTAACCTTGTTTTTGTAGGTCTTACCATCACATCACATTTTAAATATTTATCTAATAGAGATTTTTCTTGCATTAAAATTCGGAATATCAAGATGTAATAAAATTTTGTGTATAAACTGACACAATCTTTTTTTCACGTGTTATTTTTCACAGGTGGTGAGATTTATATTGGCATTTTTCATCCTTTTTTTCATTCACCCTTCATTTACTTTGTTGAACAATTCCAAATATGTTATTTTTTTAAACAATGCACTTTCTGTCTACCAGGAACATTGTTTTGTTTGCTAGATCAGCATTAAAGGGAAAAGTGCTATTTGCAGAAAATAATATAACGAAAAGAGTAAGGAAAGCAACTCTTTAAGATTTATTTTTTTTTAGTATTGTCTCTTTTTTATTTTATGGAATTGAGAACATAGCAAGCAGTGAGCCGATTTTACTGTCATTGCTATTTCATTTAGTAATGTACATGAATAATACATTTCAGGGCATTTTTATTTTGCGGCCGATGTGGCGCTAAAGAATTTTTATTATTTCAAAGTTCTTAATTTGTCTCTGGCATATGAAAGAACACTGTGCATTTCAGCCATAATTTGACCAGATTACCCGTGAGGGGATTGTTAAATGGTCCTGTATTGTATTAAGACTTTTAGCCACAATCTCTGTTCACTACCTAAATTATTTTCAGTGTGTACTTCCATATGACTGAGTTGATGCAGAAAAGTGGACTGATTTTGTGAAATTAGTAAGGTTTTGACATACCAGAATTAAATTTAAACAATTGTTTATTAAATAATACCTGGTCATAAACTAATAAAAATAACCAATTTTTCCAATTTTCTAGCATATCTGAAATTCAAGTGGCTCTTCTCTATCTGATGTAGTATTATTTAAAATTCTCCTTCAGTGTATATTGCAGGTGTACTTTATTAGTGAGAAACACAAATCTTCTGAGACTATGCACTGGAACTTGTAGGTAATAAAAGGAGATTGACAGGTATTTTTATCCAGCTCAACTAAATTTAATAGGGTAGCTTTTGCGCATGTGAGATTTTAATGGTCTCACATTCCATTTTCCCCACTATAGGGATCTTTTTTAGAAAGGGCTTTTGAGCAAGTATACAGTATTCTTGAGCTATCCAGATGAAGTGTAATTTCAGTTTAGTATCTGGTGCATCCTCTTCTGGGTGACTACGTTGTGTATCCTCTGAGGGATGGATTCTGACCTAGCCAGTCTCTTCCATCTTGATGATCCTACAAGAGCCTTGTAACTGTAATGGCACAGAAAAATCTTTCTCCTTCACAAGCAATCAGGACTGTTACACAGTTCACTAGAATTGGGGAGATAATTCACAAGACTCTTTTCTCTCCCTTCTCCTAGGATAAAGTAACAAAACTACCGTATATACTCGAGTATAGGTCGACCCGAATATAAGCCGATGCACCTAATTTTACCACAAAAAGCTGGAAAAGTTATTGACTCGAGTATAAGCCGATATCAAATCCGGACAAAAAAAAAAAAAGCGCCTCGCTCTCCCGTCCCCGCCGTGCGGGCGGGTTGCCGGGAGCGTCCCGGTTCCCCCCTCCCCGCCGCGGGCGGGCTGCCGGGAGCGCTCCCGGCAGCCCGCCCGCGGCGGGGAGGGGGGAACCGGGACGCTCCCGGCAGCCCGCCCGCGCGGCGGGGACGGGAGAGCGAGGCGCTTTTTTTTTTTTTTTTTGTCCGGCGGGGAGGGGAGGAACCGGGGCGCACATTTTTCACTGACTCGAGTATAAGCCGAGGCGGCTTTTTTCAGCCCAAAAAGTGGGCTGAAAAACTCGGCTTATACTCGAGTATATACGGTACTTGGTTTTGAGGTTTTAGGTAAAAATTAATTATCAGAAGAGTTCTGTCTTCAGAGTTGCCCCTCATTCTGTAATCCTAGTATGCCTCTACTAAACAGATAAAAAGGAGGTTCAGATACTTTTTTTCCGGAGCTTTGGTGCTAAACAGGTTACATACAAAACCAAACCTACAACCTGCTTTATCATGCTGGCCTTAGATTTGCATCAAAATGTAAGATTCTAACAGAGAGGGAAAACAGCCAGCCAGTGTAATAATTCATGAAAGTCACATGACCCCTAGATGAACTGGCATTAATCCTTTGCTTGGTTCCAATCCTACAAGGCATGGGCACCATTTATTCTTATGAATTTGAATGAGAGTTAAGAATGCCCGGCATTTGGGAAGTACTATGCAGTTTTCAGGATTGGGCTTCGAGTAGCTGCCTGATGAAGGAAAGAGTCAACACAATTGATTAGAAGTGGGTGAAGTAAGTGAATGTCTGAAGTCTACAAGCCTCGCTAATTATAGCTAGAGTCCGGTTTTCATGTGTTTCTAAATATCCACAGACTAAACTTGTGCAAAAATCATATTTGTATATACAAATGACCAATTTGCATATAGCTCTGATAGCTGAGCCCTAATGACTTCTGTGTCTGGGATAGGAAAATTTGCTATTGAAAATTTTAGACTCTCCTGAAAAAGAAATTGAGATACCTTTTCAAAAAGGTTTTTCAATGTTCCTGGTTGTTTTTTTTATGGTACCAGACGTCTGTGGCATCTTATCAGCTTCTTTCAGCCTCTCTTCTTAGTCTAGTAAAAAAATTATTCCTTGCAGTCTCTTCATCTAAAATGTTCAACACATTTAAGGAGCTTTACTTACATTACATTGTTAGGAACCTGATTTCAAGCTCCAGAAATTACTTAAAACAGGACATTTCTTAGTTGTATTGAATTTTGTTTTCAAAATGACTAAACTAGAAAAATCTGTTCAATTATTACTACTAATTAAGGAGAATGAATGCAACTCAGACATGCTTGTATTCATTTCTACTGTTTCTGGACTATTTTGCAATGGAGTAGGTTAGTAAACAAAACATTCAATTTATCCATCGCAGAGTTGGTTCCTAGTCATGAATATCAATAGCAGATTAGTACAAAAATGTAAGATTAATAATGAAACATGTTTGAATAAAACATTTAAGATTTGTTTTAAAGTAACATATTATCACCAAGCCAAATCTTCTTTCACATTAATGTGAGCTGTAGATATGTATCTGAGGGCAGAATTTAGGCTATTTGTGTATTTAGTTTTGACACAGTATATAAGAACCTGCAAGATGAAGCAAACCCTCAGTGAGCATAATACATGAATACACTTAAAATGATAGGTTATTGATTAAACATCCAGAAGTTACTTGGTTCAGTATTTAAAGTAGTTACAAAGGGTTAAATGTGAGATGATACAATATTTTTTATTTAATAGATTAAAATAATCATTCTATTTTTTTGTTCGGGCTGTTCTTGAGTCAGAATTTGCCATGCACTGAATCTTTCAGGCAAACTATCTTTCAGGAGCTCTAGTACCTAGTTTTGAAGGAAGAAAAGCCAACAATTCTTGTAAAGTCACTAGTTTTAATTTTTCAGCCAAAGTAATGGGTGGATCTTTTACTAAAGTGATTACTGAATATAGGGATGCATAAGTTGAATCTGTCCAATAGAAAAGCATGGTTTATGCCTGGAGAGTTTTGGTTAGATACACATTTAATAAATGGTTCAACTACTTTTGAACCTATAGAAGGATCAAGCTTAGATTATGGCAATGGAAGTACATTGGGCATTTCTTACCCTTCTTTACTAGGGACAAAATCCAATGTAGTCAGTTGATTTTGGACTCTGTTCATAGGAGATTCTGCTATCTTTTCTTAGCTAATCCTCCCCCCCCCCCCTTTATATTCATGCAGGAGCATAGCAGTGAATGGACTTTTGTGAGAGCACTTTTTTCCCTTGTGGAAATCCAAAGAAGATCATAAGGATGATAACCACTAGTTATGCATTGTTCACCACTCTTGACTGGCATATTTGTGAGCTCTTAAAATATCATCAGCCACTCACTGTTGTACTCATCTCTGGTGCAGTCACATATTAGTAATACAGAAGACAACACCATCATGTTTTAGCTTTTAATAGCATCCATTGCCCTCATTTACCAGTCATTCATTTTACCAAGAATGTTAATATGAGGGGGAAAATTATTTTTAACAATTAAATACTGTGCTAATTACTTTCATCTATTAAAAAAAATCATTGGAAACTGCAGGGCATGTATATAGTTGATACATTTCCCTAATTCTGTTATAAACAGTACAGAATAATAAAGCAGAAGGGAGTGCTGTCTAATTGTTAGAGCAAGGATCTGGACTTTTTTTCCTAGCTGTGCCACTCACTATTTGACTTAGGGCAATCACGGGTAAATCTGTCTATAAATTATCCCTCTGTAAACTTAACTATTATTATGAAATAAATAATAAATGTATTATGAAATAAATAAATACATATATTGCAAGCAGAAACTAGCAGCACCTCCTTATTGGCTGAATTCTGTAACTTTTAGAATGGTATATACCCCACGGTAGTCAGTGTGATGCATGTTGTGTACAGTGTAAAACAAATTTTCCATAAGGAAATAACACAGGGAACTATATTTTAAACTGTTTTCTGTCCAAATGAGAGAATTGCCTATGGCCAGAATGAAATAATTTTCTGTTCATACTCTGTTTTAAAATAGGGTAAGGGCAGATTAGCATTACTTTATTTGATTTGAAACTGTTTGCATATCTCTATTTCCTCTGTAATTTGCAGTTAGGCAAATAAGCCAAGATTCAAAGCAAGCAACAATCCTGTTCATGTGTTGCCTTTTTTTTTTTAATCCTCTTAGTGAATGCCTTGTGAGGAATGGGTTCAAATCACTAACAGCACAGTAATGTAAAAGGACAGTGCTAAGGTGGGAGGTGTTCAGCAATAGGGTTCACTAGACTAGGATACCAGTTGTTAAACAGCTGGCCTCCAGTAGGCTCATAAATATGACCATTAGCCACCTACTTATGTTTGTAACAGCTCAGCAAGGTTTGCCTGAAAAATGTGTGTTGTTAAAAAGTGTTGATCCTGCTGAGAAAGGGGTCTGTAGATTTTCCTTACTCATTAAGGCAGGTGACTCATTTTTCCATGCGGGATAAAAGGAATTACCCATGACTTTGGCTCTCTGGGGGGCAGGTGTGGGGGAGATGATCTCAGGGGAGAGCTGAGCAGCCACTTAAATTGAGTTAATCTTTAATCAAGCTGAACTCCAGCAAAGGAGTGAGTTTTTGGATTTAGCGAGTGGGCTGTCATTTTTAAAGGTGTCTGGTAAAGGTATCTGCATAGAATGCCCCTCCGAAATATTTAGACATTTTTTTCATCTTGTCCTCGGTAGTATGTGAATATAGCATGAATAAGCAAAACTCTCACATTAGCAACATACGAAGCTACTGTTGCTACTTTTTTATGTTAACTGTGTGCAGGCATGTGATTACTCCTATGTTTAAAAAGGCAATAATGTTAAAATTGGGGATTTCTATAGATGTACTAGAGGGGAAACTGAAAGAGGTTTGCTATAATTAGATTCCCTTGAATTACAGGCTCAATCCAGCTACAGGAGGGTGACTAGGAGAGAAATTATCAAAAATATTAGGAAGGGAGGGAAAGCATATGCAAAACTTGAGAGATAAAATGAACAGTGGCATCTGTCAGGGTATGGGGAAGTTACCCGTGTACCAATCCATGGAACACAGGAATGGTGGTAACCACTGGTATGTATATCAGTTTGAGCAATTTGGATGCATGATGGCTACACAAGTGTAAAATCAGTATCCGCTTATACTCTACTATAAATGTGTCATCTGTTCTTTATATTTGTCCTGTTCCAAGAAATCTTCAGGATATTTATTGTTAGTGCTTGACTTTGTAGTTGACAAGAAATAACATCTGCTTTAAATATTAACCTGTACAAGTAAGCAGTGTTTTTAAGAGCCTTGTATAGTGCCATCAATAGACAATCACAATGAAATTGCAAGTGTGCACTGTACTGTGTAATTATGCAACCCCTGTAAAATCCATGCATGATCTTGCATCAGAATTATGCAAATATCTGTGAATTGTCCAATTAAACATGAAGAAATAGTAATTATTTGATCCTTTCTGTCTTAACTGCATTTCTGCTCTCATTTGTTCGTTCTTTCGTTCTTCAAAGAACATGTCCTCTTCTATTTTATCTTGTGCATTTATTCCAGTAAACACATACAGGAACTCCTCGCTTAAAGTCGTCCCAGTTAACATTGTTTTGTTGCTAAGCAATTAGGGAACATGCCTGTTTAAAGTTGAGCAGTGCTCCACTCTTACCTTGTTTGGCTTCCTGCTCTGTCCAAAGCTGGTAGCCTCCCTACGCTCCTCCCCTACTCCCCCCCCCCCCCCCAGCATCCCCCCTTCCCACCTTGCAGATGCTGATCAGTACCTTCCCCTCCTTCCCCTGCTTCCCGCTGGGGCAATCAGCTGCCTTTGGGGTTTAGAAAGCAAGAGGGAGGGGGAGCCTGCTCAGGAGCACTCGCTCCTACCCCCTCCCTCCAAGAGGGAGGGGGTAGGACCGAGTTCTCCCGAGCAGGCTCCCCCTCCCTCACCTGCCTCCTAGGAGGCAAGAGGGAGGAGGTAGAAGGGAGTCCTGAGTGAGCAGGCTCCCTCTCCCTTCCCTGCCTCCTATGTATATAATGCCTTTTGTCTGAAAAAAATAATAATTCCCTGGAACGTAACCCCCCCCCCCATTTACATTAATTCTTATGGGAAAATTGGATTAGTTTAACATTGTTTCACTTAAAGTCGTGACAAAGAGTCCCGTGACACCTTGAAGACTAACTAAAGTATTGAAGCTTAAGCTTTCGTGGGCGAATACCCACTTCGACTTCCACTGCATGCATCCAACGAAGTGGGTATTAGCCCACAAAAGCTTATGCTCCAATACTTTAGTCACTTTAAGGTGCCACAGGACTCTTAGTCTGGAATCGCAGAAGTGACAAACACGGCTACCTCTCTGATTTTTCACTTAGTCGCATTTTTCAGGAACATAACTACAACATTAGGTGAGGAGTTCCTTTATGACCTTTTCAGTCTTTAAAGCTTGGATGAGATGGGAATCTTGTGTGGGAGAAAATGTACAGGTATTGCTTATTGTATTGGTCCTGTTGCTCTTAGTATGTTCTATTAGCAGAACTACTGTAGCTCTTGGCTTTTCAGTTTGCTTTGTAGCAGATGGTCTTTCTATTGTTTCACTAGTCTTCTGGGAGTCTGGCCCACTGTAGTGGGTGTGTGCTGTAGCAAAAAACTAAAAATAACAAACTTTGTTTATTTAACGGATGCAATTTAATTTGGTAAACTGTACTGATTAGCTGAGAAACTCCTAGCTTTGTGATTTGTTTTCCAATATGTTTAATGAAGATTGACACATTTAAGGCTTCAAAATACACCCACTCTCTAGTATGCACTGAAGTGTCCGGGCTAAATCTTGATTCAAAAGGATTAATTGTCATGCCCACTCTTTGGGTGTGATTGTAGCATATGTTCTGGAGATTCATTTGAGATTATGAGCTGGCCAGACAAGTGTTTTAAAAGGCATTCCTGCTGTCCCACATCAACCAGCTGGGCTTTGAGCTAAACTTCCCATGAAGACAGCAACATATGTGTACACAATGTGTGTATTGTTGTGTCGCCTACTCACACTCCTAAAGATGTGTCAGCATTTCCAGAATAACTCCCTGTTTAAGGGCCTTGTTTTAGTTGCAAAAATTGGCTCTGGGTTGATGCTTGATGTGCAGTCACAACCATCCTATCTTTGTTTTTAAATTTTACTAGATTACATAAACTAGATTAGATTGGGTCTAGTCTCTATCTCACTGAGATACCTCTAAACAAAGGGGCAGAACTGGTGATTCAGTAGATGACCCTCTTCCTGCAGTTCAGTACTGAATCGGCATACCTGCATCTATGTGAAGGCAATCTGTAAAAGATGCCATCTTTTCAAAGGTTTAAGATTAGCAGCCGTGTTCGTCTGTATCCGTAAATAAAACAAGGAGGACTTTGTAGCACTATTTCAGCATAAGCTTTCGTGGGCTATAGCATCCGATGAAGTGAGCTATAGCCCACGAAAGCTTATGCCGAAATAAACTGGTTAGTCTCTAAGGTGCTACAGAGTCTTCCTCGTTTTATTTATCTTTTCAAAGAGCTCTAAAACCCTTCTGACAGAGGAGGAGGCCGCATACCCTTGGTGTTCTGCTTAAATTCCAACTGGGTAACTGCATTGTGCCTTCTTTAAATTCCCCAGTAGATTCAGGTGGATTCAATATTTGTCACTTTCTGACCTGAACTTTTTCTGGTATGTATGAATTAATTAAATTCTGTTATCTTTTATTCACTGCTCCCACCCTCCCTTGTTAGCTGTATTTCTGTGGTGACTGTGCAAAGGGGATGCCTGTCTAGTGTGTAATTGGTTTGTCAAGTGTTTTGGAAGGGTGTCTCGGGGTGAAAGGAATTGCATAAATTCCAGTAGCTACATTTAATCAAATCTCCAGCTTTTGAATATGCTGAGGTAAGATGAGTGAGTCCTCAAATTAAATATTTCTTTGGTTAATGCTGAACTCATGTCAATGACTGGTGTGCCTCATTAATGAAATTTTTACTTGTTCTAGAGGAGTGTATTGATTCTCCAACAATTTTATATTGTATCTGATTCTCAGGAACGTCAAACTATATAAAATGACACTGAGGATTCCATTACTGCTGATTTATTGACATGAAGGACATCTTTTATATTTATCATATCAATAGTTCAGAATTAATTGAAGTCTCTCTTGCACGTCAAATTAATCGTTCAAATTCTCAC